>CM070552.1:2004191-2604191 GCA_036346405.1 Phyllostachys edulis
ACCTCCCCCTGTCTCGACCTCCTCACTTTTAGACCTCCCTATCTTTGGGCGTAAGACCTCCTAGTTTCTTAAGACCTCCTCGAGGACCACCTTTGTGGGGCAAGACCTCCCCATTGTTGACCCGACTGTTTCAAAGTTGACTGGCCCCACCTGCCAGTCTTAACCATTCTCATTTCCTCCGCCACGTTATTATATTGAGCATTTAATGCAGGTCTTGTCACATTAAATGCATTCAAATACGTGGTGTATACCTTGAACCTAGTCACTTAGCCGTACATGGATATTTTTCTTTGTTCCTTCCCATAGCAGCTTACGTGTCCTTTTATCGTACCTTTTATCCAGGGTAGTGGTGACACCTGCCCTGACACTCACCCACCTTTGACTCATTTCTATACTTATCCTGGACCCGTGTATTCCTAGTTTTCTTCACCACCTTGACTATAACTAGTCTAAGAAGTTCTACCACAACACTTTTCTCCACACTCTGTTACATTGGCTCTCGCTTGTGGCTCCTGGGAAGACCCGTGTTCACAATCTTCCCTCCGCCATTGGTTTCTTCTTGACCTTGGTAAGTTCGTTGATGATCTCCTCCGCTCTTGTGTTTACCACTACACTGGCTAATCATGTCCTTCACAGACCTTCTTTTGGAGTTCTTTTGGATTCCTATGGTTTCCGTGTGAGGACCTCTTCTCTGGACCTTGCGAAGAACCCTTGTCTCGAGACCTCTCTGCCTGCTGTTTAGATCACACTCTTGGGGTCTTTTGTTAAAGACCACCCTCCTCCTGGTGAGCTTAGACCTCTTCTATAAGAACCTGTTTTAAAGCTAAATTTCACCTGTTGGTTGAGTTTGAGCTCTTATTGGGTTTTCTCGGTTTCCTTGGTGATCTCAATTGGATCTTTATTTGAATCTTCTTTGAATTGTTCTTTCGCGACGTAGACCGTGAAGACTCTGTGGAGTCCGAGTGTAATCAAGAAGAAGATTCTCGAGTAGTGAGCAAGGCAAGTTGCATTCTTGATCATATTGCACCCATTATATCAACTTAATTATGTTTGTTTTAATGTGTATTGCATGCTTATTTTTACCAAGCTAGTTCAATACCGCTTTTAACTTTGTAGTTATCCCCATTTCCTTTGTATGACCTCTGTTGATTTTGGACCAACACATTGTCACCTTTAGGTCAAACTTGGCTAATGCAAGAGTATGAGTCAAGAACATTTGAAAAACATATGCTTAGTTATGCTTAGCCCAAAACTATTGATTTGGGGAAATCTTTACCAACATAACCAAATAATGTTTTAAATGTTTTCGCCATGACATTGGGTTGTCATGGAGGTATGAAAATGGTGCTGGGAAAGCAAAGAAAATAAACATGGGTTTGGACTGGGGCAAAATTGGATTGATTGGTTGGTGCCATGTTTAGGCACGGACTCTAACCGGCGAAGGTGGAGGTCCATGGGTTAGTGAATGTTGCCCTAGTCATGTGAGGACCGGTCTTTGAGCGACCAATGCCATGCCTATAATGGGCTATGCCACAATCGTGCAACCACATGTCTCCAGATTGGGGTGTGGGACCTGGCTGAGTAATTTGCAAAACTCCACTACATGCTGCTCCATTGGATGTGTGGGAGGTCTTGTTTGGCCAATGGTCTTTTATGACCTATTGTTCCCACTGGTGCAAGAGGGGGCTTCCCGCTGGATGGCTATCCATAGGGGGGGTGAAACCTTAGCAAGGAAAGGATGTGGTGGAGCAATGCATTGTAAAAGCCTTGTCATGAGCTCTAGATCTCTTACCTTTGGAAGTGAGAGGTGGTATTGACGAATGCCGGACCAACTAGAGTACTCATGTCGTGTGGGTAAAGTGCACAACCTCTGCAGAGTTAAATCTATTCGAATAGCCGTGTCCACGGTCAAGGACGTGCTGGCAAAGGCCACTTGAAGTTAGATGTTGATTTTGGGAATTTCTCGAAATGGTTTTCAAATTGCTTTTGGGACCGCCGTCCCATGGGTTTGGGCAGGAGCCTATTGTCGAGGATATCCTTCACCAACTTATGATGAATGTTATCCAACTGAAAATTGCTTTGATAAAAATGAATTTTATCTACTTAAAAACCTGCTTGAAACTTAGTAATGGTACTTGAAAGAAAACTGGCTTTGTGCAAAATAACCATATTATACCATCCTTTGATTATCCATCTATGCATGTCATATTGTTAACTCACGGGTGCAACTTATGCAGCACAAGGGTAGTGCTCACTCTTGCTCATTAACATCTTTGCGTGAGAAGACACCGATAGTGAGGAAGACCAAAGCAACTAGGTTATGCCTCCACCACCGCCTGCGTGGCGTGTTGATGGACTTTTGTGTTTCCTTTTGAACTCTTTTGCTTTTATGTACTTGTGTTGGGCCCAAGGCCATCCTGTAATCAACTCTGTTAAATACTATGTTTCAATAAAGTTGTGTTCTGGACATCACCATTGTGTATTTATGCTGTGAAGAGCTAGCCATGATCCTTGGGATCTGCTCAGTTTCACAGGGACCTTGAGAGTGCTCGCCCATCCATGTCTTCATGATGGTAATAACATGAGGACTTCGGGAGGTCTCAGACCTCCACGACCTCCTCCGTGGGTCGTGGGAGATCTTGGTGAGCTCTCGACCTCTTCATTTATTGTTACATGGGGACGGCAGCCCCGAGGTGCTCCTCGGTTCGAGAGATCCTTTCTCCGGGTCATGTTCTCTCGGACGCCCGGAGGTCTTGCTAGACCTCCGGAGGTCTTGGTGAACAGCCCGAGAGGTCCTTGTGGACCTCCTAGGAGGTCCTCGCTGACTTTCCAGAGGTCCCGAGGATCTCTGGTGCCCTAAGATCGGTCGTCACAACGGCGCTTAGCGGCAAGGATTTATCCCGATCCGACGGATTGTCGATCGTATGTCGAGATTTATCATTTTCACTTGGCCCACGCACTGGTGGTAGCTTCATCGACACCGTTATCAGATGTCGCTTTGGCTCCTAGAATAGCTAGAGCCGCTCGGTGAATATCGGTCGTCCATGACCGTATCAAGAGTACATTGATTCTAGTCACCTTCTTTCGGTTAGATGGACCAGCTTGCAGAGGTAGTCGGACATTCGAACTGGCTCGGAACGATTGCTTCCTCCGGTTGCGCTTTGATCCGGTGGCATGTCTTCCTCCATCCGGTCGATCTTGCCGGGTCTCAGTGAGCATTGAGCCCATGATGAAGAGGATGACGACGACATTGCGCCATGTTCCATGGTGTGGATGCATGCATCCACGCCGAGGTTGAGTAATCCGCTAAGTCGAACCAGCTCTCCTTACCCTAAGTCCCCGCCATAGTCGCATGAGCGATAATGGAGCGGAAGGAAAATGAGCGAGGATTGCTGAGCAAAGTAATCTTAAAATATTCAATGCCTTCTTCCTCACTTGACGGCTGCCCATTATCGACGATCGAGTCGTTAATCTTACGAAATAAAATAGAGAAAAATGGCAAAGAGTTCTTGGAAGAGAATGCGATTGCTCTTTATTGCAATGAACTAGAGGCTTTACAGGGGGTGCCATTGACAAGGAAGTAGACTAGTTCTAATTACACCGAATGTGATGCTCGCTATGCTTATTGTATTGTGTTGAATCAGACTTGAAACACAAATCTAATGCTGATTGTGATGCTTTAATCCGATGGCTTTGTTTGTTTGGGCTTCACCTTTAAATAATCGTCGAAAGGGTGGCATTTATCCCTGGAGAAGACGTCTTTTGCAACCATCGTGTTTAGTCGGAGAGTCAGTTACAGTTAGCGAAACAGTAACCGATCGCCGGTTGGTGTCTATGAGAGACTAAACCGTACAGTGGTTATTGTTAGTGTCTTAAGACTATGAAACGTCTCATGATATGGAATGAATACGACATGTGTTCCATTCGTTATACAGTAAAGATATACTTGGAATCGGGTCCAAGTACTAGTTCATTGCTTCTACGAGCAGTTACCTGGTCAGAGATAAGGTACATGATCGTATCCGACCAAGGTACCCACGATGTAACATCTGGAATCCTTACGACCATAGGGGTTGTTAGCTTTAGGGGTTACGACCATAAAGACATATGGTCTTTAATTATGTATTGAGGATAATACATAGAGATTTTAATCATCGTCACCGCTCTTCTCTCTGAGCTATGTGCAGATCGTAGAAGTCGTTATGATGCCGCAGCTTCTTTCTAAGCCGCCTCGAGCTTTTAAGGTCACGCGCTTCTTCCGCATCAAGGCCTCATACGCTTTTTGTGCAAGGCGTCGCCACCGCCTTGGGCTTCGATCTACGCCCATGCTTCTATCTATTCCTATTCGCTTGATTTGACATATTTCTATATATTTGTCGGGCTTTTATCATCTTCTTCGTCAGATTGTCATACATGTTTTGACTTTGCTCCCTGCACCTTATGTTTTATGGTCCGTCAGCACATGTTTTCCAAGAGCTAGACGCTACAACGACATTATCAAGACTCAGATTTTGGATTTTTCATAGTTTAGTCTCAACCCTTTCCAAATGTAATGCTATTGGATACGCCTTGCATTTGAGGGGTGTTAGAATAAGGTATTAGAATAGAGACTCTTTTGTATTTCCTTATCTGCCTTTTGTATTATCTTATCTCAGATATGGCATATACCATATATACCATATATATATTACTCATTAAACCTCTTCAATACATACACAATATTTATAAGAGGTTACCGCTAAAAGTCCAGGAAAGGATCTCAAGAGGCTGGCAGATCGGTACACACTACCTTCTTGATTGCTCCACAAAGTTGCAGCTAGGTTATGTTCTAGCAAGTTCTGGATGGAAAGCAAGATTGTCCTCATGTCATACGCTGAAGATCACATGTCCTGCAAAAACTTCCCGCAAAAAGAACAGAACAAAGTTTGAGCTACATAAGTCTATACCAACAAACTAGCAGTGGAACAGCAAAATAATCATTTTGGAGTGAGGAACAAGCAAACCAATTGATCTTAGTAGTTTGACAAAACGTCATGTTGCGTCAGGTTAAATAGCTAACAGGACGGCGACCTAGCCTTGTGCACATTTCCAGGTTTAATGGAACTTGGTGTTGTGAATGACTAGCCAGTAGTACAAGCTGCAGGAGCAGCGTCAAATGCGTGCATTAATTTTTAGGCCTACCAAACTACTACTCCATATGTGGAATTTTTTTAAATAATATTTTTTAAAAGATATTTACAAAAATATATCGCCTTTCCAAAAATTACAAAATGTTCCTCGCCGCCATTTCAAATGGCGACAAGAACCTATCGCCATTTGAAATGGCGACAGAACGCTTCCTCCAAATACCGGTCCCAGCCACTGTCGCCATTTCAATCGGCGACAGTTCTCGTCGCCGCTTCAAATGGCGAGAGTTCGCCGCCAGCTCAACTGGCGATGTGAAGCAGAATTTGATTTTCATACGTTTTTGATCAGGTTCTTTGATCAGGTTGCCGCCTTCTGATTTTCATACGTTTTTGACGGTACAAAATCTGTTAGACTCGCAATAACATTTTTTGATCGTCGTATATTGTTCTAGTGTGATGAATTTGTAGAGAATTTTACGAGAAAGATTGACATACGAATGATTCGTAAGTAGGAAGCTAAGTGATATTACATAACATCCAGCAAAACATCATAACACTTAATAACACGGATATTACATAACACGGATGAAGCTTGATGACAGTTCCGTTGGGACTGCACTGACTCAGAAACGACGCATGTGTGAGGGATCACTATAGAGCACTTCCAGTAGGTGTCCCACTTTGGCTGAAATGCGTGCACTCGCCAAGGGCATCCCTCTATGCCGCACTTCACGTCGTATAATCTTGGGGTAGACTTGACGACTTTGAATGTGCGCCGCACCGATAACGCCTGAATTTGACCGCCTTGCACGGCCTCCTTGCATTTGTACATAGCTCCTAGCCTAACCTCACTCGTCATACTCCCACGGCACACGGAGCCTTCGCTGACGCATTTAGGTTGTCGAACCGGTATGTGTTCCATTCGGATGGAACCGCCGCCGGTCAACTTCAACCTCGCCGCCTGGAACCTTCATCTTCGACAATGCCATGTAGTCTCGGTCTTCGAGATCCATCCTTGCACTACGGCTTCAACCTCTCACCTCGCCAAGAAGACCAAGAGCTTGCCCGGCCAGAGGAGCTACTTCCACAGATCTTCATCGACAAAGATCAATAACTCCGGAGCTTCAAAGAATTGTGTGCGCCAAGGCCGTGGCTGCAGCCCCGATTTCTTCGCCCTCAGACCTCCTTCTTGTTCACCACGGCGTAGTGGGTTTGGCATATGCTTGGACGAGAAGGACCAATTTCCACCTCGCCTCCTCGCGATGCGCGCATATATGATCGCCATGAATTTGGTCCCCGGTCGCACTAACTCCCAATATGTTTGCCAGTTCTCCGTGGAGAAAGACAACTCAATTTCAGATCGTACACATCACGGTTCACTTGGAATGTATGGAACAACCACCGCATCACAAAGACCCCATGTACGCCGCTCGTCTTGCTAGGGGCACGATAGCCGATTGAAATAACGCAAATCAATCCCCTCGACCCTCCGAATAGTCCCTTGACCATAGTAAATTTTGAAATTGACGATGTCGAGTCGGACATATTTAACGACCGCATCATAAAGAAGAATATTTCCACGATTAACCGCATATCTAACACTATACTACCCAATCAAAAGTATTATGTAAAACTATACTACATTACGAATCAGACATCTAAAACTATATAATCCATTCGGTTTAAAATTACCCGAGAGGTAGGCAATCGGACGGGCAACGCCGCTAGCTTCTCTCCTCCTCTCTACTCTCCTCCTCTTCTTTTTTCTCAAGAAGAATGAGTTCTACGCTGAATTTTCGGTTTTTATAGTTATTTCGTCGCCAGCTTGAATCGGGCGACAGAACCTATCGCCATTTGAACGGCGACAGAACTCGCCGCCAGCTGAAATGGCGACAGTGGTCGACCGGCGATCGGAGGAGAGAGCGCTCTGCCGCCATTTCAATGGTGATATTCTCGCCGCCATTTGAAATGGCGATGTAAACACATTTTGTAATTTTTGAAAGACGATATATTTTTGTAAATATCTTTTAAAAAATATTATTTAAAAAAAATTCCATAAGTCTATACCAACAAACTAGCAGTGGAACAGCAAAATCCGAGGTTTACCTGAAGGATTATCTAGGCAAATGTTGTGAAATTGGGCAACACTGGGAGTGAAAGCTTGGGTTGTGAAACTTGACCTGTGGAGGTTTGAACGGATAATCCAACGGAAAGCGCAGGGAGAGCTTGTAAGACAAGACAGCTCGTATCATATGGACCGCCCTTACTTCCTTGTATTTAATTGTACCAACACAACAGAAAATGTTGTCGGCTTCAGGAAATCTCCACTCATATGAGCCCAGAGAAGAAAATTAGTAGACAACACAGTACTAAGAAGACAGCATGCAAGGAAGGAACACAAGAAACAGTATGGAATAAAAACGTCAATAATCACACTGCTACACAACTACTGCACGTCTCAGAACAAAAAACACCTAATCGCTTCGTACATATTAAAACACCCAGGACGATTGCAGGTGAAAGAAAACAAAATAGAAATTTACTTGAGAGGACACTGGCATGAAATTCTATCTCTGAACTCCATTGAATAGCTGACGAGACACATGCACGTTGTTGTCGTTATTTTTCACGTTCCCCTTTCCATCCAATTCGATCATTATGCAATAGCAATACCAACCGACGATTCCATCCTCTGCCATTGCATTGGAAATGACAGAGAAGCATAATACTATAATATTGTGACGATATGAGTCATCCGATTCAAAAAATAGACTGATTCAATTGGTACAGCGCCTGATACAGTACCACAGTTGCAGTATTTGTGATGAGTGACCAGCAGCCTAATTCTGCCTATCTGTGTGTGCTTGGTTGTTGGATCTGGGACTTATTTCTAGTCATCAATTAATATTCTGAGCTGTGGTTAAGGAATGCCTTGAACTTTACCTACTTGTTGTTTTGCTGTGTGCTGAATAAAATAACTATGTCAGTAACACTTATCTACAGCGCAGCACCCTTCATATACAAGCACTTGGATTGGATCAGTCAGATCGTGTGCCAATCATCTTCACCAAATAATCTTGTGTTCAATACAATTCATCTCGTATGCTGTCTAGAAACAATCTTAGCTCTCTCGCTTTCCTCCCATGATCAGGAGACATGTTACTAGTGTCAGCTTCGCCAATGTCTATTACATCCGCATCATGCTTATTATTCCATCCCCTTCCTTCACACCTTGCAAGTTTTCCAGATCAATGGTGGCAGCTTTTGCTACTACGGTATTCTGTACATCTGCGTTCCATGGCTGACTAGACCATCGCCCCCAACGGCCATCTCCCCACACCGCACTGCCCAACGGCTCTCGTCCTCTCCTCCCTCTCCAACGGCCGTCTTCCTCTCCATCTCCCCACCCCAGTCCACTCCCCGGCGCCTCCCCTCTCCATCTCCCACCACCTTCCCGCGGTCCCGCCAAGAACACCCCCACCCTTCTTCTTCCCCAACCCAAAAACCCTTGCCCAATCCAGTCCACCCCCCGACGCAAGAACCAATCCCAATCCCTAAGCGGCGCGGGTGGAGAACATCTTCCTCGAGTTCCTCAAGCGGCTTCAAAGCCTTCAACGACGTCCTCCAGAAGGCCATCTCCGAGGAGGCGGCGCGGGTGGAGAACATTTTGGCTGGATTCCCCCGTGCCTTCGTTTAGATGTTGCCTTGTTGGGGCGGGGACTGACTTGTGTCGTGACTCGTGAGAGGGTTGGTGAACCTCAGAGGTTGTTGTCTCGGAATTCTTTAACCCCCCCTTCTTCCACGACTTCTTGGACTTGCCGCTGTTCTTTGGCTTCTTGGATCTCTGACTCAGATTGTCTCCAAAATCTCCAGTTCTTGGTTCTTGGAGGGTGAAGGAGCAAGACAAGGAGGAGATATGGGTAGCTTCATGAAACTGGCGAAGAGGGCTGTGGAGACGGAAGCACCGGTCACGGTGAAGGTGATAGAGAATTCCTAGTCCTATCCTACCTCATAAAAATCGCATCTTGCCTCTCGATTTCTTTGGTCTTGTTTGGTGAGCTCTCTGGTGCCCTTTTTCAGATACAAGAATTACTTCGAGGGACCAATGGTGTATCTGCCCGCAATTCTTGGTTTACATGTCCGATGACTTTATGTGTTGCTTGGAAGATGCAAGGTTAATTGGCACATGCATTTTTATGCTTCCATTTGTTTGTGAAGAGAGTCAAAAGGAAACAAAATGGATTAATGAAGCAATCATCTCTAATGCGATTTGTCCCATATTGTTGCTGTAAAATGATCAAATTGTGTTTCATGTAACGCAAGTATCTATCAAGCATGGAGGTTGATATGTTGTACTGGTTAGTTCCTAGTTCCTACAAATTTTTATGCTAATGAACTAATGAAGTGAGGCACGATATTACTATAATCAGTGACAAGTGTGTTTGCTAGCATCCTACCAAGGCGAGCAGATCATGTGGTAGTGCCCCGAAATTGTTTTGACTCTTCCTAACTTTAGTAAATCTTGAATGTAGGGAGTTGTATATGGGCAACCTCCTGAGGCAGCTTTGAATAAGGTCAAAGAAATTGTATGGGAACCGTCAATCAGTAAATATGGCTCTGATGATGGCCTTCCTGAACTTCGAGAGGCACTTCGAGAAGGTACTCATCGCTTAATTCCTTAGTAGATGATCAATTC
The DNA here is from genome assembly GCA_036346405.1 of Phyllostachys edulis. NCBI lineage: Eukaryota > Viridiplantae > Streptophyta > Magnoliopsida > Poales > Poaceae > Phyllostachys > Phyllostachys edulis. Next base: position 2,014,014 of record CM070552.1, read on the forward strand.
AAGTTATTTGGTCCTCTGCCATGCAGCTACTTAGTTCCTTGATTTTCATTTTGCTTGGTTGCATACCGTGCCGGCTTCATGCCCACTGAGCCCGATCGTGCCGTGCCGCCCAAGCACTGTTTTGATTTTGTACGAATTTGATTTTTTTAAAAAAATACTGGTTAAAAATCCCTGCCTGAGATTGAGCTTTCTGTTTCTGCCTCATGGCGCCCCATTCGATGGCCTCAGCAACAGCTCGTTGACGATCATGCTGAGTGTAGTGCTACTAGTTAATGAGGGATCTTCAACCTGTTTCTTTTGGGGTACAGTACTTTCATGGGCGTGGGCCATCCTAGAATACGCAGGAGAGTCCTCATCCATGGAGTGAGGATCAGCAACAACAGTAAGCGCATAGCAGCAACAATGTTTCTGTTGGTGTCCCTTCCGGCCGGCCGCATGGGCATAGGCTAACTCGACCAGGAGTTAGCCAATTAGTTCAATGGAGTTTCTGTCTGTTAGTTGCATATCTTGTTGTTAGCAGAGTAGGTGCATATCTTGTCTAGTTAGTTGCTTATCTTATCTAGTTAGGTACATACCTCATCTGTTGCGAAGGTTAAGCAAGAAATAAACAGTAGTCCCTCTACCTATCTCCCTGCCCTTGTGGTGTGGCCACCGGTCATCAGAGTAGTCGCGCTGCTTGGGTCCAGGCCATCAAATCCTAGCTGTGACCTGTGACAAGTACTAGGCTTCTCTTCACTCATGTATGGCCGTACTGAGGTTTCTTGCAGGAACCAAGCCAACAGCCTGGTTCAAATCTCTCTGGGTAGGGTCTACCAGCTCATGGTACCTCCTCCTGTCTTTGAGCATGGGTTTGGCCTATTGATCACAACAGATAAATTTAACAGTCAGAAACCTTTTAGCAGGCATCTTTGAATAATTTCTAACTGAGTATTTCATATGCATTTGCTATGTCTGTCATGTTCCATTTGTTGGAATTATATTACTGAATTATATAGGCAATCATATTCTGATCATAAATGTTGGTGTAATCAAGTACTTTAAGTGCATACCCTGTTAACCAGGATTTGATCACTTGCTGGTCTGGAGGAATCCACAGCTCTTCTTCCTGTGATAAACTCAAGTAGGAAAACCCCAAAACTGTAGACATCAGTCTTGATAGTTAGCTGGTGTTTCCTCTGTTAGGCCCGGATTTATTTTAAGTTATCAACATACTATGCCTTGAGCCTGCACAGTTGTGGAATAACTGCATAAGGATGCAGGTTGGTGTTCCATTGCCTTGAGCCTGCACAGTTTCTTTGTCAGACATGGACTTCAGCCCTGCTCTTATTGATTCTATGTCATCGAATAACTCCGTTCTTCACGATTTGCCCTCGAATAACTCACTCTTCATAATATGCCATCGGGTTTCAAAATTTCTTTACAATATGCCATTGCGCACACCGTCCATTTTGCCTGTGAATTTCACGTTTCACTCCATGCCCCTGGCTCCTTTCTTCTTTTCCCCATTCTTTCTTCCTTCTTCGTCCAGATCCCCTTCTCTCATTCTCTCTTCCAGACGAGTCTAATTTCATTCTAGCGCCACACACCTCGCCAAGCCGCCAAGGTCACCGCTTCCTCGCTTTGGCGCCATCTCCGCTTGCCGCCCCCACCACAGCAGCTTGCACGCTCAAGGCCACCTAGGTCGGGCCGCTACCCGGCGCCAAGCCATACACACGCCACCCGAGTCATTGAGCCGCCGCTACCGACTTTCAAATCTCTTCTTTGATTGATGGTTTTAGAATAGCAAATAGTTTCTAAGAATGAGTCTCTAATAGGTTCCAAAACCTACTTAATAATATTTCGCACTATTCAATTGATTTGTTTATATTTTAATTTCAATTTCAAATTATGCATGCAAAGAAAATGGGAACCAAATAACCTCCAAAAATTCCGTAAAAATTTAAACAAGAAACAGTATGATAAAATCCAAATACAATATTCCTAGCTATGGGTATACCATATTTTCGAAATAGAAATCAGTTTGTATTTCTGAGCTATAGAAAATATATTTCCAAATTGGAAATAGAGAAGGAGTATTGGATTACTAGGTTTCAATCTAGTCTTCAAAATCATGGAAAACATAGGGTTTTATACCCTATATTGAATTAAGTTTTCAAACTCTTGACAAAATTTTATTTTGTTTGAAAGTTTTTATTTCTAGGTTTTGAAAAACCAGGTTGTAACATATTTGCTTTACAGCAAAAAGTTTTTAAAAGGTCCGAAATTTCATAATTGCACATTAGATGCTTAACTAATCCAACTTAAGGATTTTGGGCTGTTACACAATCCCTAAGTGGCGCGGGTGGAGAACATTTTCCTCGAGTTCCTCAAGCGGCTTCAAGCCTTCAACGACGTCCTCCAGAAGTTCCTTGGTTTTCATTTTGCTTGGTTGCATACCGTGCCGACTTCGTGCCCACCGAGCCCGATCGTGTCGCAGCCGCCCAAGCACGCCCCGCTGGGCGGCGGCCGTGCCGCGGCCGCGTCCGCCTGTCAGGCCGGGAGCCAAGCTCGCATGACACGGCCCTAGGTTGCGGTGAAGGATACGGTAGGCTACGCTTAGCTAGCCAATTCAAAAATCTACCACGAAACCAGATGCCATGCAAGCAAGAGATTATAGATCGTTACCACCGGACGCAAAGGCAAATGGAAGAAGATTTGGAGTAGCTCGATCCAACGAGAGCGCTGCCGATGAAGCGGTCGGTCGATCGCCCCGTAGCGATCGCCTCTCTAGCAATCAATCGAGTTCTCGCCAAGGTCATAGATCGCCCTCGCGCAACAAAGAACCGCAGAGCGCCTCTACAGTATCCACACTTCCAGGAATGAACACCGCGACGCCGTGTGCTAGCATCAACTCGCACCAGTAGGGCTCTCGTAAAGATGGTGGCTAGGGTTTCGTAAGAGTAACTCACGCCACGCTTGTCGGTGTATTTCCCAACACCTCATGCATCTCCTTATATAGAGCTCATGACGGATCCTATCCAACACGCTTGTTCCAACCCGTTATGTGTGACCCGTTAGGTTCATGCGTAGTCGGCCAGACTCGAAACCTTTTCCAATCACGAAGTCGTTAGCGGTTCCTAGCGTAACATAATGATTCCCTAATATACACAAATAATATCGCATTTAACCTTAATGCAATATGATCTACGACTAGGTCCTTGTCACTAACGCACCAGCTCAGATCTCTATACGGCCGATCATATTAAGTCTCACCAGCTTTGTAACTCCTTACGACTAGGTTTTGACCACTTAGTGATTATGTTCGACCAGTCTATGGCTAGTTCGTATCTGATCGAACTAAACGACCAGCTCGTGTATTCTCCCTTTGTCTCACGATATCCGGTTGAACTCCAGGTGAGATATCATGCCATCCATGGACTGTTCAATACTTTCTCGATCATGTGTCGGATAACTTCACGTAGTCGAACTCTTCAACCACTAGTGGCATGGCCATGCACTTTCTTTATCTGACCACATCGAGGGGCCCAGAGATATCTCTCCTGTTGTGTTAGGAAGGCAAATCTCATATCCGACTAGTCACATTCCTTCGCATATTTCATAGCATACCTGAAAGCCACCTTTATAACTACCTAGTTACGGAGTAGTGTTTGGTAACCTCACAGTGTACTCTTACACATGTAGGAAACCATGCTGATCTCAGGTCTAGGGATTATATATCATCATTGTTTGAGACCAACTGATGACACATGAAATCATAACAATGTCAGCAGTGTCTCAAGGTGGGTTAATCCAACACCATGTTCTTTAACATGTGTTCACATTATTGATTCGATGTCCCTATATCCATGACCGGTGAAACATAATCATCAATCAATACATGTGCTGGTCGATAGAGTCATTAGTGTTTCGACTAGTGATGTACGACCAGAGATACATTTAGAATGACATTATCTAAGTTAAAGAGCTTAACCAACAAGTCACATACTTGTTAATCTTTATCAATGATGATTCATTTAAGGAAATGTAATAACATTTATTCAATAACTCATAAATATAGATATGATACAATCATCTCTATGATTGCCTCTAGGCATATCACCAACATTCAGTGTTACTATATAGCCACAAGCAATTATTGGTGACTAATGAACTGCAGTATCTTCAGTATCTCTAGTATCTTTAGTCTTCAATCTTTACTCTTGTTGCTATATAGTATGAGTATCTCTAGTATCTGCAGTATCTCAAAGCTTAGTTCATATTATTCTTTATGAATGTTATAGGAGTTTCCATGGGCCACGTAAGTTCAGTGAAAGTCGTTGGCTAGACTTAAACAGCTATCTACGGAGATATCCTATGCTCTGTGAAGTCCCTGAGGATCGGCTAGTTGATAACATAAACCTAAAAACATCATATTTAACAACAGAATCTGGACGCTATCTCATCAGATCTGGCATTCTCCTTCCTTACATCAGCCACATACGGGGACAATCTATTTTGGGAACATTTTATAATGGAAATGTTGGTGTATTAAAGGATTTATGAGTGTTTGAGTTTAGGCATATCAAGAGCAGGGATTTTTTTACTGACCGATTTTCGGTCATACCGGATTTACCGGTGGGAATACAAATCGGCCAAAAAAAATCGGTTTTGATGAATTTTGTCCAAAAAATAATAAATCGAATTTGCTTGAATTTTGCACGAATTTGATTTTTTTTAAAAAAATACTGGTTAAAAAATCCCTGCCTGAGATTGAGCATTCTGTTTCTGCCTCAGGCGCCCCATTCGATGGCCTCAGCAACAGCTCGTTGAATCAGCATATTCCTTGCTTGTGTATATTCCAGAATTTGCAATGGATCAGCATATTCCTTGTTACTTGTTAGACAATCCTGAGCTAACATCAGAGTATGGGACACCAGATACTTTGCTTTCAAGAGACAAATTGTTTCAAAACTCAAAACACATCTAGTCTAACAACCCTTTGGCACCTGTTGAGATTTGGGCTAGTATTATTCTGATCAGATACAATTGCTGTACCATCTACCAGACATCAATTTGGATGAGAAAAATGTCGATGGGAATATATTCTACGGTAATTAACTAGTGTTCCCCTAAGCGGGCGCCTAGGCCACCTAGGCGCTGGGTGAAGCCCCTCCACTGCGACTTGGTGCTAATCGACGCCCTAGGCGGGCTAAGCGCCTAGCCGGTCCCAAGCAGTGCGAGGCGGGCAAGTCGCAGCGGCTCTGGGTGGTCTGGAGCGACGCTGGGCGGCTCGAGGTGGCATTGGGTGTTCTGAGAGGAGTCAAGCGACGGGGAGAAAACTGAAAAAGGTAAGTGAGGTTTCACCTTGTGCCTTGCGGTCACAAACCATACCCGATTTCATCTTCATCCCTCTGTTTCTACTCCTGCACGCGCCGCCTGGTGTCACTGGTCGCCCCATGCGCCGCGCCTCGACGCCGATCAGGCCGACGTGTGGCTCGTCCTCAAGACTGTGGGCATAAAATGCAATACTGTCGCCCACTCAGAATAAAATTTCAGCTTTTAATGAACAAGAATAAAATATTTTTCATAGCATTTATAGTCATTTTTGAAACTCTGCAAGTTAATACAATTTAAAACCTCCATTTTCAATCTTAATCTTAGCCTTGTTTTGAAACTTCAAGAGGTAATGAAGTCTCTACTTGTATTGAGAGCGGAAGTTTTTTTTATCAAATGCTAGACAAAGTATTTTGAATAAAATGAATTTTGTCAAAATTTTAGAAATTATTTTGACCTTTAGAAAAACCTTTGATCAAATCTGTTCGGTCAAAGTCTTTATTTAAGTATTTCAAAATAAGAAATAGTGGTTTGCAAAATTTATCTGGGACATATATCATCCCAAAGGGTCTCTTTGCAAAATTTCGTGATTTTATAAATTTATTTGGTATTTCAAAACCCCGGTCAAAGTTTTGAAATTGTTTTTGAGTTCAAGTCAACCTTGAACCCAAACCCACCCCCGCATCAGAGCGACTCGAGCTACTTGGGTTTGAGTCCAACCTGCGTTTTGGAAACCGGCTCATGTCATGTTTCGCACCCACCAAACCCTAGATCACTCTCCACCGTTGATCGATGATGCGAACGGCTAGATCTTAGGGCCGTTCGACCTTCCGAACGCCATGCATTCTAGACCGCCCATCTCAGATCGGTGATGCGATTTTATCGGGCTAAACCAAATTCAATTGAAAATCCCACACGCCGCGAGCCTTTGATCCCAAACCAACCGCCACGATCAATTGGGACGCTCGACCGTCCAACGCACCATTGATTGTGAGCCGTTGATTCAAAATCGCGCCGATCAATTGGGCCGCTCGACCGTCCGAACAGCCGCTGATCTCAACCGCTGGTTTCAGATCCAACCGTGCCACCCTTTTTGAGTTTAAACTCAACCGCCAGATAAGCGTGACCGCTGATTTAAATCCAACGCCTTCCTCGGTTGGGCCGATCGGACCACCTACAAGACGCCTCTCGAATCTCACCTTTAATTTAAAATCTAACGGTGCGCCTTTGATCACGCTTGTAACTCTCGCCACAGATCGTTTTAGTGACCGCTGGATTTCGATCGTGGTTCAAATAGGTTGGGTCGTTCGACCGTCCAATGTCCCTTTAATCTGGGCCATCCAATTGACATCGACGGTCCACATCTGCTTGAGCTCACGAAGTGTGTCTTCACCGAGGTCGACAAGGGGCTCGCGTGTCGCTGACTCGAGGTCGCCTCTTCACGTGGTTGCGCCAAAGACCGAGCTCGTCGCCGTCCGTGGTGGCGTTGCATCATGAGTTCTGCAGCATGCAAGTGCCACTGGCGCCTCTGTGTCGCCATGAGGACACGCACGTAGCTCCCTTGTCTTTCCCGTGACATGGGTATAAAACCCTAGTTTTCGCTCTCGCCATTATTGTTGCCACGAGCTTTCCTCGCTTTCTCCGGCAGAGCTTCTTGTTCTCACCTTTGTTCATCTCCTTCAGTGCTTAATTCACTTTACTAATGTGAGTTTTGGCATTGCTTGTAGATCAAACTGTTGGAAATATGCCCTAGAGGCAATCATAGAGATGATTATTTTTCATTATGTTCACAATATTTGATAATATGTTCCTTGAATGAATCATCACCATGAAGATTAACGAGTATGTGACTTGTTGGTGAAGCTCTTTTAACTTATGATGATGTCATTCTAAAAGTATCCTCGGTCGAAAGTCACCGGCCTGAACACTAGTGACTCTAATGACCAAAGACATGTATTGATTGATGACCATGTTTCACCGGTCATGGATATAGGGATATCGAATCAATAATGTGGACACGTGTTAGAGAACATGGTGTTGGATAAAACCCACCTTGAGACACTATTGAGATTGTTATGATTCTATGTGTCGTTAGTTGGTCTCAAGCAATAATGATGTATAATCCTTAGACCGAGATCAAGATAGTTTCCTACATGTGTAATAGCACTTTAGGGTTGCCACACGCTACTCAGAATCGGGTAGTTATAAAAGTAACTTTCGGTATGCTATGAAACATGCAGAGGGATGTGACTGGTCGGATATGGATTTGCCCTCCTAACATAACAGAGAGATATCTTCGCCCTCAAGTGGTCGGATAAAGAAAGTGCATGGCTATACATCGGTGGTCAAGAGTTCGACCACATAAGGTTATCCGATACTCGACGAGAAAGCATTGAATACCCATGGATGACACAACATCTCACCCGGAGTTCAACCAGATATCGTGAGGCAAAGGGAGAATACATGAGAGGTCGTTAGTTCGACCACCACGGACCGGTCGATAGAGATACAAGCAAGTCGAGATCGGTCAAACGTAATCACAGAGTGGTCAAACCAAGTCGTAAGGAGTTATGAGTTGGTCGTGATCAAATACTTAATCGGTCAGATAGAGATAGGACCCGGTCGTAAGTGATGAGGACTCGTCGAGATCATATTGCATTAAGGTTCGTCCGATATAATTTGTGTGTATTCGAAATCGTTATGTCCTCGCTAGGAACCGCTATTTACTCGTGGTCGGAAAGGGTTTCCGAGTCACAACCGAACTACACATGAACCTAACGGGTCACACACTTAACGGGTTGGAACAAACCAGTACGAATACGATTCGTAAACGTGTTTGGATAGGATCCGTCACGGGCCCTATATAAGGAGATGCATGAGGCTGTTGGGAGTGAGAGTTGACGCGAGTTGCCCTACTGAAACCCTAGCCGCCATCTTATTGAGAGCCTTGTCGTGCGATTTGGTGCTAGCACACCGCGCATTTCGCCGTTCTCGCCTCGACATGTGGATACCGTAGAGGCGCTACTACGATTGTCGCGCTTGAGGACGATCCGCGATCTTCACGAGGAATTGCAGAGGTTGCTGGAGGGAACGATCGACTACGACCACCGCACCGACTTGCTGGACGTGGACGATCGACTACGACCTCTACATCGACGCGCTCTTCGTTGGACCAGGCTGCTCCAACCCTTCTTCCGCTGCTCTGCGCGTCTGGTGGTAACGATCTATGATCATCTACTTGCTTGGATTCCTGGTTTGCGTGGTAGAAATTTTGTTTGTAGCTATCGTAGCCTACCCCGTGACCCAACACAAACTGCGAGCTTGTCTTTGGAGCTGTCCAGAGCACACCCGGAGCGCCGTAGTGGTGGTTTTCATGCTCCGGTGAGATTTTTCGTTGGCGTTTTCGTGTCACTTTGCGCCATGTAATCTCAGGAATAAAACCCCTCAATAACCTTGTCTTGTGATTCACAGGATTGCTGGGAATTTGAGTTTTCCCCTTTTCTGTTATTGTCGGATTTTTCATCCTCATCTCCAATCTGGTGAGAATCTTTTCGATTCTTTTGCTTCGATCATCTAGAGGCTCTCTCGAAGCTATTCTAATCATCCATTCTTTGAATCCTTGACCAGGTTGCTTTGTCAAAGGATTTCATCTTGTTGTCGCTCTTTTCGGTCTTTCATATCGTTGTCAAACTCTAGAGCTTTTCCGCTCAAGTTCCAAGTCCGTAGCTCCTTGTGAACTCTAGTGGCTCTAGCATTGGACTCCTTGCTTAATGTGCTTGTAAATCGACAAGTCCATTGTAGTTATTCCTTTTGTCGGTTTTTCAGACAAAACCAAGTTCGCTTCTAGCCTATGATTCGCGTCTGTTAGTACTAGCAATGCATTAATCTAGGTTATTATCTTTACTAGAACTAGCTTGTAGCTTAAACATTTTGTTAGTTGCACAATAATACTTTGATCATGTATCTTTTCAGCATTCTGGCATTCTCTTGATGTTCTGTTGTTCTGCTTTCTTTTAGAATCTGCTTCTATCGACGTGAGTGATTTTCCTTCTGAGCAACAAGAACCTAAACCAGTGGTTTATTATTACCAAGGCAAGCATCCTCTTTGCACCATGTTGATCCCAGATTTCAGTACTTTAGAATTTTACAAAAACTGTGATATTGTTGCATGATATTTTCTAAATTATTTGTGAACTGTGAGTAGTTAGTTACATCCCACTACTTGTGGCTTATCCTGAATCGATTTCATACACCTATGCTTAATATAGAATCTTTGTTCTGGTACTTTTGTTCCATAGTTTTTGCTTAGCAATGCAAAGTCTGTAGCACGTTAGTAATTGACAAGCTTATCTTGTCAATCCAGGGAAACACCTTTTTAACTCTTTATTTCAGTTCTTTTGTTCAGTTTGGGTAAAACTGAATTTGTGTTTGTCTTTTTTTTTCTGTTGACAAATGTTGGTAGATCTGGACAAGTGGATGCTAGTGATGGTGCCTTCGTGCACGAGCTTGGGAAATGTGGTAGTCTTGTCTGGATCGTTAAGGACCGAACTTGGCCCCCTTTAAATTCCAGTACCTTGCGTACTTCCACACGCGGTGTATGGGCGCCGTTTGGTTAAGTAAGGGGTTGGTGATATTGAGTTGAGGAACTGGTGGTGTGAGTTCATTGGCAATAGTGCATGTTCGTAGGGTGTCGAGTTCAATTCTATTATTTGCGGGAAGCACTATTTTATTTTTGTTCATTGACTCGGTATTCCCGACATAACTTACGTGGCCGGTTAGTTGTAGGTGGTATAACCTAAACTAAGTGGGGTTACGTATGGGTGATGCAACTCAATATTGTCAACTTGCTGAAAAGTACCGAATCTTAGTTTACCCGGCCGGCATACCAAAGGAAGTGTGTCATCGTTCGGAGGCATCCGAAGGCTTACGGGCTGACTAAGTCGTGTGGGTAAAGATGTACACCTCTGCAGAGTTAAACTATTCGAATAGCCGTGTCCACGGTTATGGACAACACTGGATTTATCGGCAGTCGATCTATAAATCTGTTCAAATTTTGGTCGAGTATCGATTATGGCATGAAGGGTATTCATGCTTGTTGTTGGTCAAAGTGGGGAGTCACTTTGATCTTGTTTTGCTTGTTGTTATTATTACTGTTTTACTTACTGTTGTTTTAGTCCAAATCTGTTTATAAAATGGCTTTGACAAAAATCAGTAAGGGTAGGTTTGAAACTCAGCTTTATGCAAAACTATTGACATTACAACCTTCCTTTGTCAGCCTTATGCATGTATCCTCTAATCCTTTGTTTAGGATCTTGTAAACACATTCTTTTAGTAGTTTTGTGTAAGTCTTGCGAGTACCATATGTACTCAGGTGCGTTAACCACTGTTGCAGGTGAGGACGGTTACTTATACGAAGTGCCCGTTAGCGCCGATCAGGACGATGCTAACGAGTGAAGTTGTTTCTATCCTCCATTCAGTTGCTTGAGGGTTATGAGGGCACACTTGGTGGCTTTTGCTGTTTATAACTTTGATTCCGCTGCTTTAAACTCTATATTTTGTTGCTGTTCAGTTACTTAAGGTGAACCGAACAGATTTGTAAAGCTTTGTTTGTATAAATGTTACCTGTATGCCTTGTATGACTATGAGTAATGTTGTTTAGGATATATGTGCAGTAGTCCTTGATCTTGGGAACTATTGTAGAACATATATCCGGAAACCTGGCATTGTGTATATTCCTTGTTGAAAATTATACTTTTGGGTATAATTATCTGACTTGGAATATACTCAATCCCGGGGGTCCTCACACACTCGGCTGCTTTGGCATTTGCATTTCTTTGAACCACGAAGGACAGACCGAGAGGGAGGAAGAGAAGGTGATTTTGAGTTGCATTTTGTGCGGTTTTCAATCTGAATCTGGAGGTTTCGCAATTGCATAAGTTGTAGATCAGCTTGCGAGCGTGAAGAAAAGGTATTTTTCATGGACATGCAACTATATTTTTAGCTAGTTGATTAGCATGTAATTAGCTTAGTGGTCATGTCATTATTACGTAAGTATACATGCAAGTAGTGTAGTTATTTTTTAATTACCGTAATGGTTTCTTGATTGTGTAGAATGTGTTAAGTAACCATGCTTAGCTGACGTAAATGTTTATTTTATGTGGATATCATTGTTAGTTAATTAGCACGTAGGGATTAATATAGTAATCCTTCGTGCAGTAGAAATCTCCATTTTGAAACCATGTTAATGGACAAATTATTTGAACTGAGGACGGTGTGCATTATTTCCCTCGTACGCAGACTATTCGTCATATACATCACGAAATTAAAATACTTTGCGCATTAGGGGGGAAAATACTACACAATGTGTAGGGTGTTAATTTTGACATGTAAGGAATTTCGGGAATCCAAAACATTATTAGCTGGTAGTACGCACACTATTCGGCATGTACGTTACGTAATGCAAAACCAGCCCAGAAAGAAGATTCCGTAGAATATTCGTCTATTTTGCAATTTCCCGCGAACTCCGAATACAGTGATTCAAGTTTCTAAATTTGTCTAAAATCCTAATCTTCCTTCCAGTATTTATTTTATACTTTTGTGATTTTATTTGTATTTATGTATTTATTTATTTTTCTCGTTTTGCGCGTAGAACCGAACGCCATCGGAAATCTTCTCAACCAACAACAAGGGACCCAGCCACAGAAGGCAAGTCTTCCATGAACATGTCGATTGAAGACTTGTTCGTGCAGGGACCCATGCAAGTTCTTCAAGTTCAAGCAGTGGCTCAACCTGAGCATGCGTTACTGGGGTTGCGCGAACTACTTATGTGACTATCCCGACCGCGTTGGGACACGAGCAGCTATCGACAGGCGGTAAGGACCAGTTACACTATGTTCCCCTACCAATTTTCTTTCAAAGTATGCACTAACAACCTCTCCCGTTTACCCGTAATCCCCGGATCCGCTATGTGGCTACCGCAAGTGGATCGACCTAGAGATCCACCCACATGACTAGTGGCAAATCGACTACGACAAGTGGGATGCCAAAATGGCACACGAGATCCAGGAGGAGAAGCGCCGCACTGAGGAGCTCAACCAGCGTATCCGGCGGGAGACGCAGGCCCATCTCGAGGCGTGCAGGCGCAGGGCCCGCAAGGCTTGCGAGAGGGAGCGCGATAAAAAGAGGGAAATGGCGGCCGAGGCCAAGGCGGCCGGTGAGGAGTACAACGCCGAGCTCGGAAGGAAGGGCAAATGCCCTCGGTCCATGCAGTAGGTCCGGCCATTCCGTAGTAGTCCCCTGTCCTACCCGCCATGTTTTTTACTATCCCCTAAAGGCATGTATACTTACATGGTCCGGATGCTTCTGTCTCAATGTACCATAGTAGTAGCGAGGATTGTTGGAAATATGCTCTAGAGGCAATCATAGAGATGATTATATTTCATTATGTTCATAATATTGGATAATATGTTATCTTGTTCCCAGAATAATAACGTTAATATTTATTATCAAGTATGTGACTTGATTTTGAAACTCTATATTTCTGCGATGATTATTCTTAAACGCTCTCGGCCTGGACACATGTGAATAGACTAGCATATGCATTGGTTGATGACTATGTTTCACGTGTCATGGATATGTAGATATCAAACCAATAATATGGACACATATTAGAGAACATGGTGTTAGATAAGACCCACCTTGAGACACTATTGAGATTGTTGTAATTCTATGTGTCGTTAGTTAGTCTCAAGTAATGATGATGTATAATCCTTAGACCTGAGATCAGCATGATTTCCTACATATGTAATAGCACTCTTAGGGGTTGCCAAACGCTGCTCGTAACTGGGTAGTTATAAAGGTAGCTTTCGGGTATGCTATGAAACATGCAGAGGAATGTGACTGGTCGTATATAGGATTTGCCCCTCCTAACATAACAGGAGAGATGTCTCTGTGCTCCTCATTGTGGTTGGATAAAGAAAGTGCATAGCCATGCCACTAGTGGTCGAAGTGTTCACCACGTGAAGTTATCTCGACACTCGATCGAGAAAGTATTGAATACCCATGGATGACACAACATCTCACCGGAGTTCAACCAGATATCGTGAGGCAAAGGGAGAATACACGAGTAGGTCGCTTAGTTCGATCGCCATTTAACTAGTCATATGGAGATACGAGTTGGTCGTAACTCGGTCGTATATGCTATAAACCGTCGCGACCAAATATGAACTAGTCGTATAGAAATAGGACCTGGTCGTAACTGATGAGGACCTGGTTATAGATCATATTGCATTAAGGTTCGTCCGATATAATTTGTGTGTATTCGGGAATTGCTATGTTATGCTAGGAACCGCTAAGACTCGTGGTCGGAAAGAGTTTCCGAGTCACAACCGACTACGCATGAACCTACAGGGTCACACAGTTAACGGGTTGGAACAAACCAGTACGGATACGATTCGTCAAATGTGTTCAGATAGGATCCGTCACGAGCACTATATAAGGAGATGCATGAGGCTATTGGAAAGGGACGAGTTGACGAGAGTTGCTCCACCGAAACCCTAGCCGCCATCTTCTTGAGAGCTCTGCCGTGCGACTCAGTGCTAGCACACCGGTGTACGGTTGTTCCTTCCCTGGACGTGTGGATACCGTAGAGGCGCTACTGCGACTATTGCGCTTCAGGACGATCCGCGATCTTCATAAGGAACTGCAGAGGTTGCTGGAGGATATGATCGATTCACGAGAATGCTGGACGATCGACTACGACCGCTGCATCGACGTGCTCGACGCTGGATGATCAACTACGACAGCTGCATCGACGTGCTCGACACTGGACGATCGACTACGACCACTACAATGACGTGCTCTACATTGGACCAGGCTGTTCCAACTCTTCTTCCGCTGCTCTGCTTGTCTGGTGGTAACGATGTATGATCATCTACTTGCTTGGCTTCCCGGTTTACGTGGTAGAATTTTTGATTTATTGCTATCGTAGCCTACCCGTATCCCAACAGTGGTATCAGAGCCATCCTGCGTAGTTTTTGATCTGGATCGGTCACATATACTTGATATGTCGTATTAGTAGATTGGATCTAATACTGGTCGGGTCTGGTAACTAGATCGGTTCATATAGATGGAACGGTCTAGGCACTGGTCGATAAGATCGATCGGTTTTCGGTGGTAGTAGATGGGTCTACGAGGAGGTATGAGCTAAAAGGACCAGATGGTTTATTGCGCTTGTTCACGACCACTCTGCATAACACTCCTACCGGTCGGAATTCCGCCATCGGAACTGCCATGCTGTCTAATCGTACCGCGTGTTATAGGTGGTATGTGTTCTTGTCGCCCGTTAGAATTGGATTCCATGTATGACTTGTTTTTGCAGGGATTGTGTGAATAGTATGACCCATGATGTATGAGATGCATGTATATATGTAATATAATGTTCACGACCTGCGTGTCATGCTTATTGCAACCCAAGGCTGTCTATATTTGTATAATGGCCTGTGTGTCGACTTGTGATGTTTCTTCACTCCTTGTAATTCATTACTAGAGCTATTAGGAGTAATGGCTTAGTGGGAGTACTTGGAGGAGTCGACCACTTGGAGACATGGCGAACAGGATGCATGGCGATGGAGATCACCATATGGAAGGGTCATACTATATCACAATGCAATTTGATTGTCTGTGAATGCCTTTATATTCCTGTTCATTTATTTCTATGCATGTTATTCAATTGCTTTAAATGCTTTTAACATGGTAGAAGTAAAATTCCCTCACATAATATTAAGTTAAATTGATGCCCTCTCAATTAGCTGCACCATCCAAAGTCATGTATTTTAATGGTAGGTCTTGCTAAAGCAAAGAATATTCCTTGACTAGATGGGTTTGTGTCGGACACTTACACGCATAGCATTGGTTTAACTTGACAAGGTCATCATAATGCTTATTGACCTTGGGGCATAAGGGTTGGGTGCCGAGCATAGAGATGTTGCCAAACAATAAGAGTCATATAGAGATATGATTAGCAAAGGGTTGCTTACCAATTTCACTAATCTTCTAGCAAAGGATGCCAAAGCTCACTAGTAGATTAACCGATTGATGGTCTTGAATCACTAAATGTCATATGAGGATATAGTATTTAGTGGGAGTATCTTTATTAAATTGTTTAATAGAAGTTACTTTTCTTGAACATATGTCTTAGTTTTTCATATTTTATATTGTAGATCATGGCACCAATCTACTTGTACCTACATCCAGCTTTTGCTTTACGCTCGATACTTGATACGGAAAAACTGAATGGAACAAATTTTGCAGATTGGTCCCGCAACCTAAGAATTGTTCTTAGGCCGATAAAAGGAACCTATTCTAGAGGAACCAATTCCGGATGTGCTCATGAAAATGTCATTACTTTTAAGACCGCCTATAAAAGGCATGTGATGAGTTCCTTGATGTTAGCTGTCTCATGCTTGCCGCTATGAACTCGCACCTTCGAAGCGCTTTGAGAACATAGAGGCCTCGAGATGATCGTGGCGCCAAAGGCATGTTTGAGACACAAGCAAGAACCGAGAGATATGAGATCTCAAAGAAGTTGTTTGGGAGTAAGCTAGCCGAGGGAAGTTCGGTGAGCCCACATGTGATCAAAATGGTTGGTTACACACAGAGCTTGGAAAAACTTGGTTTTCCACTTAGTCAAGAGTTGGCTATAGATTTGATTCTTGCTTCGCTACCTGCGAGCTATGGATAGTTCATTCTGAACTTCCATATGAATGGCTTAGACAAGAATCTCACCGAACTGCATATGATGCTCAAGACTGCAGAGGACAGCATTAAGAAAAGCAACAGTCATGTGATGATGGTGCAAAAGAGTACAAGCTTCAAGAAGAAGGCTAAGACTTGGGTCAAAGGAAAGGGCAAGGCTAAAGTTTCGGATGGGATCCAAACTAACAAGCCTAAGCCCAAGACTAAGTCTAGCCCGACTCAAGATTGAATGCTTTTACTGCAAGGAGCCAGGTCATTGGAAGAGGAACTGCAAGAAATACCTAGCTGATCTAAAAAAGAATGGTGGGAGTAAACCCTCCACTTCAGGTATTAATGTTATACATGTTTTTCTTGCTGATTCTTCTGTTAACTCTTGGGTATTTGATACCGGATCGGTTGCTCATATTTGCAATTCGATGCAGAGTCTAACAAGGAGTAGGAGAATTGCAAGGGGCGAGATGGATCTTCGCGTCGGGAATAAAGCAAGGGTTGCTGCATTAGCCGTCGGGACTTTGCCATTACTTTTGCTCTCGGGATTTATTATGGAATTAAATAATTATTATTACGTTCCAGCCATATGTAGAAGCATCATCTCTGCCTTATGTTTAATGGCAGAGGGTTATAAATTCATTATTGAGAACAATGGTTGTTCTATATTTTTGAATGAAATGTTTTATGGCTATGCACCTGTTTTGAATGGGTTGTATATTTTAAATCTTGATGGTACATCCGTCTATAATATTAATGCAAAGAGGCTTCGGCCTAATGATTTGAATTCCACTTTCATTTAGCATTGTCGTTTGGGTCACATAAGTGAGAAACGCAAGAAGAACCTCCATGATGATGGAATTCTAAACTCATTTGTTTTGGAATCATTTGAAACATGCGAATCTTGCTTACTCGGAAAGATGACCAAGACACCTTTCACTGGTTAGAGTGAAAGGGTATCCAACCAGTTGGCACTCATACATACTGATGTGTGTGGACCAATGAGCACGACAGCTAGAGGTGGTTTTAAGTACTTCATTACTTTCACCGATGACTATAGTAGATATGGATATATCTATTTAATGAGGCACAAGTTGGAATCCTTTGAAAAGTCCAAGGAGTTCTAGAATGAGGTACAAAATCAACTTGGCAAGACAATCAAATCTTTACGATCTGATCGTGGAGGTGAATTTTTGAGCCATGATTTTGGTGATCATTTGGAACAATGTGGAATTGTTCCACAGCTTACACCAACAGGCACTCCACAATGGAATGGGGTGTCCGAGTTGCGTAATCGGACCTTATTGGACATGGTTCGATCGATGACGAGCCAATCAGATCTGCCGTTGTATTTTTGGGGTTACGCTCTAGAAACTCCCGCTTTCACTTTAAACAGGGTACCATCTAAATCAGTAGATAAGACACCATATGACATATGGACTGGGAAGAGTCCTAGTTTGTCTTTTCTAAAGATTTGGGGATGTGATGTCTATGTTAAACGTTTGACGTCTGACAAACTCACACCCAAGTCCGATAAGTGCTTCTTTGTGGGGTATCCTAGGGAAACTAAAGGATATTATTTTTATAATCAGGTTGATAACAAAGTGTTTGTTGCTCGTAATGGTGTCTTCTTGGAGAAAGAGTTTCTTTCCAAAGGAGTCGATGGGAGCAAGGTGCAACTTGAAGAAATTCGGGAAGCATCTCAAAGTGTTTCAACTCCCACTGAACCTCTACATGATGAACAAAATGTTGTTGAACCTGTAGATGAGGCATCAGCCCCACGAAGATCAAAAAGGCCACGTCAATTTCCTATAAGGTATGGGCATGACGTATTATTGTTGAATAATGATGAGCCTAAAACTTATGCGGAAGCGATGATGGACTCAGACTCTGAGAAATGGCTTGGAGCCATGAAATCCGAGATAGACTCCATGAGTGACAATCAGGTTTGGAACCTGGTCGATCCACTTGATGGTGTTAAAACCATTGAGTGCAAATGGATCTGTAAGAAAAAGATTGACATGGATGGAAATATTCACATTCATAAAGCTCGACTAGTCGCAAAAGGGTTTTGACAAGTTCAAGGGGTTGACTACGATGAGACTTTCTCACCGATAGCGATGCTTAAATCTATACGGATCATTCTAGCTATTGCTGCATATTTCGACTATGAGATATGGCAAATGGATGTCAAAATGGCTTTCCTTAATGGAAACCTAGATGGGGATGTGTACATGACACAACCTGAAGGTTTTGTCGATCCAAAGAATGCTAGTAAAGTATGCAAACTTCAAAAGTCCATTTATGGGTTGAAGCAAGTATCTCGGAGTTGGAATATACGTTTTGATGAGGAGATCAAAAGGTTTGGTTTCGTCAAGAACAAAGAAGAACCTTGTGTTTACATGAAGGTTAGTGGGAGCACGCTTGTTATTCTAATCTTATATGTGGATGACATATTATTGATTGGGAATGACATTCCTATGCTGGAATCTATTAAGTCATCATTGAAAAATAGTTTTTCCATGAAGGACCTAGGAGAGGCAGCATATATCTTAGAGATAAATATCTATAGAGATAGATCAAGAAGTCTAATTGGATTAAGCCAAAGTACTTATATTGACAAGATGTTGATTCAGTTCAACATGAAGGATGCCAAGAAAAGGGTTCTTGCCTATATCACATGGCATAAGTCTTAGCAAGAGTCAGTGTCCTTCGACAACTGATGAGCGAGACCGTATGAATGGTATTCCATATGCTTCGACTATTGGATCTATCATGTACGCCATGATATGTACTCGACCAGATGTATCATATGCTCTAAGTGTTACGAGTAGATACCAAGCTGATCCTGGTGAAGGTCACTAGACAGCTGTGAAAAATATTCTTAAGTACTTAAGAAGGACTAAGGATGCATTCCTAGTTTATGGCGGTGATGAAGAGCTCGTTGTAAATGGTTACACCGATGCAAGCTTTCAAACCGACAAAGATGATTATCGTTCGCAATCTAGTTTTGTATTCATTTTGAATGGAGGAGCAGTGAGCTGGAAAAGTTCCAAGCAAGAGACAGTTGCTGATTCCACGACGGAGGCCGAGTACATTGCGGCTTCTGAAGCTGCAGAAGAAGGTGTTTGGATAAGAAATTTCATTGCTGAGTTGGGTGTGGTTCCGAGTGCCTCGAGCCCAATGGATCTCTATTGTGACAACAATGGAGCCATTGCGCAGGCTAAGGAGCCTAGATCCCATCAGAAGTCCAAGCATATACTCAAGCGTTGTCATCTTATTCGTGAATTGGTGGATAGAGGAGATGTTAAGATATGCAAAGTTCATACGGATTTGAATGTTGCTGATCCGTTGACAAAGCCTCTCACACAGCCAAAGCATGAGGCACACACAAGAGCTATCGGTATTAGATACCTAAATGATTGACTCTAGTGCAAGTAGGAGACTGTTGGAAATATGCCCTAGAGGCAATCATAGAGATGACTATATTTCATTATGTTCGTAGTATTGGATAATATGTTTTCTTGTTCCCAGAATAATAACGTTAATATTTATTATCAAGTATGTGACTTGATTGTGAAACTCTATATTTCTGCGAAGATTATTCTTAAACGTTCCCTGGTTGGAAACATATGAGGACACATGTGAATAGACTAGCATATGCATTGGTTGATGACTATGTTTCACAGGTCATGGATATGCAGATATCAAACCAATAATATGGACACATGTTAGAGAACATGGTATTGGATAAGACCCACCTTGAGACACTATTGAGATTGTTGTAATTCTATGTGTCATTAGTTGGTCTCAAGCAATGATGATGTATAATCCTTAGACCTGAGATCAGCATAATTTCCTACATATGTAATAGCACTCTTAGGGGTTGCCAAATGCTGCTCGTAACTGGGTAGTTATAAAGGTAGCTTTCAGGTATACTATGAAACATGCAGAGGAATGTGACTGATCAGATATGAGATTTGCCCTTCTTAACATAACAGGAGAGATGTCTCTGGGCCCCTCGTTGTGGTCGGATAAAGAAAGTGCATGGCCATGCCACTAGTGGTCAAAGTGTTCGACCACGTGAAGTTATCTGACACTCGATCGAGAAAGTATTGAACAGTCCATGGATGACACAACATCTCACCTGGAGTTCAACCAGATATCGTGAGGCAAAGGGAGAATACACGAGTAGGTCGCTTAGTTCGATCAGTTACGAACTGGTCGTATGGAGATACGAGTTGGTCGTAGACTGGTCGAACATAATCACAGAGTGGTCGTAACCTGATCGTAAGGTGTTACGAACTGGTCGCGACCAAATATGAACTGGTCGTATAGAAATAGGACCTGGTCGTAAGTGATGAGGACCTGGTCATAGATCATATTGCATTAAGGCTCGTCCGATATAATTTGTGTGTATTCGGGAATCACTATGTTATGCTAGGAACCGCTACGACTCGTGGTCGGAAAGATTTTCCGAGTTACAACCGACACGCATGAACCTCTGTGGTCACACAGCTTAACGAGTTGGAACAAACCAAGAGGAATACAATTAAATCAAACGTGTTCGATAGGATCCGCCACGGGCACTATATAAGGAGATGCATGAGGCTATTAGAAAGGGACGAGTTGACGAGAGTTGCACCACCGAAACCCTAGCCGCCATCTTCTTGAGAGCTTTTCCGTGCGACTCGGTGCTAGCACACCGCGCACGGTTGTTCCTTCCCCGGATGTGCGGATATCGAGAGACACTATCGCGCTATTGCGCTTCAGACGATCCGCGATCTTTATAAGGAACCGCAGAGGTTGCTAGAGGAGACAATCGATTCGTGAGAACGCCGGACGATCGACTATGACCGCCAGATCGACGTGCTCGACGCCGACCATCGACTATGATAATTGATCGACGTGCTTTCGACGCCGACGATCGACTACGACCACTACATCGACGCGCTCTACATTGGACCAGGCTGTTCCAACTCTTCTCCCGCTGCTCTATGCGTCTGGTGGTAATGATCTATGATCATCTACTTGCTTGGCTTCCTGGTTTACGTGGTAGAATTTTTGATTTATTGCTATCGTAGCCTACCCGTATCCCAACAAGGATGACTAAAGCAATTAGCCGAACCATCAGGCCATGTAACCATGTGTAATGTGCTTCTGTCCGCGGACTCTAATGTTGTTTTGGTTCCACGCCTCCACCGAGCCATTAAAGCAAGCCTATATTTCAAGTATGCCTCTTCTAGTGGAATCCTAGAAAGAACCATTTGCACCGACATCGAATCCTCGATGTTTTAGGGCATCTTCATAATCACAACGAGCGTTCCCAACCCCTTCAATTGCATTCTGTATAAGCTTCATAAAGTACTTTACGTTAACTCCACCATAGTGAAGTAATGTGATCAAGAACTGTAGCGACAGAAATCTATGTTTCTAATTCATGCTTCTAGCATGAGCAAGTGCAATGTAGCAGTACTAGTATCTGCAATTTAATGGAGTGGAATCTATGTTTCCAATCATCTTACCATTTGCATCGGAAGGATGAATCGAGAATCAAAATTCCATAATTTTAATTTAAAATTGTAAACCATTCCTCGATTCAAGCCCAAATTAAATTAAACCATGAGCTCAATTCATAATTTGTACCTCGATTCAAGCCCAACTTAAAATAAATTAAACCATGTTATTTCCTTTGAGTTCTTTTTATTTCTTTTCGCCACGTTTTTGAGTCTTCTCAAAGCTTTTTAAAAATAAAATAAACCATTTTATTCCATTGGATTAATTACAGACTTCATCGAAAATTTTAGAAAATGAAAACAATTTAAATGAATAAAATAAGCTCATTTTATACATTTACAAACCTGTACAAACAGTACACTTATATGAATATGCAAAAAAAAAAAATTAGAGAATAAAATAATAGAAAAATTACAGAAGCAACAACACTGTGTCGGGAGGCTCCACAAAAGGTTTCGTAATTTTCTAAACTCATTTGCTATATTTTGAAATTACTACAAGCAGCGCTGAAACCACGACAAAACCCTGATTTTGGAGAAAAGGAAACCCTAATTTACAAACCTCGGTGCCCATATTTCTTAATGAATGTTTTTTTACAAATCTCAGTGCCGATATTTCTCCCGGATCGTTGAAACCCTAATTGGAATGGCTGAAAAAAATTCGTAATCGGAGAAACCCTAACTGGATTGAACGAAACCTAACCGGCCGAGAAACCCTAACCGGGCGGACTGCCTGGCTATATACGTGTATACGTTCAAACGACTTCATCGAGGAGAGACTCCAACAGTACTTGTGCCATTTTATCCCACTTCTAAAAGACAACAAGTGTTTCAGCAGACAAAGTTTGCTTGCACGACATCCTCAAGGTTATACCTCGTCTGATATGTTATTAATCATCCTTTCTCTCCCGCGAACGCTCATCCTTTCTCTCCCGCGAGAAGGCCGGCCACCGCGGACCTCGGTGCCCATATTTCTTAATGAATCTTTTTTTTACAAATATCAGTGCCGATATTTCTCCCTGATCACTGAAACCCTAATTGAAATGGCTGAAAAAATTTCGTATTCGAAAAAGCGCTAACCCGAACGAAACCCTAACAGCTGTTGCGCGGTGTGTGTTAACCAGCGTTCCGCGGTTGGCCACCGCGGGATGTGGTCGCCCCGTCCGCGCTCCGCCACCGCGGGAGGTGGCCGCCTTCCGCCCTCCACCATGGAAGTGGCCGCCTAACCCCTTCGCGCCGGTGGCCGGTCCCGCCACAGAATCTCGCCCCACTTGCCGCGCTCGGCGACCGCGGAAGGAGACACGCGTCAGCTCCCCGGTGATTCCGCGCTCATCAGAGAGCTAGTTTCGCAAATACGATGGCAGGGGGCTATTTTTGCATTTACGGTGGCATCATGGGGCCAAATAAAAAATTTCTAATATCTCTTCTTACGCAATTACATATATACGCATATACATGTAACATATACATAAGCTTGGACTGATGCTTGCTATTCTTTGTTCATCTCGCTTGCTTGGACTGATGCTGAAGACGATTGTGCTTGCTGTTTTATTTGGTCGCCTAGATGCCCTACGCTGCCTAGCGCCTAGCGCCTAGGTGAACACTGACTGTAACCAATACTAATCACAGATGATGACTGCACATTGATGGTGCTTTTCATCAGCTTATTTTTCGCACCGACATTTTTCGCTGGTTACAATAGAATATATTCCCATCGACATTTTTCGGACCCAAATCGATGTCTGATAGATGGTACAGCAATTGTACCGGATCAGAATAATACTAGTCCAAATCTCAACAGGTGCCAAAGGGTTGTTAGACTAGATGTATTTTGAGTTTTGAAACAATCTGTCTCTTGAAAGCAAAGTATCTGGTGTCCCATACTCTGATGTCAGCTCAGGATTGTCTAACAAGTAACAAGGAATATGCTGATTCATTGCAAATTCTGGAACACACACAGGTAACACGGGCAAGAAACAGTCTGAAATGTGGACTCGCTTCCTTGCAACCCGTGTAGCCACTAGCCCCTCGATGGAGAATGATTTCGATTAGCAGGTGCCTGCAGGAAGAGACTTATCATTAGCGAAGCTCTTGATCTCTACCCACGTTGAAGCCCAGAGAACTATATTATCCATCCCAGCTCATACACTTCAAATTTGGTGGTTTTTTTAATAGCCTTGCATTTAATATAATTTTACGATACACTACAAGTCTTATTGAGTACACATTGTATTCAATCTTGCTAATATTGTTGTTCAGAGTTCAAAGATGAGCCGACACCGCATTTACACGTTCTTTGCACCCGGAACCAGAGGGTTCGATGACAGGTCTACCTAAGCCTTGTTTCTTGTCGGTTGCCTGAGGGATCGGATAGGCATACCGTTGGAATTTTGCTATCTTTATTACTTCTTCCGCTGCTATGTTTACTTTGATGACTACTTTTATTTGGCCGGTCGGCCGTTGATGTAATAACTTGTAATAGTTTAAGTGAAGTATTTTTTCTTTACTTTTATATGTGATTGTATGGATGTAAATACCAAATGTTGTAAATGTGTATACTAGCCACTGATCATGGGACTAGCATAGTATATACATAGATTCTTCGGGTATTTCACTCCCGGGGGTCCGACGCAACTATGACAGTGCATGCCGCCATTCAAATGGCGACATGTATATATTTTGTAATTTTATTAAATGAGCATTTATTTCTGTAATTCTATTTTTAAAATGTATTATTTAAAAAAAACAGTTTTTGTCCTCCATGGTGGAGTGGCTGTAAAACCAACAATATCCTCAATCAATCCAAGCAAGATATGCTTTAAGATGAGTTCTCTCTTATTCTTGCTCTCTCTTTAATGTCTTTTGGGATTTTGGTGTTCCTATGGTTTTGCTTTGATATTTTGTTGTGATCTTGTGATCTTGCTTGCTAGGACGTGTAGCAATCTATCTAGGGTCTTCTTGACCATCATTCGCCCACGAGCAAGTTTTTCGATCAAAGTTTGTTTTTCCTCGTTTCTTGTGCCTTCTTGATCTCATCCAATAAATTCATGGAACCTTGGCTTCGAACTTCCTGGTTGTCGATTGAAATAAATTCCCGACCTTCTTGATGAGTTAAGATTGAAATATCGGGATTTGGATCACTAGATCGAAAGTTATGTCGATTTGTGATCATGGCGGGTTGCTATTTTTGCACCGGAGGTCGACCACATCTCAAAGGTTGGACCGCCTCCACGCGCTTAGACCGGCCGCGGCGAGGCGCTGCCATTTACCGTGAAGGCATTTTGCTTTGGGGTTTCGTCGGGTTCAACACAAGACTTCCGTTGTGCTTGTGTTTCTGATCTTTATATAGCTTCCATAGCTATTGAGGAGAAAAAGAAGTTGAATACCGTCGAGGTCGAAAAAGAGTAGTACTCCTATTCACCACCCCCTCTACTTGCCGTTTGGGTCTAACAACTCCTGCACAATCCTGATTACAAAAAATTATATATTAGATGAAGATTACGAGAATTTACCAGGCATAATACACATAATTAATTGTTTAGTTTTGTCTTGAACAGCAGAACTACATGCAGATGATGCAATAATGTAATTCAAAAGGAACAAAAAGTGGTATCTTCAGGATTTCTAAAAGTACCTTGCGGTCAACTTTACCATTATCACAGTCCCTAGCAACCGAGCATACAAATGATCTGAACAACAAACAAAACTGCAGCAAGAATATAACACCCCAGTCCAACACTGAGTCTATAATTACAACAAGCATATCAATGATAAAACACATAATAATATGACAATCATAGATAATTTATTCCTAGGAACATAGCAAGATAATAAACCAAGGTTAACTTATCATCTAAGGTTATTCAACACCATCAAGTCCTAAATATAAATCTTCATTCTATATTAAATGTTTCTCATGTCCAATGAATCAAATAATTGGGTGTAGGTTGCGATTCCAAGTGCACTAGCCATCCCCGAGTGAAACGTCATCAACAAATACCTAAAAACAACAATAGAGCAAGAATGAGTATAAGACTCAAAGAAATACATAATAAAGCCATAAATAACAGTTTATCAACCATAATCAAGGTTATCATCATCATCTATCTATTTAATGTCATTCTCATACTCAAATAAACAAGTCATGATCCATAAAGGTAAATTTGCACAATTTAACATTTTACCCATATATATGTATGCACCATCATGTTTATGCTCATATGCATCTCATCAGCTGATACCAGTATAGCGGAGTGTTCACCCGTCGATGACACACTCTATCCTTCACTCCCGTGAAATCCCCACTAAAGTAGGATTTTATCTAGATCACTCCGGACTAGTCACGATCTTTCTCACCGACCTCACCAAAACAGTTACATGATTTTCTCACCGACCTGGCTCGTGCAACTCTTGTCATGATGAATGTAAATGATGCAACATCTCTAATTATTCATCAACATATAATCCATCTCATTAACTCAATCTCTCATTCTCATTAACTCAATATCATACTCTCATTCACCCAATGTCATCATTATCATGTATAGGGATAAGCTTAACGAAAATATAATAAATAGCATGATAAGTAATATCAATGACAATGGCAAACAACTCGTTGTTCACCCCTCTACCATATACTTGCCTCTTAGCCCTTCGAAGTCGGATGACAAAATTGTGGCACGGCGTGTGAGTCCACAGTCCCTGAACAAGCAAGTAATAACACACACTAAAAACATCATCAAAATCACATCATCACAGCACCAACCTGTCACACTAATCGATCTCAAGATGCTTACGCCTAAACCGAATCGAATTAACCTAAATTTATCGGACGCACTACCCGCTGTCCCAATAATAAAATCTCTCTAACTTATTCATCCGAACTCCAAATTCAACCAACTAGGACTTTCTGGAATCCTCATGAAACAACCTATATTTTCCTAGTTATTATGAAACTCGATTCTACGATTTTCTACCCTGTTTCTTTACCCAAGACCGCTCCAGATTCTCATTAGAACAGCCCGATTCACAATTTTATATCTTTAATTCTACAACTTGAACATATATGAATAATATGAGTTCTGAAACTACACAAGATTTCCTACAATATTCAAGTTGACACACATATTTAATTTTACCAATTTCTACACAAAATTGATCCAACTACACGACATCCGCCATCTACGCTCTGAATCTGACAGCAAACTTGGAGGTCGATCTTTTCACTCGCTACTTCGTTTTTAATGATCTAGACCTTTACGGACAAGGAGGAAGCAGGGCGTGCTACAGTGGTAGCACTACAATGCCGTACATGCTACAGAGAAACATCTAGGGTTTGGTGCCCCTCTTAGTCCAGCTTCCCACTTGGGCCAAACACTATGGGCGAAAGTCCACGGCCCGAGTTCTCTAATAAAAGAACAAACGTCCCTCTAAAACCTTCAATTTCTTCTCTAATTCTATTTAATTTCAGTACTAATCACTTATTTGTTTTATGTTTAAATGAGATATTACAAAGAAGCAGTTTAAAACTTGTGAGCAGAAGTCTTGAGCGTGATATTCCTACCTGCGTGTAGAACCAAACAGCACGCCTACCATTGTGCTGTAGCCTAAAAAACTACCGAGTTTTTGCTTGTCTAGGCAAGGTGTGCCAAGGACCGCGGCGTCACGAGGGTAGATAACTTTCACAATCTAACATTGCAGGAGATGATACATAAATGGATAAGACGAGATACCTTAGTCTTCCACAATCTACCATTGCAGGAGAGAGTACATAAATGGACAACACAGGGTGACTTTCATGTCGAAGTACTAAAATTACGACAAGATGCCGAGTAGTCCCTGACAATCCAAGTACCAAAATTATTCAGAGACCTAGTAGTCTCTTACAATGTACTCTCTTCGTTCTTTTTTATTTGACGTTTTTGATTTTTTACGGTCAAATTTTCTAAAATTTGATCACCAATAGATTTAAAACTATCTAGATTGACTATATAAAAATTATATCATTAGCTTTGTCGTTAAAAATACTATCATAATATTATAATTTTATTACTATATCTTAATGTAAGTTATAAAAAGTAACGGTTAAAGCTGCATCTCGAAGACCACAAAAAGTCAAACGAAGGGAGTACTACTATAAGAGACGATACATAACGGATAAAACAGGAGACTCCATCAAAGTCCTAATTTATTACAGTACATAAAAGGATAGAACAAGAGGATTTCATAGTAAAGTCCCAAAACCATTCAAAGATACCTCTTAGTCTGTCACAATAGCAAGTGCGTCGAAGGATGAACCAGGGAGTCTTGAAAGCAAAGCCCCAAAATTAATCAGAACACCTTATCGATGGTAGTGCCGTTGGTATACGAGTGACGTCTCGACTTGTGCTTGACCATTCGGAGCCCTTTCCTTTTCCCATTGCCGCCATTGCCATCGCCATTGCCATTGCCATTGCTGCCATCGCCATCGCCATCGCCATTGACATCGTTGCCATTGCCAGCGTGCTTGTCCTCGTTGCCACGCGGCACGACCTCAACACCAGTCAAGACAGCAAATTCCTGGTCAATTACTTCATCGCCAAAGTAGTTGTGCTGCGCCTTAATAGTATAGAAGAACCTTGCGATGCAGAACCTGCCAGAGCCCAGGTTGACAAGTTGACAGTCTTGTGTTGTCCGCCATTCCTCAGGCGGGTCAAGTTCCTTCCAAGCGCCCACTAGCTGTGGCTTGGAGTCCATGGTGGAGAGGTCAGAAGCACACAAGAGTTGGGCCTTGGCCGAGAGGCCAAACCAGAGCTTGAGTTCAGGGACATATTCGGCCTTGCCGTAGAAGGGTAGCGTCCAGTTGCCGACTTTGCTCCATGTGTGGCTCACCGTGTCCAAGCAGTAGGTGCCAATGCCCTTCGTGGATATGCAGATGTGGGAGCCGCCGCCGACCACAGCGTAGGAGCTGATCTCGGTGAACTTATACGAGTTATGAGAGTTATAACTGGACTGATAGGCATAGGGCGGCGTTGGGAGACGTTGGCAGCACCAGGACTCGACCTCGGTGGTAAATCTGGGCTTGCTAAAGATGAAGGCCTCGAACTGCTGGCTCTCAATGCTATGCTCCGTATGGGGGATACTCTCCATGACGTAGAGGCTGCCGAACAAGAGGTCTTGTTCGGCGCTGGGGATGGAGAGGGAGATGGGATTCCACTTGGGCGCGTGGAGGCTGGGCATGGTTAGCAAGTGGTGCTCATCTGCGTCGTAGAGGACGGCACGTGCAGACTGGTCCACACAGAGTAGCTTGCTCTCTGTTAGCGGGAGGTAATGGATACTCCAGTGATGGCCCGAAGGATTGCTGGTTGGTGTTGAGTCGAAGCTGAAGCTCGGTCTGGGAAGCCGAATGCTCTGCATCTTTAATGCCGCCGCCGCCTGTTTACTCTTCTTATTGGCGTCTGCCGCCTGCGTCCCAGAAGTGGAGTCTTGCGCTAGTGCTGATTCTGATCCGTTTCCGTTTGGTGGTGGTGCTGTTGGGTAAAAGAAGTCCTGACGCGCCAGGTCGATGCGGCGCAGCGATTTCATGCCACCGCCGCGGTGCTTCACAATCAGATTCAGAAACCGCCGTGGAGGTCCATCGTCGATTCGATCGTCAACTCCCAAGTCCGAACCCTAGCTGCCCTTTCTTTGAATTCTCAGATATCCTGACTCTCAGAAGAAAATAAAAAGAAATATTAGAAGAAAAAATTGTTGAGAGGCAACCTCCTCGACGTACTGCTCTCATATTCCAGTACTAGATAGCTAGATCTGTGTGGGGGAAGAAAGAGTAGCTACCAGCAGGCAGCAGCAAACAGATTCGACTCCTTCCTTGCGATCTAGCTAGGAGCGTACGTCGGAATACAGATAAACCTGCAAAGATGAGATGGCATCACACAAGTCTTACAAATATCATAGATAACAAACATATAATATAGATAAAAGAAATAGGGATTTTCTTTTCTTTCGATCAAACAGGATGAAGCTGGAGCAGTCTACAAGCGGCGGACCTGGGGCGCGCGGTTGGAGAAAGGACCATGGCGAACCTCCCCGAGCGCCGGAGCAGGCAGTGGAGCAGAATGGCGGCGAGATTGGGATGGATTCTAGGTCTGGCCGTCTTGGTCGCCCTATCTTATACCGGGAGGGTGTGTTGGGTCGGGCCACTGGCGGGATCCAGCCCGAGGGGGAAGGAAGGGTTTCAAAATTTGAGTTTGACATTTCAGGGATTGATTTGAATTTGAATTTGCATTCAAACGCTGATGATAATTGCAAGACTTAACCCCCTGTTATGATGATAATTGTCTTGCGACGTGGGAACATTAAAACCCCCGTAATAACCTCCGGTAACAGCTCCACGATCTGGCGCGTTAATGTAACCTTTATTTTGAAGATCTAACGGTGCATCCCGGAGATGATATAAAAGGCAACGATCAACAGGACAAAGGGGGAGACAAGAGAAGATTAGAAGGACAATACTCTAGTCTTTGATTCCATCTTGTAATCCGGTATACTGAATACATACACACAGGAGTAGGGTTGTTATTCTCTCAGGAGAAGGCCCGAACCTGTATAAAAATCCTCGTGTCTCCATCTCTGTGTGATCTTGAGCCTAGAGGAACCCCCGAATCAAACAATCTTTACGTAAGTTCGGTTCTAAAACACCGACAAGACGGTTCTGGTTTAGAACCGTCTGTGATAGTTTTTTCTATTGAAAAAAATGAATTCTGAGCCAAACAAATCAATTGTTGGACAGATAGACCCGAGTATCTGCATATGGTTGATTACATAATCTGGAATGAAATAAAATTCAAACTGGATGGCAAACGAACGGCGAAAACGGGTGCTGAAACTTTGGAGGCCGTTTTGTGGCCCTAAACGACCTTTTTTAGATTTTCACTTTTCCAAAGACTCGCGAGTGAATTTGACTTGGACTTATGGATTTTTGGATTGAACATTTCGTTAGCTTTCCTACGAGCCAAAGAAAGTCGCAATCCGACTTCGTTTGCAAAAGTTATGGTTGTTTTACGGACGATGTCTTGAAAACCAAAATTTGTTCGAGTTTGGATTTGTGGCGGGGAGGAAAACGAGTCTGAGACGAAGTGGCGGACGATGGCTCAGGTACTTAGAGTCGTGGATCTTTGAGGTGCTCGTTGTCGATGTTCATGAGCTTCATCTCAACATCCACAATCTTATCTTGATATATTCATTCACAAGAAAACCACAATCACCACTAAGAGCCACCGAAAGCAACAAGGCAGGGGAGGCGACAAGCGATTGATCACTTCTCGGCATGGGTCTGCAAGGCCCCTCCTCCTCCTCGTGGTCGTCGGCTACGTCTCCTCGCCGAACCGCGCCGGGGAATCGAGGGCGGTCACCGAAGCTCACCGTGGGGAGGGGAGAGGGAGAGACTAATAGAAGACAAGACGGGGGTGGCCTGACAGGTGAGGCCAGGGCCCCTCGTCGGCGAGTGTGCCCGTGAGAGAGAGTGAGAGTGGGGATGGGCCGTGGACGTGGTTGCAGCCTAGTGGGCTTGGCCTACTCGTAGATGCGGGGAAAGGGAAAGGAGAGGGGAAGTGGCGGGCTAGCTGGGCTACGGGAAGGAGGGAGGTGGGCACCGGCGGGATCTAGCCCGAGGGGGAAGCTTCAAAATTTGAGTTTGACATTTCAGGGATTGATTTGAATTTGAATTTGCATTCAAACGCTGAGGTGGTTTTGCATACAATTACTCTTTTAGATTTTTGCAAATCCAAATTTTGAGAGAAGGAAATTGTTTTAAACATCTAAATTGCAAGGCATTGCTTTTGGAAATTTTGAAATGCAACTAAAGTTATTGAAATTCATGCAAATTTTAAATTGGTTTAAAAATGCCAGCCATGAACTCAGGCATTTAAGCCAAAGTAGATGAACATTATTTTAGGTTAAGAACAAGAATCCTAAACTGTAGCAAGCTTGTGCAATTTACAGGCTAGCTTAATAAATCTTCTCTCGTGTACACGCTTCTCATAACAGAGCCGGTTCCGATATCTTGTTTTTTCCCTTGTGACTTGTGCTTGTTGGACAGATAATGTTGTATCGGTTTTTCCGGCTCACTCACAACCACCACGGCCAGTGCATGCACATACTTCGCGGATCACACCAGAACGTGACCAGCTCTAGCGTTGCATGACTAACATCACTCCTCTCTCTCTCTCTCTCTCTCTCTCTCGTATGTGCAATACAATGTGTGAGAGTCAGTGTGACAGTGTGCATTCCTTCGTGGTATCAGAGCACTACGGATCCCAAACTCCGAAAAAAAAAATTCCACGACCAATCCCCATGGGCGACACTCCTCTGCTGTGATCATCTGCTTCCCTGACCTCCCAGTTCTCGGCCACTCTTCCAGCAGAGCACCCAGCAATGGCACTCTTCAAGTGAGGTGCCATGATCTCCACAACTGCGCCCTCCCACTCCACCATCACTGCTATGCAGATGACCAACATCAAAAGCCTCATCCCCCTCAACCTAGACATCCAGGAAAACAATTACACCAGGTGGCGCAACTTTAAGTACATGTTTCTTGGGCTCAAACAACAAACAGTGTTTAACTCGTCTGGCTCCCCCGTAGCTTTGTCACAAGTCCGAGCTAATTAATCTTGAAGGGTAACAAAAAGGGAAAACAACAAAAGAACGTGACAACAAGGCTATGGATTGCTTAAGAAATAACAAACAGATGAGGTGAGCTCTGCAGGAAAGAGCAGCATGTCTACTCCTGTAGTCCTGTCATCTACTATACAGTGGTCTAAAGGCCTATAAAGATGGAAATTCGACAAATTTTCCTCAGGTGAAAAAAGATATAAGTGTTAGCACCGTCGGTGTCTACACATGCTGAAACACTGGACACACACTAGGGCACACTGGAAAAACTCTAAGGAGAAGATGAACACACAAAACGTTTTGGTGCTACTCAAACTTCACAACTTTTTTCTGGTTGTTTTCTCCTCTTTTTATTCAATGTGAGAGAAACATGCAAAGATGCAACTAGTAACTATGCCGTTACAATGCAATACTAACTATGCCGTTACAATGAAATACTAACTATGCCACTATGGCCTTGTGCGTTTCAGTGATACACACACTAATGACTGCCATTACTTCATTGCCGCATGATCGCACAAGGTTGCCATGCAAAAATAAAACTGAAACGATTGCTACTTACTGCTACAAGAAACTGAAACAATAACTAGCCAACGCAATAACCAGTCATCAAGGATTATTCAACAAACACCGAACAAGGATATTGGCAAAAGTTAGGTTGTGTAATCATTGTTACGCTTTATGAACAAGGACTACACCAAGTGGGCCTCAAACAACAAACAGTGTCATAAATCTAAAGGTTCAGATCGTTACCCACGAAGAACACGGAGCAGATCATGAATTCCCTTGAGATCCTCCTCCTTTTCTTCCTCTTTTTCCTTCTCTCTTCCTCCTACCCTCCCCTTCTTTCTCCGGCCGAACAAGGAGGAAGCAGGGACGTGCTACAGTGGCAGCACTACAGTGCCATCCATGCTACAGTAAACATCTATGGTTTGATGCCCCCTCTTAGTCTAGCTTCCCACTTGGGCCAAACACCGTAGGCCGAAAGCCCACAGCCCAGGTTCTCTAATAAAAGCAAAAACGTTCCTCTAAAACCTCCAATTTCTTCTCTAATTCTATTTAATTTCAGTACTAATCACTTATTTATTTTATGTTTAAACGAGATATTACAAAGAATCTGTTTAAAACTTGTCAGCAGAAGTCTTGAGCGTGATATTCCTACCTGCGTGTAGAACCAAACAGCTCGCCTACCATTGTGCTGTAGCCTAAAAAACTACCAAGTTTTTGCTTGTCTAGGCAAGGTGTGCAAAGGATCAAACGCGCCCACACCAGTAATTCACTTGCATCCATGATATATTGTAGTTGACCGCGGCGTCACGAGGGTAGATAACTTTCTCTGACAATCTACCATTGCATGAGATGATACATAAATGGACAAGACGAGATACCTTAGTCTTCCACAATCAGCCATTGCAGGAGAGAGTACATAAATGGACAACACAGGAGACTTTCATGTCAAAGTACTAAAATTACGACAAGATGCCGAGTAGTCTCTTACAATCCAAGTACCAAAATTATTCAGAGATACCTAGTAGTCTCTTACAATGTACTACTATAAGAGACGATACATAACGGATAAAACAGGAGACTCCATCAAAGTCCTAATTTATTACAGTACATAAAAGGATAGAACAAGAGGATTTCATAGCAAAGTCCCAAAACCATTCAAAGATACCTCTTAGTCTGTCACAATAGCAAGTGCGTCGAAGGATGAACCAGGGAGTCTTGAAAGCAAAGCCCCAAAATTAATCAGAACACCTTATCGATGGTAGTGCCGTTGGTATACGAGTGACGTCTCGACTTGTGCTTGACCATTCGGAGCCCTTTCCTTTTCCCATTGCCGCCATTGCCATTGCCGCTGCCGCCATCGCCATCGCCATCGCCATCGTTGCCATTCCCAGCGTGCTTGTCCTCGTTGCCACGCGGCACGACCTCAACACCAGTCAAGACAGCAAAATCCTGGTCAATTACTTCATCGCCAAAGCAGTTGTGCTGCGCCTTAATAGTATCGAAGAACCTTGCGATGCAGAACCTGCCGGAGCCCAGGTTGACAAGTTGACAGTCTTGTGTTGTCCGCCATTCCTCAGGCGGGTCAAGTTCCTTCAAGCGCCCACTAGTTGTGGCTTGGAGGCCATGTTGGAAAGGTCAGAAGCACACAAGAGTTGGGCCTTGGCAGAGAGGCCAAACCAGAGCTTGAGTTCAGGGACATATTCGGCCTTGCCGTAGAAGGGTAGCGTCCAGTTGCCGACTTTGCTCCATGTGTGGCTCACCGTGTCCAAGCAGTAGGTGCCAATGTCCTTTGTGGATATGCAGATGTGGGAGCCGCCGCCGACCACAGCGTAGGAGCTGATCTCGGTGTACTTACAAGAGTTAAAGAGTTATAACTGGACTGACAGGCATAGGGCGGCGTTGGGAGACGTTGGCAGCGCCAGGACTCGACGTTGGTGGTAAATCTGGGCTTGCAAAAGATGAAGGCCTCGAACTGGTTGCTATCAATGCTATGCTCCGTATGGGGGATACTCTCCATGACGTAGAGGCTGCCGAACAAGAGGTCTTGTTTGGCGCTGGGGATGGAGAGGGAGATGGGCATCCACTTGGGCGCGTGGAGGTTGGGCATGGTTAGCAAGTGGTGCTCGTCTGCGTCGTAGAGGACGGCACGTGCAGACTCGTCCACACAGAGTACCTTGCTCTCTGTTAGCGGGAGGCAATGGAGACTCCATTGATTGCTCGAAGGACTGTTGGTTGGTGTTGATTCGAAGCTGAAGCTCGGTCTGGGAAGCCGAATGCTCTGCATCTTTAATGCCGCCGCCGCCTGTTTATTATTCTTATTGGCGTCTGCCGCCTGCGTCCGAAGTGGAGTCTTGCGCTAGTGCTGATTCTGATCCGTTTCCGTTTGGTGGTGGTGCTGCTGGGTAAAAGAAGTCCTGACGCGCCAGGTCGATGCGGCGCAGCGATTTCACGGCACCGCCGCGGTGCTTCACAATCAGATTCAGAAACCGCCGCGGGAAGTCCATCGTCGATTCGATCGTCAACTCCCAAGTCCGAACCCTAGCTGCCCTTTCTTTGAATTCTCAGATATCCTGACTCTCAGAAGAAAATAAAAAGAAATATTAGAAGAAAAAATTGTTGAGAGGCAACCTCCTGGACGTACTGCTCTCATATTCCAGTACTAGCTAGCTAGATCTATGTGGAGGAAGAAAGAGTAGCTACCAGCAGGCAGCAGCAAACAGATTCGACTCCTTCCTTGCGATCTAGCTAGGAGCGTACGTCGGAATACAGATAAACCTGCAAAGATGAGATGGCATCACACAAGTCTTACAAATATCATAGATAACAAACATATAAAATAGATAAAAGAAATAGGGATTTTATTTTCTTTCGATCAAACAGGATGAAGCTGAAGCAGTCTACAAGCGGCGGACCTGGGGCGCGCGGTTGGAGAAAGGACCATGGCGAACCTCCCCGAGCGCCGGAGCAGGCAGTGGAGCAGAATGGCGGCGAGATTGGGATGGATTCTAGGTCTGGCCGTCTTGGTCGCCCTATCTTATACCGGGAGGGTGTGTTGGGTCGGGCCACTGGCGGGATCCAGCCCGAGGGGGAAGGAAGGGTTTCAAAATTTGAGTTTGACATTTCAGGGATCGATTTGAATTTGCATTTGCATTCAAACACTGATGATAATTGCAAGACTTAACCTCCTGTTATGATGATAATTGTCTTGCGACGTGGGAACATTAAAACCCCCGTAATAACCTCCGGTAACAGCTCCACGATCTGGCGCGTTAATGTAACCTTTATTTTGAAGATCTAACGGTGCATCCCGGAGATGATATAAAAGGCAACGATCAACAGGACAAAGGGGGAGACGAGAGAAGATTAGAAGGACAATACTCTAGTCTTTGATTCCATCTTGTAATCCGGTATACTGAATACATACACACAGGAGTAGGGTTGTTATTCTCTCAGGAGAAGGCCCGAACCTGTATAAAAATCCTCGTGTCTCCATCTCTGTGTGATCTTGAGCCTAGAGGAACCCCCGAATTAAACAATCTTTACGTAAGTTCGGTTCTAAAACACCGACAAGACGGTTCTGGTTTAGAACCGTCTGTGATAGTTTTTTCTATTGAAAAAAATGAATTCTGAGCCAAACAAATCAATTGTTGGACAGATAGACCCGAGTATCTGCATATGGTTGATTACATAATCTGGAATGAAATAAAATTCAAACTGGATGGCAAGCGAGCGGTAAAAGGTGCTGAAACTTTGGAGGCCGTTTTGTGGCCCTAAACGACCTTTTTTAGATTTTCACTTTTCCAAAGACTCGCGAGTGAATTTGACTTGGACTTATGGATTTTTGGATTGAACATTTCGTTAGCTTTCCTATGAGCCAAAGAAAGTCGCAATCCGACTTCGTTTGCAAAAGTTATGGTTGTTTTACCGGACAGTGTGCGAAACCAAAATTTGTTCGAGTTTGGATTTGTGGCCGGGGAGGAAAACGAGTCTGAGACGAAGTGGCGGACGATGGCCTGGTACTTAGAGTCAGGGATGCTGAGGTGCTCGTTGTCGATGTTCATGAGCTTCATGTCAACATCCACAATCTTATCTTGATATATTCATTCACAAGAAAACCACGATCACCACTAAGAGCCACCGAAAGCAACAAGGCAGGGGAGGCGACAAGCGATTGATCACTTACTGGCATGGGTCCTGCGCGTCCCTCCTCCTCCTCGTGGTCGTCGGCTCGTCTCCTCGCCGAACCGCGCAGGGAATCGAGGCGGTCACCGAAGCTCACCGTGGGGAGGGGAGAGGGAGAGACTAATAGAAGACAAGACGGGGGTGGCCTGACAGGTGAGGCCAGGGCCCCTCGTCGGCGAGTGTGCCCGTGAGAGAGAGTGAGGGTGGGGATGGGCCGTGGGCGTGGTTGCAGACCTAGTGGGCTTGGCCTACTCAGAATCTTGAGGGAAAGGGAAAGGAGAGGGAAGTGGCGGGCTAGGTGGGCTACTGGGAAGGAGAGGGGAAGGAGGAGGTGGGCACCCATGGATCTAGCCCGAGGGGGAAGCTTCAAAATTTGAGTTTGACATTTCAGGGATTGATTTGAATTTGAATTTGCATTCAAACGCTGAGGTGGTTTTGCATACAATTACTCTTTTAGATTTTTGCAAATCCAAATTTTGAGAGAAGGAAATTGTTTTAAACATCTAAATTGCAAGGCAGTGCTTTTGGAAATTTTGAAATGCAGCCAAAGTTATTGAAATTCATGCAAATCTTAAATTGGTTTTAAAATGCCAGCCATGAACTCAGGCATTTAAGCCAAAGTAGGTGAACATTATTTTTGGTTAAGAACAATAATCCTAAACTGTGGCGAGCTTGTGCAATTTACAGGCTAGCTTAATAAATCTTCTCTCGTGTACACGCTTCTCATAACAGAGCCGGACCCGATATCTTGTTTTTTTCCCTTGTGACTTGTGCTTGTTGAACAGATAATGTTGTATCGGTTTCTCGGCTCGCTCACAACAACCACGGCAGCGCATGCACATACTTCATGGATCACACGAGCGTGACCAGCTCTAGCGTTGCATGACTACTGACTCCTCTCTCTCTCTCTCTCTCTCTCTCTCTCTCGTATGTGCAATACAATGTGTGAGAGTCGGTGTGACGATGTGCATTCCTTCGTGGTATCGAGCACTACGGATCCCAAACTCCGGAAAAAAATTCCACGACCAATCCCCATGGGCGACACTTCCTCTCTTTGTGATCATCTGCTTCCTGCCCTCCGGTTCTCGGCCACTCTTCCAAAGGTGAGCACCCGGCAATGGCACCTCAAGTGAGGTGCCATGATCTCGAATGCGCCCTCCCACTCCACCATCAACGCTATGCAGATGACCAACATCAAAAGCCTCATCCCCCTCAACCTAGACATCCAGGAAAACAATAACACCGAGTGGCGCAACTTTATGTACATGGTTCTTGGGCTCAAACAACAAACAATGTGAAGGACCGGAAAGGCGACTAGAGGGGGGGTGAATAGGAGCACCGAATCTTTTTCGCAAAGAATGGATTCAACTTATAAATCACTCCAATAGCTATGAGAGCTATGAAGATCAATGATTAAGCACAGAGGAAGTCTTATGTTGAATCCACTCCTCACCCCCCAAAGCTCAGCAAACAAAAACGAGGAAGAGCCGAACAAATCAGGACAATCGGTACAACCACAGGCAAATGGCGGTTGTACATGATCGGACAACCCATGAACAAGCGGCGGTTGTACCGCGATCCGTACAACCGCAGTGTTAAGCCCGGTTCATCCGATTGTCCTGGAACAGGCAAAATCCGCTCGGGTTTCAAAACGAAAATCAACGTAACTTTTGATCTACGCGGCCAAACTTGACCAAATTTGGAACACACCTTCCTAAGGATGTTAGGAACCTATTCCAAGAAACGATTGAGTAGATCCATCCACAAAATCTCAGGAATCAACCAAAACGGAAGAACGAAGAACGAGAGACAAGCCAAAACTGAAATCTTAGATTTAAACCATGTTTGCTCTTGGAAATCGATCAAATGATCTTGTGGCACTAACCCATCATAGAACAACTCATTTTGAGGCTTCCCAACAAGAAACAACAAGAGACTCACAAAATCAAGAAATCATCAAATGGGAGTCACGAAGAACAGAACAAGAGTTCGAGAGACAAACTTCAGATTTCATTCATTGAATCAAAAGCGAAAAACACATAGATACATCCCCATACGCATGGACATTAGAACCAGAGGGATGATTACATGTAAGCTCAATCCATCTCCTCACTCTCACAACTCAAAAACAAACACTCATCCATTCTTGAGGGGAGATGAACACAAAGCCAAGAAGGGGACAAGCAGGGAGCACTCCTCTGCCTACACCTCCACTCTCAACAACTAAAGAGCAAAAGAGAAACAACCTCACAAAGCCTCTTTTGACTCTCAAACCCTAATTCCACCCAAGTGCTCAAGGAGGGCATGCAGCCCCTCCTCTCCTTTTATAGCGCCTGGCTAACGGGTCTCCGCCCCGTTACGCCCGCTATGTCCAACGGAACCCGCCCCCGCTTGTGCAGCCTTGCGAATTTCCCGATTCGCCCCTTCTGCACCTTCCGGGAAGCTTCCGCGCTCCTTGTCTCGCACGCCTCGCAACCACCTCGAGTCCACGTCGTCTTCGACACATCCTGACCGTTCTGACCTCAGCGCCACCTGCGCCTAGTCCGGTCCACCGTGTCTCGCCACGACTCCACTCGACGTCCTGCAACCACACAGACAAGAAACACGAAACCGGGAACAAGTTCTTCACAACTTGACCCAACGTTAGCTCAAACATGCAATATGCAACACATATGCATGAACACATGGATATGACCTATCCCAAAACTCAAATCACCAAAAGGCGAACCTCACAATACAATCGGTACAACCGCCATGTTACCAGCGGATCAACCGCACTCGGTCGTCTCGCCAATACTGCGGTCGTTCCGATTTCCAATGAAGACCGAACTCGAAAAACAACTTCTCTGGAATTCTTCAACCGCCATTTACCAATCGGTACAACCGCCTCATGCGGTCGTCTCGCCAAAACACGCCGGTCGTTCGATTATCTGACAATACGATTGACTTCACAGCAGCGTGAACCGGCAAGAACGACATGGTCCGACCACACAAACCAAACTCGTGACCTAAAACCTTTGTCAATTACTCATCACTCTCATGGAACCACGACCACATGGTCTCTCAATCTCCCCTTGATGAGAATATTGACAAACTCGAAAAAAGCTTTTAAGAAGAGTTTGAGTTTGAAGAAACCAACATGGTCCAAGAAATGAAATGAAGCTAATGACCATGTCGACAGAAGGAACGCTAGAGCAACAACTGAAAGAGCAAATTGATCTCCAAAGCTCTAAACTGTTCCCAACAGACTTTTTCTTTTCTATTCTCCCCCTTTTGGCAATAAACGCATCAAGATGCAATAGAGAGAATATGACATGTAAATGGATGAAAATGGCTGAAGTTTGTTTATTTAAGCATTTTGAGCCATGAGAATTATCCATAATGACCAACATGTAATACACCAAGCCATAACTCAATAAAACGCTATCTAGATCATGACAACATATATATAAGCCAGCTAGAGCACATAGATGACAATCTGAAATGTAATGCATTTAGAGAGCAAGTCAAGTCATCAATGAGCAAAGTCTAACTAGAGATATCCAAGGATGATGCAGGCCATGTCAATAAGCTAAGCGCAACAAAGAAGCTTAAATTGAGACCAAATAGAGTGCTATGCTCAAGAATGAAACATTGGTTAAAGTACTTGATACTTTTTGTAGCTTTAAGCACATTGAACACATAAAACATATTTTCTTTTGAAATTCATGGTGGTTTCCAACCAGATTTTTGTTTTATCATGTGCTAGGTCTCAAGCCTTATGCGACTACTCCAAGCGAGAAGCTTAAGAAGATAGTCTAGGTCACCCAAAACTCCCCCTAAGTTCATGCCAAGTGCAATGGCAAGCCGTCTCATAGGAGAGAATTGGTGAGATCAGTTCTTTCGCACAAAAGAGATCTTTTTGCCTTTTAACAAGTTGTACTAACTCATGCATCATTAAGAGACTAAAACAGCTCTTTCTAAGGCTCAATATAGATTCATCGCTCTACCCAGCCTATTTGACATGGCATGAATCATAAAAGGATAGCTCAAGAAAGACTAATCTCGAGTGCTAACAAGACAAGTTTTAGTTTAAGTTGAGCAATTTTAATTAACTTATCATGGCAAAAGCTAGGCTACACATATGAAGTCAGGATAAATCTAGCAAATAAGCACAAGTCATGGCAAGGTGTAAAGCATTGTAAACATGTCATAGCAGGATAATAATCAAGGCTCAATGTAGTTATATTACAATGCAGAATGCAGAAGATCCAGCTCCCCCTCAACATTAGATGCAACTTTTAGTTCAAGTTGAGTTAAGTCAATACTAAGCTCCGGAAGCTCCCAAATGAACTCCCCTTGAACCAAAACAATAAAACGAGAAGCTGGCAAAGAAAACATAAAACAGACAGTCCTTGAAGCATAGATAAGATATAGAGAATACTATGGCTCAGACTGACTCTCATCTACCCCATATGACTCTAGGACTATCAACTGCCCACTTAACACACCTAGGAGCAAACACGTGCTGCCTACCTGCAGGGTGGCCCAACCCTCGCTAGAACCTACAAGAAGTGAGTGAGCTCAACCTAGTGAGATAAGTAATGACTAATAAGCGACATCCTAGAATCACAAGATAAGAGCGAAATCTAAACAACTAGACAAAAGAAGCACTCTAATCTATGCTAGGAGGACTAATCCCAAATGCACCCAAAATGCAATGCAATAGTAAGGAGCTAGAGCATAAATAAGATAGTAAAGCGATAAAACCCAAAGCTCCCCTCACTCACATCCATAAGGACAAACCACCCCAAGCTCTCCCAGTAGAGTGAAAACCTCGAACTATCCAATGGCTTGGTGAAAATGTCAACCAACTGGTGGTCACTCTCCTGGCTGGAGCACTATATCGCCCTTCTCTACATGGTCTCTAAGGAAGTGGAAGCGGATATCGATGTGCTTGGTCCGGAATCTTTGCCTTGGGTTCTTGGCAATGTTAATCGCAAGTGTTATCACAAAAGAGTGGAACAACATCGATAACTAACCCAAAGTCCCGCAGGTCGAAGTCATCGAGCACTTGGCTCTGACAATGGATGCGACAACGTGCTCGGCCTCTGCGGTGGGTATGCAACACCGGATCGCTTTCTCGAAGACCAGAAACAAGAGAAGTGCCAAGAAATTGGCGGTCTTGGAAGTGCTCTTCCTATCTATCCTCTGACCGGTGAAGTCTCGCATCAGAAGGCTCTCAAGGAAAGACAGGATGAGGAAGAGTACCAGATACCATAGTCAATGGTAGCTCGCGGTACCGAAAGATGCGCTTCACCGCTTTGGCGGTGAAAGCGCGAGGAGAAGCACAAACGAGCGCACAAACACACGAAAAATGTATGTCCGGTCTCGAGGCGTTGAGGTACAAGAGGAGCCAATCATCTTTGCGAAACTCCTTTTGATCAACTGGCTCGCCATTCTCATCTGGGTCAAGATAAATTTGTAGAAGCCATGGGAGTCGACACGGGCTTACCATCACTCATATCGAAGCGTCTCGGGAGATCACGAGTGTACTTGCCCGATGAAGAAACGTACCCTCCCGAGTCCGCTTGATTTGGAAGCCAAGAAAGAATGTCAACTCACCCATCATGCTCATCTCAAACTCGGTGCTCATGACATCCGAGAGCTGTGAAACGAGCATGAGAAGAGCGCCAAAGATGATGTCATCGACATAGATTTGGACGAGCGAAAAGTCACTACCAAGCCTACGGATAAACAAGGTCTTGTCAACTTTACCCATTTCAAACCCATGACTCAACAAGTAGGACTTAAGCCTCTCATACCAAGCTCGGGAGCTGCTTAAGTCCATCTGTTGCTTTAAAGCTTGAAGACATGGTTAGGGTATTTGGGGTTCTCGAAACCTGGAGGCTGTCGGACGTAGACTTCCTCCTCAATAAGGCCATTGAGAAAGGCACTC
The DNA here is from genome assembly GCA_036346405.1 of Phyllostachys edulis. Lineage (NCBI taxonomy): Eukaryota > Viridiplantae > Streptophyta > Magnoliopsida > Poales > Poaceae > Phyllostachys > Phyllostachys edulis. Next base: position 2,056,863 of record CM070552.1, read on the forward strand.
TTCACGTCCATCTGGTAAAGCTTGAAACCCTTAGAAGCTGCAAAGGCAAGCAGGACTCTAATGGCTTCAAGTCGAGCTCTGAGGGCAAAGGTCTCCTCGAAGTTGTAACACCACGATTTTGAGCATTTTGAAAATTTTCAAAATAAAAAGAACCATTTGGTTTTGATGATAATTCAAAGCTTAACTTGAGAATTTCAGAATTTGAAGAGTTTAAAATGACTAAACTAAACTTCAACTAAATCCAAAGCTTAGTTCTTTTAGTGTTGCTCTAGCTCTCTAGAGCCATCTCCTCTTTTCCTTTCCTCTATCCCATGTATGGACATTCTTATATGTCCAGATAATCCCTCGTGTGTGACCTCTGTTGTTGTATCTTCCCCTTGCCTTTTCGGGTCTTTCCTCTCCTTTGGAAATCTCTCTCTGTTGAGACCTTTTGTCTAGTCTACCTCTTTGGTCCAGACCACCTCTGGGTCGGGACCTCTCTCCTAATCTCTCTCTTATAGTTTAGACCTCCTTCCTGTGTCCAGACTTTTTCTAAGTCTAGACTTCCCGGATGATTAGCCCCTTTTGTATGCCCAAACTTCCTTACCATTTGGACCTCACCTATGGTGCGGAACTTTTCCTTGTCTTAATCTATTTGATGTCTGTATCTCTTTTGATCACAGACCTCACTCCTTGCTTAGGTGTACTCTTATGCTAGACCTTCCCTCAAGTCTTTTGCTTGGGTCTCCCTTATGCTCCTTTGGAGCCCATGATAGTTCACTTGAACCCACTTGTGCCCGTTTAGACCTTCTTTGCATTTGGTTGAACCACCTTTGTGCTCAAACTGGACCTTCCCTGGTCCAGATCTCCTTCTCTGGCTTAGACCTCCTCAGGGTCTAGGTCTCCCTTTTATAACCACTTGAGTTCCTTCTATGCTCTTGTGAACCTCTTGGTGATCACTTGGACTCCTTTCCACCTCGGTCCTTGTAGCCTTTTTTTTGGAAAGGTCCTTCTAGTGCAATCCGGTATTACCACCCCAATTCACGGTAATACCATTCTTTAGGACCTCTTTCCCATTCGCTCGGACCTTTCTCTTTAAGTTTGATTACTTTCAATCTCTTTGTTGGTTTGAATCTCTGTGGATCAGACCTCTTTTCTGTTCAGACTTCTCTTAAGTCTAAACTTATTGTTGCCTGGGCACCTTTCTATGCTCAGACCTCTTTTCATTCGGATCTCCTTGTATTCCAGTGGACTTCATATGTGCCTTTGAACCTCTTGAGTTCACCTGGTCCATCTTGACATTTCTTCTTGGCGAAAGGACCTCCTTAGGGTTCATTCTAACCACTCTGACTTTTGATCTCACCCTAGAGGTTGAAGCCTCCTTTGAGTTGCCTCGACTCATGAACTTCTGTTGGACCACCTTGTAGTTTCGTGGCCCTTTTGTGTGCCTTCGATTTATCCTAAGTTCAATTGAACTACATTGATTTTTGCTCTGGGCCGAGAAGACCTCCCTCGGGTGGAATGCCTCTGGAATTACTCCGCATGGACCTCCCTTGGATTTGATCGGACGGTCTCGACCTCCTCCCCTCTTTAATCCAAGGGTCTAGACCTCCCATGCGTTATGTCCCTTTATGGACCTCCCCTTAGGCTGAATCGTACGGTTCAGACCTCCCCTTGGTGTTAAATCGTACGGCCTGGACCTCCCTTACGTTGGAATCCAAAGGCCCAGACCTCCCCGCGCGTCTGTTCTCTCTGAGGACCTCCTCCTCGCGCGGCTCTTGGCTGTTGGACCTCCCTCTCGGAGATCCAACCGCTTAGACCTCCTCGCCAGACTTCCCTTGATGAGATCCTGACCGTCAGGACCTCCCCATGTTCGGACCTCCTTTGTGTATATCAGGACCTCTTAGTTTCTTAGACCTCCTCGAGGACCTCTCCTGCGGGGGCAAGACCTCCCCTATTTTGACTCTACTGTTTCAAAATTGACTGGCCCCACTTGCCAGTCTTGGTCATCCTCATTTCCTCCGCCACGTAAATATCTTAGGCATTTAATGCATGTCTTGTCACATTAAATGCATTTGTATACGTGGTGATTACTTTGAACTTGGTCACTTAGTGGTACTCGACATTTTCTTTGTTCCTTCCCATAACACCATCGTGTCCCTTTTATTGTACCTTTTGTCGAGTGGTTGTGACACTGTTACATCACACACCTACCTTTGACCCATCTCTATACTTATCCTGAACCCGTGTATTTCTAGTTTTCTTCACCACCTTGACTACAAATAGACCAAGAAGTTCTACCACATCACCTTTCCCCACACTCTGTTACTTTGGCTCTCGTCCAGGGGCTTTCGGGGAAGCCCTTGGCTCTTCGACCTCCCTTTCATCCATAACTCCTTGTCCTGGTAAGTCCTCTGGTGATCCGCTTCACTCTTATTTTGTTCCTTTGCCTTGAGTCGGTTGTGTCCTTCGGAGGACCTCCTGGTGGACACCTTCTGGATTTCTATGGTCTGGATCTGAGGACCTCCTCTCTGGACTTTTGCGCAAGAACCACTTCCCAGGACCTCCCTGTGTATTGTTTAAGTCACTCCTCTGGGGTCTTTTGCTAAGGACCACCCTATTCCTGGTAAGCTTAGACATCCTCCCTAAAAACCTAATCTGAAATAGGACCTCACCTGTTAGTTGAGTTTGGGCTCCTATTTGGTTCTTTTGGTTTTCTTGATGATCTCAATTGGATCTTTATTTGAATCTTCTTTGAATTGTTCTTTCATACGTGTAGACCTTGACGTTTCCAGAGAGCAGAGCTGTGTGAGAGAGTAGGTCCTTAAGCTATCAAGCAAGAGGCAAGTTACACTCTTGACCATAATTGCACCCAGTATCTTAAATTACTTATGTTCTGTTTCAAAGTATACTGCATGCTTATTTCTACCAAGTTATTTCAATACCTGTCTTTAAACACATGGTTATACCACTTTCTTTCATATGGCCAACTTTGACATTGAACCAAATTTGTTGTCACCTTAGGCAAAATCTGGTTGACATGATATTGTGAACCAGGAACCATTTGAAAAACTTATGCTTAGTCAAGCTTAGACCAAAAGTATTGATTTGGGAAACCTTTACCAAAAGGACCAAATAATGTTTAAAATGTTTTGACCATGACATTGGGTTGTCATGGGAATATGAAAGTATTGCTGGGGAAGCAAAGAAAATGAAAATGGATTTGGACTGGGGCGAATTGGTTGCTTGGCTGGTGCAATGTTTGTGCACGGACTCTATCCTAGCAAAGGTGGAGGTCCAGGGTTTGAGAAATCGCCCTAGTCATTTGAGGACCGGTCTTTGGCGACCAATGCCATGCCTATAATGGGCTATGCCACAATCGTGCAACCACACGTCTCCAGAATGGGGCGTGGGATCTGGCTGATTAATTTGCAAAACTCTACCATATGCTGCTCCATTGGATGTGTGGGAGGTCTTGTTTGGCCAATGGTCTTTTATAACCCTCTCGTTCCCCTTGGTGCAAGAGGGGCTTCCGCGGATTGCGATCCACAGGGGTGAAACCTTAGCAAGGAAAGGTGTGGTGGAGCAATGCATTGTAAAGGCCTTGTCATGAGCTCTAGACCTCTTACCTTCGGTAGTGAGAGGTGGCACTTTCGCGCATGCCAAACAAACTAGAGTACTCATGTCGTGTGGGTAAAGTGCACAACCTCTGCGAGTTAAATCTATTGAATAGCCGTGTCGCGGTCATGGGCGTCTTGGCAAAGGCCACTTGAAGTTAGATGTTGGATTTGGGGTTTTCCATAAATGTTTAACAAATCTGTTTTGGGAATTTGCCGTCCCATGGGTTTGGGCGAGGAGCCTAATGTCGGGGGTATCCTTCACCAATTCATTGATGAATGCTACTCAACCGAAAAACTACTTTACTAAATGAATTTTATCTACTAAGAACCTGCTTTGAAACTTAGTATTGGTACTTGAAATAAACATGGCTTTATGCAAATCAACCATATTAAGCCTTCCATTGTGATATCCATTATGCATGTCATTTTGTTATCTAACGGGTGTAACTTGCGAGCACGGTTGTTGTGCTCACTCTTGCTTGCTGCTGTTTTTAGCAGGAAATGGAAGCTTTAAAGTGATCTGCTCAGTGGACCAAATGGTCCAGATCGACTAGGTCTGCGCCCTCCAGCCGGTTGCCTGTGGTTATCGGATGGCCCTATATGTTTCCCCTTTTGCTGTATTTTATTTGCTGGCTTGTAAGCTCTTTTGTAAACAACTCTTTTGATGATTAATAAAGTTTATGTTGCTGCTATGTTACCATTATTGTTGCTGTGAAGAGCTAGCCATGATCCTTGGGACTAGCTCAGGTTTCACAGGGAACCTTGGAGCAAGCTCGGACCTCCATGTCCCTACAATGGAGTGAATATGTGCGGTTCTGAGGTGATCTCGGACCTCCACGACCTCCTCTGGAGAGTCGCGAGAGGTCTTGGGGTGCCCTCAGACCTCCTCATGTTTCTCTGTTGTAGCCGTGGCGGATCCATGGGTGCTCCCTGGCTCCAAGACCCTCTCGGGTCAGTTCTCCTGGACCTCCAGGAGGTCGTGCTGGACCTCCTGGGAGGTCTTGGTGGGACTGTCGAGAGGTCCTTTGTGGACCTCCTGGGAGGTCCTGATGGACTTTCCAGAGGTCTTGGAGGACCTCTCGGGTGCCCTAGAGTTGGGTCGCTACAGAAGTCTAGACCCTCAACCTGGGAAAACCCCTGAGCTACCAATCTAGCCTTGTTTCGGATGATTACCCCATCCTCACTCTGCTTGTTCTTGAACACCCACTTGGTTCCAATGATATTGTGGCCTTGTGGGGGCTCAACAAGCGACCAGACCTTGTTCCTCTCGAAATTTTCTAGCTCCTCATGCATGGCATTGACCCAAGACTCATCAGAAAGGGCGTGACAAACGTCCTTGGGCTCAAAGGAGGCAACAAAGGCAGAATGGAGACAGAATTGAGAAAAACCAGACTTAGAGCGTGTGACACGCTCGAAAAGGTCTCCAATCATCTGCTCTGAAGGATGCCTTTTCTGGATATGACGGGGAGGTCCTGGATGAGAAGAAGAAGTGGCCTCTACCTCGTGTGCGACGAGGGCGGGGCAGAGCCACTAGCTCTGGAGAAAACGGAAGGCAAGGTGATCACCTTGAGGTGCCGTGGAAGAAGGCATCTCAAGGGGAGGAAGAGGAGGCTGGATCGGAGTAAACAACCATCGTCTCCTCGTCCTCATCATCCACAAAGATGGTCTCGGATCGCTCTAAAGAACACGAGATATCTGGCCTAGTCCCGGTGGCCTCGTCAAAATCACCTCGCGAGTCTCTACCATTTTGCTAGACTCGCGGTTCAGGACCCTATAAGCCCTTGAAGAAGTCGAGTAGCCTAGAAAGATACCGTCACACGAGGCGTGACTCGAACTTATCTAGGTTCCCGGACTTCAAAATAAAGCACTTGCAACCAAACACACGAAAATGAGAGGCGGGCTTTCGCAGTATCTTAATTCATAAGAAGTGCGGTGCAAGTGAGCCCTAAAAATACTCGATTTGAGACATGGCACGCGGTAGCTATAGCCTCACCCAAAACTTCCTCGGTGTAGAGTACTCATCAAGCATCGTCACGCCATCTCGACCAAGGTGCGGTTCTTCCTCTCCACAACGCCATTTCTTTGAGGGACGTATGGAGAAGAGAACGGTGCTCTACACTGTCTCACCGCAGAAACTCTCAAAGTAGGAATTCTTGAACTCCGTGCCATTGTCACTTGGATTGCTCGTAAGGCACCGGGAGCTCAGCAGACTGACCTACTAAAAGACCTCGGAAATGTGTAAATGTCTCGTCCTTGAGGCTAAGAAAAACACCCAAGAGTACCTCGAGAAGTCATCGACCACAACAAGAACATACCACTTCCCTCCTGCTTGATGCACTCATTTGGTCCAAGCTGTGTCCATGTGGAGCAATGTCCGGTGCATCGGTCATAATGCTTGTGTGGGAGGATGAGAAGCGGCAACCATCTTGCCGTGCCGGCATGGAGTGCAAACAAGATCTTTTCTCATCTGGGTCATCTTTCTATTCTTATCCTCTTCTCTGTATCTTTTCTTACCCTATTCCTCTCTTATCTTTTTGCTTGCCTCAACGTTTTACAAGGTAAATGAATTCTCTTTCCTCTGGAGAATTCTGTAGGACCGAGCCTTTGAGTTCTGAGTGCTGGATGCCCCGAGAAGGATAATATAGATGGTTCAAGACTCCTAGCGTGCCAGCCTCTTATGAGCCATATTTGCTTAAACCACCGATGCATTTGGAGACTTAGCTAGTAGCTTTAGAGCAGCCTTTGTGAATCTGTTTCCGTGAATCAAAGATTCTAGAGTCTGTTGATGGTTATGCGGAGCTCCAGTGGATTCTGGAGTATATTGGTGGGTGTGCTTTGCTGTTAAATAGCTTAAAGAAGGGCAGATTGGTGGGTAGTATACTGTATACATGGTGCCTATAGAAGATGCCCGTGGAAGAATGTCTTGATAATTGTAAAGGTATATAGGAATAAGAAATGAGGTTTCAAATGCCATGAAATGTTGAATGTATATCTGAGGCTTACCCCTCCTTCCCCCCCCCCTGATGTTGGGTTGCATAGCTTGTGCTGGTAGAAGTAATCTGTGAAGGAAATTTTTAAGGGCTATGATGGGGGATATGAACTTGAAATGTTGTCTTGATTAGTGGAATGAATTGAATATTCTAGAATTTGAAATCAAGTGCAGTGTTAATTGGAATCTTACAATCAAAATGTGGATTGTATTGAAACCATTCGAATCTGATTGAGTAGTAGAATCTGGGCTTGAAGGAAATCCTGGTCAGGTTTTTGATGAATGTCTTGATCATATCATGGGTTTGTAATTCGATTAGTAGAATGAATTGAATTTGCCCATAAATCTGGAGTAAATTGCTTTGTTGACTGGAAGTTTGTATCAGACCATGTGAGCTATGTGGGATTTCATTAGATACAATGGACTAGAGGATCTGAGTTTGAAAGGAATCCTGATTGGATTATAGAGATAAATCTTGAATCAGATTGTGTAATTCATATATATTTGTTGGGTATTGGAAGGTATGTATGGAGGAGTACCTTGCTGATTTTGGAATAGGACAAAACCTTTGCTGGGTAGATAGTAATAAAAGGGTTGGATAAATCAAATTTAAACTGTTCAGTTGTAGGAAGTCTTAGGGGAAACTCTATAAGGAAGATTTGTGGATTGATGGATTGTGTTATCAGTCTAGTTCAACCATGGTCCTGATTGAGTTATTGTAATCTTTTAATTAGGTGATCCTAGGGTATGTGGATTGGTGAATCAAATCTGAACTTGTAGATTATGATAAGATTTCGGGGAGAACTTCCATTTCAGGATGGAGTTAAGGATTTCGTAGTGGTATTGGAGTTACCAGATTAAAGGATACGATTATGGTTGTTGGATTCTTATGGACTTGTGTAGGAGAGTAATATGCAATCAAAGCAATGAAGTGGTGGAATTATCTAAGTCCAGTTCTAGAAGGAATTTGTGAAGTGTGCAGTCTCGCCAATAGAAGGTGAGATTAGTTAAGGACTTGGACCTCAAATTGGATGATTCTAAGAATTGTAGATTGGTGGATTCCCACAATAACAAGTTGGGCCTAGTAAGATAGGAAGGCAAACTCTTGGCTTATAGCTAATACTCGATGCTTGGTGGTGGCAAGTAGCTCTCGAAGAGAGAGCCAGAAGAAGACAGAAGCATCGTCGACTCTAACCTCCAAGGACAACCTGCAAGGCTTATTGAAGACCGAGAACTGAACCTTGTTTTGTCAACCCAACCATATAGCTTATACAACCCAGGCCCTTTTGCTGTATACTTAGTCCCTTCACCAAATGATAGGTGCTGATCGTTAGAATGTTGATAATTGTTGAGCTCTTATGAGCGAGCTTTTAATTGGTTCTTTATTAAGGGTATGATTCTGTTCAATCCCCTTGTTAACCATTTGACTCTTACCTATCCTTGGTCTCCTCTTCTAACCCTTTAGAGCACTTAGCATTAATCGAGAGCTCAGTCCATGAAGATAAAGAATGCTTGAGGACATCATTGACTTCTACAACCCAGCAGCATTGAGCAAGAGATCAAGACACCTCCAACCGAGTCGAGTCAGACCAGACCAATCCCAAAATATCCAACCTACAAGCACTCTGCCATCAACAGGATAAGAATCACAAGAGGAAGATAGAAGACCAAGTACAAGACAACAAGAAGAACCCTAAGACCCATTGTTACATTTCTAAGCCCCTTGTCCCAGTTTAGCCACAGTTGCAGCCCTTTGCTGCTACCCTTCTTCTTTCCAGCCTCTGCGAATCTCGGGGTCGAGATTCCCTTAAGGGGGGGTAGATTTGTAACACCCTGATTTTCAGAGCATTTTTGAAAATTTTCAAAATAAAAAGAACCATTTGGTTTTGATGATAATTCAAAGCTTAACTTGAGAATTTCAGAATTTGAAGAGTTTAAAATGACTAAACTAAACTTCAACTAAATCCAAAGCTTAGTTCTTTTGGTGTTGCTCTAGCTCTCTAGAGCCATCTCCTCTTTTCCTTTCCTCTATCCCATGTATGGACATTCTTATATGTCCAGATAATCCCTCGTGTGTGACCTCTGTTGTTGTATCTTCCCCTTGCCTTTTCGGGTCTTTCCTCTCCTTTGGAAATCTCTCTCTGTTGAGACCTTTTGTCTAGTCTACCTCTTTGGTCCAGACCACCTCTGGGTCGGGACCTCTCTCCTAATCTCTCTCTTATAGTTTAGACCTCCTTCCTGTGTCCAGACTTTTTCTAAGTCTAGACTTCCCGGATGATTAGCCCCTTTTGTATTCCCAAACTTCCTTACCATTTGGACCTCACCTATGGTGCGGAACTTTTCCTTGTCTTGATCTATTTGATGTCTGTATCTCTTTTGATCACAGACCTCACTCCTTGCTTAGGTGTACTCTTATGCTAGACCTTCCCTCAAGTCTTTTGCTTGGGTCTCCCTTATGCTCACTGGAACGCCCAGTAGTTCACTTGAACCCACTTGTGCCCGTTTAGACCTTCTTTGCATTTGGTTGAACCACCTTTGTGCTCAAACTGGACCTTCCCTGGTCCAGATCTCCTTCTCTGGCTTAGACCTCCTCAGGGTCTAGGTCTCCCTTTTATAACCACTTGAGTTCCTTCTATGCTCTTGTGAACCTCTTGGTGATCACTTGGACTCCTTTCCACCTCGGTCCTTGTAGCCTTTTTTTTGGAAAGGTCCTTCTAGTGCAATCCGGTATTACCACCCCAATTCACGGTAATACCATTCTTTAGGACCTCTTTCCCATTCGCTCGGACCTTTCTCTTTAAGTTTGATTACTTTGAATCTCTTTGTTGGTTTGAATCTCTGTGGATCAGACCTCTTTTCTGTTCAGACTTCTCTTAAGTCTAAACTTATTGTTGCCTGGGCACCTTTCTATGCCCAGACCTCTTTTCATTCGGATCTCCTTGTATTCCAGTGGACTTCATATGTGCCTTTGAACCTCTTGAGTTCACCTGGTCCATCTTGACATTTCTTCTTGGCGAAAGGACCTCCTTAGGGTTCATTCTAACCACTCTGACTTTTGATCTCACCCTAGAGGTTGAAGCCTCCTTTGAGTTGCCTCGACTCATGAACTTCGTTGGACCACCTTGTAGTTTCGTGGGCCCTTTTGTGTGCCTTCGATTTATCCTAAGTTCAATTGAACTACATTGATTTTTGCTCTGGGCCGAGAAGACCTCCCTCGGGTGGAATGCCTCTGGAATTACTCCGCATGGACCTCCCTTGGATTTGATCGGACGGTCTCGACCTCCTCCCCTCTTTAATCCAAGGGTCTAGACCTCCCATGCGTTATGTCCCTTTATGGACCTCCCCTTAGGCTGAATCGCAGTTCGAGACCTCCCTTAGTGTTAAATCGCACGGCTGGACCTCCCTTACGTTGGAATCCAAAGGCCCAGACCTCCCAGCGTCTGTTCTCTCTCGAGGACCTCCTCCTCATGCTCTTGGTTGTTGGACCTCCCTCTCGGAGATCCAACCGCTTAGACCTCCTCGCCAGACTTCCCTTGATGAGATCCTGACCGTCAGGACCTCCCCATGTTCGGACCTCCTTTGTGTATATCAGGACCTCTTAGTTTCTTAGACCTCCTCGAGGACCTCTCCTGCGGGGGCAAGACCTCCCCTATTTTGACTCTACTGTTTCAAAATTGACTGGCCCCACTTGCCAGTCTTGGTCATCCTCATTTCCTCCGCCACGTAAATATCTTAGGCATTTAATGCATGTCTTGTCACATTAAATGCATTTGTATACGTGGTGATTACTTTGAACTTGGTCACTTAGTGGTACTCTGACATTTTTCTTTGTTCCTTCCCATAACACCATACGTGTCCCTTTTATTGTACCTTTTGTCCAGAGTGGTTGTGACACCTGTTCTGTCACACACCTACCTTTGACCCATCTCTATACTTATCCTGAACCCGTGTATTTCTAGTTTTCTTCACCACCTTGACTACAAATAGACCAAGAAGTTCTACCACATCACCTTTCCCCACACTCTGTTACTTTGGCTCTCGTCCAGGGGCTTTCCAGGGAAGCCCTTGGCTCTTACGACCTCCCCTTTCATCCATAACTCCTTGTCCCTGGTAAGTCCTCTGGTGATCCGCTTCACTCTTATTTTGTTCACTGCCTTGAGCTGGTTGTGTCCTTCGCAGGACCTCCCCTGGTGGACACCTTCTGGATTTCTATGGTCTGGATCTGAGGACCTCCTCTCTGGACTTTTGCGCAAGAACCACTTCCCAGGACCTCCCTGTGTATTGTTTAAGTCACTCCTCTGGGGTCTTTTGCTAAGGACCACCCTATTCCTGGTAAGCTTAGACATCCTCCCTAAAAACCTAATCTGAAATAGGACCTCACCTGTTAGTTGAGTTTGGGCTCCTATTTGGTTCTTTTGGTTTTCTTGATGATCTCAATTGGATCTTTATTTGAATCTTCTTTGAATTGTTCTTTCATACGTGTAGACCTTGACGTTTCCAGAGAGCAGAGCTGTGTGAGAGAGTAGGTCCTTAAGCTATCAAGCAAGAGGCAAGTTACACTCTTGACCATAATTGCACCCAGTATCTTAAATTACTTATGTTCTGTTTCAAAGTATACTGCATGCTTATTTCTACCAAGTTATTTCAATACCTGTCTTTAAACACATGGTTATACCACTTTCTTTCATATGGCCAACTTTGACATTGAACCAAATTTGTTGTCACCTTAGGCAAAATCTGGTTGACATGATATTGTGAACCAGGAACCATTTGAAAAACTTATGCTTAGTCAAGCTTAGACCAAAAGTATTGATTTGGGGAAACCTTTACCAAAAGGACCAAATAATGTTTAAAAATGTTTTGACCATGACATTGGGTTGTCATGGGAATATGAAAGTATTGCTGGGGAAGCAAAGAAAATGAAAATGGATTTGGACTGGGGCGAATTGGTTGCTTGGCTGGTGCAATGTTTGTGCACGGACTCTATCCTAGCAAAGGTGGAGGTCCAGGGGTTTGAGGAAGTCGCCCTAGTCATTTGAGGACCGGTCTTTGAGCGACCAATGCCATGCCTATAATGGGCTATGCCACAATCGTGCAACCACACGTCTCCAGAATGGGGCGTGGGATCTGGCTGATTAATTTGCAAAACTCTACCATATGCTGCTCCATTGGATGTGTGGGAGGTCTTGTTTGGCCAATGGTATTTTATAACCCATCGCTCCCCTTTGGTGCAAGAGGGGCTTCCGCGGATTGCGATCCACAGGGGGGTGAAACCTTAGCAAGGAAAGGCTGTGGTGGAGCAATGCATTGTAAAGGCCTTGTCATGAGCTCTAGACCTCTTACCTTCGGTAGTGAGAGGTGGCACTTTCAAGATGCCAAACAAACTAGAGTACTCATGTCGTGTGGGTAAAGTGCACAACCTCTGCAGAGTTAAATCTATTGAATAGCCGTGTCGCGGTCATGGGCGTGCTGGCAAAGGCCACTTGAAGTTAGATGTTGGATTTGGGGTTTTCCATAAATGTTTAACAAATCTGTTTTGGGACTGCCGTCCCATGGGTTTGGGCAGGGAGCCTAATGTCAGGAGGGTATCCTTCACCAATTCATTGATGAATGCTACTCAAGCTGAAAAACTGCTTTACTAAATGAATTTTATCTACTAAGAACACCTTTGAAACTTAGTATTGGTACTTGAAATAAACATGGCTTTATGCAAATCAACCATATTAAGCCTTCCATTGTGATATCCATTATGCATGTCATTTTGTTATCTAACGGGTGTAACTTGCGAGCACGGTTGTTGTGCTCACTCTTGCTTGCTGCTGTTTTTAGCAGGAAATGGAAGCTTTAAAGTGATTCGCTTTCGATGGACCAAATGGTCGGATCGACTAGGTCTGCGCTTCCACCGGTTGTTCTGTGGTTATCGGATGGCCCTATATGTTTCCCCTTTTGCTGTATTTTATTTGCTGGCTTGTAAGCTCTTTTGTAAACAACTCTTTTGATGATTAATAAAGTTTATGTTGCTGCTATGTTACCATTATTGTTGCTGTGAAGAGCTAGCCATGATCCTTGGGACTAGCTCAGGTTTCACAGGGAACCTTGGAGCAAGCTCGGACCTCCATGTCCCTACAATGGAGTGAATATGTGCGGTTCTGAGGTGATCTCGGACCTCCACGACCTCCTCTGGAGAGTCGCGGGAGGTCTTGGGGTGCCCTCGAGACCTCCTCATGTTTCTCTGTTGTGGCCGTGGCGATCCATGGGTGCTCCTGGCTCCAAGACCCTCTCGGGTCAGTTCTCCTGACCTCCAGAGGTCGTCTTTGACCTCTGGGAGGTCTTGGTGGACTGTCGAGAGGTCCTTTGTGGACCTCCTGGGAGGTCCTGATGGACTTTCCAGAGGTCTTGGAGGACCTCTCGGGTGCTCTAGAGTTGGGTCGCTACAGAAGTCTAGACCCTCAACCTGGGAAAACCCCTGAGCTACCAATCTAGCCTTGTTTCGGATGATTACCCCATCCTCACTCTGCTTGTTCTTGAACACCCACTTGGTTCCAATGATATTGTGGCCTTGTGGGGGCTCAACAAGCGACCAGACCTTGTTCCTCTCGAAATTTTCTAGCTCCTCATGCATGGCATTGACCCAAGACTCATCAGAAAGGGCGTGACAAACGTCCTTGGGCTCAAAGGAGGCAACAAAGGCAGAATGGAGACAGAATTGAGAAAAACTGACTTAGGCGTGTGACACGCTCGAAAAGGTCTCCAATCATCTGCTCTGAAGGATGCCTTTTCTGGATATGACGGGGAGGTCCTGGATGAGAAGAAGAAGTGGCCTCTACCTCGTGTGCAGACGAGGCAGGGACAGAGCCACTAGCTCCGGAGGAAACGGAAGGCAGGGTGATCACCTTGAGGTGCCGTGGAAGAAGGCATCTCAAGGGGAGGAAGAGGAGCTGGATCGTAAACAACCATCGTCTCCTCGTCCTCATCATCCACAAAGATGGTCTCGGACTGCTCTAAAGAACACGAGATATCTGGCCTAGTCCCGGACCGCCTCGTCAAAAATCACCTCGCGAGTCTCTACCATTTTGCTAGACTCGCAGATTCTGCACCTATAAGCCCGCCAGAAGTCGAGTAGCCTAGAAAGATACCGTCACAGGAACGTGACTCGAACTTATCTAGGTTCCCAGACTTCAAAATAAAGCACTTGCAACCAAACACACGAAAATGAGAGACGCTGGGCTTTCGCCCGTATCTTAATTCATAAGAAGTGCGGTGCAAGTGAGCCCTAAGAAATACTCGATTTGAGACATGGCACGCGGTAGCTATAGCCTCAGCCCAAAACTTCCTCGGTGTAGAGTACTCATCAAGCATCGTCCTGGCCATCTCGACCAAGGTACGGTTCTTCCTCTCCACAACGCCATTTCTTTGAGGGGCGTATGGAAAAAGAAGCGGTGCTCTACACTGCCTCACCGAGAAACTCTCAAAGTAGGAATTCTTGAACTCCGTGCCATTGTCATCTGCGGATTGCTCGTAAGGCACCCGGAGCTCAGCAGACATGACCTACTAAAAAGACCTCGGAAATGTGTAAATGTCTCGTCCTTCGAGGCTAAGAAAACACCCAAGAGTACCTCGAGAAGTCATCGACCACAACAAGAACATACCACTTCCCTCCTGTGTTGCAAGACTTCAGCCGGTCCAAGCTGTGTCCATGTGGAGCAATTTGTCCGTGCATCGGTCATAATGCTTGTGGGGAGGATGAGAAGCGGCAACCATCTTCTTGTCTCTTGGCATGGAGTGCAAACAAGATCTTTGACCATCTTGAGTTTGGCAGGCCACGAATGAGATCATGGTCGCTAACTTTCGGGTCAAATGGTCAAATCAATATGACCAAGTCTCCTATGCGAAAGAGAGATCGCGGGACTCGAAGCAACCAAACACCGGAGAGGATCACGGAAGAATCGGAAAAATCAGCACGAAAGATCCTCCCATAACGAGAAATCCATAAACCGGACTACAGAAGAATCAAGAATTTTGCAATTGTTTTCTTAAAGCTCACCTCGAAACCGTCATCGAAGGTGAGAAACCGAAAGCAAATTGTCTGCAGCTTACTAACCAAGGCAACATCCTTAAGAATAAAAGAAGCATTAATACGCGACAAGACCTTTGGCGATGACGCCCCAGACGAAGCGTCTCGAAGGTGATCGTCTCATCACCGGAGCGCGGGCTAGGAGGAGAACCAGCGGAGTCTCCGGTCATATGACGAGAACAACCGAGTCTACAAGCCAAACCTTCTCCTTCCCTACCCGCTAACTGAGTCAAGCAGGAGTAAAGTCTCGATCTTGGGATAAATCAACAATGATTTTGGCACCCAATCTTGAATAACACGTCGGCGGATGAAGTAGTCAAGCACGATGACCTCTATCTACCCTCGCTCTCTGTAACTCAAAGCGAAGGTCTAAGAGTAGACTCGAAGGCTGTTCTTTGGGTCCGATCGCTCTGAAGGAGCGAGTCGAGCACTCAACATCTTGAACACGCCATGGTAGCTATCTCGATGGGGAAAACGAGATCTACCCTCGGGGCGGCGGAAGTCACGATCGAAAGCGAAGATGAGGACGAGAACCGAAAACTCGGAAAAACCAAGTCCTCGATCTTTGCACAAACCCATCGGAAGAAACAAGCCTAGACCTCGTGTTGGTCTTAGGTGCACTCAAAGTCTGGGGCCGACCACAATCGCCTAAGAGACTCAACATGGTCTCTACGCGATCTTGGCGCGCTGAAGCATCGATCGACCGTGTGTCCATCCTTCGGACGAAGGTGCGGTGATACTTCACCTTCGAGAGGTAGAAGCGATGTGAAATTACCTTCTTGTCGAAATCTCGGACATAGCCCGCCGACTTGAAATGGACTTTCTCGGTCACAGGCTCGATCTCGATCACACACGTGCTATGGAGTGCGAGCACGGCGGTGGATGCTTCCTCATGTCCTCGAGAAGTCATATCCTAGACCACGATTAAATCTGCGAGATCTTAGATTGGTCTAGAATAAGATTGAGCTTCTTCTTGCCTCCTACAAATCTCTCGAGAGTGTTCATAAGGTACTGACACTCCCGAAAGAGAGAGGTGCAAGAAGAGCAGGGGGAAGAAGAGACAGCAGAAGGTAAGGAAGCAAAAGAAGAACCAGCAGCAGAGGGAAGAATGGCTTGTGCACGCACAGCCGACTCTGAAGGGACAGTCCTACTGCTAGCCAGTTGGTTCACGTTGCTAAGCGTCTCATCCTTACCCTGGGGCTTCTCCCCCTTCTCCACAATCATATTGCAAGCACAATGTGGCTTCTCTAGAAGGTCCTTAGTTAGCTTCACACATTTCTCATCCAAAGCAATCAAGTCAGATTTTAGTTTGTTACACTTAATGCATGGTGAGCTAACAGGGTCCTTAGAAGCAAACTTAGCCAACTTCCTTTCATGATCAATCATATCTTGAAACTGTTTGGAGACGACTTGAGTTCAAGCGATTAACTTAGGACAGTTCAAGCATGAATCACTCGGCTCAAGTAAAGAAGCTTGTAGTTGACAATTTTATGATCTGCCTGCTTTAAGTTCATCTTCAAGTTATTGCAATTTTCACAAGACTCGGGCAGATCAAGAAGCATGGCATAAGATCCTCTAGCGACAATGTCCTTACCCTCACATGAGGTGGGAGAAGTAGTCTCATCGAGAATAAGTAGGGTAATGACCATCCTACTCAACTCTAACTCGAAGAAGCGGACTAACATTCTCCACCTTAACACTATCAAGTTTGGAGGACACACTATCATGTGAGGTCCTTAACTTCTCCATATCAACCACAAAAGCGAGCATGTATCACAATCATCACTAGAAGGGCGATGTAAGAGCAATAATCTCTAGTGACACCTATCTATTTCCTTATCTAACTCAAGACACCTAGCCTTAGCTTTAGCATAAAACCTCCTAGCTTAAGAAAAGCATGATTGAGCTGTTCAGTAGTTGGGACATACCTCGTCCGAGTCGAGAGTACAGCATTGTCATTGAGTTCGCCCTCGAGGGCCATGAAGCACATGGGAGAAGTCATCGCCGCCATCCTTGGGCTCTTGGTCACCCGTCCGTCATCGTCGCTCCATCCTTCCACCTCGGCGAGGTCGAGGTCGTCAGCGGTGAGGACGCGGTGGAAGAGCTTCTTGGCTTTGCCAAAGTTGCGGAACTTCTTCTTGCTGGGCGTCTGAGCTGGAGGCTTCTTGTTGCGGTTCTTGTCGGTGTAGTCGTTCTTGCCCGAACCGCCGTAGTCGTTCTTGCCCTTCTCCAGCTTGGGGCAGTTTGCTCGGATGTGGTTGGGGCCACCACACTCGAAGCAAATCACGGGTCCTCCTCTCTTTCTGTCCCTCCTCCTCTTGTAAGCATGGGAGAATCTTGAGCAAGGAGGGCAAGCCGCTCATCCATAAGTGCTCTAGCGATCATCAGTTATGTCACAGAGAGCAGCAAGGGAGAAATTGCAAGAGGACTCAGAAGAGAGACCAGAAGCTGAACTGGGATCGGTGACCAGGGCCATCGACTGTGACTTCGACCTACGAGAGACAACGTCAATCTCGTGAGTCTTGAGGCGTGAGTACAGCGCATCAAGAGTCAAGGTCGAGAGGTCTGTCGTGTCTTTGATGGTGGTCACTTTCATCTCCCACACACGCAGATCGAGTGCCGTAAGTATCTGACGAGCGTTGTCCGAGTCGGGGTATGTGAGACCGACCGCTCGGAGGTTGCTCAAGATCTTGTGAAACCGTGCGAAGCACTCATCTAGGGACTCACCAGTAAGCATCTCAAATTTGTTGTATTCTCGTTTGAACTGGTCCTGTCGAACCGTCTTGATCTGGGTGGTGCCCTCATGGTATGCGTCGAGGTCACCCGGATGTCGAGGTGGACGACAGTGAGATATCTTGATCAAACTCGCTCGACTCAAACCACGGATGATGATGTTCCTTGCCTTTGCATTTGCCTCAACATCAGCCATGTTCCCGACATTGATGTTCTCATCGGCGAGAACAATGAATCGAACCTTGACCTTCCGCCAGATGGCATACCCACAGGCTCGATGTATGTCTCCATTCGGCTCTTCGGAAGGGTAATCGATGCCATCAGCACGGCGGCTTGGTCGAGTACTTATCCATCGCCACGGCTCTTGAGACGGTTAAGATCTATTGAAAAGAGCTAACCGGCTCGATACCAATTGAAGGACCGAAAGGCGACTAGAGGGGGTGAATAGGAGCACCGAATCTTTTTCGCAAAGAATGGATTCAACTTATAAATCACTCCAATAGCTATGAGAGCTATGAAGATCAATGATTAAGCACAGAGGAAGTCTTATGTTGAATCCACTCCTCACCCCCAAAGCTCAGCAAACAAAAACGAGGAAGAGCCGAACAAATCAGGACAATCGGTACAACCACAGGCAAATGGCGGTTAGTCACATGATCGGCTACAACCCATGAGTAAGCGGCGGTTGTACCGCAGTGTAACATTCTGATTTTTCCAAGTACTTTTTAAAATGTGTAAAATAAATCAAAATTAATTTTATTTTTAAAGAGAAGTCAAAGTTTGACTTGGATTGTATAGGTTTGAGTTTTGTTGAGACCTTCCTTTGGTATGTTCAAAGGGGCTCAGCAAAAGGGTGTAGGTTTAGACCCTTGTTTTGGCCTGGACCTCCCCATTGCGCGTGAGGTTAGACCTTCCTTAAAAGCTTAGACTTTGTCCTGTCGAAACATACCCTTTTGTCTAGGTTTCCTTTCTTTGAGCTTGGTCACTTAAACCTTTTTGTTGGTTTGAATCTCTTAGGGTTCCAAACCAATTTTCTGTTCAGACTTCTCTTAGGTTTAGATCTCTTATCACCCGGGCACTTCACAGTGCCCAGATCTCTTTTTATTTGGACCACCTTGTAATTTCGTGGCCCTTTTGTGTGCCTTCAATTTTCCTAAGTTCAATTGAACTATATTGACTTTTGCTCTGGGCAGAGAAGATCTCCCACGAGTGGAACTCCTCTGTGGAATGTCTCTGGAACCACTCCGCGTGGACCTCCCTTGTATTTGATCCGGTGGTCTCGACCTCCTCCCCTCTCTAATCTAAGGGTCTAGACCTCTCAAGCGTTATGTCCCTTTAGAGACCTCCTATTTGTTCTGAATCGGACGGCTAGGACCTCCCCTCACCTCGAATCCAATGGTTCAGACCTCCCATGCGCTATACCCCTTCGCGGACCTCCCCTCTGCATTAAATCCAACGGTTTGGACCTGCCCTTGCTTTGAATCCAAGGGCTTAGACCTCCCTCGCGCGTCTGTTCTCTTTGAGGACCTCCCCCTCGCGCGACTCTTGGCTGTTGGACCTCCCTCTCGGAGATCCAACCGCTCAGACCTCCTCGCCAGACCTCCTTTGGTGAGATCCTGACTGTCAGGACCTCCCCCTGTCTAGACCTCTTCAACCTTTAGACCTCCCTATCCTTGGGCGTAAGACCTCCTAATTTCCTAAGACCTCCTTAAGGACCTCCTCTGCGGGAGTTAAGACCTCCCCATCTTTGACCCGACTGTCTCAAAATTGACTGGCCCCACTTGTCAGTCTTAGTCAACCTCATTTCCTCCGCCACATAAATATCTTAGGCATTTAATGCAGGTCTTGTCGCATTAAATGCATTCAAATACGTGGTGTATACTTTGAACCTAGTCACTTAGTTGTACTCTGACATACTTCTTTGTTCCTTCCCAAAGCATCATACGTGTTCTTTTAGTGTACCTTTCACCCAGGGCAATAGCGACACCTGCCCTGACAGTCACAAACTTTTGACTTACCCCTATACTTATCTTTGGCACGTAAGTGTCTAGTTTTCCTCACCCTTTTTGACTATAATTAGTCCAGGGAGCACTGTCGCATTACCTCTTCATACTCGTCAACTTAGTTTCCCTCTCAGTGACTTCCCGAGGAGAACTTTGTGGCTCACGATTTCTCCTTTCATCCTTTGCTCCTACCTTTACCTGGTAAGTCCTTTCGATGATCTGCTTCATCCTTGTTTTCACCAATGTAATGAGGTGATCTTGTCCTTCACAGGACCTCCTTTCAGTGGATCTCTTTTGAGACTCTGAGGTGCTCACGTGAGGATCTCCTCTCTGGACCTTGCGCAAGCATCTCTGTCTTTGGAACCTCTCTGCTCTCTACTTAGGTCAACTTCGGGACCTCCTTTAAAGACCTCTTTTTCCTCTGGTAAGCTAGACCTTCTCCAAAGAGAACCTAATCTAAGTGTAATTCTTTTCTGTAGTTGGGGTTTTTGGAGTTTTCTTTGGAGTTCTTTGATTCTTTAATTGAATCTTTATTTGAATCTTCTCTGAATTTGTCTTTATATATGTATGTGTGTAGATAGTGAGGATTCCCAAGGATCTGAGAGCTCTGAAGAAGAAGAATCTCAAAGTAGTGAGCAAGGCAAGTTGCATTCTTGATCATATTGCACCCATTATATCAACTTAAATATGTCTGTTTTAATGTGTATTGCATGCTTATTTTTATCAAGCTAGTTCAATACCAGTTTTAACTTTGTAGTTATCCCCATTTCCTTTGTATGACCTCTGTTGATTTTAGACTGAACATATTGTCACCTTTAGGTCAAACTTGGCTAATGCAGTAGTATGAGTCAAGAACATTTGAAAAACATATGCTCAGTTATGCTTAGCCCAAAAATATTGATTTGGGGAAATCTTTACCAACATAACCAAATAATGTTTTAAATGTTTTCACCATGACATTGGGTTGTCATGGAGGTATGAAAATGGTGCTGGGAAAGCAAAGAAAATAAACATGGGTTTGGACTGGGGCAAAAATTGGATTGTTTGGTTGGTGCCATGTTTAGGCACGGACTCTAACCTGGTTATAAGGTGGAGGTCCATGGGTTAGTGAATGTTGCCCTAGTCATGTGAGGACCGGTCTTTGAGCGACCAATGCCATGCCTATAATGGGCTATGCTACAATCGTGCAACCACATGTCTCCAGTGTGGGGTGTGGGACCTGGCTGAGTAATTTGCAAAACTCCACTACATGCTGCTCCATTGGATGTGTGGGAGGTCTTGTTTGGCCAATGGTCTTTTATGACCTATTGTTCCCACTGGTGCAAGAGGGGGCTTCCCGCTGGATGGCTATCCATAGGGGGGGTGAAACCTTAGCAAGGAAAGGCTGTGGTGGAGCAATGCATTGTAAAAGCCTTGTCTTGAGCTCTAGATCTCTTACCTTTGGTAGTGAGAGATGGCATTGACGAATGCCGGATAAACTAGAGTAATCAAGTCGTGTGGGTAAAGTGCACAACCTCTGCAGAATTAAATCTATTTGAATAGCCGTGTCCACGGTCATGGACGTGCTGGCAAAGGCCACTTGAAGTTAGACATTGATTTTGGGAATCTTTGGAAATGATTTCTAAATCTGTTTTGGGATTGTTATCCCTTGGGTTTGGGCAGGGAGCCTAATGTCAGGAGGGTATCCTTATCCAATTTATGATAATTGATACTCAACTGAAAAACTGTTTTGATATAAAGAGTTTTATCTATTAAAAGACTTGCCCTAGAAATTAATAATGTTATTGGAAAGAAAACTGGCTTTGTGCAAAATAACCATATTATGCCATCCTTTGAATCTCCATATATGCATGTCATATTGTTATCTCACGGGTGCAACTTGCGAGCACAGTGGTAGTGCTCACTCTTGCTCATTACAATCTTTGCCAGGAGAAGACTTTGGTAGTGATGGAGATCAAAGCAGCTAGGTTATGCTTCCAGTCAGCTGCCTGTGGCGTGTTGATGGACTTTTGTGTTCTCTTTTGACCTCTTTTGCTTTTATGTACTTATGTTGGGCCCAAGGCCATCCTGTAATCAACTCTGTTAAATATTATGTTTCAATAAAGGAATGTTCTGGATGTCATTACCTTTGTGCTTGAACTGTGAAGAGCTGGCCATGATCCTTGGGACTGGCTCGGGTTTCACAGAGGACCTTGGAGTAGGCTCGATCCATCCATGTCCTCACGGTGGTAATAATATGTGGAGTCCTAAGAGGTCCCAGACCTCCACGACCTCCTCTGGAGGGTCGTGGGAGGTCTTGGTGAGCTCTCAGACCTCTTCATTTATTGTTACACGGGGACGTGGCAGATCGGGTGCTCCTCGGTTCAGAGATCCTTTCTCTTGGGTCATGTTCTCCTGGACGTCCGGGAGGTCTTGCTGGACCTCCTGGAAGGTCTTGGTGAACAGCCCGAGAGGTCCTTTGTGGACCTCCTGGGAGGTCCTGCTGGACTTTCCAGAGGTCCTGGAGGATCTCTCGGGTGCCCTAAGATCGGGTCGTCACACGCAGTCCGGTACAACCGCAGTGTTAAGCCCGGTTCATCCGATTGTCCTGGAACAGGCAAAATCCGCTCGGGTTTCAAAACGAAAATCAACGTAACTTTTGATCTACGCGGCCAAACTTGACCAAATTTGGAACACACCTTCCTAAGGATGTTAGGAACCTATTCCAAGAAACGATTGAGTAGATCCATCCACAAAATCTCAGGAATCAACCAAAAACGGAAGAACGAAGAACAGAGACAAGCCAAAACTGAAATCTTAGATTTAAACCATGTTTGCTCTTCGGGAAATCGATCAAATGATCTTGTGGCACTAACCCATCATAGAACAACTCATTTTGAGGCTTCCCAACAAGAAACAACAAGAGACTCACAAAATCAAGAAATCATCAAATGGGAGTCACGAAGAATGTAACAAGAGTTCGAGAGACAAACTTGATTTCATTCATTGAATCAAAAGCGAAAAACACATAGATACATCCCCATACGCATGGACATTAGAACCAGAGGGATGATTACATGTAAGCTCAATCCATCTCCTCACTCTCACAACTCAAAAACAAACACTCATCCATTCTTGAGGGGAGATGAACACAAAGCCAAGAAGGGGACAAGCAGGGAGCACTCCTCTGCCTACACCTCCACTCTCAACAACTAAAGAGCAAAAGAGAAACAACCTCACAAAGCCTCTTTTGACTCTAAAACCCTAATTCCACCCAAGTGCTCAAGGAGGGCATGCAGCCCCTCCTCTCCTTTTATAGCGCCTGGCTAACGGGTCTCCGCCCCGTTACGCCCGCTATGTCCAACGGAGCCCGCCCCCGCTTGTGCAGCCTTGCGAATTTCCCGATTCGCCCCTTCTGCACCTTCCGGGAAGCTTCCGCGCTCCTTGTCTCGCACGCCTCGCAACCACCTCGAGTCCACGTCGTCTTGACACATCGACCGTTCGACCTCGGCGCCACTGCGCCTAGTCCGTCCACCGTGTCTCGCCACGACTCCACTCGGCGTCCCGCAACCACACGCACAAGAAACACGAAACCGGAACAAGTTCTTCACAACTTGACCTAACGTTAGCTCAAACATGCAATATGCAACACATATGCATGAACACACTGGATATGACCTATCCCAAAACTCAAATCACCAAAAGGCGAACCTCACAATACAATCGGTACAACCGCCATGTTACCAGCGGATCAACCGCACTCGGTCGTCTGGCTCCAATACCTGCGGTCGTTCCGATTTCCAATGAAGACCAGAACTCGAAAAAACAACTTCTCTGGAATTCTTCAACCGCCATTTACCAATCGGTACAACCGCCCTGCGGTCGTACCGCCCAAAACACGCCGGTCGTTCGATTATCCCGCAATACGATTGACTTCACGAAAACGCGTGAACCGCGCAACGACATGATCCGACCACACAAACCAAACTCGACTGACCTAAAACCTTTGTCAATTACTCATCACTCTCATGGAGACACGACCACATGGTCTCTCACAATGTTTAACTCGTTTGGCTCCGAAATTTTTAAAAAATAATCCATTTTTTTTTATTAATGTACATCCGTTGGGCGACTGCAATAACGTCGCTTGACCATTGGGCGCTAACTTCAGTGTTGCTTATCCGTTGGGCGACTGGGTCCAGTCGCCCAACGGTTCAGCGACAGGAGTATATTTCTGTAAAAAATATTATCGCAGGTATAATATTGTAATTAATAATAAAAAATAGATTATTTAAAAAAAAATTCTTTGGCTCCCCCGTAGCTTTGTCACATGTCAGAGCTATTTAATCTTGACAGGTAACAAAAAGGGAAAACAACAAAAGAACATGACAACAAGGCTATGGATTGCTTAAGAAATAGCAAACAGATGAGGTGAGCTCTGCAGGAAAGAGCAGCATGTCTACTCCTGTAGTCCTGTCATCTACTATACAGTGGTCTAAAGGCCTATAAAGATGGAAATTCGATAAATTTTCCTCAGGTGAAAACTGAAAAAATATATAAGAACCTAACATTTGGTAAGAAGGCAGTGTGGAAATGTTGTCCTGCTTCTTTGCAACAAGGGATAAAAAAAACCTGTTGCATGCCTTCAGTTTTTTCTTTACACCTTATAGAGGTGACCAGGTGAACGGATCCGTCATCCTCTGGAACCCACCGTGGTTTTCTTCTCATGTATAGAGTCCGTGGACTCACTCTCAGGTCTCAGCTTGGATCATCGCCTTCTTGGCGAGCTCGTAGCCTGCAAAGTTCATTGCTCCGAGAGGAGCAATCCAGAAGAAGCGGGGGATTGCACCCTTGAAGAGCCCAAGAGGGCCCTCGTTTCGAAGGATGGAGAAGACTATCAACTGCATGGAGACTGGCGTGCCTGGAGGGGCAGTCATCATCCAAGTCTTCATCACGTCGAAGGGAGTGGTGACAACCGCTGCAAGCCCTCCAGACAGTACTCCAACTTGTTAGCCTGCTCGTCGGTGTCTACACATACAAGACGTCTGGAACACAGAACACACACTCGCCTGGTACATCAATCAACAGAGGTGAACAAGTGAACACAAAGACCTTTTTTGTGCTGCCAAATGCCACAACTTTTCTGCATTTTCTTCTCTTATTTATACTAGCAAAAAATGAGTAACCATGCACTGAATACTACATACACTACTAATGCAAACAAAGAAACCGAAACATAACTAGCATCATGACTGCCATTCTAATGCATTACTAGCGGTACGAGCATTACTAGCATGAATGCACACAAATGCATTACTAGCATTCTAATGCCCACGACTGCACAGACATGCAAACAAAAAACGGATGCAATCAAGGATTAATCAACACAACTGCGACAGTTTCCCATGGTTCCAAGTCTCTGTTCAAGACATGCTGTGACGCCTACAAAACCATGGGCATAACCATTAGATACATGAAGATGCAGGGCACTGTACTAACGACGTTGCAACAGAAAGCAGATATGTCTAAATTTTAATCCATTAAAAGCAAAAGTTTCAGAACTGATGTAACTATCATTTATAACTTTGGACGGCTAAGGTGCACACCATTAAGCATCTGGTAAATATATATATATATATAAACACTAGTTCTACCCCTAAACTCGGGTCCATTTGGTATCACCTTACTGTGGGCGTCATTGAAAACAAAAAAATTCAGGTCATTCAAGTATATATAGACATATGGATGGAAGAAAATCCCATTAAGTTTCCATCTGGAGCTGACAAGCTTAATGTTGACTGAAGGCAGCTCACTGTAGACTTAACAAAATAAGGATGAAAAAACAATGCAAATTTGAAGGTCTGGTGAAAAATGTAGAATTAGTAAGAGTTTGGGATACCTTTTTAGCTTCTGCACACATACCAGCAACATAGAAAGGAACCTCACGACAAAGAGTGGCCCCAGTGCCACGGAAGAAGCCCTTTGGGCCATCTTCTAGATTTTTGCAAGAATAGGTAGAGCCTACTTGATAAGCTTAGGTTGGTCAATAGCCATATCAGCTCGCTAACAAGGCATGAATGTAGGGCTGGCGGCAGGTCGAGTTTCTAACAAGCTTGGGAGGTAAGAGAAAAGCTTGGGAGGCGGTGGCTGACACAGCGTGCGAGTCCAGGCAGGAGCAATTGACTAGTGTAGGAAGTGTTGAACAATCCTTGATTATTTATTTATTGCATTTACTTTTTTTTGTAACATTATTTTCAGTTTTGTGTTTGCATGGCTGTCATGGTATTGATGCTTTTGTATGACAAGGAAGTAACGGAAGTCATAGTGGGTCAGTTTTTTCATGTAACGCATGTAGTAATTAGTAAGCAATTACTCATTGTTGCTAGTATAAATAAGAGAAAAAACCAGGAAAACGTTGTAGCAGTTTTTTGGGTAGCACCAAACACTCTGTTGTCATTTGTTCATCTCCTCCACAGTGTGCTTGTGTGTGTGTCCAGGCATTTTTGCGTGCGTAGTAGCCGACGAAGCCAACAATTAGTATCAGAGCTTCGTACTCTCCTGCCTGTGAAGATGTCGGGCGACGGCTCGGAGTCTCCATCGCATACCAGGACCTGCGTCGAGGACGGCTGTAACATTCTGATTTTCCCAAGTATTTTTTTTAAATGTGTAAAATAAATCAAAACTAATTTTATTTTAAAAAGAGAAGTAAGGTTTGACTTGGGTTGGAGAGGTTTGAGTTTTGTTGAGATCTCCTTTTTGGTACGTTCAATAGGTCTCACCCTAACATATTTTCTTCTGGGTATGTAGGTTTAGACCCTCATTGTGGTCTGGACCTCCCCAATGGCACGTGAGATTAGACCTCCCTTAAAAGTTAGACTTTGTCCTATCGGAACATACCTTTTGTCTAGGTTTCCTTTCTTTGAGCTTGGTCATCTGGACCTCCTTGTTGGTTTGAATCTCTTAAGATTCAAACCTCTTTCTATCGCACTTCTCTTAAGTCTAGATCTTTATCACCTGGGCACTTTACAGCGCCCAAACCTCTTTTCATTCGGACCTCCATGCGTTCCAATGGACCTGTTGTGTGCCCTAGTTGCTCCTGTGTTCATTTGACCCATCTTGGTTTTTGCTCTGGACTGAGAAGACCTCCCTTGAGTGAAATGTCCTCGGAACCACCCCGCGTGGACCTCTCTTGTATTGGATCTGGCGGTCTCGACCTCCTCCCTCCTCTAATCTAAGGGTCTAGACCTCTCAAGCGTTATGTCCCTTTAGAGACCTCCTATTTGCTCTGAATCGGACGGCTAGGACCTCCCCTCACCTCGAATCCAATGGTTCAGACCTCCCATGCGCTATACCCCTTCGCGGACCTCCCCTCTGCATTGAATCCAACGATCTGGACCTGCCCTTGCTTTGAATCCAAGGGCTTAGATCTTCCCCGCGCGTCTGTTCTCTCTGAGGACCTCCTCCTCGCGCGGCTCTTGGCTGTTGGACCTCCCTCTCGGAGATCCAACCGCTCAGACCTCCTCGCCAGACCTCCTGCGGTGGGATCCTGACCGTCAGGACCTCCCCCTGTCTAGACCTCCTCAGCCTTTAGACCTCCCTATCTTTGGGCGTAAGACCTCCTAGTTTCTTAAGACCTCCTCGAGGACCACCTTTGTGGGGCAAGACCTCCCCATTGTTGACCCGACTGTTTCAAAGTTGACTGGCCCCACCTGCCAGTCTTAACCATTCTCATTTCCTCCGCCACGTTATTATATTGAGCATTTAATGCAGGTCTTGTCACATTAAATGCATTCAAATACGTGGTGTATACCTTGAACCTAGTCACTTAGCCGTACATGGATATTTTTCTTTGTTCCTTCCCATAGCAGCTTACGTGTCCTTTTATCGTACCTTTTATCCAGGGTAGTGGTGACACCGCCTACGACACTCACCCACCTTTGACTCATTTCTATACTTATCCTGGACCCGTGTATTCCTAGTTTTCTTCACCACCTTGACTATAACTAGTCTAAGAAGTTCTACCACAACACTTTTCTCCACACTCTGTTACATTGGCTCTCGTTTGTGGCTCCCAGGGAAGACCCGGTGTTCACAATCTTCCCTCCGCTCATTGGTTTCTTCTTGACCTTGGTAAGTTCGTTGATGATCTCCTCCGCTCTTGTGTTTACCACTACACTGGCTAATCATGTCCTTCACAGGACCTTCTTTTGGAGTTCTTTTGGATTCCTATGGTTTCCGTGTGAGGACCTCTTCTCTGGACCTTGCGAAGAACCCTTGTCTCGAGACCTCTCTCGCTTTGTTTAGATCACACTCTTGGGGTCTTTTGTTAAAGACCACCCTTCTCCTGGTGAGCTTAGACCTCTTCTATAAGAACCTGTTTTAAAGCTAAATTTCACCTGTTGGTTGAGTTTGAGCTCTTATTGGGTTTTCTCGGTTTCCTTGGTGATCTCAATTGGATCTTTATTTGAATCTTCTTTGAATTGTTCTTTCGTACGTGTAGACCGTGAAGACTCCAGGGAGTCCGAGTGTACTGAAGAAGAAGATTCTCAGAGTAGTGAGCAAGGCAAGTTGCATTCTTGATCATATTGCACCCATTATATCAACTTAATTATGTTTGTTTTAATGTGTATTGCATGCTTATTTTTACCAAGCTAGTTCAATACCAGTTTTAACTTTGTAGTTATCCCCATTTCCTTTGTATGACCTCTGTTGATTTTGGACTGAACACATTGTCACCTTTAGGTCAAACTTGGCTAATGCAGTAGTATGAGTCAAGAACATTTGAAAAACATATGCTTAGTTATGCTTAGCCCAAAACTATTGATTTGGGGAAATCTTTACCAACATAACCAAATAATGTTTTAAATGTTTTCGCCATGACATTGGGTTGTCATGGAGGTATGAAAATGGTGCTGGGAAAGCAAAGAAAATAAACATGGGTTTGGACTGGGGCAAAATTGGATTGATTGGTTGGTGCCATGTTTAGGCACGGACTCTAACCGGCGAAGGTGGAGGTCCATGGGTTAGTGAATGTTGCCCTAGTCATGTGAGGACCGGTCTTTGAGCGACCAATGCCATGCCTATAATGGGCTATGCCACAATCGTGCAACCACATGTCTCCAGATTGGGGTGTGGGACTGGTGAGTAATTTGCAAAACTCCACTACATCTTTGCTCCATTGGATGTGTGGGAGGTCTTGTTTGGCCAATGGTCTTTTATGACCTATTGTTCCCACTGGTGCAAGAGGGGGCTTCCCGCTGGATGGCTATCCATAGGGGGGGTGAAACCTTAGCAAGGAAAGGATGTGGTGGAGCAATGCATTGTAAAAGCCTTGTCATGAGCTCTAGATCTCTTACCTTTGGAAGTGAGAGGTGGTATTGACGAATGCCGGACCAACTAGAGTACTCATGTCGTGTGGGTAAAGTGCACAACCTCTGCAGAGTTAAATCTATTCGAATAGCCGTGTCCACGGTCAAGGACGTGCTGGCAAAGGCCACTTGAAGTTAGATGTTGATTTTGGGAATTTCTGGAAATGGTTTTCAAATCTGTTTTGGGACTGCCGTCCCATGGGTTTGGGCAGGGAGCCTATTGTCAGGAGGATATCCTTCACCAACTTATGATGAATGTTATCCAACTGAAAAATTGCTTTGATAAAAATGAATTTTATCTACTTAAAAACCTGCTTGAAACTTAGTAATGGTACTTGAAAGAAAACTGGCTTTGTGCAAAATAACCATATTATGCCATCCTTTGATTATCCATCTATGCATGTCATATTGTTAACTCACGGGTGCAACTTGCGAGCACAGTGGTAGTGCTCACTCTTGCTCATTAACATCTTTGCCAGGAGAAGACACTGATAGTGAGGAAGACCAAAGCAGCTAGGTTATGCCTCCAGTCAGCTGCCTGTGGCGTGTTGATGGACTTTTGTGTTTCCTTTTGAACTCTTTTGCTTTTATGTACTTGTGTTGGGCCCAAGGCCATCCTGTAATCAACTCTGTTAAATACTATGTTTCAATAAAGTTGTGTTCTGGACATCACCATTGTGTATTTATGCTGTGAAGAGCTAGCCATGATCCTTGGGACTGGCTCAGGTTTCACAGGGGACCTTGGAGCAGGCTCTGTCCATCCATGTCTTCATGATGGTAATAACATGAGGACTTGGGAGGTCCCAGACCTCCACGACCTCCTCCGGTGGGTCGTGGGAGATCTTAGTGAGCTCTCGGACCTCTTCATTTATTGTTACATGGGGGCGTGGCAGGCCCCGAGGTGCTCCTCGGTTGAGATCCTTTCTCTGGGTCATGTTCTCCTCGGGCGTCCGGAGGTCTTGCTAGACCTCTGGGAGGTCTTAGTGAACAGCCCGAGAGGTCCTTTGTGGACCTCCCGGGAGGTCTCTTTGGACTTTCCAGAGGTCTGGAGGATCTCTCGGGTGCCCTAAGATCGGTCGTCACAGAAAGTGGTATCGAGCATCTTCTTGATGGGGCGTAACCTAGTAGAATGGTTATAGAAGTTCAAAATTATTTTATGACAAAAGAAGAATAAAATGTTCCTTCTTACAGGTCATCTTTTCATCCTTATCTTTCTTCTTGCTGCTTTTTCTTACCTCAATCCCATCTTACCTTGTTCTTTCTACATACCCATTTATAATATTAAATGGACCTCCTTGCCTTTGCAATTTCTATTAGAGGTCTTTTGAGTGGGTGCAGTAGTTAGAACCTTCCTCAAAAAGGTAAGACACGTGTAGTATGGTATTTGGTAAGCTTAAGCTTTTGTAAAGGCTCTTGATCTTGATTTCTTTGTATTGGAGTTTTGGTTCTTTGAAAATGTTGGTTGGGACTAGTTTTCCTTAGCCTCTTTCCTTTTCTTTTCGATACGGTGCCTAGACACTATGGTCACCTCTAGGAATGGCGGTGGCAATTCAAGCCATCATAGCCGACAAGTGAGGAAGAAGTCGAGAACCCGCTATATGGACCAACCAAAATAGAGGAGTTGAAGGTGAGCAGGGGCAACCATCATTACAACCGCCCCACCTCCAAATGAAGGTCCTACTTGGACACAACTGTTAGCAAATCGAACATACGCTTGATAAGCCTACTTTCACAGTCCATTGCCAACACCTGACTCTGCAAGGCTGCAGCAGTGGCTCAACCTCAACCTCAAGCTCAAGCTCCACTTCCACCAAGATCTAGCATTGCTGAATTTATGAGGTCATGACCTCCAACTTTTTCAAAGAAGGCCGAGCCAATGGATCTTGATGATTGGTTAAGGGCGGTGCGTGAAACTAGACATGGTGCAATGTACAGATCATGAAAGGGTACTCTTTGCTTCTCACCAACTCAGTGGACCAGCCTCTGAGTGGTGGGACAATTTTAGTCAATCCCATCCTAACCCTCAGGACATTACATGGGATGAATTCAAGAAAGCCTTTCATCGTGCTCATCTCCCACCTGGCATGATGTCATTAAAGAGGACTGAATTTCGTACCTTGAAGCAAGGCAGCCGCACCGTTAATGAGTACATGCACAAGTTCAACCAATTAGCAAGATATGCTCCTGGGGATGTTGCTACCGATGAGAGCAAGCAAGAACACTTTATGGAGGGGTTGAATGATAATATTTCAGTGCATCTGGTTTCCCAGGAACACACAGACTTCCAGCAATTGGTGAGCAAAGCTATACGGCAGGAGGACAAACTCCAAAAGATGGAGGGCCGAAAGAGGAAGAAGGCTGTACAGAGGTTTAACCCTGGAGGATTCCCTAAGTCTAGGACCTCCCAGTCCCAGACCTCTCAGCACAAGTCCTCACGGACCTCCTCTAGAGCATCAGGATCGGAGCAGCACTCCAGTAGATCCAGTTATCATAGGACCTCCTCTGGGAGTCAGTTTCAAAAGAAGCCAACTAAGACCTCTTCTGCTGGTGTCACCTGTTTCTTTTGTAATGAGATTGGACACTACGCAAATAAGTGCCCAAAGAAGCTACAGATTGCAGCATCAGTTCGACCTGAACAAGGAGCATCAGCTCAAGGTAGTGCCTCAAGTGTGAAGCCTACCACTAAGGTCATCAAGGGCCGTGTCACACATGTCACGGCAAAGGAGGCACATGATGCACCTGACGTTGTCCTCGGTATGTTCCCTGTTAATTCTGTGTTAGCCTCGGTTTTATTTGACTCAGGGGCTTCTCATTCCTTTGTTTCAAGCAAATTTGTGGGAAAATGTGGACTATCTATAATACCTTTGGCTAACCCTATGATAATACATGTCCCGGCATAGATATGAGGACTAATACCCTCTGCCCAAATCTCACCTTAGAGATTTCTGGAGTATTGTTTCATGCCGACTTGATAGTCTTACCAACTCAAGGACTGGATGTAATCCTTGGTATGAACTGGTTGGCTAAGAATAAAGGACAGATTAATTGTGTTACCAAGTCCGTAATCCTTACCAATGAACAAGGAAATAGAGTGGAGTTCGACCAAAGACCTCCTTAAGATGTAACCTCTTCTAACCAATATAAAGGAGGTTGTGAACTGGAAGACCTCCCAAAGGTCGAGAGTATTTGGATGTGTTCCTGAGGAGCTCCTGGTATGCCACCCGACGTGGATATATCCTTTTAATAGACACGGCTCTGGAACAGCACCCATATCTAAAAGACCTTACAGGATGCTGTAAATGAACTTGTGGAATTGAAGAGACAGATCCAAGAATTGAAGGAAAAAGGATTTATTAGACCAAGTTCTTCACCATGGGGAGCACCTGTGCTGTTTGTCAAAAAGAAAGACAGTAGTTTGAGAATGTGTGTGGATTATAGATCACTTAATGAGGTTACTATTAAGAACAAATATCCATTGCCAAGGATAGATGACCTCTTTGATCAACTTAAGGGAGCAAGTGTGTTTTCCAAAATAGATTTAAGGTCCGTTACCATCAACTTAAAATCGGGCGGAGGACATTCCCAAAACAGCTTTTACTACAAGATATGGACTATATGAGTTCACTGTGATGTCATTTGGATTGACAAATGCTCCAGCTTATTTTATGAGCATGATGAACAAAGTATTCATGGACTTCCTTGACAAGTTTGTGGTGGTATTTATTGATGATATTCTCATCTATTCTAAAAGTGAAGCAGAACATGAAGACCATATAAGAATGGTGTTGGAAAGACTAAGAGAGCAGCACCTTTATGCCAAGTTCAGTAAATGTGAATTTTGGCTAAGTCAAGTAGCTTTCTTAGGTCATATTATTTCAGCCAAAGGAGTAGCTGTTGATCCCTCAAAAGTGGAAGCTGTCCTGAACTGGAGACCTCCTAAAACAGTGACTGAGGTAAGAAGCTTCCTTGGACTAGCTGGTTATTATAGAAGGTTTATTAAAGACTTTTCTAAGATTGCTAGACCTCTTACTCAACTTCTGAAAAAGGAAAAGAGGTTTGAGTGGACTAAGACCTGTGAACAAAGTTTTCAGAGGTTGAAGGAAAAACTTACCACAGCTCCTGTGTTGACACTCCCAGACATTCAAAAGGACTTTGAAATATTTTGTGATGCTTCTCATCAAGGTCTGGGCTGTGTGTTAATGCAAGATAGAAGGGTAGTGGCATATGCCTCTAGACAGTTAAGACCTCATGAGGAGAACTACCCTACGCATGACCTCGAACTAGCAGCTGTTGTGCATGCTTTAAAGTTATGGCGACACTACCTTATTGGCAATCGGTGTGAGGTATACACTGACCACAAAAGCTTGAAGTACATTTTCACTCAAGCAGAGCTGAACTTAAGACAAAGGAGGTGGTTAGAATTAATTAAGGACTATGACCTTGGGATACACTATCACCCAGGTAAAGCCAACACAGTGGCTGATGCTTTAAGCCGAAAAGGGTACTGTAATACCTTGTCGGTTCAGCAACAACAACCCAGTCTATATGAGGAAATGAAGTACCTCAATTTGGAGATAGTAGAGCAAGGTTGTATAAATACTTTGGAGATATATCCAACTGTTCTGGATCAAATTAAGGAACAGCAAGAAAGAGATGAAGACATCCAAGATATCAAGAGAAATATGGGAAGAGGTAAAGCCTCGGGCTTCTCTGAGGATGAACAAGGAGTAATATGGTTTGGTAGCAGAATTTGTGTGCCAAACAACTCAGAGATCAAACAGCTCATTTTGGTGGAAGCACATGGATCACCCTATTCTATCCACCCGGGCAGTACCAAAATGTATAAGGACCTTAAAGAAAGG
The DNA here is from genome assembly GCA_036346405.1 of Phyllostachys edulis. NCBI lineage: Eukaryota > Viridiplantae > Streptophyta > Magnoliopsida > Poales > Poaceae > Phyllostachys > Phyllostachys edulis. Next base: position 2,090,470 of record CM070552.1, read on the forward strand.
TACTGGTGGACCAGTATGAAGCAATATGTGGCTAAGTATGTGGCCCAATGTGATGTGTGTATGAGAGTCAAGGCTCTACACCAAAAGCCCGCAGGTTTGTTACAGCCCTTGCCCATACCCGAATGGAAATGGGAGCAAGTGGGCATGGATTTTATTACTGGTTTGCCTAGGACCCAATCTGGGTATGACTCCATATGGGTGGTGGTTGACAGGCTAACTAAGGTAGCACATTTTATACCTGTCAAGACCACCTACACTAGCAATGTCTTAGCAGATCTATATATGGCGTAATTGTTTGTTTGCATGGAGTGCCCAAGAGAATAGTGTCAGACAGAGGATCACAATTTACCTCAAGGTTTTGGCAAAGTTTGCATGAGGCTCTAGGTACTAAACTCAATTTTAGTACAGCCTACCATCCTCAAACTGATGGGCAAACAGAGAGGGTAAACCAAATATTGGAGGACATGCTTAGGGCATGTGCATTGGATTTTGGAAAAAGTTGGGACAAAAACTTGCCCTATGCCGAATTCTCCTACAATAATAGCTATCAAGCTAGCCTTCAAATGTCTCCATTTGAGGCTTTATATGGTAGACCATGTAGGACACCACTTCTTTGGGATGAAGTTGGAGAGCATCAACTTTATGGGCCGGACCTGATCAGAGATGCTGAGAGCAAAGTGAAGTTAATTAAGGAACGGTTGAGGGTAGCCCAGTCCCGACAAAAGAGTTATGCTGACACCCGACGTAGGGATTTATCCTTTAAGGTTGGTGACTTTGTTTACCTCAGAGTAACACCAATTCGGGGAGTTAGAAGATTTCGGATGAGAGGTAAATTGGCACCAAGGTATGTAGGACCATACAAGATCTTAGCAAGACAAGGTGAAGTAGCATATAAGTTGGAACTTCCTGAGTCCTTGTCGGCAGTACACAACATTTTTCATGTATCACAACTAAGGAAATGCCTACGGGTTCCTGAAGACCATACTGCAGTGGAGGACTTAGACTTACAGGAAGACCTTTCATATGTGGAGAGCCCAATTAAAATCCTGGATGTTGCAGAGCGAGTCACCAGGAGTAGAATTATCAAATCATACAAGGTACAATGGAGCCATCATCCAGAGAGCGAAGCTACATGGGAAAAAGAAGAGGACCTCAAGAACAACTACCCCTACCTCTTTGCTGATTCTGTTTGAATCTCGAGGTCGAGATTCTTCTAAGGGGGGTAGGTTTGTAACATTCTGATTTTCCCAAGTATTTTTTTTAAATGTGTAAAATAAAACAAAACTAATTTTATTTTAAAAAGAGAAGTCAAGGTTTGACTTGGGTTGGAGAGGTTTGAGTTTTGTTGAGATCTCCTTTTTGGTACGTTCAATAGGTCTCACCCTAACATATTTTCTTCTGGGTATGTAGGTTTAGACCCTCATTGTGGTCTGGACCTCCCCAATGGCACGTGAGATTAGACCTCCTTAAAAGTTAGACTTTGTCCTATCGGAACATACCTTTTGTCTAGGTTTCCTTTCTTTGAGCTTGGTCATCTGGACCTCCTTGTTGGTTTGAATCTCTTAAGATTCAAACCTCTTTTCTGTTCAGACTTCTCTTAAGTCTAGATCTTTATCACCTGGGCACTTTACAGCGCCCAAACCTCTTTTCATTCGGACCTCCATGCGTTCCAATGGACCTGTTGTGTGCCCTAGTTGCTCCTGTGTTCATTTGACCCATCTTGGTTTTTGCTCTGGACTGAGAAGACCTCCCTTGAGTGAAATGTCCTCGGAACCACCCCGCGTGGACCTCTCTTGTATTGGATCTGGCGGTCTCGACCTCCTCCCTCCTCTAATCTAAGGGTCTAGACCTCTCAAGCGTTATGTCCCTTTAGAGACCTCCTATTTGCTCTGAATCGGACGGCTAGGACCTCCCCTCACCTCGAATCCAATGGTTCAGACCTCCCATGCGCTATACCCCTTCGCGGACCTCCCCTCTGCATTGAATCCAACGATCTGGACCTGCCCTTGCTTTGAATCCAAGGGCTTAGATCTTCCCAGCGTCTGTTCTCTCTGAGGACCTCCTCCTCGCGCGGCTCTTGGCTGTTGGACCTCCCTCTCGGAGATCCAACCGCTCAGACCTCCTCGCCAGACCTCCTGCGGTGGGATCCTGACCGTCAGGACCTCCCCCTGTCTGGACCTCCTCAGCCTTTAGACCTCCCTATCTTTGGGCGTAAGACCTCCTAGTTTCTTAAGACCTCCTCGAGGACCACCTTTGTGGGGCAAGACCTCCCCATTGTTGACCCGACTGTTTCAAAGTTGACTGGCCCCACCTGCCAGTCTTAACCATTCTCATTTCCTCCGCCACGTTATTATATTGAGCATTTAATGCAGGTCTTGTCACATTAAATGCATTCAAATACGTGGTGTATACCTTGAACCTAGTCACTTAGCCGTACATGGATATTTTTCTTTGTTCCTTCCCATAGCAGCTTACGTGTCCTTTTATCGTACCTTTTATCCAGGGTAGTGGTGACACCTGCCCTGACACTCACCCACCTTTGACTCATTTCTATACTTATCCTGGACCCGTGTATTCCTAGTTTTCTTCACCACCTTGACTATAACTAGTCTAAGAAGTTCTACCACAACACTTTTCTCCACACTCTGTTACATTGGCTCTCGTTTGTGGCTCCCAGGGAAGACCCGGTGTTCACAATCTTCCCTCCGCTCATTGGTTTCTTCTTGACCTTGGTAAGTTCGTTGATGATCTCCTCCGCTCTTGTGTTTACCACTACACTGGGCTAATCATGTCCTTCACAGACCTTCTTTTGGAGTTCTTTTGGATTCCTATGGTTTCCGTGTGAGGACCTCTTCTCTGGACCTTGCGCAAGAACCCTTGTCTCGAGACCTCTCTGCCTGCTGTTTAGATCACACTCTTGGGGTCTTTTGTTAAAGACCACCCTTCTCCTGGTGAGCTTAGACCTCTTCTATAAGAACCTGTTTTAAAGCTAAATTTCACCTGTTGGTTGAGTTTGAGCTCTTATTGGGTTTTCTCGGTTTCCTTGGTGATCTCAATTGGATCTTTATTTGAATCTTCTTTGAATTGTTCTTTAAATGCGTGTAGACCGTGAAGACTCGGAGTCCGAGTGTCAAGAAGAAGATTCTCAGAGTAGTGAGCAAGGCAAGTTGCATTCTTGATCATATTGCACCCATTATATCAACTTAATTATGTTTGTTTTAATGTGTATTGCATGCTTATTTTTACCAAGCTAGTTCAATACCAGTTTTAACTTTGTAGTTATCCCCATTTCCTTTGTATGACCTCTGTTGATTTTGGACTGAACACATTGTCACCTTTAGGTCAAACTTGGCTAATCTTGAGAGTATGAGTCAAGAACATTTGAAAAACATATGCTTAGTTATGCTTAGCCCAAAACTATTGATTTGGGGAAATCTTTACCAACATAACCAAATAATGTTTTAAATGTTTTCGCCATGACATTGGGTTGTCATGGAGGTATGAAAATGGTGCTGGGAAAGCAAAGAAAATAAACATGGGTTTGGACTGGGCAAAATTGGATTGATTGGTTGGTGCCATGTTTAGGCACGGACTCTAACCGCGAAGGTGGAGGTCCATGGGTTAGTGAATGTTGCCCTAGTCATGTGAGGACCGGTCTTTGAGCGACCAATGCCATGCCTATAATGGGCTATGCCACAATCGTGCAACCACATGTCTCAGTTGGGGTGTGGGACTGGTGAGTAATTTGCAAAACTCCACTACATCTTTGCTCCATTGGATGTGTGGGAGGTCTTGTTTGGCCAATGGTCTTTTATGACCTATTGTTCCCACTGGTGCAAGAGGGGGCTTCCCGCTGGATGGCTATCCATAGGGGGGGTGAAACCTTAGCAAGGAAAGGATGTGGTGGAGCAATGCATTGTAAAAGCCTTGTCATGAGCTCTAGATCTCTTACCTTTGGAAGTGAGAGGTGGTATTGACGAATCTTGGGACCAACTAGAGTACTCATGTCGTGTGGGTAAAGTGCACAACCTCTGCAGAGTTAAATCTATTGAATAGCCGTGTCCACGGTCAAGGCGTCTTGGCAAAGGCCACTTGAAGTTAGATGTTGATTTTGGGAATTTAAAATGGTTTTCAAATCTGTTTTGGGATTTGCCGTCCCATGGGTTTGGGCAGGAGCCTATTGTCGGGAGGATATCCTTCACCAACTTATGATGAATGTTATCCAAGCTGAAAAATTGCTTTGATAAAAATGAATTTTATCTACTTAAAAACCTGCTTGAAACTTAGTAATGGTACTTGAAAGAAAACTGGCTTTGTGCAAAATAACCATATTATGCCATCCTTTGATTATCCATCTATGCATGTCATATTGTTAACTCACGGGTGCAACTTGCGAGCACAGTGGTAGTGCTCACTCTTGCTCATTAACATCTTTGCCAGGAGAAGACACTGATAGTGAGGAAGACCAAAGCAGCTAGGTTATGCCTCCAGTCAGCTGCCTGTGGCGTGTTGATGGACTTTTGTGTTTCCTTTTGAACTCTTTTGCTTTTATGTACTTGTGTTGGGCCCAAGGCCATCCTGTAATCAACTCTGTTAAATACTATGTTTCAATAAAGTTGTGTTCTGGACATCACCATTGTGTATTTATGCTGTGAAGAGCTAGCCATGATCCTTGGGACTGGCTCAGGTTTCACAGGGGACCTTGGAGCAGGCTCTGTCCATCCATGTCTTCATGATGGTAATAACATGAGGACTTCTGGGAGGTCCCAGACCTCCACGACCTCCTCTGGTGGGTCGTGGGAGATCTTGGTGAGCTCTCGGACCTCTTCATTTATTGTTACATGGGGACGTGGCAGGCCCTGAGGTGCTCCTCGGTTCAGAGATCCTTTCTCCTGGGTCATGTTCTCCTGGACGTCCGGGAGGTCTTGCTAGACCTCCTGGGAGGTCTTGGTGAACAGCCCGAGAGGTCCTTTGTGGACCTCCTGGGAGGTCCTGCTGGACTTTCCAGAGGTCCTGGAGGATCTCTCGGGTGCCCTAAGATCGGGTCGTCACAGAAAGTGGTATCAGAGCATCTTCTGACTGTAGGACGTAACCTAGTAGAATGGTTATAGAAGTTCAAAATTATTTTATGACAAAAGAAGAATAAAATGTTCCTTCTTACCTGGGTCATCTTTTCATCCTTATCTTTCTTCTGTTGCTTTTTTCTTACCTCAATCCCATCTTACCTTGTTCTTTCTACATACCCATTTATAATATTAAATGGACCTCCTTGCCTTTGCAATTTCTATTAGAGGTCTTTTGAGTGGGTCTGGTAGTTAGAACCTTCCTCAAAAAGGTAAGACACGTGTAGTATGGTATTTGGTAAGCTTAAGCTTTTGTAAAGGCTCTTGATGCTGATTTCTTTGTATTGGAGTTTTGGTTGCTGAAAATGTTGGTTGGGACTAGTTTTCCTTAGCCTCTTTCCTTTTCTTTTCCAGCCCTGGTGCCTAGACACTATGGTCACCTCTAGGAATGGCAGTGGCAATTCAAGCCATCATAGCCGACAAGCTGAGGAAGAAGCTGAGAACCCGGCTATATGGACCAACCAAAATAGAGGAGTTGAAGGTGAACAGGGGCAACCATCATTACAACCGCCCCCACCTCCAGCTGAAGGTCCTACTTGGACACAACTGTTGGCAAATCAGACACAGTTGATAAGCCTACTTTCACAGTCCATTGCCAACACCCAGACTCTGCAAGCTGCAGCAGTGGCTCAACCTCAACCTCAAGCTCAAGCTCCACTTCCACCAAGATCTAGCATTGCTGAATTTATGAGGCTGCGACCTCCAACTTTTTCCAGCAGTGCTGAGCCAATGGATGCTGATGATTGGTTAAGGGCAGTGAGCAGGAAACTAGACATGGTGCAATGTACAGATCATGAAAGGGTACTCTTTGCTTCTCACCAACTCAGTGGACCAGCCTCTGAGTGGTGGGACAATTTTAGTCAATCCCATCCTAACCCTCAGGACATTACATGGGATGAATTCAAGAAAGCCTTTCATCGTGCTCATCTCCCACCTGGCATGATGTCATTAAAGAGGACTGAATTTCGTACCTTGAAGCAAGGCAGCCGCACCGTTAATGAGTACATGCACAAGTTCAACCAATTAGCAAGATATGCTCCTGGGGATGTTGCTACCGATGAGAGCAAGCAAGAACACTTTATGGAGGGGTTGAATGATAATATTTCAGTGCATCTGGTTTCCCAGGAACACACAGACTTCCAGCAATTGGTGAGCAAAGCTATACGGCAGGAGGACAAACTCCAAAAGATGGAGGGCCGAAAGAGGAAGAAGGCTGTACAGAGGTTTAACCCTGGAGGATTCCCTAAGTCTAGGACCTCCCACCCCTGACCTCTCGGACAAGTCCTCACGGACCTCCTCTAGAGCATCGGATCGGGCGACACTCCGGTAGATCCGATTATCATAGGACCTCCTCTGGAGTCGGTTTCAAAAGAAGCCAACTAAGACCTCTTCTGCTGGTGTCACTGTTTTTTTGTAATGAGATTGGACACTACGCAAATAAGTGCCCAAAGAAGCTACAGATTGCAGCATCAGTTCGACCTGAACAAGGAGCATCAGCTCAAGGTAGTGCCTCAAGTGTGAAGCCTACCACTAAGGTCATCAAGGGCCGTGTCACACATGTCACGGCAAAGGAGGCACATGATGCACCTGACGTTGTCCTCGGTATGTTCCCTGTTAATTCTGTGTTAGCCTCGGTTTTATTTGACTCAGGGGCTTCTCATTCCTTTGTTTCAAGCAAATTTGTGGGAAAATGTGGACTATCTATAATACCTTTGGCTAACCCTATGATAATACATGTCCCGGGCATAGATATGAGGACTAATACCCTCTGCCCAAATCTCACCTTAGAGATTTCTGGAGTATTGTTTCATGCCGACTTGATAGTCTTACCAACTCAAGGACTGGATGTAATCCTTGGTATGAACTGGTTGGCTAAGAATAAAGGACAGATTAATTGTGTTACCAAGTCCGTAATCCTTACCAATGAACAAGGAAATAGAGTGGAGTTCCAGCCAAAGACCTCCCTTAAGACAGAACCTCTTCTAACCAATATAAAGGAGGTTGTGAAACTGGAAGACCTCCCAGTGGTCAGAGAGTATTTGGATGTGTTCCCGGAGGAGCTCCCTGGTATGCCACCCGACAGGGATATATCCTTTTTAATAGACCTGGCTCCTGGAACAGCACCCATATCTAAAAGACCTTACAGGATGCCTGTAAATGAACTTGTGGAATTGAAGAGACAGATCCAAGAATTGAAGGAAAAAGGATTTATTAGACCAAGTTCTTCACCATGGGGAGCACCTGTGCTGTTTGTCAAAAAGAAAGACAGTAGTTTGAGAATGTGTGTGGATTATAGATCACTTAATGAGGTTACTATTAAGAACAAATATCCATTGCCAAGGATAGATGACCTCTTTGATCAACTTAAGGGAGCAAGTGTGTTTTCCAAAATAGATTTAAGGTCTGGTTACCATCAACTTAAAATCAGGCCAGAGGACATTCCCAAAACAGCTTTTACTACAAGATATGGACTATATGAGTTCACTGTGATGTCATTTGGATTGACAAATGCTCCAGCTTATTTTATGAGCATGATGAACAAAGTATTCATGGACTTCCTTGACAAGTTTGTGGTGGTATTTATTGATGATATTCTCATCTATTCTAAAAGTGAAGCAGAACATGAAGACCATATAAGAATGGTGTTGGAAAGACTAAGAGAGCAGCACCTTTATGCCAAGTTCAGTAAATGTGAATTTTGGCTAAGTCAAGTAGCTTTCTTAGGTCATATTATTTCAGCCAAAGGAGTAGTCATTGATCCCTCAAAAGTGGAAGCATCTGAATCGAGACCTCCTAAAACAAAGGATCGAGGTAAGAAGCTTCCTTGGACTAGCTGGTTATTATAGAAGGTTTATTAAAGACTTTTCTAAGATTGCTAGACCTCTTACTCAACTTCTGAAAAAGGAAAAGAGGTTTGAGTGGACTAAGACCTGTGAACAAAGTTTTCAGAGGTTGAAGGAAAAACTTACCACAGCTCCTGTGTTGACACTCCCAGCACATTCAAAAGGACTTTGAAATATTTTGTGATGCTTCTCATCAAGGTGCAGGCTGTGTGTTAATGCAAGATAGAAGGGTAGTGGCATATGCCTCTAGGCAGTTAAGACCTCATGGGAGAACTACCCTCACATGACCTCAAACTAGCAGCTGTTGTGCATGCTTTAAAGTTATGGCGACACTACCTCATTGGCAATCGGTGTGAGGTATACACTGACCACAAAAGCTTGAAGTACATTTTCACTCAAGCAGAGCTGAACTTAAGACAAAGGAGGTGGTTAGAATTAATTAAGGACTATGACCTTGGGATACACTATCACCCAGGTAAAGCCAACACAGTGGCTGATGCTTTAAGCCGAAAAGGGTACTGTAATACCTTGTCGGTTCAGCAACAACAACCCAGTCTATATGAGGAAATGAAGTACCTCAATTTGGAGATAGTAGAGCAAGGTTGTATAAATACTTTGGAGATATATCCAACTGTTCTGGATCAAATTAAGGAACATCAAGAAAGAGATGAAGACATCCAAGATATCAAGAGAAATATGGGAAGAGGTAAAGCCTCGGGCTTCTCTGAGGATGAACAAGGAGTAATATGGTTTGGTAGCAGAATTTGTGTGCCAAACAACTCAGAGATCAAACAGCTCATTTTGGTGGAAGCACATGGATCACCCTATTCTATCCACCCGGGCAGTACCAAAATGTATAAGGACCTTAAAGAAAGGTACTGGTGGACCAGTATGAAGCAATATGTGGCTAAGTATGTGGCCCAATGTGATGTGTGTATGAGAGTCAAGGCTCTACACCAAAAGCCCATGAGTTTTGTTCTGACCCTTGCCCATACCCAATGGAAATGGGAGCAAGTGGGCATGGATTTTATTACTGGTTTGCCTAGGACCCAATCTGGGTATGACTCCATATGGGTGGTGGTTGACAGGCTAACTAAGGTAGCACATTTTATACCTGTCAAGACCACCTACACTAGCAATGTCTTAGCAGATCTATATATGGCCAGAATTGTTTGTTTGCATGGAGTGCCCAAGAGAATAGTGTCAGACAGAGGATCACAATTTACCTCAAGGTTTTGGCAAAGTTTGCATGAGGCTCTAGGTACTAAACTCAATTTTAGTACAGCCTACCATCCTCAAACTGATGGGCAAACAGAGAGGGTAAACCAAATATTGGAGGACATGCTTAGGGCATGTGCATTGGATTTTGGAAAAAGTTGGGACAAAAACTTGCCCTATGCCGAATTCTCCTACAATAATAGCTATCAAGCTAGCCTTCAAATGTCTCCATTTGAGGCTTTATATGGTAGACCATGTAGGACACCACTTCTTTGGGATGAAGTTGGAGAGCATCAACTTTATGGGCCGGACCTGATCAGAGATGCTGAGAGCAAAGTGAAGTTAATTAAGGAACGGTTGAGGGTAGCCCAGTCCCGACAAAAGAGTTATGCTGACACCCGACGTAGGGATTTATCCTTTAAGGTTGGTGACTTTGTTTACCTCAGAGTAACACCAATTCGGGGAGTTAGAAGATTTCGGATGAGAGGTAAATTGGCACCAAGGTATGTAGGACCATACAAGATCTTAGCAAGACAAGGTGAAGTAGCATATAAGTTGGAACTTCCTGAGTCCTTGTCGGCAGTACACAACATTTTTCATGTATCACAACTAAGGAAATGCCTACGGGTTCCTGAAGACCATACTGCAGTGGAGGACTTAGACTTACAGGAAGACCTTTCATATGTGGAGAGCCCAATTAAAATCCTGGATGTTGCAGAGCGAGTCACCAGGAGTAGAATTATCAAATCATACAAGGTACAATGGAGCCATCATCCAGAGAGGGCTACATGGGAAAAAGAAGAGGACCTCAAGAACAACTACCCCTACCTCTTTGCTGATTCTGTTTGAATCTCGAGGTCGAGATTCTTCTAAGGGGGGTAGGTTTGTAACATTCTGATTTTCCCAAGTATTTTTTTTTAAATGTGTAAAATAAATCAAAACTAATTTTATTTTAAAAAGAGAAGTCAAGGTTTGACTTGGGTTGGAGAGGTTTGAGTTTTGTTGAGATCTCCTTTTTGGTACGTTCAATAGGTCTCACCCTAACATATTTTCTTCTGGGTATGTAGGTTTAGACCCTCATTGTGGTCTGGACCTCCCCAATGGCACGTGAGATTAGACCTCCCTTAAAAGTTAGACTTTGTCCTATCGGAACATACCTTTTGTCTAGGTTTCCTTTCTTTGAGCTTGGTCATCTGGACCTCCTTGTTGGTTTGAATCTCTTAAGATTCAAACCTCTTTTCTGTTCAGACTTCTCTTAAGTCTAGATCTTTATCACCTGGGCACTTTACAGCGCCCAAACCTCTTTTCATTCGGACCTCCATGCGTTCCAATGGACCTGTTGTGTGCCCTAGTTGCTCCTGTGTTCATTTGACCCATCTTGGTTTTTGCTCTGGACTGAGAAGACCTCCCTTGAGTGAAATGTCCTCGGAACCACCCCGCGTGGACCTCTCTTGTATTGGATCTGGCGGTCTCGACCTCCTCCTCCTCTAATCTAAGGGTCTAGACCTCTCAAGCGTTATGTCCCTTTAGAGACCTCCTATTTGCTCTGAATCGGACGGCTAGGACCTCCCCTCACCTCGAATCCAATGGTTCAGACCTCCCATGCGCTATACCCCTTCGCGGACCTCCCCTCTGCATTGAATCCAACGATCTGGACCTGCCCTTGCTTTGAATCCAAGGGCTTAGATCTTCCCAGCGTCTGTTCTCTCTGAGGACCTCCTCCTCATGTGCTCTTGGTGTTGGACCTCCCTCTCGGAGATCCAACCGCTCAGACCTCCTCGCCAGACCTCCTGCGGTGGGATCCTGACCGTCAGGACCTCCCCCTGTCTGGACCTCCTCAGCCTTTAGACCTCCCTATCTTTGGGCGTAAGACCTCCTAGTTTCTTAAGACCTCCTCGAGGACCACCTTTGTGGGCAAGACCTCCCCATTGTTGACCCGATTGTTTCAAAGTTGGTGGCCCCACCGCCGGTCTTAACCATTCTCATTTCCTCCGCCACGTTATTATATTGAGCATTTAATGCGGGTCTTGTCACATTAAATGCATTCAAATCGTGGTGTATACCTTGAACCTAGTCCTTAGCCGTACATGGATATTTTTCTTTGTTCCTTCCCATAGCAGCTTACGTGTCCTTTTATCGTACCTTTTATCCAGGGTAGTGGTGACACCTGCCCTGACACTCACCCACCTTTGACTCATTTCTATACTTATCCTGGACCCGTGTATTCCTAGTTTTCTTCACCACCTTGACTATAACTAGTCTAAGAAGTTCTACCACAACACTTTTCTCCACACTCTGTTACATTGGCTCTCGTTTGTGGCTCCCAGGGAAGACCCGGTGTTCACAATCTTCCCTCCGCTCATTGGTTTCTTCTTGACCTTGGTAAGTTCGTTGATGATCTCCTCCGCTCTTGTGTTTACCACTACACTGGGCTAATCATGTCCTTCACAGGACCTTCTTTTTGGAGTTCTTTTGGATTCCTATGGTTTCCGTGTGAGGACCTCTTCTCTGGACCTTGCGCAAGAACCCTTGTCTCGAGACCTCTCTGCCTGCTGTTTAGATCACACTCTTGGGGTCTTTTGTTAAAGACCACCCTCCTCCTGGTGAGCTTAGACCTCTTCTATAAGAACCTGTTTTAAAGCTAAATTTCACCTGTTGGTTGAGTTTGAGCTCTTATTGGGTTTTCTCGGTTTCCTTGGTGATCTCAATTGGATCTTTATTTGAATCTTCTTTGAATTGTTCTTTCGTACGTGTAGACCGTGAAGACTCCAGGGAGTCCGAGTGTACTGAAGAAGAAGATTCTCAGAGTAGTGAGCAAGGCAAGTTGCATTCTTGATCATATTGCACCCATTATATCAACTTAATTATGTTTGTTTTAATGTGTATTGCATGCTTATTTTTACCAAGCTAGTTCAATACCAGTTTTAACTTTGTAGTTATCCCCATTTCCTTTGTATGACCTCTGTTGATTTTGGACTGAACACATTGTCACCTTTAGGTCAAACTTGGCTAATCTTGATAGTATGAGTCAAGAACATTTGAAAAACATATGCTTAGTTATGCTTAGCCCAAAACTATTGATTTGGGGAAATCTTTACCAACATAACCAAATAATGTTTTAAATGTTTTCGCCATGACATTGGGTTGTCATGGAGGTATGAAAATGGTGCTGGGAAAGCAAAGAAAATAAACATGGGTTTGGACTGGGGCAAAATTGGATTGATTGGTTGGTGCCATGTTTAGGCACGGACTCTAACCGGCGAAGGTGGAGGTCCATGGGTTAGTGAATGTTGCCCTAGTCATGTGAGGACCGGTCTTTGAGCGACCAATGCCATGCCTATAATGGGCTATGCCACAATCGTGCAACCACATGTCTCAGTTGGGGTGTGGGACTGGTGAGTAATTTGCAAAACTCCACTACATCTGCTCCATTGGATGTGTGGGAGGTCTTGTTTGGCCAATGGTCTTTTATGACCTATTGTTCCCACTGGTGCAAGAGGGGGCTTCCCTCTGGATGGCTATCCATAGGGGGGGTGAAACCTTAGCAAGGAAAGGATGTGGTGGAGCAATGCATTGTAAAAGCCTTGTCATGAGCTCTAGATCTCTTACCTTTGGAAGTGAGAGGTGGTATTGACGAATCTTGGGACCAACTAGAGTACTCATGTCGTGTGGGTAAAGTGCACAACCTCTGCAGAGTTAAATCTATTGAATAGCCGTGTCCACGGTCAAGGGCGTCTTGGCAAAGGCCACTTGAAGTTAGATGTTGATTTTGGGAATTTCTGGAAATGGTTTTCAAATCTGTTTTGGGACTGCCGTCCCATGGGTTTGGGCAGGGAGCCTATTGTCAGGAGGATATCCTTCACCAACTTATGATGAATGTTATCCAACTGAAAAATTGCTTTGATAAAAATGAATTTTATCTACTTAAAAACCTGCTTGAAACTTAGTAATGGTACTTGAAAGAAAACTGGCTTTGTGCAAAATAACCATATTATACCATCCTTTGATTATCCATCTATGCATGTCATATTGTTAACTCACGGGTGCAACTTGCGAGCACAGTGGTAGTGCTCACTCTTGCTCATTAACATCTTTGCCAGGAGAAGACACTGATAGTGAGGAAGACCAAAGCAGCTAGGTTATGCCTCCAGTCAGCTGCCTGTGGCGTGTTGATGGACTTTTGTGTTTCCTTTTGAACTCTTTTGCTTTTATGTACTTGTGTTGGGCCCAAGGCCATCCTGTAATCAACTCTGTTAAATACTATGTTTCAATAAAGTTGTGTTCGGACATCACCATTGTGTATTTATCTTTGTGAAGAGCTAGCCATGATCCTTGGGGTGGCTCGGGTTTCCTGAGGGACCTTGGAGCAGGCTCTGTCCATCCATGTCTTCATGATGGTAATAACATGAGGACTTGGGAGGTCCCAGACCTCCACGACCTCCTCCGTGGGTCGTGGGAGATCTTAGTGAGCTCTCGGACCTCTTCATTTATTGTTACATGGGGACGTGGCAGGCCCTGAGGTGCTCCTCGGTTCAGAGATCCTTTCTCCTGGGTCATGTTCTCCTGGACGTCCGGGAGGTCTTGCTAGACCTCCTGGGAGGTCTTGGTGAACAGCCCGAGAGGTCCTTTGTGGACCTCCTAGGAGGTCCTGCTGGACTTTCCAGAGGTCCTGGAGGATCTCTCGGGTGCCCTAAGATCGGGTCGTCACAACGGCGCTAGCGGCAGTGGATTTATCCTGATCCGACGGATTGTCGACTGTATGCTGAGATTTATCATTTTCACTTGGCCCACGACCAGTGGTAGCTTCATCGACACCGTTACCAGATGTCGTTTGGCTCCTAGAATAGCTAGGAGCCGTCGGTGAATATCGGTCGTCCATGACCGTATCAAGAGTACATTGATTCTAGTCACCTTCTTTGCTGGTTAGATGGACCAGGCTTGCAGAGGTAGTCGGACATTCGGAACTGGTCGGAACGATTGCTTCCTCTGGTTGCGCCACTGGTGGCATGTCTTCCTCCATCCGGTCGATCTTGCTGGTCTCAGTGAGCATTGAGCCCGCGACAGAAGAGGATGACGACGACATTGCGTCATGTTCCATGGTGTGGATGCATGCATCCACGTCGAGGTTGGAGTAATCCGCTAAGTCGAACCAGTTCTCCTTACCCTAAGTCCCCGCCATAGTCGCATGAGCGATAATGGAGCGGAAGGAAAATGAGCGAGGATTGCTGAGCAAAGTAATCTTAAAATATTCAATGCCTTCTTCCTCACGGACGGTGCCAGCTATCGACGATCGAGTCGTTAATCTTACGAAATAAAATAGAGAAAAATGGCAAAGAGTTCTTGGAAGAGAATGCGATTGCTCTTTATTGCAATGAACTAGAGGCTTTACAGGGGGTGCCATTGACAAGGAAGTAGACTAGTTCTAATTACACCGAATGTGATGCTCGCTATGCTTATTGTATTGTGTTGAATCAGACTTGAAACACAAATCTAATGCTGATTGTGATGCTTTAATCCGATGGCTTTGTTTGTTTGGGCTTCACCTTTAAATAATCGTCGAAAGGGTGGCATTTATCCCTGGAGAAGACGTCTTTTGCAACCATCGTGTTTAGTCGAGAGTCGATTCTGATTAGCGAAAGCGAGAATCGATCGCGGTTGGTGTCTATGAGAGACTAAACCGTCATGATGGTTATTGTTAGTGTCTTAAGACTATGAAACGTCTCATGATATGGAATGAATCGACATGTGTTCCATTAGTTATCTGATAAGATATACTTGGAATCGGGTCCAAGTACTAGTTCATTGCTTCTACGAGCAGTTACCTGGTCAGAGATAAGGTACATGATCGTATCCGACCAAGGTACCCACGATGTAACATCTGGAATCCTTACGACCATAGGGGTTGTTAGCTTTAGGGGTTACGACCATAAAGACATATGGTCTTTAATTATGTATTGAGGATAATACATAGAGATTTTAATCATCGTCACCGCTCTTCTCTCTGAGCTATGTGCAGATCGTAGAAGTCGTTATGATGCCGCAGCTTCTTTCTAAGCCGCCGCCCTGAGCTTTTAAGGCTGTCGCGCTTCTTCCGTACTGCGTCTCTGTTACGTTTTTTGTGCACTGCGTCGTCACCGTCTTGGGCTTCGATCTACGCCGTCATGCTTCTATCTATTCCTATTCGGCTTGATTTGACATATTTCTATATATTTGTCAGTTTTATCATCTTCTTCGTCGTATTGCCGCGGTCGACTTTGCTCCCGTACCTTATGTTTTATGGTCCGTCGCAGACATGTTTTCCAAGAGCTAGACGCTACAACGACATTATCAAGACTCAGATTTTGGATTTTTCATAGTTTAGTCTCAACCCTTTCCAAATGTAATGCTATTGGATACGCCTTGCATTTGAGGGGTGTTAGAATAAGGTATTAGAATAGAGACTCTTTTGTATTTCCTTATCTGCCTTTTGTATTATCTTATCTGTATATGGCATATACCATATATACCATATATATATTACTCATTAAACCTCTTCAATACATACACAATATTTATAAGAGGTTACCGCTAAAAGTCCAGGAAAGGATCTCAAGAGGCTGGCAGATCGGTACACACTACCTTCTTGATTGCTCCACAAAGTTGCAGCTAGGTTATGTTCTAGCAAGTTCTGGATGGAAAGCAAGATTGTCCTCATGTCATACGCTGAAGATCACATGTCCTGCAAAAACTTCCCGCAAAAAGAACAGAACAAAGTTTGAGCTACATAAGTCTATACCAACAAACTAGCAGTGGAACAGCAAAATAATCATTTTGGAGTGAGGAACAAGCAAACCAATTGATCTTAGTAGTTTGACAAAAACGTCATGTTGCGTCAGGTTAAATAGCTAACAGGACGGCGACCTAGCCTTGTGCACATTTCCAGGTTTAATGGAACTTGGTGTTGTGAATGACTAGCCAGTAGTACAAGCTGCAGGAGCAGCGTCAAATGCGTGCATTAATTTTTTAGGCCTACCAAACTACTACTCCATATGTGGAATTTTTTTTAAATAATATTTTTTTAAAAGATATTTACAAAAATATATCGTCTTTCCAAAAAATTACAAAAATGTGTTCCTGTCGCCATTTCAAATGGCGACAAGAACCTATCGCCATTTGAAATGGCGACAGGAACGCTCTCCCCTCCAGTCGCCGGTCCCAGCCACCTGTCGCCATTTCAACTGGCGACAGGTTCCTGTCGCCGTTTCAAATGGCGATAGGTTCCTGTCGCCAGTTCAACTGGCGACAGGAAGCAGTAATTCTGATTTTCATACGTTTTTGATCAGGTTCTTTGATCAGGTTGCCGCCTTCTGATTTTCATACGTTTTTGACGGTACAAAATCTGTTAGACTCGCAATAACATTTTTTGATCGTCGTATATTGTTCTAGTGTGATGAATTTGTAGAGAATTTTACGAGAAAGATTGACATACGAATGATTCGTAAGTAGGAAGCTAAGTGATATTACATAACATCCAGCAAAACATCATAACACTTAATAACACGGATATTACATAACACGGATGAAGCTTGATGACAGGTTCCGGTGGGACTGCACTGACTCAGAAACGACGCATGTGTGAGGGATCACTATAGAGCACTTCCAGTAGGTGTCCCACTTTGGCTGAAATGCGTGCACTCGCCAAGGGCATCCCTCTATGCCGCACTTCACGTCGTATAATCTTGGGGTAGACTTGACGACTTTGAATGTGCGCCGCACCGACAACGCCCAGAATTTGACCGCGTCTTGCACGGCCTCCTTGCATTTGTACATAGCTCCTAGCCTAACCTCACTCTGGTCATACTCCCACGGCACACGGGAGCCTTCGTTGACGACGAGGTTGTCGAACTGGTATGTGTTCCATTCGGATGGAACCGCCTGCTGGTCAACTTCAACCTCGTCGTCGGAACCTTCATCTTCAGACAATGCCATGTAGTCTCGGTCTTCGAGATCCATCCTTTGCACTACGGCTTCAACCTCCTCACCCTCGTCAGCAAGACCAGTAGCTTGCCTGGCCGTAGGAGCTACTTCCACAGGATCTTCATCGACAGCATCAATAACTCCGGGAGCTTCAGCAATTGTGTGCGCCACATTTGTGGCTGCGATCCCGATTTCCTCTTGACCTCGGCACCTCCTTCTTGTTCACCACGGTGCGAAGTGGGTTTGGCATATGCTTGGACGAGAAGGACCAATTTCCACCCTGCCTCCCTCGCGATGCGTACTTATGACTGCCATGAATTTGGTCCCCGAAGCTGCACTAACTCCCAATATGTCGGTTGTGCTCTCCGTGGAGAAAGACAACTCAATTTCAGATCGTACACATCACGGTTCACTTGGAATGTATGGAACAACCACCGCATCACAGCACCCCATGTACGCTGCTCTGGTCTTGCTAGGGGCACGATAGCCGATTGGAAATAACGCAAATCAATCCCCTCGGGACCCTCCAGAATAGTCCCTTGACCATAGTAAATTTTGAAATTGACGATGTCGGAGTCGGACATATTTAACGCACTGCATCATAAAGAAGAATATTTCCACGATTAACCGCATATCTAACACTATACTACCCACCGAAAAGTATTATGTAAAACTATACTACATTACGTAACTGTACATCTAAAACTATATAATCCATTCGGTTTAAAAAATTACCTGAGAGGTAGGCAATCGGACGGGCAGCGCTTCGCTAGCTTCTCTCCTCCTCTCTACTCTCCTCCTCTTCTCTTTTTTCTCAGTAAGAATGAGTTCTACGCTGAATTTTCGGGTTTTTATAGGGTTGGGCTTCACATCGCCAGATTGAGCGGGCGACAGAACTCTCGCCATTTGAAGCGGCGAGAGAACTGTCGCCGCTTGAAATGACAGTGGGCTGAGACCGGCGATCGGAGGGAGAGCGTTCCTGTCGCCATTTCAAATGGTGATAGGTTCCTGTCGCCATTTGAAATGGCGACAGAAACACATTTTTGTAATTTTTTGGAAAGACGATATATTTTTGTAAATATCTTTTAAAAAAATATTATTTAAAAAAAAAATTCCATAAGTCTATACCAACAAACTAGCAGTGGAACAGCAAAATCCGAGGTTTACCTGAAGGATTATCCGAGGTTTACCTGAAGGATTATCTAGGCAAATGTTGCGAAATTGGGCAACACTGGGAGTGAAAGCTTGGGTTCTGAAACTTGACCTGTGGAGGTTTGAACGGATAATCCAACGGAAAGCGCAGGGAGAGCTTGTAAGACAAGACAGCTCGTATCATATGGACCGCCCTTACTTCCTTGTATTTAATTGTACCAACACAACAGAAAATGTTGTCGGCTTCAGGAAATCTCCACTCATATGAGCCCAGAGAAGAAAATTAGCAGACAACACAGTACTAAGAAGACAGCATGCAAGGAAGGAACACAAGAAACAGTATGGAATAAAAACGTCAATAATCACACTGCTACACAACTACTGCACGTCTCAGAACAAAAAACACCTAATCGCTTCGTACATATTAAAACACCCAGGACGATTGCAGGTGAAAGAAAACAAAAATAGAAATTTACTTGAGAGGACACTGGCATGAAATTCTATCTCTGGAACTCCATTGAATAGCTGACGAGACACATGCACGTTGTTGTCGTTATTTTTTCACGTTCCCCTTTCCATCCAATTCGATCATTATGCAATAGCAATACCAACCGACGATTCCATCCTCTGCCATTGCATTGGAAATGACAGAGAAGCATAATACTATAATATTGTGACGATATGAGTCATCCGATTCGAAAAAAATAGACTGATTCAATTGGTACAGCGCCTGATACAGTACCACAGTTGCAGTATTTGTGATGAGTGACCAGCAGCCTAATTCTGCCTATCTGTGTGTGCTTGGTTGTTGGATCTGGGACTTATTTCTAGTCATCAATTAATATTCTGAGCTGTGGTTAAGGAATGCCTTGAACTTTACCTACTTGTTGTTTTGCTGTGTGCTGAATAAAATAACTATGTCAGTAACACTTATCTACAGCGCAGCACCCTTCATATACAAGCACTTGGATTGGATCAGTCAGATCGTGTGCCAATCATCTTCACCAAATAATCTTGTGTTCAATACAATTCATCTCGTATGCTGTCTAGAAACAATCTTAGCTCTCTCGCTTTCCTCCCATGATCAGGAGACATGTTACTAGTGTCAGCTTCGCCAATGTCTATTACATCCGCATCATGCTTATTATTCCATCCCCTTCCTTCACACCTTGCAAGTTTTCCAGATCAATGGTGGCAGCTTTTGCTACTACGGTATTCTGTACATCTGCGTTCCATGGCTGACTAGACCATCGCCCCCAACGGCCATCTCCCCACACCGCACTGCCCAACGGCTCTCGTCCTCTCCTCCCTCTCCAACGGCCGTCTTCCTCTCCATCTCCCCACCCCAGTCCACTCCCCGGCGCCTCCCCTCTCCATCTCCCACCACCTTCCCGCGGTCCCGCCAAGAACACCCCCACCCTTCTTCTTCCCCAACCCAAAAACCCTTGCCCAATCCAGTCCACCCCCCGACGCAAGAACCAATCCCAATCCCTAAGCGGCGCGGGTGGAGAACATCTTCCTCGAGTTCCTCAAGCGGCTTCAAAGCCTTCAACGACGTCCTCCAGAAGGCCATCTCCGAGGAGGCGGCGCGGGTGGAGAACATTTTTGGCTGGATTCCCCCCCGTGCCTTCGTTTAGATGTTGCCTTGTTGGGGCGGGGACTGACTTGTGTCGTGACTCGTGAGAGGGTTGGTGAACCTCAGAGGTTGTTGTCTCGGAATTCTTTAACCCCCCTTCTTCCACGACTTCTTGGACTTGCCGCTGTTCTTTGGCTTCTTGGATCTCTGACTCAGATTGTCTCCAAAATCTCCAGTTCTTGGTTCTTGGAGGGGTGAAGGAGCAAGACAAGGAGGAGACATGGGTAGCTTCGCGAAACTGGCGAAGAGGGCTGTGGAGACGGAAGCACCGGTCACGGTGAAGGTGATAGAGAATTCCTAGTCCTATCCTACCTCATAAAAATCGCATCTTGCCTCTCGATTTCTTTGGTCTTGTTTGGTGAGCTCTCTCTGGTGCCCTTTTTCAGATACAAGAATTACTTCGAGGGACCAATGGTGTATCTGCCCGCAATTCTTGGTTTACATGTCCGATGACTTTATGTGTTGCTTGGAAGATGCAAGGTTAATTGGCACATGCATTTTTATGCTTCCATTTGTTTGTGAAGAGAGTCAAAAGGAAACAAAATGGATTAATGAAGCAATCATCTCTAATGCGATTTGTCCCATATTGTTGCTGTAAAATGATCAAATTGTGTTTCATGTAACGCAAGTATCTATCAAGCATGGAGGTTGATATGTTGTACTGGTTAGTTCCTAGTTCCTACAAATTTTTATGCTAATGAACTAATGAAGTGAGGCACGATATTACTATAATCAGTGACAAGTGTGTTTGCTAGCATCCTACCAAGGCGAGCAGATCATGTGGTAGTGCCCCGAAATTGTTTTGACTCTTCCTAACTTTAGTAAATCTTGAATGTAGGGAGTTGTATATGGGCAACCTCCTGAGGCAGCTTTGAATAAGGTCAAAGAAATTGTATGGGAACCGTCAATCAGTAAATATGGCTCTGATGATGGCCTTCCTGAACTTCGAGAGGCACTTCTCGAGAAGGTACTCATCGCTTAATTCCTTAGTAGATGATCAATTCAAGTTATTTGGTCCTCTGCCATGCAGCTACTTAGTTCCTTGATTTTCATTTTGCTTGGTTGCATACCGTGCCGGCTTCATGCCCACCGAGCCCGATCGTGCCGTGCCGCCCAAGCACTGTTTTGATTTTGTACGAATTTGATTTTTTTTTAAAAAAAAATACTGGTTAAAAAATCCCTGCCTGAGATTGAGCTTTCTGTTTCTGCCTCATGGCGCCCCATTCGATGGCCTCAGCAACAGCTCGTTGACGATCATGCTGAGTGTAGTGCTACTAGTTAATGAGGGATCTTCAACCTGTTTCTTTTGGGGTACAGTACTTTCATGGGCGTGGGCCATCCTAGAATACGCAGGAGAGTCCCTCATCCATGGAGTGAGGATCAGCAACAACAGTAAGCGCATAGCAGCAACAATGTTTCTGTTGGTGTCCCTTCCGGCCGGCCGCATGGGCATAGGCTAACTCGACCAGGGAGTTAGCCAATTAGTTCAATGGAGTTTCTGTCTGTTAGTTGCATATCTTGTTGTTAGCAGAGTAGGTGCATATCTTGTCTAGTTAGTTGCTTATCTTATCTAGTTAGGTACATACCTCATCTGTTGCGAAGGTTAAGCAAGAAATAAACAGTAGTCCCTCTACCTATCTCCCTGCCCTTGTGGTGTGGCCACCGGTCATCAGAGTAGTCGCGCTGCTTGGGTCCAGGCCATCAAATCCTAGCTGTGACCTGTGACAAGTACTAGGCTTCTCTTCACTCATGTATGGCCGTACTGAGGCCTCTTGCAGGAACCAAGCCAACAGCCTGGTTCAAATCTCTCTCTGGGTAGGGTCTACCAGCTCATGGTACCTCCTCCTGTCTTTGAGCATGGGTTTGGCCTATTGATCACAACAGATAAATTTAACAGTCAGAAACCTTTTAGCAGGCATCTTTGAATAATTTCTAACTGAGTATTTCATATGCATTTGCTATGTCTGTCATGTTCCATTTGTTGGAATTATATTACTGAATTATATAGGCAATCATATTCTGATCATAAATGTTGGTGTAATCAAGTACTTTAAGTGCATACCCTGTTAACCAGGATTTGATCACTTGCTGGTCTGGAGGAATCCACAGCTCTTCTTCCTGTGATAAACTCAAGTAGGAAAACCCCAAAACTGTAGACATCAGTCTTGATAGTTAGCTGGTGTTTCCTCTGTTAGGCCCGGATTTATTTTAAGTTATCAACATACTATGCCTTGAGCCTGCACAGTTGTGGAATAACTGCATAAGGATGCAGGTTGGTGTTCCATTGCCTTGAGCCTGCACAGTTTCTTTGTCAGACATGGACTTCAGCCCTGCTCTTATTGATTCTATGTCATCGAATAACTCCGTTCTTCACGATTTGCCCTCGAATAACTCACTCTTCATAATATGCCATCGGGTTTCAAAATTTCTTTACAATATGCCATTACTTTTACCGTCCATTTTGCCTGTGAATTTCACGTTTCACTCCATGCCCCTGGCTCCTTTCTTCTTTTCCCCATTCTTTCTTCCTTCTTCGTCCAGATCCCCTTCTCTCATTCTCTCTTCCAGACGAGTCTAATTCCCCATTCTAGCGCCGCGTCACCTCGGCCGCTGCCAGCGCGTCACCGCTTCCCTGCCTTGGCGCCATCTCCGCTTGCCGCTCCCGGTGCCACATGATTGCCTTGCGCCACCTAGGTCGGGCGCTACCGGCGCCAAGCAGTCAAGCGTCACGCCACCCGAGTCATTGGAGCCGCCGCGCCCCTGACTTTCAAATCTCTTCTTTGATTGATGGTTTTAGAATAGCAAATAGTTTCTAAGAATGAGTCTCTAATAGGTTCCAAAACCTACGAATAATATTTCTGGCACTATTCAATTGATTTGTTTATATTTTAATTTCAATTTCAAATTGCGCATGCAAAGAAAATGGGAACCAAATAACCTCCAAAAATTCCAGAAAAATTTAAACAAGAAACAGGGCGTATAAAATCCAAATACAATATTCCTAGCTATGGGTATACCATATTTTCGAAATAGAAATCAGTTTGTATTTCTGAGCTATAGAAAATATATTTCCAAATTGGAAATAGAGAAGGAGTATTGGATTACTAGGTTTCAATCTAGTCTTCAAAATCATGGAAAACATAGGGTTTTATACCCTATATTGAATTAAGTTTTCAAACTCTTGACAAAATTTTATTTTGTTTGAAAGTTTTTATTTCTAGGTTTTGAAAAACCAGGTTGTAACATATTTGCTTTACAGCAAAAAGTTTTTAAAAGGTCCGAAATTTCATAATTGCACATTAGATGCTTAACTAATCCAACTTAAGGATTTTGGGCTGTTACACAATCCCTAAGTGGCGCGGGTGGAGAACATTTTCCTCGAGTTCCTCAAGCGGCTTCAAGCCTTCAACGACGTCCTCCAGAAGTTCCTTGGTTTTCATTTTGCTTGGTTGCATACCGTGCCGACTTCGTGCCCACCGAGCCCGATCGTGTCGTGCCGGCCCAAGCACGTCCCGCGGCGGCGTGCCGTGCCGTGCCGTGCCGCCCGTCGTGCTGGGGAGCCAAGCCTGGCATGACACGGCCCTAGGTTGCGTGTGAAGGGATACGGGTAGGCTACGCTAGCTAGCCAATTCAAAAAATCTACCACGTAAACCAGGATGCCATGCAAGCAAGAGATTATAGATCGTTACCACCGGACGTGCAGTGCAGCGGAAGAAGATTTGGAGTAGCCTGATCCAACGTAGAGCGCGTCGATGAAGCGGTCGAAGTCGATCGTCCTCGGTAGCGATCGTCTCCTCTAGCAATCAATCGAGTTCCTCGCCAAGGTCATAGATCGTCCTCAAGCGCAACAGCAACCGCAGTAGCGCCTCTACGGTATCCACACTTCCAGGGAATGAACACCGTACGCCGGTGTGCTAGCATCAACTCGCACGGTAGGGCTCTCAGAAAGATGGTGGCTAGGGTTTCAGAAGAGTAACTCACGTCACGTTTGTCGTGTGTATTTCCCAACAGCCTCATGCATCTCCTTATATAGAGCTCATGACGGATCCTATCCGAACACGTTTGTTCCAACCCGTTAAGTGTGTGACCCGTTAGGTTCATGCGTAGTCAGTTGTGACTCAGAAACCTTTTCCAATCACGAGTCGTTAGCGGTTCCTAGCAGAACATAATGATTCCTGAATATACACAAATAATATCAGACGAACCTTAATGCAATATGATCTACGACTAGGTCCTTGTCACTAACGACCAGCTCGTATCTCTATACGGCCAGATCATATTAAGTCTCGACCAGTTTGTAACTCCTTACGACTAGGTTTTGACCACTTAGTGATTATGTTCGACCAGTCTATGGCTAGTTCGTATCTGATCGAACTAAACGACCAGCTCGTGTATTCTCCCTTTGTCTCACGATATCCGGTTGAACTCCAGGTGAGATATCATGCCATCCATGGACTGTTCAATACTTTCTCGATCATGTGTCGGATAACTTCACGTAGTCGAACTCTTCAACCACTAGTGGCATGGCCATGCACTTTCTTTATCTGACCACATCGAGGGGCCCAGAGATATCTCTCCTGTTGTGTTAGGAAGGCAAATCTCATATCCGACTAGTCACATTCCTTCGCATATTTCATAGCATACCTGAAAGCCACCTTTATAACTACCTAGTTACGGAGTAGTGTTTGGTAACCTCACAGTGTACTCTTACACATGTAGGAAACCATGCTGATCTCAGGTCTAGGGATTATATATCATCATTGTTTGAGACCAACTGATGACACATGAAATCATAACAATGTCGTGATGTCTCAAGGTGGGTTAATCCAACACCATGTTCTTTAACATGTGTTCACATTATTGATTCGATGTCCCTATATCCATGACCGGTGAAACATAATCATCAATCAATACATGTGCTGGTCGATAGAGTCATTAGTGTTTCGACTAGTGATGTACGACCAGAGATACATTTAGAATGACATTATCTAAGTTAAAGAGCTTAACCAACAAGTCACATACTTGTTAATCTTTATCAATGATGATTCATTTAAGGAACAGAATAACATTTATTCAATAACTCATAAATATAGATATGATACAATCATCTCTATGATTGCCTCTAGGGCATATCACCAACATTCAGTGTTACTATATAGCCACAAGCAATTATTGGTGACTAATGAACTGCAGTATCTTCAGTATCTCTAGTATCTTTAGTCTTCATTCTTTACTCTTGTTGCTATATAGTATGAGTATCTCTAGTATCTGCAGTATCTCAAAGCTTAGTTCATATTATTCTTTATGAATGTTATAGGAGTTTCCATGGGCCACGTAAGTTCAGTGAAAGTCGTTGGCTAGACTTAAACAGCTATCTACGGAGATATCCTATGCTCTGTGAAGTCCCTGAGGATCGGCTAGTTGATAACATAAACCTAAAAACATCATATTTAACAACAGAATCTGGACGCTATCTCATCAGATCTGGCATTCTCCTTCCTTACATCAGCCACATACGGGGACAATCTATTTTGGGAACATTTTATAATGGAAATGTTGGTGTATTAAAGGATTTATGAGTGTTTGAGTTTAGGCATATCAAGAGCAGGATTTTTTCTTGACCGATTTTCGGTCATACGGATTCTGGTGGGAATACAAATCGGCAAAA
This sequence comes from Phyllostachys edulis, assembly GCA_036346405.1. NCBI lineage: Eukaryota > Viridiplantae > Streptophyta > Magnoliopsida > Poales > Poaceae > Phyllostachys > Phyllostachys edulis. The sequence goes on from CM070552.1 coordinate 2,116,066, forward strand.
AAATCGGTTTTGATGAATTTTGTCCAAAAATAATAATCGAATTTGCTTGAATTTTGCACGAATTTGATTTTTTTAAAAAAATACTGGTTAAAAATCCTGCCTGAGATTGAGCATTCTGTTTCTGCCTCAGGCGCCCCATTCGATGGCCTCAGCAACAGCTCGTTGAATCAGCATATTCCTTGCTTGTGTATATTCCAGAATTTGCAATGGATCAGCATATTCCTTGTTACTTGTTAGACAATCCTGAGCTAACATCAGAGTATGGGACACCAGATACTTTGCTTTCAAGAGACAAATTGTTTCAAAACTCAAAACACATCTAGTCTAACAACCCTTTGGCACCTGTTGAGATTTGGGCTAGTATTATTCTGATCAGATACAATTGCTGTACCATCTACCAGACATCAATTTGGATGAGAAAAATGTCGATGGGAATATATTCTACGGTAATTAACTAGTGTTCCCCTAAGCGGGCGCCTAGGCCACCTAGGCGCTGGGTGAAGCCCCTCCACTGCGACTTGGTGCTAATCGACGCCCTAGGCGGGCTAAGCGCCTAGCCGGTCCCAAGCAGTGCGAGGCGGGCAAGTCGCAGCGGCTCTGGGTGGTCTGGAGCGACGCTGGGCGGCTCGAGGTGGCATTGGGTGTTCTGAGGCGGAGCTGGGCGCACGGGGGAGAAAACTGAAAAAAGGTAAGTGAGGCTCTCACCTTGTGCCTTGCGGTCACAAACCATACCCGATTTCATCTTCATCCCCTCTTGCTCTACTCTGCACGCCTTTGCCTGGTGTCACCTTGGGTCGCCCCATGCGCAATTGCTTTGACGTCGATTGTCTTGACGTGTGGCACGTCCCTCGGCTTTGGTGGGCATAAAAATCAAATACCGTCGCCCACTCTGTATGTGACCTCGGTTTTAATGAACAGTAATAAAATATTTTTCATAGCATTTATAGTCATTTTTGAAACTCGGGCAAGTTAATACAATTTAAAACCTCCATTTTCAATCTTAATCTTAGCCTTGTTTTGAAACTTCAAGAGGTAATGAAGTCTCTACTTGTATTGAGAGCGGGAAGTTTTTTTTTATCAAATGCTAGACAAAGTATTTTGAATAAAAATGAATTTTGTCAAAATTTTAGAAATTATTTTGACCTTTAGAAAAACCTTTGATCAAATCTGTTCGGTCAAAGTCTTTATTTAAGTATTTCAAAATAAGAAATAGTGGTTTGCAAAATTTATCTGGGACATATATCATCCCAGTGGTCTCTTTGCAAAATTTCGTGATTTTATAAATTTATTTGGTATTTCAAAACCCCCGGTCAAAGTTTTGAAATTGTTTTTGAGTTCAAGTCAACCTTGAACCCAAACCCAGTCCCTGGCACTGTAGCGACTCGAGCTACTTGGGTTTGAGTCCAACCCGTGCCTTTGGAAACCGGCTCTGTCATGTTTCGCACCCAGCCAAACCCTAGATCACTCTCCACCGTTGGATCTGATGCGAACGGGCTAGATCTTGTGGGCCGTTCGGACCTTCCGAACGCGCCATGCATTCTAGACCGTCCATCTCAGATCGGGTGATGCGCATTTTATCGGGCTAAACCAAATTCAATTGGAAAATCCCACACGCGCGCGAGCCTTTGGATCCCAAACCAACCGCCACGATCAATTGGGACGTTCGGACCGTCCGAACGCACCATTGATTGTGAGCCGTTGGATTCAAAATCAAGCGCCTGGATCAATTGGGCCGTTCGGACCGTCCGAACAGCCCGTTGATCTCAACCGTTGGTTTCAGATCCAACCGTGCCACCCTTTTTGAGTTTAAACTCAACCGCGCGTAGATAAGCGTGACCGTTGGATTTAAATCCAACGCTCCTCCTCGGTTGGGCCGATCAGACCACCTACAGTACGTCTCGAATCTCAGCCTTTAATTTAAAATCTAACGGTGCAGCTTTGATCACGTTGTAACTCTCAGCGCGTATCGTTTTAGTGACCGTTGGATTTCGATCGTGTGGTTCAAATAGGTTGGGTCGTTCGGACCGTCCGAATGTCCCCTTTAATCTGGGCCATCCAATTGACATCAGACGGTCCACATCTGTTTGAGCTCGCTGAAGTGTGTCTTCACTGAGGCTGACAGTGGGGCCTGCGTGTCAGTGACTCGAGGTCGTCTCCTTCACGTGGTTGCGCCAGCACCGAGCTCGTCGCCGTCGTGGTGGCGTTGCATCATGAGTTCTGCAGCATGCAAGTGCCACCTGGCGCTCTGTTGCTGCCATGAGGACACGCACGTAGCTCCCTTGTCTTTCCCGGTGACATGGGTATAAAAACCCTAGTTTTCGCTCTCTGCCATTATTGTTGCCACGGAGCTTTCCTCGTTTTCTCCGGCGTAGCTTCTTGTTCTCACCTTTGTTCATCTCCTTCAGTGCTTAATTCACTTTACTAATGTGAGTTTTGGCATTGCTTGTAGATCAAACTGTTGGAAATATGCCCTAGAGGCAATCATAGAGATGATTATTTTTCATTATGTTCACAATATTTGATAATATGTTCCTTGAATGAATCATCAGTCATGAAGATTAACGAGTATGTGACTTGTTGGTGAAGCTCTTTTTAACTTATGATGATGTCATTCTAAAAGTATCCCTGGTCGAAAGTCACTGGTCGGAACACTAGTGACTCTACGACCAGCACATGTATTGATTGATGACCATGTTTCACCGGTCATGGATATAGGGATATCGAATCAATAATGTGGACACGTGTTAGAGAACATGGTGTTGGATAAAACCCACCTTGAGACACTATTGAGATTGTTATGATTCTATGTGTCGTTAGTTGGTCTCAAGCAATAATGATGTATAATCCTTAGACCTGAGATCAGCATAGTTTCCTACATGTGTAATAGCACTCTTAGGGGTTGCCACACGCTACTCGTAACTGGGTAGTTATAAAAGTAACTTTCGGGTATGCTATGAAACATGCGAGAGGATGTGGTTGGTGGGATATGGGATTTGCCCTCCTAACATAACAGAGAGATATCTCGGGCCCTCGAAGTGGTCGGATAAAGAAAGTGCATGGCCATGCCCTTTGGTGGTCGAAGAGTTCGACCACATAAGGTTATCCGATACTCGATCGAAAAGCATTGAACAGTCCATGGATGACACAACATCTCACAGGAGTTCAACCAGATATCGTGAGGCAAAGGGAGAATACATGAGTAGGTCGCTTAGTTCGACCGACTCTGATTTGGTCGTATAGAGATACAAGCAAGTCGTGGATCGGTCAAAGCGTAATCACAGAGTGGTGAAACCAAGTCGTAAGGAGTTATGAGTTGGTCGTGATCAAATCTGAATGGTCGTATAGAGATAGGACACAGTCGTAAGTGATGAGGACACAGTCGTAGATCATATTGCATTAAGGTTCGTCCGATATAATTTGTGTGTATTCGAAATCGTTATGTCTGCTAGGAACCGCTTCGACTCGTGGTCGGAAAGGGTTTCAGTCACAACCGAACTACACATGAACCTAACGGGTCACACACTTAACGGGTTGGAACAAACCGAGACGAATCTGATTAAATGGCGTGTTTGGATAGGATCCGTCACGGGCCCTATATAAGGAGATGCATGAGGCTGTTGGGAGTGAGAGTTGACGCGAGTTGCCCTACTGAAACCCTAGCCGCCATCTTATTGAGAGCCTTGTCGTGCGATTTGGTGCTAGCACACCGGCGTACGGTCGTTCCTGCCCTGGACATGTGGATACCGTAGAGGCGCTACTACGATTGTCGCGCTTGAGGACGATCCGCGATCTTCACGAGGAATTGCGAGAGGTTCTTTGGAGGAGCGATCGACTCGACCACCGCACCGACTTCTTTGGGCGTGGACGATCGACTCGACCTCTACATCGACGCTCTTCGTTGGACCAGGCTCCAACCCTTCTTCCGCTGCTCTGCTGCGGCGTCTGGTGGTAACGATCTATGATCATCTACTTGCTTGGATTCTGGTTTGCGTGGTAGAAATTTTGTTTGTAGCTATCGTAGCCTACCCCGTGACCCAACACAAACTGCGAGCTTGTCTTTGGAGCTGTCCAGAGCACACCCGGAGCGCCGTAGTGGTGGTTTTCATGCTCCGGTGAGATTTTTCGTTGGCGTTTTCGTGTCACTTTGCGCCATGTAATCTCAGGAATAAAACCCCTCAATAACCTTGTCTTGTGATTCACAGGATTGCTGGGAATTTGAGTTTTCCCCTTTTCTGTTATTGTCGGATTTTTCATCCTCATCTCCAATCTGGTGAGAATCTTTTCGATTCTTTTGCTTCAGATCATCTAGAGGCTCTACTGAAGCTATTCTAATCATCCATTCTTTGAATCCTTGACCAGGTTGCTTTGTCAAAGGATTTCATCTTGTTGTCGTCTTTTCGGTCTTTCATATCGTTGTCAAACTCTAGAGCTTTTCCGTTCAAGTTCCAAGTCCAGGTAGCTCCCTTGTGAACTCTAGTGGCTCTAGCATTGGACTCCTTGCTTAATGTGCTTGTAAATCGACAAGTCCATTGTAGCTATTCCTTTTGTCGGTTTTTCAGGACAAAACCGAAGTTCAGTTCTAGCCTATGATTCGCGTCTGTTAGTACTAGCAATGCATTAATCTAGGTTATTATCTTTACTAGAACTAGCTTGTAGCTTAAACATTTTGTTAGTTGCACAATAATACTTTGATCATGTATCTTTTCAGCATTCTGGCATTCTCTTGATGTTCTGTTGTTCTGCTTTCTTTTAGAATCTGCTTCTATCGACGTGAGTGATTTTCCTTCGAGCAACAAGAACCTAAACCGATGGTTTATTATTACCAAGGCAAGCATCCTCTTTGCACCATGTTGATCCCAGATTTGATGCTTTAGAATTTTACAAAAGCGTGATATTGTTGCATGATATTTTCTAAATTATTTGTGAACTGTGAGTAGTTAGTTACATCCCACTACTTGTGGCTTATCTGAATCGATTTCATACACCTATGCTTAATATAGAATCTTTGTTACGGTACTTTTGTTCCATAGTTTTTGCTTAGCAATGCAAAGTCATGTACGTTAGTAATTGACAAGCTTATCTTGTCAATCGAGCTACACTTTTAACTCTTTATTTGAGTTCTTTTGTTCGGTTTGGGTAAAACTGAATTTGTGTTTGTCTTTTTTTTTCGTTGACAAATGTTGGTAGATCTGGACAAGTGGATGCTAGTGATGGTGCCTTCGTTACACGAGCTTGGGAAATGTGGTAGTCTTATGCGGATCGTTAAGGACGAACTTGGCCCCTTTAAATTCCGAAGACTACCTTGCGTACTTCCACCGCGATGTATATGCGCCGTTTGGTTAAGTAAGGGTTGGTGATATTGAGTTGAGGCGGTGGTGTGAGTTCATTGGCAATAGTGCATGTTAAGTAGGGTGTCGAGTTCAATTCTATTATTTGCGGGAAGCACTATTTTATTTTTGTTCATTGACTCGGTATTCCCGACATAACTTACGTGGCCGGTTAGTTGTAGGTGGTATAACCTAAACTAAGTGGGGTTACGTATGGGTGATGCAACTCAATATTGTCAACTTGCTGAAAAGTACCGAATCTTAGTTTACCCGGCCGGCATACCAAAGGAAGTGTGTCATCGTTCGGAGGCATCCGAAGGCTTCTGGTGACTAAGTCGTGTGGGTAAAGATGTACACCTCTGCAGAGTTAAACTATTCGAATAGCCGTGTCCACGGTTATGGACAACACTGGATTTATCGGCAGTCGATCTATAAATCTGTTCAAATTTTGGTCAGGAGTACTGATTGCGGCATGAAGGGTATTCATGCTTGTTGTTGGTCAAAGTGGGGAGTCACTTTGATCTTGTTTTGCTTGTTGTTATTATTACTGTTTTACTTACTGTTGTTTTAGTCCAAATCTGTTTATAAAATGGCTTTGACAAAAATCAGTAAGGGTAGGTTTGAAACTCAGCTTTATGCAAAACTATTGACATTACAACCTTCCTTTGTCAGCCTTATGCATGTATCCTCTAATCCTTTGTTTAGGATCTTGTAAACACATTCTTTTAGTAGTTTTGTGTAAGTCTTGCGAGTACCATATGTACTCAGTTGCGTTAACCACTGTTGCAGGTGAGGACGGTTACTTATACGAAGTGCCCGTTAGCGCCGATCAGGACGATGCTAACGAGTGAAGTTGTTTCTATCCTCCATTCAGTTGCTTGAGGGTTATGAGGGCACACTTGGTGGCTTTTGCTGTTTATAACTTTGATTCCGCTGCTTTAAACTCTATATTTTGTTGCTGTTCAGTTACTTAAGGTGAACCGAACAGATTTGTAAAGCTTTGTTTGTATAAATGTTACCTGTATGCCTTGTATGACTATGAGTAATGTTGTTTAGGATATATGTGCAGTAGTCCTTGATCTTGGGAACTATTGTAGAACATATATCCGGAAACCTGGCATTGTGTATATTCCTTGTTGAAAATTATACTTTTGGGTATAATTATCTGACTTGGAATATACTCAATCCCGGGGGTCCTCACACACTCGGCTGCTTTGGCATTTGCATTTCTTTGAACCACGAAGGACAGACCGAGAGGGAGGAAGAGAAGGTGATTTTGAGTTGCATTTTGTGCGGTTTTCAATCTGAATCTGGAGGTTTCGCAATTGCATAAGTTGTAGATCAGCTTGCGAGCGTGAAGAAAAGGTATTTTTCATGGACATGCAACTATATTTTTAGCTAGTTGATTAGCATGTAATTAGCTTAGTGGTCATGTCATTATTACGTAAGTATACATGCAAGTAGTGTAGTTATTTTTTATTACCGTAATGGTTTCTTGATTGTGTAGAATGTGTTAAGTAACCATGCTTAGCTGACGTAAATGTTTATTTTATGTGGATATCATTGTTAGTTAATTAGCACGTAGGGATTAATATAGTAATCCTTCGTGCAGTAGAAATCTCCATTTTGAAACCATGTTAATGGACAAATTATTTGAGCGAGGGGATTTGTGCATTATTTCCTCAGTCGCAGACTATTCGTCATATACATCACGAAATTAAAATACTTTGCGCATTAGGGGGGAAAATACTACACAATGTGTAGGGTGTTAATTTTGACATGTAAGGAATTTCGGGAATCCAAAACATTATTAGCTGGTAGTACGCACACTATTCGGCATGTACGTTACGTAATGCAAAACCAGCCCAGAAAGAAGATTCCGTAGAATATTCGTCTATTTTGCAATTTCCCTCGAACTCCGAATACAGTGATTCAAGTTTCTAAATTTGTCTAAAATCCTAATCTTCCTTCCAGTATTTATTTTATACTTTTGTGATTTTATTTGTATTTATGTATTTATTTATTTTTCTCGTTTTGCGCGTAGAACCGAACGCCATCGGAAATCTTCTCAACCAACAACAAGGGACCCAGCCACAGAAGGCAAGTCTTCCATGAACATGTCGATTGAAGACTTGTTCGTGCAGGGACCCATGCAAGTTCTTCAAGTTCAGCGGTGGCTCAACTTTGAGCATGCGTTCTTTGGGTTCTTGCGAACTACTTATGTGACTATCCCGACCGCGTTGGGACACGAGCAGCTATCGACAGGCGGTAAGGACCAGTTACACTATGTTCCCCTACCAATTTTCTTTCAAAGTATGCACTAACAACCTCTCCCGTTTACCCGTAATCCCGGATCCGCTATGTGGCTACCGCAAGTGGATCGACCTGAGATCCACCCACATGACTAGTGGCAAATCGACTCGACAAGTGGGATGCCAAAATGGCACACGAGATCCGGGAGAAGCGCCAGACCGAGGAGCTCAACCAACGTATCCGGCGGGAGACGCAGGCCCATCTCGAGGCGTGCAGGCGCAGGGCCCGCAAGGCTTGCGAGAGGGAGCGCGATAAAAAGAGGAAATGGCGGCCGAGGCCAAGGCGGCCGGTGAGGAGTACAACGCCGAGCTCGGAAGGAAGGGCAAATGCCCTCGGTCCATGCAGTAGGTCCGGCCATTCCGTAGTAGTCCCCTGTCCTACCCGCCATGTTTTTTACTATCCCCTAAAGGCATGTATACTTACATGGTCCGGATGCTTCTGTCTCAATGTACCATAGTAGTAGCGAGGATTGTTGGAAATATGCTCTAGAGGCAATCATAGAGATGATTATATTTCATTATGTTCATAATATTGGATAATATGTTATCTTGTTCCCAGAATAATAACGTTAATATTTATTATCAAGTATGTGACTTGATTTTGAAACTCTATATTTCTGCGATGATTATTCTTAAACGTTCCCTGGTCGGACACATGTGAATAGACTAGCATATGCATTGGTTGATGACTATGTTTCACAGGTCATGGATATGTAGATATCAAACCAATAATATGGACACATATTAGAGAACATGGTGTTAGATAAGACCCACCTTGAGACACTATTGAGATTGTTGTAATTCTATGTGTCGTTAGTTAGTCTCAAGTAATGATGATGTATAATCCTTAGACCTGAGATCAGCATGATTTCCTACATATGTAATAGCACTCTTAGGGGTTGCCAAACGCTGCTCGTAACTGGGTAGTTATAAAGGTAGCTTTCGGGTATGCTATGAAACATGCAGAGGAATGTGACTGGTCGTATATAGGATTTGCCCCTCCTAACATAACAGGAGAGATGTCTCTGTGCTCCTCATTGTGGTTGGATAAAGAAAGTGCATAGCCATGCCACTAGTGGTCGAAGTGTTCGACCACGTGAAGTTATCTGACACTCGATCGAGAAAGTATTGAACAGTCCATGGATGACACAACATCTCACCTGGAGTTCAACCAGATATCGTGAGGCAAAGGGAGAATACACGAGTAGGTCGCTTAGTTCGATCAGTTACGAACTAGTCATATGGAGATACGAGTTGGTCGTAACCTGGTCGTAAGGCGTTACAAACTGGTCGCGACCAAATATGAACTAGTCGTATAGAAATAGGACCTGGTCGTAACTGATGAGGACCTGGTTATAGATCATATTGCATTAAGGTTCGTCCGATATAATTTGTGTGTATTCGGGAATTGCTATGTTATGCTAGGAACCGCTAAGACTCGTGGTCGGAAAGAGTTTCCGAGTCACAACCGATTACGCATGAACCTACAGGGTCACACAGTTAACGGGTTGGAACAAACCAGTACGGATACGATTCGTCAAATGTGTTCAGATAGGATCCGTCACGAGCACTATATAAGGAGATGCATGAGGCTATTGGAAAGGGACGAGTTGACGAGAGTTGCTCCACCGAAACCCTAGCCGCCATCTTCTTGAGAGCTCTGCCGTGCGACTCAGTGCTAGCACACCGGTGTACGGTTGTTCCTTCCCTGGACGTGTGGATACCGTAGAGGCGCTACTGCGACTATTGCGCTTCAGGACGATCCGCGATCTTCATAAGGAACTGCAGAGGTTGCTGGAGGATATGATCGATTCACGAGAATCTTTGGACGATCGACTCGACATCACATCGGCGTGCTCGACGCCGGATGATCAACTTCGACAATTTGCATCGGCGTGCTCGACCTCGACGATCGACTCGACCACTACAATGGCGTGCTCTACATTGGACCAGTGTTCCAACTCTTCTTCCGCCGCTCGCTTGTGCGGTGGTAACGATGTATGATCATCTACTTGCTTGGCTTCCCGGTTTACGTGGTAGAATTTTTGATTTATTGCTATCGTAGCCTACCCGTATCCCAACAGTGGTATCAGAGCCATCCTGCGTAGTTTTTGATCTGGATCGGTCACATATACTTGATATGTCGTATTAGTAGATTGGATCTATACTGGTCGGGTCTGGTAACTAGATCGGTTCATATAGATGGAACGGTCTAGGCACTGGTCGATAAGATCGATCGGTTTTCGGTGGTAGTAGATGGGTCTACGAGGAGGTATGAGCTAAAAGGACCAGATGGTTTATTGCGCTTGTTCACGACCACTCTGCATAACACTCCTACCGGTCGGAATTCCGCCATCGGAACTGCCATGCTTTGTCTAATCGTACCGCGTGTTATAGGTGGTATGTGTTCTTGTCGCCCGTTAGAATTGGATTCCATGTATGACTTGTTTTTGCAGGGATTGTGTGAATAGTATGACCCATGATGTATGAGATGCATGTATATATGTAATATAATGTTCACGACCTGCGTGTCATGCTTATTGCAACCCAAGGCTGTCTATATTTGTATAATGGCACGTGTGTGTCGACTTGTGATGTTTCTTCACTCCTTGTAATTCATTACTAGAGCTATTAGGAGTAATGGCTTAGTGGGAGTACTTGGAGGAGTCGACCACTTGGAGACATGGCGAACAGGATGCATGGCGATGGAGATCACCATATGGAAGGGTCATACTATATCACAATGCAATTTGATTGTCTGTGAATGCCTTTATATTCCTGTTCATTTATTTCTATGCATGTTATTCAATTGCTTTAAATGCTTTTAACATGGTAGAAGTAAAATTCCCTCACATAATATTAAGTTAAATTGATGCCCTCTCAATTAGCTGCACCATCCAAAGTCATGTATTTTAATGGTAGGTCTTGCTAAAGCAGTAATATTCCTTGACTAGATGGGTTTGTGTCGGACACTTACACGCATAGCATTGGTTTAACTTGACAAGGTCATCATAACAGTTATTGACCTTGGGGCATAAGGGTTGGGTGCCGGAGCATAGAGATGCTGCCAAACAATAAGAGTCATATAGAGATATGATTAGCAAAGGGTTGCTTACCAATTTCACTAATCTTCTAGCAGTGATGCCAAAGCTCACTAGTAGATTAACTGATTGATGGTCTTGAATCACTAAATGTCATATGAGGATATAGTATTTAGTGGGAGTATCTTTATTAAATTGTTTAATAGAAGTTACTTTTCTTGAACATATGTCTTAGTTTTTCATATTTTATATTGTAGATCATGGCACCAACTGCTGTACCTACATCCAGTTTTGCTTTACGTTCGATACTTGATACGGAAAAACTGAATGGAACAAATTTTGCAGATTGGTCCCGCAACCTAAGAATTGTTCTTAGGCCAGATAAAAAGGAACCTATTCTAGAGGAACCAATTCCAGATGTGCCTGCTGAAAATGCTGCTGTTACTCTTAAGACCGCCTATAAAAAGGCATGTGATGAGTTCCTTGATGTTAGCTGTCTCATGCTTGCTGCTATGAACTCAGACCTTCAGAAGCAGTTTGAGAACATAGAGGCCTACGAGATGATCGTAGCGCTCAAAGGCATGTTTGAGACACAAGCAAGAACTGAGAGATATGAGATCTCAAAGAAGTTGTTTGGGAGTAAGCTAGCTGAGGGAAGTTCGGTGAGCCCACATGTGATCAAAATGGTTGGTTACACACAGAGCTTGGAAAAACTTGGTTTTCCACTTAGTCAAGAGTTGGCTATAGATTTGATTCTTGCTTCGCTACCTGCGAGCTATGGATAGTTCATTCTGAACTTCCATATGAATGGCTTAGACAAGAATCTCACCGAACTGCATATGATGCTCAAGACTGCAGAGGACAGCATTAAGAAAAGCAACAGTCATGTGATGATGGTGCAAAAGAGTACAAGCTTCAAGAAGAAGGCTAAGACTTGGGTCAAAGGAAAGGGCAAGGCTAAAGTTTCGGATGGGATCCAAACTAACAAGCCTAAGCCCAAGACTAAGTCTAGCCCGACTCAAGATTGAATGCTTTTCTTGCAAGGAGCAGTCATTGGAAGAGGCGCAAGAAATACCTAGGTGATCTAAAAAGAATGGTGGGAGTAAACCCTCCACTTCGTATTAATGTTATACATGTTTTTCTTGCTGATTCTTACGTTAACTCTTGGGTATTTGATACTGGATCGGTTGCTCATATTTGCAATTCGATCACGCGAGTCTAACAAGGAGTAGGAGAATTGCAAGGGCGAGATGGATCTTCGCGTCGGGAATAAAGCAAGGGTTCTTTGCATTAGCCGTCGGGACTTTGCCATTACTTTTGCTCTCGGGATTTATTATGGAATTAAATAATTATTATTACGTTCGACCATATGTAGAAGCATCATCTCGCCTTATGTTTAATGGCGAGGGTTATAAATTCATTATTGAGAACAATGGTTGTTCTATATTTTTGAATGAAATGTTTTATGGCTATGCACCTGTTTTGAATGGGTTGTATATTTTAAATCTTGATGGTACATCCGTCTATAATATTAATGCAAAGAGGCTTCGGCCTAATGATTTGAATTCCACTTTCATTTAGCATTGTCGTTTGGGTCACATAAGTGAGAAGCAAGAAGAACCTCCATGATGATGGAATTCTAAACTCATTTGTTTTGGAATCATTTGAAACATGCGAATCTTGCTTACTCGGAAAGATGACCAAGACACCTTTCACCGGTTAGAGTGAAAGGGTATCCAACCGATTGGCACTCATACATCTTGATGTGTGTGGACCAATGAGCACGACAGCTAGAGGTGGTTTTAAGTACTTCATTACTTTCACCGATGACTATAGTAGATATGGATATATCTATTTAATGAGGCACAAGTTGGAATCCTTTGAAAAGTCCAAGGAGTTCTAGAATGAGGTACAAAATCAACTTGGCAAGACAATCAAATCTTTACGATCGATCGTGGAGGTGAATTTTGAGCCATGATTTTGGTGATCATTTGGAACAATGTGGAATTGTTCCTGACTTACACCAACAGCACTCCACAATGGAATGGGGTGTCCGAGTTAATGTCGGACCTTATTGGACATGGTTCGATCGATGACGAGCCAATCGGATCTGCCGTTGTATTTTTGGGGTTACGCTCTAGAAACTCCGCTTTCACTTTAAGCAGGTACCATCTAAATCGATAGATAAGACACCATATGACATATGGACTGGGAAGAGTCCTAGTTTGTCTTTTCTAAAGATTTGGGGATGTGATGTCTATGTTAAACGTTTGACGTCTGACAAACTCACACCCAAGTCCGATAAGTGCTTCTTTGTGGGGTATCCTAGGGAAACTAAAGGATATTATTTTTATAATCAGGTTGATAACAAAGTGTTTGTTGCTCGTAATGGTGTCTTCTTGGAGAAAGAGTTTCTTTCCAAAGGAGTCAGTGGGAGCAAGGTGCAACTTGAAGAAATTCGGGAAGCATCTGAAAGTGTTTCAACTCCCACTGAACCTCTACATGATGAACAAAATGTTGTTGAACCTGTAGATGAGGCATCAGCCCCACGAAGATCAAAAAGGCCACGTCAATTTCCTATAAGGTATGGGCATGACGTATTATTGTTGAATAATGATGAGCCTAAAACTTATGCGGAAGCGATGATGGACTCAGACTCTGAGAAATGGCTTGGAGCCATGAAATCCGAGATAGACTCCATGAGTGACAATCAGGTTTGGAACCTGGTCGATCCACTTGATGGTGTTAAAACCATTGAGTGCAAATGGATCTGTAAGAAAAAGATTGACATGGATGGAAATATTCACATTCATAAAGCTCGACTAGTCGCAAAAGGGTTTTGACAAGTTCAAGGGTTGACTACGATGAGACTTTCTCACCGATAGCGATGCTTAAATCTATACGGATCATTCTAGCTATTCTTGCATATTTCGACTATGAGATATGGCAAATGGATGTCAAAATGGCTTTCCTTAATGGAAACCTAGATGGGGATGTGTACATGACACAACTTTGAAGGTTTTGTCGATCCAAAGAATGCTAGTAAAGTATGCAAACTTCAAAAGTCCATTTATGGGTTGAAGCAAGTATCTCGGAGTTGGAATATACGTTTTGATGAGGAGATCAAAAGGTTTGGTTTAAATCAAGAACAAAGAAGAACCTTGTGTTTACATGAAGGTTAGTGGGAGCACGCTTGTTATTCTAATCTTATATGTGGATGACATATTATTGATTGGGAATGACATTCCTATGCTGGAATCTATTAAGTCATCATTGAAAAATAGTTTTTCCATGAAGGACCTAGGAGAGGCAGCATATATCTTAGAGATAAATATCTATAGAGATAGATCAAGAAGTCTAATTGGATTAAGCCAAAGTACTTATATTGACAAGATGTTGATTCAGTTCAACATGAAGGATGCCAAGAAAAGGGTTCTTGCCTATATCACATGGCATAAGTCTTAGCAAGAGTCGGTGTCCTTCGACAAGCGATGAGCGAGACCGTATGAATGGTATTCCATATGCTTCGACTATTGGATCTATCATATGCGCCATGATATGTACTCGACCGGATGTATCATATGCTCTAAGTGTTACGAGTAGATACCAAGTGATCTGGTGAAGGTCACTAGACAATTTGTGAAAAATATTCTTAAGTACTTAAGAAGGACTAAGGATGCATTCCTAGTTTATGGCGGTGATGAAGAGCTCGTTGTAAATGGTTACACCGATGCAAGCTTTCAAACCGACAAAGATGATTATCGTTAGCAATCTAGTTTTGTATTCATTTTGAATGGAGGAGCGTTGAGTGGAAAAGTTCCAAGCAAGAGGCGATTCTTGATTCCACGACGGAGGCCGAGTACATTGCGGCTTCGAAGGCTGCGAAGAAGAAGGTGTTTGGATAAGAAATTTCATTCTTTGAGTTGGGTGTGGTTCCGAGTGCCTCGAGCCCAATGGATCTCTATTGTGACAACAATGGAGCCATTCTTGTGAGCTAAGGAGCCTAGATCCCATCAGAAGTCCAAGCATATACTCAAGCGTTGTCATCTTATTCGTGAATTGGTGGATAGAGGAGATGTTAAGATATGCAAAGTTCATACGGATTTGAATGTTGCTGATCCGTTGACAAAGCCTCTCACACAGCCAAAGCATGAGGCACACACAAGAGCTATCGGTATTAGATACCTAAATGATTGACTCTAGTGCAAGTAGGAGACTGTTGGAAATATGCCCTAGAGGCAATCATAGAGATGACTATATTTCATTATGTTCGTAGTATTGGATAATATGTTTTCTTGTTCCCAGAATAATAACGTTAATATTTATTATCAAGTATGTGACTTGATTGTGAAACTCTATATTTCTGCGAAGATTATTCTTAAACGTTCCCTGGTTGGAAACATATGAGGACACATGTGAATAGACTAGCATATGCATTGGTTGATGACTATGTTTCACAGGTCATGGATATGCAGATATCAAACCAATAATATGGACACATGTTAGAGAACATGGTATTGGATAAGACCCACCTTGAGACACTATTGAGATTGTTGTAATTCTATGTGTCATTAGTTGGTCTCAAGCAATGATGATGTATAATCCTTAGACACGAGATCAAGCATAATTTCCTACATATGTAATAGCACTCTTAGGGGTTGCCAAATGCTGCTCGTAACTGGGTAGTTATAAAGGTAGCTTTCAGGTATACTATGAAACATGCAGAGGAATGTGGCTGATCAGATATGAGATTTGCCCTTCTTAACATAACAGGAGAGATGTCTCTGGGCCCCTCGTTGTGGTCGGATAAAGAAAGTGCATGGCCATGCCACTAGTGGTCAAAGTGTTCGACCACGTGAAGTTATCTGACACTCGATCGAGAAAGTATTGAACAGTCCATGGATGACACAACATCTCACATGGAGTTCAACCAGATATCGTGAGGCAAAGGGAGAATACACGAGTAGGTAAAGCTTATTCGATCGATTCTGGTAGTCGTATGGAGATCTGAGTTGGTCGTGACCGGTCGAACATAATCACAGAGTGGTCGTAACCTGATCGTAAGGTGTTACGAACTGGTCGCGACCAAATATGAACTGGTCGTATAGAAATAGGACCTGGTCGTAAGTGATGAGGACCTGGTCATAGATCATATTGCATTAAGGCTCGTCCGATATAATTTGTGTGTATTCGGGAATCACTATGTTATGCTAGGAACCGCTACGACTCGTGGTCGGAAAGATTTTCCGAGTTACAACCGATTACGCATGAACCTACAGGGTCACACAGTTAACAGGTTGGAACAAACCAGTAGGAATACAATTCGTCAAACGTGTTCGGATAGGATCCGTCACGGGCACTATATAAGGAGATGCATGAGGCTATTAGAAAGGGACGAGTTGACGAGAGTTGCACCACCGAAACCCTAGCCGCCATCTTCTTGAGAGCTTTTCCGTGCGACTCGGTGCTAGCACACCGGCGTACGGTTGTTCCTTCCCTGGATGTGCGGATACTGTAGAGACACTACTGCGGCTATTGCGCTTCAGGACGATCCGCGATCTTTATAAGGAACTGCAGAGGTTGCTAGAGGAGACAATCGATTCGTGAGAACGCTGGACGATCGACTATGACCGCTGCATCGACGTGCTCGACGCTGGACCATCGACTATGACAGCTGCATCGACGTGCTCGACGCTGGACGATCGACTACGACCACTACATCGACGCGCTCTACATTGGACCAGGCTGTTCCAACTCTTCTCCCGCTGCTCTATGCGTCTGGTGGTAATGATCTATGATCATCTACTTGCTTGGCTTCCTGGTTTACGTGGTAGAATTTTTGATTTATTGCTATCGTAGCCTACCCGTATCCCAACAAGGATGACTAAAGCAATTAGCCGAACCATCAGGCCATGTAACCATGTGTAATGTGCTTCTGTCCGCGGACTCTAATGTTGTTTTGGTTCCACGCCTCCACCGAGCCATTAAAGCAAGCCTATATTTCAAGTATGCCTCTTCTAGTGGAATCCTAGAAAGAACCATTTGCACCGACATCGAATCCTCGATGTTTTAGGGCATCTTCATAATCTGTGGCGTTCCCAACCCCTTCAATTGCATTCTGTATAAGCTTCATAAAGTACTTTACGTTAACTCCACCATAGTGAAGTAATGTGATCAAGAACTGTAGCGACAGAAATCTATGTTTCTAATTCATGCTTCTAGCATGAGCAAGTGCAATGTAGCAGTACTAGTATCTGCAATTTAATGGAGTGGAATCTATGTTTCCAATCATCTTACCATTTGCATCGGAAGGATGAATCGAGAATCAAAATTCCATAATTTTAATTTAAAATTGTAAACCATTCCTCGATTCAAGCCCAAATTAAATTAAACCATGAGCTCAATTCATAATTTGTACCTCGATTCAAGCCCAACTTAAAATAAATTAAACCATGTTATTTCCTTTGAGTTCTTTTTATTTCTTTTCAGTTTTCACGTTTTTCAGAGTCTTCTCAAAGCTTTTTAAAAAATAAAATAAACCATTTTATTCCATTGGATTAATTACAGCTTCATCGAAAATTTTAGAAAATGAAAACAATTTAAATGAATAAAATAAGCTCATTTTATACATTTACAAACCTGTACAAACAGTACACTTATATGAATATGCAAAAAAAAAAAATTAGAGAATAAAATAATAGAAAAATTACAGAAGCAACAACACTGTGTCGGGAGGCTCCACAAAAGGTTTCGTAATTTTCTAAACTCATTTGCTATATTTTGAAATTACTACAAGCAGCGCTGAAACCACGACAAAACCCTGATTTTGGAGAAAAGGAAACCCTAATTTACAAACCTCGGTGCCCATATTTCTTAATGAATGTTTTTTACAAATCTCAGTGCCGATATTTCTCCCTGGATCGTTGAAACCCTAATTGGAATGGCTGAAAAAATTAGTGTCGGAGAAACCCTAAGCTGGATTGAGCGAAACCTAACAGTAGAAACCCTAGCAAGGTGATTGCTGGCTATATACGTGTATACGTTCAAACGACTTCATCGAGGAGAGACTCCAACAGTACTTGTGCCATTTTATCCCACTTCTAAAAGACAACAAGTGTTTCAGCAGACAAAGTTTGCTTGCACGACATCCTCAAGGTTATACCTCGTCTGATATGTTATTAATCATCCTTTCTCTCCCGCGAACGCTCATCCTTTCTCTCCCGCGAGGGGGCGGTCGGCCACCGCGGACCTCGGTGCCCATATTTCTTAATGAATCTTTTTTTTACAAATATCAGTGCCGATATTTCTCCCTGATCACTGAAACCCTAATTGAAATGGCTGAAAAAATTTCGTATTCGAAAAAGCGCTAACCCGAACGAAACCCTAACAGCTGTTGCGCGGTGTGTGTTAACGGCGTTCATGGTTGGCCACCATGGATGTGGTCGCCCGTCGCGCTCCGCCACATGGAGGTGGCCGCCTTCAGCGCTCCTCCACGAAGTGGCCGCCCAACCCTTTCAGCCGGTGGCCGGTCCGCGCCAGTAACTTCGCCCCACTTGCCGCGCTCGGCGACCGCGGAAGGAGACACGCGTCAGCTCCCCGGTGATTCCGCGCTCATCAGAGAGCTAGTTTCGCAAATACGATGGCAGGGGGCTATTTTTGCATTTACGGTGGCATCATGGGGCCAAATAAAAAATTTCTAATATCTCTTCTTACGCAATTACATATATACGTACATACATGTAACATATACATAAGCTTGGACTGATGCTTGCTATTCTTTGTTCATCTCGCTTGCTTGGACTGATGCTGAAGACGATTGTGCTTGCTGTTTTATTTGGTCGCCTAGATGCCCTACGCTGCCTAGCGCCTAGCGCCTAGGTGAACACTGACTGTAACCAATACTAATCACAGATGATGACTGCACATTGATGGTGCTTTTCATCAGCTTATTTTTCGCACCGACATTTTTCGCTGGTTACAATAGAATATATTCCCATCGACATTTTTCGGACCCAAATCGATGTCTGATAGATGGTACAGCAATTGTACCGGATCAGAATAATACTAGTCCAAATCTCAACAGGTGCCAAAGGGTTGTTAGACTAGATGTATTTTGAGTTTTGAAACAATCTGTCTCTTGAAAGCAAAGTATCTGGTGTCCCATACTCTGATGTCAGCTCAGGATTGTCTAACAAGTAACAAGGAATATGCTGATTCATTGCAAATTCTGGAACACACACAGGTAACACGGGCAAGAAACAGTCTGAAATGTGGACTCGCTTCCTTGCAACCCGTGTAGCCACTAGCCCCTCGATGGAGAATGATTTCGATTAGCAGGTGCCTGCAGGAAGAGACTTATCATTAGCGAAGCTCTTGATCTCTACCCACGTTGAAGCCCAGAGAACTATATTATCCATCCCAGCTCATACACTTCAAATTTGGTGGTTTTTTTAATAGCCTTGCATTTAATATAATTTTACGATACACTACAAGTCTTATTGAGTACACATTGTATTCAATCTTGCTAATATTGTTGTTCAGAGTTCAAAGATGAGCCGACACCAGACGACACGTTCTTTGCACCCGGAACCAGAGGGTTCGATGACAGGTCTACCTAAGCCTTGTTTCTTGTCGGTTGCCTGAGGGATCGGATAGGCATACCGTTGGAATTTTGCTATCTTTATTACTTCTTCCGCTGCTATGTTTACTTTGATGACTACTTTTATTTGGCCGGTCGGCCGTTGATGTAATAACTTGTAATAGTTTAAGTGAAGTATTTTTTCTTTACTTTTATATGTGATTGTATGGATGTAAATACCAAATGTTGTAAATGTGTATACTAGCCACTGATCATGGGACTAGCATAGTATATACATAGATTCTTCGGGTATTTCACTCCCGGGGGTCCGACGCAACTAGCGACAGGTCTGTCGCCAGTTCAAATGGCGACAGAAGTATATTTTTGTAATTTTATTAAATGAGCATTTATTTCTGTAATTCTATTTTTAAAATGTATTATTTAAAAAAAACAGTTTTTGTCCTCCATGGTGGAGTGGCTGTAAAACCAACAATATCCTCAATCAATCCAAGCAAGATATGCTTTAAGATGAGTTCTCTCTTATTCTTGCTCTCTCTTTAATGTCTTTTGGGATTTTGGTGTTCCTATGGTTTTGCTTTGATATTTTGTTGTGATCTTGTGATCTTGCTTGCTAGGACGTGTAGCAATCTATCTAGGGTCTTCTTGACCATCATTCGCCCACGAGCAAGTTTTTCGATCAAAGTTTGTTTTTCCTCGTTTCTTGTGCCTTCTTGATCTCATCCAATAAATTCATGGAACCTTGGCTTCGAACTTCCTGGTTGTCGATTGAAATAAATTCCCGACCTTCTTGATGAGTTAAGATTGAAATATCGGGATTTGGATCACTAGATCGAAAGTTATGTCGATTTGTGATCATGGCGGGTTGCTATTTTTGCAGCTGGAGGTCAGACCACATCTCAGGCGGTTGGACCGGCCTCCACGCGTTTAGACCGGCCGTGCGAGGCGGCCAGACCGGCTGTGAAGGCATTTTGCTTTGGGGTTTCGTCGGGTTCAACACAAGACTTCCGTTGTGCTTGTGTTTCTGATCTTTATATAGCTTCCATAGCTATTGAGGAGAAAAAGAAGTTGAATACCGTCGATGTCGAAAAAGAGTAGTACTCCTATTCACCACCCCCTCTACTTGCCGTTTGGGTCTAACAACTCCTGCACAATCCTGATTACAAAAAATTATATATTAGATGAAGATTACGAGAATTTACCAGGCATAATACACATAATTAATTGTTTAGTTTTGTCTTGAACAATGAGAACTACATGCGAGATGATGCAATAATGTAATTCAAAAGGAACAAAAGTGGTATCTTGAGTTTCTAAAAGTACCTTGCGGTCAACTTTACCATTATCACAGTCCTAGCAACCGAGCATACAAATGATCTGAACAACAAACAAAAGCTGCAGCAAGAATATAACACCACAGTCCAACACTGAGTCTATAATTACAACAAGCATATCAATGATAAAACACATAATAATATGACAATCATAGATAATTTATTCCTAGGAACATAGCAAGATAATAAACCAAGGTTAACTTATCATCTAAGGTTATTCAACACCATCAAGTCCTAAATATAAATCTTCATTCTATATTAAATGTTTCTCATGTCCAATGAATCAAATAATTGGGTGTAGGTTGCGATTCCAAGTGCACTAGCCATCCCCGAGTGAAACGTCATCAACAGTCACCTAAAAACAACAATAGAGCAAGAATGAGTATAAGACTCAGCAAATACATAATAAAGCCATAAATAACAGTTTATCAACCATAATCAAGGTTATCATCATCATCTATCTATTTAATGTCATTCTCATACTCAAATAAACAAGTCATGATCCATAAAGGTAAATTTGCACAATTTAACATTTTTACCCATATATATGTATGCACCATCATGTTTATGCTCATATGCATCTCATCAGCTGATACCAGTATAGCGGAGTGTTCACCCGTCGATGACACACTCTATCCTTCACTCCCGTGAAATCCCCACTAAAGTAGGATTTTATCTAGATCACTCCGGACTAGTCACGTATCTTTCTCACCGACCTCACCAAAACAGTTACATGATTTTCTCACCGACCTGGCTCGTGCAACTCTTGTCATGATGAATGTAAATGATGCAACATCTCTAATTATTCATCAACATATAATCCATCTCATTAACTCAATCTCTCATTCTCATTAACTCAATATCATACTCTCATTCACCCAATGTCATCATTATCATGTATAGGGATAAGCTTAACGAAAATATAATAAATAGCATGATAAGTAATATCAATGACAATGGCAAACAACTCGTTGTTCACCCCTCTACCATATACTTGCCTCTTAGCCCTTCGAAGTCGGATGACAAAATTGTGGCACGGCGTGTGAGTCCACAGTCCCTGAACAAGCAAGTAATAACACACACTAAAAAACATCATCAAAATCACATCATCACAGCACCAACCTGTCACACTAATCGATCTCGCATGCTTACGCCAAACCGACCGAATTAACCTAAATTTATCGGACGCACTACCCGCTGTCCCAATAATAAAATCTCTCTAACTTATTCATCCGAACTCCAAATTCAACCAACTAGGACTTTCTGGAATCCTCATGAAACAACCTATATTTTCCTAGTTATTATGAAACTCTGATTCTACGATTTTCTACCCTGTTTCTTTACCCGAAGACCGTTCCAGATTCTGTTAGAACAGCCCGATTCACAATTTTATATCTTTAATTCTACAACTTGAACATATATGAATAATATGAGTTCTGGAAACTACACAAGATTTCCTACAATATTCAAGTTGACACACATATTTAATTTTACCAATTTCTACACAAAATTGATCCAACTACACGACATCTGCCATCTACGCTCTGAATCTGGACAGCAAACTTCGGAGGCCGTATCTTTTCACTCGCTACTTCGTTTTTAATGATCTAGACCTTTCTGGACAAGGAGGAAGCAGGGACGTGCTACAGTGGTAGCACTACAATGCCGTACATGCTACAGTAAACATCTAGGGTTTGGTGCCCCCTCTTAGTCCAGCTTCCCACTTGGGCCAAACACTATGGGCCGAAAGTCCACGGCCCAGGTTCTCTAATAAAAGAACAAACGTCCCTCTAAAACCTTCAATTTCTTCTCTAATTCTATTTAATTTCAGTACTAATCACTTATTTGTTTTATGTTTAAATGAGATATTACAAAGAAGCAGTTTAAAACTTGTGAGCAGAAGTCTTGAGCGTGATATTCCTACCTGCGTGTAGAACCAAACAGCACGCCTACCATTGTGCTGTAGCCTAAAAAACTACCGAGTTTTTGCTTGTCTAGGCAAGGTGTGCCAAGGACCGCGGCGTCACGAGGGTAGATAACTTTCACAATCTAACATTGCAGGAGATGATACATAAATGGATAAGACGAGATACCTTAGTCTTCCACAATCTACCATTGCAGGAGAGAGTACATAAATGGACAACACAGGGTGACTTTCATGTCGAAGTACTAAAATTACGACAAGATGCCGAGTAGTCCCTGACAATCCAAGTACCAAAATTATTCAGAGACCTAGTAGTCTCTTACAATGTACTCTCTTCGTTCTTTTTTATTTGGCGTTTTTGATTTTTACGGTCAAATTTTCTAAAATTTGATCACCAATAGATTTAAAACTATCTAGATTGACTATATAAAAATTATATCATTAGCTTTGTCGTTAAAAATACTATCATAATATTATAATTTTATTACTATATCTTAATGTAAGTTATAAAAAGTAACGGTTAAAGCTGCATCTCGAAGACCACAAAAAGTCAAACGAAGGGAGTACTACTATAAGAGACGATACATAACGGATAAAACAGGAGACTCCATCAAAGTCCTAATTTATTACAGTACATAAAAGGATAGAACAAGAGGATTTCATAGTAAAGTCCCAAAACCATTCAAAGATACCTCTTAGTCTGTCACAATAGCAAGTGCGTCGAAGGATGAACCAGGGAGTCTTGAAAGCAAAGCCCCAAAATTAATCAGAACACCTTATCGATGGTAGTGCCGTTGGTATACGAGTGACGTCTCGACTTGTGCTTGACCATTCGGAGCCCTTTCCTTTTCCCATTGCCGCCATTGCCATCGCCATTGCCATTGCCATTGCTGCCATCGCCATCGCCATCGCCATTGACATCGTTGCCATTGCCAGCGTGCTTGTCCTCGTTGCCACGCGGCACGACCTCAACACCAGTCAAGACAGCAAATTCCTGGTCAATTACTTCATCGCCAAAGTAGTTGTGCTGCGCCTTAATAGTATAGAAGAACCTTGCGATGCAGAACCTGCCAGAGCCCAGGTTGACAAGTTGACAGTCTTGTGTTGTCCGCCATTCCTCAGGCGGGTCAAGTTCCTTCAAGCGCCCACTAGCTGTGGCTTGGAGTCCATGGTGGAGAGGTCAGAAGCACACAAGAGTTGGGCCTTGGCCGAGAGGCCAAACCAGAGCTTGAGTTCAGGGACATATTCGGCCTTGCCGTAGAAGGGTAGCGTCCAGTTGCCGACTTTGCTCCATGTGTGGCTCACCGTGTCCAAGCAGTAGGTGCCAATGCCCTTCGTGGATATGCAGATGTGGGAGCCGCCGCCGACCACAGCGTAGGAGCTGATCTCGGTGAACTTATACGAGTTATGAGAGTTATAACTGGACTGATAGGCATAGGGCGGCGTTGGGAGACGTTGGCAGCACCAGGACTCGACCTCGGTGGTAAATCTGGGCTTGCTAAAGATGAAGGCCTCGAACTGCTGGCTCTCAATGCTATGCTCCGTATGGGGATACTCTCCATGACGTAGAGGCTGCCGAACAAGAGGTCTTGTTCGGCGCTGGGGATGGAGAGGGAGATGGGATTCCACTTGGGCGCGTGGAGGCTGGGCATGGTTAGCAAGTGGTGCTCATCTGCGTCGTAGAGGACGGCACGTGCAGACTGGTCCACACAGAGTAGCTTGCTCTCTGTTAGCGGGAGGTAATGGATACTCCAGTGATGGCCCGAAGGATTGCTGGTTGGTGTTGAGTCGAAGCTGAAGCTCGGTCTGGGAAGCCGAATGCTCTGCATCTTTAATGCCGCCGCCGCCTGTTTACTCTTCTTATTGGCGTCTGCCGCCTGCGTCCCAGAAGTGGAGTCTTGCGCTAGTGCTGATTCTGATCCGTTTCCGTTTGGTGGTGGTGCTGTTGGGTAAAAGAAGTCCTGACGCGCCAGGTCGATGCGGCGCAGCGATTTCATGCCACCGCCGCGGTGCTTCACAATCAGATTCAGAAACCGCCGTGGGAGGTCCATCGTCGATTCGATCGTCAACTCCCAAGTCCGAACCCTAGCTGCCCTTTCTTTGAATTCTCAGATATCCTGACTCTCAGAAGAAAATAAAAAGAAATATTAGAAGAAAAAATTGTTGAGAGGCAACCTCCTCGACGTACTGCTCTCATATTCCAGTACTAGATAGCTAGATCTGTGTGGGGGAAGAAAGAGTAGCTACCAGCAGGCAGCAGCAAACAGATTCGACTCCTTCCTTGCGATCTAGCTAGGAGCGTACGTCGGAATACAGATAAACCTGCAAAGATGAGATGGCATCACACAAGTCTTACAAATATCATAGATAACAAACATATAATATAGATAAAAGAAATAGGGATTTTCTTTTCTTTCGATCAAACAGGATGAAGCTGGAGCAGTCTACAAGCGGCGGACCTGGGGCGCGCGGTTGGAGAAAGGACCATGGCGAACCTCCCCGAGCGCCGGAGCAGGCAGTGGAGCAGAATGGCGGCGAGATTGGGATGGATTCTAGGTCTGGCCGTCTTGGTCGCCCTATCTTATACCGGGAGGGTGTGTTGGGTCGGGCCACTGGCGGGATCCAGCCCGAGGGGGAAGGAAGGGTTTCAAAATTTGAGTTTGACATTTCAGGGATTGATTTGAATTTGAATTTGCATTCAAACGCTGATGATAATTGCAAGACTTAACCCCCTGTTATGATGATAATTGTCTTGCGACGTGGGAACATTAAAACCCCCGTAATAACCTCCGGTAACAGCTCCACGATCTGGCGCGTTAATGTAACCTTTATTTTGAAGATCTAACGGTGCATCCCGGAGATGATATAAAAGGCAACGATCAACAGGACAAAGGGGGAGACAAGAGAAGATTAGAAGGACAATACTCTAGTCTTTGATTCCATCTTGTAATCCGTATATCAATACATACACACAGGAGTAGGGTTGTTATTCTCTCGGGAGAAGGCCGAACACAGATAAAAATCCTCGTGTCTCCATCTCTGTGTGATCTTGAGCCTAGAGGAACCCCGAATCAAACAATCTTTACGTAAGTTCGGTTCTAAAACACCGACAAGGCGGTTCGGTTTAGAACAAATGCGTGATAGTTTTTCTATTGAAAAAATGAATTACGAGCCAAACAAATCAATTGTTGGACAGATAGACCCGAGTATCTGCATATGGTTGATTACATAATCTGGAATGAAATAAAATTCAAACTGGATGGCAAGCGAGCAGCAAACGGGTGCTGAAACTTTGGAGGCCGTTTGTGGCCCTAAACGACCTTTTTAGATTTTCACTTTTCCAAAGACTCATGAGTGAATTTGACTTGGACTTATGGATTTTTGGATTGAACATTTCGTTAGCTTTCCTCGAGCCAAAGAAAGTCGCAATCCGACTTCGTTTGCAAAAGTTATGGTTGTTTTACGGACGGTGTCTTGAAACCAAAATTTGTTCGAGTTTGGATTTGTGGCGGGAGGAAAACGAGTCACGAGGCGAAGTGGCGGACGATGGCTCGGTACTTAGAGTCGGGGATCTTTGAGGTGCTCGTTGTCGATGTTCATGAGCTTCATCTCAACATCCACAATCTTATCTTGATATATTCATTCACAAGAAAACCACAATCACCACTAAGAGCCACCGAAAGCAACAAGGCAGGGGAGGCGACAAGCGATTGATCACTTACTGGCATGGGTCCTGCGCGTCCCTCCTCCTCCTCGTGGTCGTCGGCTACGTCTCCTCGCCGAACCGCGCCGGGGAATCGAGGGCGGTCACCGAAGCTCACCGTGGGGAGGGGAGAGGAGAGACTAATAGAAGACAAGGCGGGGTGGCTGACAGGTGAGGCGGGGCCCCTCGTCGGCGAGTGTGCCCGTGAGAGAGAGAGAGTGGGGATGGGCATGACGTGGTTGCAGCCTAGTGGGCTTGGCCTACTCGTGAATCTTGGAAAGGGAAAGGAGAGGGAAGTGGCGGGCTAGGCTGGGCTACGGGAAGGAGGGAGGTGGGCACCGTGGGATCTAGCCCGAGGGGAAGCTTCAAAATTTGAGTTTGACATTTCAGGATTGATTTGAATTTGAATTTGCATTCAAACGCTGAGGTGGTTTTGCATACAATTACTCTTTTAGATTTTTGCAAATCCAAATTTTGAGAGAAGGAAATTGTTTTAAACATCTAAATTGCAAGGCATTGCTTTTGGAAATTTTGAAATGCAACTAAAGTTATTGAAATTCATGCAAATTTTAAATTGGTTTAAAAATGCCACCATGAACTCGGGCATTTAAGCCAAAGTAGATGAACATTATTTTAGGTTAAGAACAAGAATCCTAAAGCGTAGCAAGCTTGTGCAATTTACGAGCTAGCTTAATAAATCTTCTCTCGTGTACACGCTTCTCATAACAGAGCCGGTTCCGATATCTTGTTTTTTCCCTTGTGACTTGTGCTTGTTGGACAGATAATGTTGTATCGGTTTTTCCGGCTCACTCACAACCACCACGGCCAGTGCATGCACATACTTCGCGGATCACACCAGAACGTGACCAGCTCTAGCGTTGCATGACTAACATCACTCCTCTCTCTCTCTCTCTCTCTCTCTCGTATGTGCAATACAATGTGTGAGAGTCGGTGTGACAGTGTGCATTCCTTCGTGGTATCGAGCACTACGGATCCCAAACTCGAAAAAAAAATTCCACGACCAATCCCCATGGGCGACACTCCTCTGCTGTGATCATCTGCTTCCCTGACCTCCCAGTTCTCGGCCACTCTTCCAGCAGAGCACCCAGCAATGGCACTCTTCAAGTGAGGTGCCATGATCTCCACAACTCGCCCTCCACTCCACCATCACTGCTATGCAGATGACCAACATCAAAAGCGTCATCCCCCTCAACCTAGACATCCAGGAAAACAATTACACCAAGTGGCGCAACTTTATGTACATGGTTCTTGGGCTCAAACAACAAACAGTGTTTAACTCGTCTGGCTCCCCCGTAGCTTTGTCACAAGTCCGAGCTAATTAATCTTGACGGGTAACAAAAAGGGAAAACAACAAAAGAACATGACAACAAGGCTATGGATTGCTTAAGAAATAACAAACAGATGAGGTGAGCTCTGCAGGAAAGAGCAGCATGTCTACTCCTTTAGTCCTGTCATCTACTATGCAGTGGTCTAAAGGCCTATAAAGATGGAAATTCGACAGATGCCACAACTTGCTTGGTACACCAATCAACAGAAGTGAACAAGTGAACACAAAGACCTTTTTTGTGCTGCCAAATGCCACAACTTTTCTGCATTTTCTTCTCTTATTTATACTAGTAAAAAATGAGTAACCATGCACTGAATACTACATACACTACTAATGCAAACAAGGAAACCGAAACATAACTAGCATCATGACTGCCATTCTAATGGATTACTAGCGTTACGAGCGTTACTAGCATGAATGCACACAAACGCATTACTAGCATTCTAATGCCCACGACTGCACAGACATGCAAACAAAAAAACGGAAGCAATCAAGGATTAATCAACACAACTGCGACAGTTTCCCATGGTTCCAAGTCTCTGTTCAAGACATACTGTGCCGCCTACAAAACCATGGGCATAACAATTAGATACATGAAGATGCAGGGCATTGTACTAACGTCGTTGCAACAGAAACCAGACATGTCTAAATTTTAATCCATTAAAAGCAAAAGTTTCAGAACTGATGTAACTATCATTTATAACTTTGGACAGCTAAGGTGCACACCATTAAGCATCTGGTGTGTGTGTGTGTGTGTGTGTGTGTGTATATATATATATATATATATATATATATAGGAACGTATCTAGTGCTAATAGCTATTTGGGTGCTAACATGCTAATGCTGACCTGGGCCATCGGATCTGGCTCCTGTGGCTCGGATCTGCAAAGGTGGAAAGCCCCAAATCACTTAAACCTTTTTACACAAAACCCCCTGCGGTTCCTTCTTCTGCCCCTTCGACGCCTCGCCTTCTCCCCTCCAGCGCCAACCCTCCAGGCTAATCCCCTTCTCCCCCCTTCTCCCCTCCAGCGCCAACCCTCCCGTGGCGCCTCCTCCCCCTCCAGGGCGGGCGCAGACCCTCCTCTCCCCTCCCGTGGCGCCCCCTCCTCCCCACCCCTGGGCGCCGCGCCTCCTCCCCTCCCCGGCGGCGCCGTCCTCCCCCTCCCGGGCGGTGCCACCCTCCTCCCCCCTCCCGGCAAGGCCCTCAAGCCTCCCCCCTCCCGGCTGCCTGTATTGGAAAAAAATGAAGATCCAAACCTCGATTCACAAATTATTGGGGGTGTGCCCATTCGATCTCACTTTCCATCGATTCCATTCATTTTTTGTCAAGAATTTGGTAAGATCCATGGGCACGACAAATCGGCAATGTCTGTATTTCTTTATGCTTGATGAAACTTGTGTATATGTGCTAGCTTCAATATCTATCTAACTTACCTTCCACTAGGTAGCATCATGAATGTGCATGTGAAGAGATATGAGGCATGCTCTGATCATGAAATTGGTGGGAGTGCTCTGATCATCTATATCGGTCGGATTGAAATTGATGATCCATACCTGAAGCTGGTGACCAAGTGGTGGAGAAAGATGGAAGCTTCCAACCTGGCAAGATCCAGGCCTGGGCACAGCCTCTGCCCACTACCAAAAGGAGTGAAGCTGCTAGTGCTCATGTCCTTCTCCTGTTGATGTATGAACTCAGAATGATGACAACTGAGAAGTTTGGCAATTTCGTGTAATGTCATGTACTTGAGAATAACAATATGACAATATAAAGTGATTTTTTGAGCAATCAGTGTATCAGTGAATGTGTATGGATGGTTGAGCAATCAGTTGTCGACAAGCATCAGTGAGAACACAAATGAATGCGTATTGATGTTTTGAACTGAATGTATGTTGTTGTCGACATCTGAATGTCTATTGAACTGAATGTGTATTGAACTGAATGTATGTTGTTGTCGACATCTGAATGTGTATTGAACACAAGCAAAGGCTAACCAAATAAGACTCAACTCAGCATGCGCACCATCAGAAACACAGCCTGTGATGTTGCTGATGCTAATATTGGAGCATGCAAGCCTTGAATAGGGATAAACAAATAGAGAAAATATTGGGAGAATTGATTGATTGGGGCAGTTCCAAAACTGGGGGCGTCAATATATATATACCATGTTCTAGAGAACGGATGCTGACCAGATGTAATCTTTGCTCAGTGCTGACTCTATTTTTCAGATCGTATTTCAGATTAAGCAATTTATCAGATGAAAGTAAACATACACATATTTCTGAAATGTCTTACAACTGTAAATTAAAACCCCAAAACAGTATCCATATTTCTGAAACATCTGCAGTGAATTTGACGTATTTAAATTTGACATTCTCTTAGACCAACCTTGTTCAAACATTATGAATTTTGACCACCCTTTAAATTGCCACACACCGTACATACCTACTTACCCAGATCATGCTCGCATTGGTACATACAAAACATACATCTTACAGCTGGGTAATATTTCTGATATCAGTTCATCAATCTCCCAAACAAACCACAAATTTTTTTTTTTGAAAATTGAAAACAAACCACAATACACATCAGTTTTTCTTATAAAACTATGGGCACAAGATTCCTTGGTTTCATGCATGAGAGATGCAAAATCAGATAATGGTCGAGAAATCAGAATCATATCTGATCTGCCGTGATCATCGCTGCCTGATATGGGGCGACATACGTCAAGTTGGGGACTGCTCCCCAGCAAATCTGAATCTGATCATGCATGCATACGGACACACATGGATGGGAAGAAGATGACAGGTACAGTTATCAACGCAGACAAGTGAAGAAACAAGCTGCAACGAGAGGGACATGTTATTGTTTGCTTGGTTTAGACGGCACAAAGGCTGGCCTGCTGTAAGTGACAAGACAAGAATTTTGAGCAAAAATATTTGCTTTCCCAAATCTGATATCCCTTATCACATGACAGTATGACACAATCAAGAATCAGTAACAGAATAAGCATTTGACAAAGTTTAACTGCATTCCCTTTCCATAACAGAATAAGCATTTGACAAAGTTTCACTGCATTCCCTTTCCATAACAGAATAAGCATTTGACAAAGTAACAGAATAAGCATTTGACAAAGTTTAACAGAATCAGCTAATAAGCAATGCTGTTGAAAATAAAAAACTGACTAAGAATTTGACAAAGTTTCACTGCATTCCATTTCCAACACAGACCATTCTCATGTGTATGTAACTAACTTGACATTATAGCACTTCTGGATATGTAGCACTTCTTGACATTATAGTACTTGTGAATGCTACTTCTGGACATGTAGCACTTCTTGACATTATAGCACTTGTGAATGCTGCTTCTGGATATGTAACATAATTGACATTATAGCACTTCTAGATTTGTAATGGCTGCTTCTGGGTATGTAATGAATAATGGCTGCTTGTGGATATGTAATGGAACCAACTCCTTTGCTTCACAGAACATAGAACAATGAAACAATCAACATGGTTAGTAACAAAATAAATTGACAAATTCTGAGAATAATTTGGCATCATTACCTTGCTCAATTTGCTGTCGTCCTCAAAGGGCAATTACGGCTATCATGATATGCCATCTCCTTGCATGACCTACACATGCGTGGCACCTTTGTTTTGTTCTCCACATTATCGTCTTTCTTCGCATCTGTCTTTACCTTCTGTCCTGGCTTTATTCTCTTGCACCTACCCTTGGAGTTAACATCGTTTGGTGCTTTTATGCTGATTTCCTTAGGGATGGGACAACCTGCAAATGCTTCAATCTCTTCAGCTGTACTTACCACATTCTCAGGAATCAGAGGAGTCACTTCTTCTCCAAATGTGACAAACCGATCCCTAAGTATTTTCAAGCCTTCATATCTTCCTCCAGCACGGTGAATTAATTCTTCCATCTTGCTTCGTATTTCTGATGCCAACTTGTCTGTAGATGTTTCTATTGCACTCCTTGGTTTTTCTTGCAACAAATTGCCCTCTCCATCGAAGACGTCGTCCTTGGTTACCATTTTGGTCCACCTCTTTAACACAAATGGGATTGGTAACTCCTTAAGTGATGGACTCTGCAACACACGGACGATATGGCGGCAAGGAACTCCAAATGACTCAAAGAACATGCAGGAGCATTTGGCATCTTTTGTTGTAAGGTTGCAGCGTACCTCTCTTACCTTGTTTGAGTTATCGCTAACTATTGAAATTTTGTACTCTCCTGCGCTTTCCATATTCTCTACATTGCAATGCTCCCGAGCAGCAAACACTTCTTTCTGAAACTCAGTGAAGACAGCGAACGTGAAGACCTCACTAGCATGCTTCTCTATTGCCCAGGTAGTCTGCAATACAGGCATTGTGTGTAACGTGGCATTGTCAGCCTCCAACTCATTATGACGTTGTTCTTCCACTGCATTAACAAATCTGATCCAAAACTCCACTAAAGTATTTTTGAATCCAATAAAGCGATTGAAGAAAGAGTTAGAACTCTCTGACCTAGAAGTGGTTCTAAGGATTCCCGCCAAGAATACATCTTTGAAGAAAGCGGGTACCCATGATGAGCGGATTCGGTACCGAGTAGCCAACCACTCATTGGATTCCAAACCAAAATCAGTAATAATGGAAGAAAATTGCTCCTCGAATTCCTCCGGAGTTTCTGAGGCCCATACACATGAGTTAACACGTTGGTACAATAAAGGGTTTTCCCTCAAATGTGGCGGTACCTTTACTGGAAGCTTTTGCAAAATATGCCACATGCATAATCTATGCGTGCTAGTAGGGAAAACAGTGGAAATTGCAGTCTTCATGCCAGTATCTTCATCGGTTATGATAAGCCTAGGTGCAACTCCTCCCATTGCTTTCAAGAATGTACGAAACAACCATACGTACGTCTCAGACTTCTCATTGCTTAATAATGCATTTCAAAAAACACATGCCTTATGGTGATTTACTCCAGTGAATGGTGTGAAGATCATGTTGTAATGGTTGGTGTTATATGTAGAATCAAATGACACAAGATCTCCGAAATGGACATAATTTTTCCGACATGTACTATCCGCCCAAAATGCATGTACCAACCTACCCTTGTCATCAACAACATAATCAAAGTAAAAGGAAGGATTTATGTCATTCTTCCTACAAAGATTGTCAACAAACATCTGAGCATCCGATGACTTAATACAGCTTCTTAGATCTTTATGATAATTCTGCAAGTCTCTCCTCGTGCATCCCACATTCTCAAATCCACCCTCACTAATACGGAGATATCTATATGCCCGCTTGTGCCAATGCCTCCTTTATGACATGTGATTAATGCACGCTTGGCCTTCTCATTTACTTTCCTATTAGACCTTATCAATTGTTGTTTGCTAGGTGATACAAATCCATGTGTATGTGACTCAACAAATGTCTCCACCCTAAACTTACCGTCGCAAGTCGTTTCTGACTAAAATTGCCTCGCACCACACCTAGTTAACTTCGACATATTTCCTTTTCTTTGACTCGACGTTGTCCTTATCTTTCTCGCATCGAAGCCTTCTCTTGAGCACATCCATCGCTTCCATCTCGTAACACCATTGACATCCGTATGCGGACCAACACGGACTCCAAACCCAGCTGAATGTGCATACGCCTTGTAGAATTCCTCGGCAGCGTCCAAGTCATCAAAAATCATCCCTTCAAATGGCTTGATAGCTGGGTCAACACAAGGTGTATAAGAAGAACCCTGCAATGTAAATGATTAAGTGTGAAGTATGATCGAATGACTGATAAAATCAAACACGTGCGCACAACACGATACTTACTATGAATGGTGTGCCTCCGCTCTTTTCCGGGGTACCAAAATGAATTAATTGTTGGCGAGGTGAATTAATTTGAGCGACACAGTGCGCATTGTGACGACCCGATCTTAGGGCACCCGAGAGATCCTCCAGGACCTCTGGAAAGTCCAGCAGGACCTCCCAGGAGGTCCACAAAGGACCTCTCGGGCTGTTCACCAAGACCTCCCAGGAGGTCTAGCAAGACCTCCCGGACGTCCAGGAGAACATGACCCAAGAGAAAGGATCTCTGAACCGAGGAGCACCCGGGGCCTGCCACGTCCCCATGTAACAATAAATGAAGAGGTCCGAGAGCTCACCAAGACCTCCCACGACCCACGGAGGAGGTCGTGGAGGTCCGGGACCTCCTGAACTCCTCATGTTATTACCATCATGAAGACATGGATGGATGAGCTCGCTCCAAGGTCCCTCAGGAAACCTGAGCCAGTCCCAAGGATCATGGCTAGCTCTTCACAGCATAAATACACAATGGTGATGTCCAGAACACAACTTTATTAAAACATAATATTAACAGAGTTGATTACAGGATGGCCTTGGGCCCAACATAAGAACATAAAAGCAAAAGAGGTCAAAAGAAAACACAAAAGTCCATCAACACGCCACAGGCAGCTGACTGGAGGCATAACCTAATTGCTTTGATCTTCATCACTGCCAACATCTTCTCCTGGCAAAGATTGTAATGAGCAAGAGTGAGCACTACCACTGTGCTCGCAAGTTACACCCGTGGGTTAACAATATGACATGCATAAATGGATAATCAAAGGATGGCATAATCTGGTTATTTTGCACAAAGCCATTTTTCTTTCCAATACCATTATTAATTTCAAAGGCAGGTCTTTTAATAGATAGCACTCTATTTACATTAAAACAATTTTTCAGTTGGATATCAATCATCATGAATTAGTGAAGGATACCCTCCTGACAAGAGGCTCCCTGCCCCAAACCAAAGGGATGACAATTCCAAAACAGATTTAGAAACCATTTCCAAAAATTCCCAAAATCAATATCTAACTTCAAGTGGCCTTTGCCAGCACGTCCATGACCGTGGACACGGCTATTCGAATAGATTTAACTCTGCAGAGGTTGTGCACTTTACCCACACGACTTGATTACTCTAGTTTGCCCGGCATTCGTCAATACCATCTCTCACTACCAAAGGTAAGAGATCTAGAGCTCAAGACAAGGCTTTTACAATGCATTGCTCCACCACAGCCTTTCCTTGCTAAGGTTTCACCCCCCCTATGGATAGCCATCCAGCGGGAAGCCCCCTCTTGCACCAGTGGGAACAATAGGTCATAAAAGACCATTGGCCAAACAAGACCTCCCACACATCCAATGGAGCAGCATGTAGTGGAGTTTTGCAAATTACTCAGCCAGGTCCCACACCCTATTCTGGAGACATGTGGTTGCACGATTGTGGCATAGCCCATTATAGGCATGGCATTGGTCGCTCAAAGACCGGTCCTCACATGACTAGGACAACATTCACTAACCCATGGACCTCCACCTTCGCCGGTTAGAGTCCGTGCCTAAACATGGCACCAACCAATCCAATTTTTGCCCCAGTCCAAACCCATGTTTATTTTCTTTGCTTTCCCAGCACCATTTTCATACCTCCATGACAACCCAATGTCATGGTGAAAACATTTAAAACATTATTTGGTTATGTTGGTAAAGATTTCCCCAAATCAATAGTTTTGGGCTAAGCATAACTAAGCATATGTTTTTCAAATGTTCTTGACTCATACTACTGCATTAGCCAAGTTTGACCTAAAGGTGACAATATGTTCAGTCCAAAATCAACAGAGGTCATACAAAGGAAATGGGGATAACTACAAAGTTAAAACTGGTATTGAACTAGCTTGATAAAAATAAGCATGCAATACACATTAAAACAAACATAATTAAGTTGATATAATGGGTGCAATATGATCAAGAATGCAACTTGCCTTGCTCACTACTTTGAGATTCTTCTTCTTCAGAGCTCTCAGAGTCTTGGGAACCCTCACAATCTACACATATATATGAAAAGGCAAATTCAAAGAAGATTCAAATAAAGGTCCAATTAAAGAATTAAAGAACTCCAGAGAAAACTCCAAAAACCCAATTACAGAAAAGAATTATACTTAGATTAGGTTCTTTTGAGGAAGGTCTAGCTTACCAAAGGAAAAAGGGGTCTTTAAAGAAGGTCCCGAAGATGTGACCTAAGCAGAGAGCAGAGAGGTTCCAGAGGCAGAGATGCCTGCGCACGGTCCAGAGAAGAGGTCCTCACACGAGCACCTCAGAGCTTCAAAAGAAGTCCCCAGAAAGGAAGTCCTGTGAAGGACATGATCGGTTCAGTGTAGTGGTAAACATAAGAGTAGAGCAAATCATCCCAGAACTTACCAGGGATAAGCAGCAATGGGTGAAAAGGGAGGTCGTGGGAGCCAAGGTCTTCCCTGGAAAAGCCCTTGGACGGGAGCCAAAGTAACAAAGTGTGGAGAAGGAGAAGGGTGATGTGTTAGAACGTTTCAGTCTATGTGTAGTCAAAGTGGTGAAGAAAACTAGGTATATACGTGCCAGGGATAGGTATAACAATGAGTCAAAACTTGGTGAATGTCAGGGCAGGTGTCGCTACTACCTTGGATAAAAGGTACACTAAAAGACACGTATGATGCTTTGGGAAGGAACAAAGAAGTATGTCAGAATACAACTAAGTGACTAGGTTCAAGGTATACACCACGTATTTGAATGCATTTAATGTGACAAGACCTGCATTAAATGCTCAATATAATAACGTGGCGGAGGAAATGAGAATGGTTAAGACTGGCAGGTGGGGCCAGTCAACTTTGAAACAGTCGGGTCAACAATGGGGAGGTCTTGCCCCACAAAGGTGGTCCTCGAGGAGGTCTTAAGAAACTAGAAGGCCTTACGCCCAAAAATAGGGAGGTCTAAAGGTTAAGGAGGTCCAGACAGGGGGAGGTCCTGAGGGTCAGGATCTCACCACAGGAGGTCTGGCGAGGAGGTCTGAGCGGTTGGATCTCTGAGAGGGAGGTCCAACAGCCAAGAGTCACGCGAGGGGGAGGTCCTCAGAGAGAACAGACGCGCGGGGGAGATCTAAGCCCTTGGATTCAAAGCAAGGGCAGGTCCAGATCGTTGGATTCAATGCAGAGGGGAGGTCCGCAAAGGGGTATAGCGCATGGGAGGTCTGAACCATTGGATTCGAGGTGAGGGGAGGTCCTAGCCGTCCGATTCAGAACAAATAGGAGGTCTCTAAAGGGACATAACGCTTGAGAGGTCTAGACCCTTAGATTAGAGGAGGGAGGAGGTCGAGACCGCCAGATCCAATACAAGAGAGGTCCACGCGGGGTGGTTCCGAGGACATTTCACTCAAGGGAGGTCTTCTCGGCCCAGAGCAAAAATCAAGATGGGTCAAATGAACACAGGAGCAACTAGGGCACACAACAGGTCCATTGGAACGCATGGAGGTCCGAATGAAAAGAGGTCTGGGCGCTGTAAAGTGCCCAGGTGATAAGGATCTAGACTTAAGAGAAGTCTGAACAGAAAAGAGGTTTGAATCTTAAGAGATTCAAACCAACAAGGAGGTCCAGATGACCAAGCTCAAAGAAAAGAAGGCCTGGTCTTGTGAATATTTCCTAATGAGACAAGGTCTAAGCTTTAGAGGAGGTCTAAATCTACAAGACCCGAAGGAGATAGGTTACAGGAGAGTTGTCGAGCTCACTAACAAGAAGACACAACAACCCAAATCCTTTCAACAGAACCCAACTTTGAACTCTCACTAAAGCAAAATAGTTTTAATTTATTTTACACATTTTAAAAGTACTTGGAAAAATCAGAATGTTACACGCATCAAGGTTTCCTTGTCCCGGCAAAGCTAATGTCACACTCTCATTGGCCATAGATTCCATGCCTGCTACATTGTGCCAAACACACAAAGCGAAACTTATATCTTCAACTATTCATCGTAATATCGACAATGAATCAAACATACGAAGTAAACGTATCACAGTTAACATCGACTTGAGTATTACGACCAATTGAAATTTGAAAAGTGTTGACCAATGATCCACAAATAGCAAATTTCAAACAAATAAAAGCGGGCTGCATTGTGAATAGACATACCAAATATCATCATATTGTAACTAATCGATCGAATCGCAACCTTTGTTGCTTTGAAGCCAATGCGATAAAAGGAGCACTCGAGACACTAGGACCATAAATTGCATTTGTGACAAGGTTTTAAAAATGCGTGCGTAAACGCAACCATAAATCAATCTCACACATCATAATCAGACGTTGAATTTTCAAAATAATGCGTAAGGTTTAGTATATACTCTTCAAATATCACAGCAACAACAGAATCCTTTATAACAGGTGTTTAACTGAACACCATAAACCTAACAGGGTCGGCCCCTGATTAGAGCCACTCCTGAAACCAAACACATCACTGGGGAGTAAGGACTAATAATTCGTTTTTCAATTGGATGCAATGTATTCATGCAAAGGTCGATATACACAGCTAGCCTAGATCAGTGATAATTCAAAGCTTGATGGCTTAACAAAAAAGATAATCCAAAGCTTGAAGCACATGCGCATACATAAGAAAGGCGTACATAAGCTTGAAGTAAACGTATCTGGATGCACCGAAGATGAACCATGATACCTGCTCGAAGGACCAGGGAAGGCGAGGCGTCCCTGGATAGTCTTTGAAGCGGCAGGAGGGCTAGGAGTCTGCGCGGTTCGTCCGGAGAGAGAGAAGAAGGGCGGCAGCGGTTCACGGCGAGAGAAGACCAATGGCGTCCTGGATGGTGCTAAAGCGCGCGCGGGGCGAGGAGGGTAGCGGCGGCGGCGTTCGTCGGGTGAAGAAAAAAGGGCTGCGGCGGTTCATGAGTTAGAAGAAAAAAGCGGCAGCGACGCTGCGAAAGGCGAGGCGTTAGGAGGTCTTTGAAGCCTTGGTGGCAGCTGTCGTGGATCGGCCGGGTGATTCAAAGGCATCTGAGGTTAGAGGTTCTGGGCGATTCACGAGAGAGGAAAGCGGCAGCAAGCGGGCGGCGGTTCACCGGGTAAGACGCTGACCAGGGAAGGTGAGGCGTCGGGAGGGTGCTGAAGCGCGGCGGCGGCAGTTCTGTCGTGGGTGATTCCAAGGGGCATGCAGGGGGTTAGAGGTAAGGATTATTTTGCAAGAAGAAGGAACCGCAGGGGGTTTTGTGTAAAAAGGTTTAAGTGATTTGGGGCTTTCCACCTTTGCAGATCCGAGCCACAGGAGCCAGATCCGATGGCCCAGGTCAGCATTAGCATGTTAGCACCCAAATAGCTATTAGCACTAGATACGTTATATATATATATATATATATATATATATATATATATATATATATATATATATATATATATATATATATATATATATATATATATATATATATATATATATATATATATATATATATATATATATATATATAAAAATGCTTATACCACTGGAGTACATACTCCGGTTCCATTAGCTCATGGATCGATCTCCCGATCTAGATTGCTTTGTTTGCCACCTTCTTAGGGTTGCAAGCGACGGACCCGTTCATCTAAAAATATTTATCCTCAACCTATTTTGATGGAATCACACCGAACCGAACCAAACCTCGGCAATTCAGCTGCGTCCTCATCGATGGCGTTCTCCTCCTCGCCCGCCCGCCAACCTCGCCTCCTCGCCCGGCCCGGCCCCCTCCTCCTCCTCCCGCCCCGCCTCCTCCTCCTCCCCACGCCTCCCCGCCCTCCTCCCCCGCCCTTCCTCCTCCCACGCCCACCTCCTCCTCCTCCTTGCCCGCCCCTCCTCCTCCTCCCCTTCCCCTCCTCCCACCCGTGCCCCCCTCCTCCCCACGCCCGCCTCCTCCTCCTCCCACGCCTTTCCCACAGCCCGCTTCCTGCGGCACCGCCCTCGACACCACCGCCACCAGGGTACCCACTCCGGGCAACCCCGCCGCCCTCTACTCCCGTCCCGCCCTTCCACTGCAACGCGCTAACGCTGAATCGCCTCCGCAACAACCGTCCCCTCTTGGCGCTCTCTGGGCGTCCACCACGCTTCTGGCGGCGCTCATCGTCCCGAGGATTGATGCGGCCAGCGTTCGAGCGGCGGTCGGCGGCGAATCGGGCTCGTGGGGACTCAACATTGAGGAAGAGAGGAATTTGGTTTTGGTCTTTGCGTGTTCTAACTCCTAATCAATTCAAGAAATTCACCGGGTGTAGTCAAATATGGGGTTCACCTCCGATCCTGACTCTGCTTGTAGCATATACTACATCAATGAATTATATCTTGTCTCTTGGTATACTCTAGATGCATATGTACTTGATTTTGGAAGATGTCTCCTTTTTCCATAGTTAAAATTTAGCGATATATACTCCTTTCGTTGCTAAGGAGGAACTTTTTCCTTTGCTAAGCACTTAAAAGCGATATATCCTTCTTCGTTGCTAGCGATATATACTTCTTCGTTGCTTGGTACCACATACTGATTTTGATTGAAGCATACTACTTTTTATATTCTCCCGAAACAGATACTTCTTTGAGAAACATATATACTACTAATTTGGTTGGCGATCTTGCCGGATACTTCTT
Organism: Phyllostachys edulis; assembly: GCA_036346405.1. NCBI lineage: Eukaryota > Viridiplantae > Streptophyta > Magnoliopsida > Poales > Poaceae > Phyllostachys > Phyllostachys edulis. The sequence continues at coordinate 2,156,119 of CM070552.1, forward strand.
CAACTAGTAGTATCGTTAGCACTTCAAATTTTGAATTGGGCGGTTCCATACTTCCACCTAATCTCGTTTTGATTTTGCATGCATGCAGCAATTAAAGAAAATAAAAGGTATTTTCTTTTTCCACCGGACAATTTGCCTACTAACAGAGGTATCCAATACCCAAGAACCCGTTTAGTTGGCTTCCATCTCAAAGTAGATCAACGGTAGGGAGGTATGGGAGTACATACTCCCGGGAGTACGAAACGGGCGTCCTATATATATATATATATATATATATATATATATATATATGTATGTATGTATGTATGTATGTATGTATGTATGTATGTATGTATGTATGTATGTATAAACACTAGTTCTACCCTAAACTCGGGTCCATTTGGTATCACCTTACTGTGGGCGTCATTGCAAACAAAAAAATTCAGGTCATTCAAGTATATATAGACATATGCATGGCAGAAAATACCATTAAGTTTCCATCTGGAGCTGATAAGCTTAATGTTGACTGAAGGCAGCTCACTGTAGACTTAACAAAATAAGGATGAAAAAACAATGCAAATTTGAAGGTCTGGTGAAGAATGTAGAATTAGTAAGAATTTGGGATACCTTTATAGCTTCTGCATAAAGGCACATACCAGCAACATAGAAAGGAACCTCACGACAAAGAGTGGCCCCAGTGCCACGGAAGAAGCCCTTTGGGCCGTCTTCTCGCATGGCACCGACAATGGCCTCCCCTACACTGTTGAAGATTCCAGCCTGCAAACTCTGCTTAAGAACCTCAAGGAATACGGACTGCTGTTCCCAGGATTGTGCTGCAGAAGGAAGCCAACGATTGCACCTGCAGAAGGAGCAGCATATCATCAAGTAATTTCATAAAGCGTAACAATGATCACACAACCTAACTTTTGGCCAATATCTTTGTTCAGATGTCATTAAACAGGTCTGCGTAGGCAGACTAACTTCCTCTTTACCATAGCTATGCTGCCTTCTCACCCTGACTAGAAATAGGTTAAGTCTAGATTTTGCAAGAATAGGTAGAGCCTTCTTGATAAGCTTAGGTTGGTCAATAGCCATATCAGCTCGCTAACAAGGAATGAATGTAGGGCTGGAGGCAGGTCGAGTTTCTAACAATCTTGGGAGGTAAGAGAAAAGCTAGAGTTCATGCTATTACTACGAACTTTTGAAACTCTCTGTCATGAAGCAGGCAAGGTGTGTACAGACTCCAGACCCGTATGCCAATGATACAGCGAGTGGCATATACGAAATTTAAATACTTTGTATCATAGAGAAGGCAAATTTTGCACAAGGAACAGTAACATGCACCTGAATCTCTGGAAGTGTTGGAGCAACATTTATTAATACGAGCTTGCTTGCTTCAAATATTCCTGTCCTCAAACCATGGCTGCAAATGGCAGGATGTGAATATGCATCCTACGGAAGAATTTGCATGTAAAACTTTGAAACAACACGGACCTTGAAAACTGGCCGAGAATTGCAGGGATAGAGCCTCGATACAGTCCTCGAAGCCCAATTTGTGGAAGCTTTGAAATGAGATCTGGAAATGAGATTGTAGATGCTTGCCTTGCTTGGACACGTGTCTGATAAAATACAAAAAAAAATAAAGAACTTGAATTAGAAATCTCCCTAGAACTGCAAAATTTCCCAATGAAAAAAAAAACTTTAGTCAGCCTAGGCTAAAACACAAAATCTGGTAATTTGTTGCAGGTAACGCCATGTCAAATAAAGTGACTCGTGATGAACAATCATACTCATAGAGGAAGAACTCAGAATGAAAGATTATACACTAAAGCTTTCGGTAGACCTATCTTGTGCTATCTGTATCACTTCTATTTATTTGCATATGTCAAGATTCATAAAATTAGACCTTAAAGCCTGTTTGGTTGGTTATCTGACATGAAACCTGCAACAAGCAGGTGGTTTTAATAAGGAACTTTGACCCCTCCCCCGAACTCTTATGAAAGTTTGAAAATCAACCCTCAACTACGAAAATAGACATGCGACAACCGTCAAGTATCTTTACCAGACAAAATACCCCCCGAAGCAAATCCAGCCCAGTTTTTTGCTAATGTAGCACACATGTCCGCTCTAGTTGGCATCCAACACCTCATGGCTCCACATGTCATATGTGGGTGGCTTTGTTTCTAGTTTTAAAAGAAAATCAAGGCTTGGGACCCACATGCCATTGACAGAGAGAGAGAGAGAGAGGGAAGAAAGCTTGTTCCCTGGTTCGCCAAGAAAGAAACGACAGGGAGGGAGGCAAACCGAGGCATCGGGCTCTGCTCGCCGGCGACTTCAGGGTGACGGTGAAGCTTGGGAAACAGACAAAATGGGATGACGGAGACAAGGTGAATCTAATGGAGGTGGTTGTTCGTGGAGAGATGCATCGGATTTGCGTCGGCAGCGAGGCAGGTGCTCCAAAGAGGTGGTCGCACAGTGGACGGGAGAAAGAAGTGAGCGTGTCAAAATGTAGAACGTGGTGATGTAATGTTTTTGTGTGGAGTAATTGGATAGAAACTCACCCATAACGACGATGATGAATCTCGATGGAGCCGAAGAAGGGAAATGGCTGATTTGTTACGCTGAATGAACAGAAATCAAATTAACCTTTGGGATGGGTTGAGAACAAGGTGGAACACCACGTGACACTGCTACCGCCCATGTCACTCCCCAAGACCGAAGCGATGACCATCGTCACATACAGTAACGACTATAGCCTAAAACGGCCTTCTCAACCCAGCGGATTGACACAAATGCATGGTTTGGTTTGGGATAATTGTTATCATTGTTCATAATTAATTAGTTGCTTTCGATCTAAAAAATAGAAAGGTTGTGACTTCCAATGCAATGGTTTATTTGGTGATTTCTTGGTTTCTTGTTGTCTCGCAACCAAGCGCAAGGAGGCGGTGGCTGACACAGCGTACGAGTCTAGGCAGGAGCAATTGACTAGTGTAGGAAGTGTTGAACAATCCTTGATTATTGATTTATTGCATTTACTTTTTTTGTAACGTCATTTTCAGTTTTGTGTTTGCATGGCTGTCATGGCATTGATGCTTTTGTATGACAAGGAAGTAACGACAGTCATAGTGGGTCAGTTTTTTCATGTAACGCATGTAGTAATTAGTGAGCAATTACTCATTGTTGATAGTATAAATAAGAGAAAAAAAACCAGGAAAACGTTGTAGCAGTTTTTTGGGTAGCACCAAACACTCTGTTGTCATTTGTTCATCTCCTCCACAGTGTGCTCTGTGTGTGTCCAGGCATTTTCACGTGCGTAGCCGACGAAGCCAACAATTGGTATCAGAGCTTCGTACTCTCCTGCCTGTGAAGATGTCGAGCGACAGCTCAGAGTCTCCATCACATACCAGGACCCGCGTCGAGGACGGCGCTAGCGGTAGTGGATTTATCCTGATCCGGCGGATTGTCGACTGTATGCTGAGATTTATCATTTTCACTTGGCCCACGACCAGTGGTAGCTTCATCGACACCGTTACCAGATGTCGCTTGGCTCCTGGAATAGCTAGGAGCCGTCGGTGAATATCGGTCGTCCATGACTGTATCAAGAGTACATTGATTCTAGTCACCTTCTTTGCTGGTTAGATAGACCAGGCTTGCAGAGGTAGTCGGACATTCGAAACTGGTCGGAACGATTGCTTCCTCTGGTTGCGCCACTGGTGGCATGTCTTCCTCCATCCGGTTGATCTCGCTGGTCTCAGTGAGCATTGAGCCCGTGACAGAAGAGGATGATGACGGCATTGCGTCATGTTCCATGGTGCGTATGCATGCATCCACATCGAGGTTGGAGTAGTCCGCTAAGTTAAACCAGTTCTCTTTACCCCAAGTCCCCGCCATAGTCGCATGAGCGATAATGGAGCGGAAGGAAAATGAGCGCTGAGCAAAGTAATCTTAAAAAATTCAACGCCTTCTTCCTCACGGACGGTGCCAGCTATCGATGATTGAGTCGTCAATCTTACGAAATAAAATAGAGAAAATGGCAAAGAGTTCTTGGGAGAGAATGTGATTGATCTTTATTGCAATGAACTAGAGGCTTTACAGGGGGTGCCATTGACAAGGAAGTAGACTAGTTCTGATTACACCGAACGTGATGCTCGCTATGCTCATTGTATTGTGTTGAATCAGACTTGAAACACAAATCTAATGCTGATTTGTGATGCTTTAACCCGATGGCTTTGTTTGTTCGGGCTTCACCTTTAAATAACCGTCGAAAGGGTGGCATTTATCCCTGGAGAAGACGTCTTTTGCAAACAAAGCGTTTAGTCGGAGAGTTAGTTACAATTAGTGAAACAGTAACCGATCGCCGGTTGGTGTCTATGAGAGACTAAACCGTACAGTGGTTATTGTTAGTATCTTAAGACTATGAAACGTCTCATGATATAGAATGAATACGACATGTGTTCCATTCGTCATACAGTAAAGATATACTTGAAATCGGGTCCAAGTACTAGTTCATTGCTTCTACGAGCAGTTACCTGGTCAGAGATAAGGTACATGACCGTATCCGACCAGGGTACCCACGATGTAACCTCTGGAATCCTTACGACCACGGGGGTTGTTAGCCTTAGGGGTTACGACCATGAAAACATATGGTCTTTAATTATGTATGGAGGATAATACATAGAGATTTTAATCATCGTCACCGCTCTTCTCTCTGAGCTACGTGTAGATCGTAGAAGTCATTATAATGCCGCAGCTTCTTTCTTAGCCACCGCCCCGAGCTTTTAAGGCTGTCGCGCTTCTTCCGTACTGCGCCTCTGTTGCGTTTCTTATGCACTGCGTCGTCGCCGTCTTGGGCTTCGATCTACGCCGCCATGCTTCTATCTATTCTTATTCGGGTTGATTTGACATCTTTCTATATATTTGTCAGTTTTATTATCTTCTTCGTCGTATTGCCGCGGTCGACTTTGCTCTCGTATCTTGTGTTTTATGGGCCGTCGCAGACATGTTTTCCAAGAGCTGGACACTACAACGACATTATCAAGACTCAGATTTTGGATTTTCCGTAGTTTAGTCTCAACCCTTTCCGAATACAATGCTATTGAATACGCCTTGCATTTGAGGGGGTGTTAGAATAAGGTATTAGAATAGAGACTTTTTTGTATTTTCTTATCTGCCTTTTGTATTATCTTATCTGTATATGACATACATCATTTGTACCATATAAATATTGCCTATTAAACCTCTTCAATACATACACAATATTTATAAGAGGTTACCGCTAAAAGTCAGGAAAGGATCTCAAGAGGTCATGATCAAGACACACTACCTTCTTGATTGCTCCACAAAGTTGCAGCTAGGTTATGTTCTAGCAAGTTCGGATGGAAAGCAAGATTGTCCTCATGTCATATGTCAAGATCACATGTCCCGCAAAAACTTCCCGCAAAAAGAACAGAACAAAGTTTGAGCTACATAAGTCTATACCAACAAACTAGCAATGGAACAAAGAAAATCCGAGGTTTACTCAAGGATTATCTAGGCAAATGTTGTGAAATTGGGCAACACCGGAGTGAAAGCTTGGGTTGTGAAACTTGACTGTGGAGGTTTGAACGGATAATCCAACGGAAAGCGCAGGAGAGCTTGTAAGACAAGACACCAGTATCATATGGACCGCCCTTACTTCCTTGTATTTAATTGTACCAACACAATGTAAAATGTTGTCGGCCAGAAATCTCCACTCATATGAGCCCAGAGAAGAAAATTAGTAGACAACACAAGACTAAGAAGACAAAGATGCAAGGAAGGAACACAAGAAACAAGATGGAATAAAAACGTCAATAATCACATTTGCTACACAACTATCGCACGTCTCGTAACAAAAACACCTAATCGCCGTACATATTAAAACACCCAGACGATTGCGGTGAAAGAAAACAAAAATAGAAATTTAGGACACCGGCATGAAATTCTATCTCTCGAACTCCATTGAATAGTCGACGAGACACATGCACGTTGTTGTCGTTATTTTTCATGTTCCCTTTCCATCCAATTCGATCATTATGCAATAGCAATACCAACCGACGATTCCATCCTCTCGTCATTGCATTGGAAATGACAGAGAAGCATAGTACCATAATATTGTGACGATCCGAGCCATCCGATTCAAAAATAGATCGATTCAATTGGTACAAATACCGATACAATACCACGCTTGCGAGATTTGTGATGAGTGACCAGCAGACCTAATTACGCCTATCTCGTGTGTGCTTGGTTGTTGGATCTGGGACTTATTTCTAGTCATCAATTAATATTCGAAATGTGGTTAAGGAATGCCTTGAACTTTACCTACTTGTTGTTTTGTTTGTGTCTTCAATAAAATAACTATGTCAAGAATACTCACTACCGAATCGTAATTTCGAGTGCTCAAGTTTCGAGTGTTTTGAATAATACACTGGAAATTCCCGAGTGCCTTACTTAAACACTCGAATAGAAGAAAACACTAAAATTAACATTTCGAGTGTCCGATTGACACTCGGAAACTTTGACGGAGCAACGTGGAAAAATAATTTCCGAGTGTCATTCGATTCTGAACACTCGGAGCTAAAACATCACCGTGCCATTTTTTTTCCCCACGCCAAGCGTCTGCTCGCTTCTAACTATACCGCTCTCCCCAACCCCCGCGCCATTTTTTTTCCCCACGCCTGCTCCCTCTCCCCAATCCCCGACCGGCCGTGCTCCTCCTCCCTCCGCCGCCTCCACCGCCTGCTGGCCACCCCTCGTCCTCGCCTTGCCACCATGCCCTCCTCGCCCCCGCCTCCTCGCCCCACCTCCTCCGACGCCGCCTCCCGGCTCGCCTCCCTCGGCTCCCTCCTCATGATTCCGCCCAGGCCTCCGCCTCCCGGCTCCTCCTCCTCGGCCAGCCGCCCCCTCAGGTGAGTAATCAATTGCATTTACTAGAATCCGAGGAAGATGGCTTTATCTATTAGGAGTATAATTTTATGTCGCTTTTGATCTTAATTGTTGCGCAACATCTAATACAAAGATTTGTGTTGAGTTGAAAGAAAATGTTAGCAAATCTTACAATGTCTTGTCGGTGAATGCATGTCGATGTTATTATGTTCATCTAAATTAGCAATTCTTATATCCTCTGCTTGTCTTGATCACTATAGTGTCACTACTTAAATTCGTTGTTTCACTTTCTGGTTGGTACACAAGATGCTTGTCATACCATCAAGAAAAAAAAATCAACACTGATGATCAACCATGGTTTATTTGCCCTTGTAGGCCTGAACATGCAATTGATTTGAAGTTCCGCTATTGGAGTTTTCGGTGGTGGAAGTAGGCTTCATTTTTTGATAAATGAGAATAAATGGATTACTTTTGTCACTGTGGTTGTTGTGTTTCAATAAGCATGCATACATGTTAAACTTGGTGCTTTACAATTGTCAATTGGTGCCATTATTACATTGGTCAATTTGTATTGTGTTTATGTTTGTTGGCATCATTCCATTGATGCTGAATGATAAATATAAGCTGGATATTTAATCCATACAATGCTTCAATTTGTATCACAATCCAGCAGTTATCTGAATACATCAATTACATTGATCTATTGCCTAAACACAACATCCATCATGGTAGACTAAAGTCATTTAACTGCATCATCCGTCTGCTACCTCTGGAGTTAACCTATGATTCATTAGTTATTATATGGAATGAACTTTGGTCTTGTAGTTAACATCAGCTATTGTTAGTTGCTAATTTTCCTCATTTTAAATTTTGTCGTCTCTAGGTTAAATCAGATTGTATTTTTGTGAGATATATCTTTGCCCACAAATTTTTTTGGTAGTGGTTAGCTTTTTGAATCTTTGAGGTTAGTAAGGAAGGGCCTTTAGTAAATCTCATGAGTGTCAAGATCATGTCTAAGCTTAGCACATTTTACCAAATGACCGATAACGTGCCTAATAAGAGTAATCAAGAATAAAAACAAACCATAAATGATAAATCAATTAATTAAGATCAAGTCCGTAATATAATGGTAATCTAATAATGCTTTTGGTATGTGATCCCTTTTGCCACAATCTTAGCTTAATGCGATTTTAGTTGTACACTTACTATTTGTGATGGGCATATTATGTCGCTTAAATGATTTTGAGGATCTTCATATATATATGTTGATTTGGTCATTTAAGTGCATGTTAGATTATGCTTCATTGTCATTTATTTTTGCTGAAATTAATGTTGATTATTTGCTAAAACTGCACTTATTTGCTAGATGCCATTAGAACAAAGTGTGTACAATAACAACTAGCGCCCATATATATTATATGTGAAAGAATAAATGGTACTATTCGGCAAGTTGTGACCTTAATTTGACGTGTGCTAGCCGTTAACCCAAAGATTGCCTATAAGCCTGCTCTCGATATGACCCTTAATTAGCACATGCTCTTGTTCAACCCGATCGACGCCCTTTTTTTTTTTTTAACTAATGAGACTTTGCAATAGAGCTTCATTTTCATGCATGTGCCTAGCTAGCTAGTGGGATCGTGGGATGGTGCCTTGCATTAGAGCTCCGGCCGGGGGCTTATTGTTGTGTGAGTGATCGGGGGTGTGTTGATAAGTTTTGTGTTGGCACACTAGCTTGCAATCGATCAATTGTCTCTAAAATTAGATAGTTCTAGTCTAATGTCTTCGAAAGAAAATGTGGTTTAATTAGCTGGTCCGACTAATCGCATGTCTTATATATTAATTGTGGAATATCAACTATATATCAAGTTTGTTTAACTGTGATTTCTCAAACATACTACTAGCTGGTAGTATATATATAGTTGTGTGCAAGTATAGTGTACCAAGTAAATAAGTATTCATTGTAGATGATCTTCTACTAGGGAAAAAGATCACTTGAGTAGGAATTGGAATAGAGATAGAAAGTTAAGTACTCATGAGTGATATTTTCTTCCCTTTTGGGTTATTAATGGGTATAGTACTAGAAAATGATATCGCTGCATAATTTGTTGAGCTATATCAATATGGATGCATATGAAACCACGATTGGTTCTCAGAGCACTTTCAACGCACACATTCCCGTGCAAACTTAATTAGTTTGTGTGTAGCGATCTTTTTTGTTTTGTCTAAATTTCAATGCTTAAGTGCCGATTCTGTCCTAATATAGCTCATGGTTTTCAATACAAGCCGCCTCCCCTCGCCGAACGCCTCCACCGACACACAATCGCAGCCATCTTCCCACCGCAGCCCTCGGCTCCTCACCCAAGAAGTAATCAGAAGGTAATGGATAAGTGCAAAAAGAAATAAAGTTTGCTTATTTTCTTTTGTGTTGTCCATTTATGGTGGATTGATATGTCACATTACAATGCTACATTAACGTGTTAATAAATAAAGGTATTCATATATATTGAAAGAAAGTGTTTTTATGTCTGCTGATCATGTATATTGTCTTCATGTCAACTGCTTTAGTGTACATATATAGGGCATGCATCATAGGGTAGCTTCTAGCTAGCTCAGTAGTTGTAATTTTGACATAAATAAAAGTTGGATTAAAATATGCTATGTTTTGCACACTAGGATGGCCGAGGATCGTAGTTGGATGTACACCGGGCGAGAGCGATGAGTGACTGTACCCAAGAATGGATGGAAAAGTCGATGATTTTGTGGATCGAGCATTTGCTAGGCGTAATGGACGGGGTGTGTTGTGCCCTTGTTCTCGTTGTTCAACACACGGCCACAAACGAGGGCAACAATGATCGCACACTGCAAGTACGGATTTAGGGCGAGCTATACCGTGTGGGTGTATCACGACGAGTCACAACATAGCGGATCGATGTGCTAAGGGAGGAAACGGACGATGGCGCCACAATGAGAGTAGAATAGAAGACATGCTAGATGATGTGCGCTATGCATATGGGCCACCACGAGGAAGAACCGAGCTCGCAACAAGGGCTTTCTTTGATATGTTGTCCGCAATGAGTCAACCACTTCACGGGCACACACAGTGTCCCAACTAGATGCCATCACACGACTACTTGTCAAAGTCTCGCCAAAGACAAGCATTGCTTGCTTTGATGCATTCTTAAGTGTGTTTAGCACTCTTCTCCCAGATGGTCACAAACCGTCCGCTAACTTGTATGAGGCCAAGAAATTGATAAGCGCACTAAATATGCCATATGAGAAGATAGATGTTTGTCCAAATCATTGCATGCTATTTAGGAATGAGAATGTGGACAAAGAGACCAAAACTTTCCCGAGTGTCGACACTCGGGAAATTGAAACTCGGAAAACGACAAAAGAGTTTCCGAGTGTAGACACTCGGAAAACTTGACCTGTGGCAATTTCTGCGGATCCGCTTCAAGATTTCCCGAGTGTTTTTCCGCCATGCACTCGGGAAAAATGCCACGTGTCAATTTTCCCCGGTTCGTCACCAAACGGTGGGAACATTACCGAGTGTTTTTGACCGTATTCTCGAGTGTTAACACTTAATAGTTCCTGCTATTTTGGAGAAGCCGCTCAATGATTTTTCCCGAGTGTCGACATTTCCGAGTGTCTCACGGATACACTCGGTAAATATATATTTCGAGTGTAACACTCGGAAACCGCTTTTCTCCGAGTACGCTATCCCGAGTGCTTTTTCCCGAGTGTGACACTCGGGAAATATGTTTCCCGAGTGTTTCGCCCACTTTCCCGAGTGTATTTGGCACTCGGGAAAAATCCTGTCTCTGGTAGTGACTTATCTACAGCGCAGCACCCTTCATATGCAAGCACTTGGATTGGATCAGTCAGATCGTGTGCCAATCATCTTCACCAAATAATCTTGTGTTCAATACAATTCATCTCGTACGCTGTCTAGAAACAATCTTAGCTCTCTCGCTTTCCTCTCATGATCAGGAGACATGTTACTAGTGTCAGCTTCGCCAATGTCTATTACATCCGCATCATGCTTATTATTCCATCCCCTTCCTTCACACCTTGCAAGTTTTCCTGATCAATGGTGGCAGCTTTTGCTACTACGGTATTCTGTACGGCAAAATTTGATATATGCCATTAAGAATCCTGCCACTTTGAAATTTGCCACTGAGTATAATGAAATTCGAAATATGCCACTCAAGTTTCTGATCTCATCGAAATTTGCCATTCTCCCATCTTTTCTCTAATTTCCATCAATTTCGAAATATGATATACCCATTTTGCCCTCCTCCCTCGCCTTTCCTCCCCACCGGTCACACGGGTCCCCGCCGCTCCCTTGCTCGCCCAAACCTTCATGTTTGCAAGTACCTCCCCATGAGTGGGGTGGCGACCAGCGAGCTGGGACGCGGCTTGAGCTCCCACGACCGGGAGAGCTGGGAGGCGAAGGAGAGGCGCCACGAGATTAAAGATGAAGGTCCCAATGAGCTGGGTGGCGACAAGGCCAATGGCAGCCGGGACGCGCTTGAGCTCCGGCGACTCAGGGAGCTCGAGGCGAGGCTGGGAGAGGCGCCACGGCTGGGGCGAGGAGCAGGGGGCAGGGGTAGGAACAGCCACGGCGGGAGGGGAGGCGGCGGACCGGCGGCCATGGCCCGGGGGGAGGGCAAGACGGGCGGCGTCTCAAGCTAGGTGCCGGTTCATGGTTGCCAAAGGGATGGGGCACATGTGAATCTCACGGGCTGAGAGATGAATTCATTTGTTCATTTGGGAGAGGGGCAAAATGGATATATCATATTTCGAAATTGATGGAAATTAGAGAAAAGATAGGAGAATGGCAAATTTCAATGAGATCAGAAACTTGAGTGGCATATTTCGAATTTCATTATACTCAATGGCAAATCTCAAAGTGGCAGAATTCTTAATGGTATATGTCAAATTTTGCCATTCTGTACATCAGCGTTCCATGGCTGACTAGACCATCGCCCCCAACGGCCATCTCCCCACACCGCACTGCCCAACGGCTCTCGTCCTCTCCTCCCTCTCCGGCCTCCCTCTCCAACGGCCGTCTTCCTCTCCATCTCCCCACCCCAGTCCACTCCCCGGCGCCTCCCCTCTCCATCTCCCACCACCTTCCCGCGGTCCCGCCAAGAACACCCCCACCCTTCTTCTTCCCCAACCCAAAAACCCTTGCCCAATCCAGTCCACCCCCCGACGCAAGAACCAATCCCAATCCCTAAGCGGCGCGGGTGGAGAACATCTTCCTCGAGTTCCTCAAGCGGCTTCAAAGCCTTCAACGACGTCCTCCAGAAGGCCATCTCCGAGGAGGCGGCGCGGGTGGAGAACATTTTTGGCTGGATTCCCCCCCGTGCCTTCGTTTAGATGTTGCCTTGTTGGGGCGGGGACTGACTTGTGTCGTGACTCGTGAGAGGGTTGGTGAACCTCAGAGGTTGTTGTCTCGGAATTCTTTAACGCCGCCCCCCCTTCTTCCACGACTTCTTGGACTTGCCGCTGTTCTTTGGCTTCTTGGATCTCTGACTCAGATTGTCTCCAAAATCTCCAGTTCTTGGTTCTTGGAGGGGTGAAGGAGCAAGACAAGGAGGAGACATGGGTAGCTTCGCGAAACTGGCGAAGAGGGCTGTGGAGGCGGAAGCGCCGGTCACGGTGAAGGTGATAGAGAATTCCTAGTCCTATCCTACCTCATAAAAATCGCATCTTGCCTCTCGATTTCTTTGGTCTTGTTTGGTGAGCTCTTTCTGGTGCCCTTTTTCAGATACAAGAATTACTTCGAGGGACCAATGGTGTTATGTCGCTTGCACAGGTATGTGCCCGCAATTCTTGGTTTACATGACCGATGACTTTATGTGTTGCTTGGAAGATGCAAGGTTAATTGGCACATGCATTTTTATGCTTCCATTTGTTTGTGAAGAGAGTCAAAAGGAAACAAAATGGATTAATGAAGCGATCATCTCTAATGCAATTTGTCCCATATTGTTGCTGTAAAATGATCAAATTGTGTTTCATGTAACGCAAGTATCTATCAAGCATGGAGGTTGATATGTTGTACTGGTTAGTTCCTAGTTCCTACAAATGGTTATGCTAATGAACTAATGAAGCGAGGCATGATATTACTATAATTAGTGACAAGTTTGTTTGCTAGCATCCTACCAAGGCGAGCAGATCATGTGGTAGTGCCCCGAAATTGTTTTGACTCTTTTCCTAACTTTTGTAAATCTTGAATGTAGGGAGTTGTATATGGGCAACCTCCTGAGGCAGCTTTGAATAAGGTCAAAGAAATTGTAAGGGAACCGTCAATCAGTAAATATGGATCTGATGATGGCCTTCCTGAACTTCGAGAGGCACTTCTCAAGAAGGTACTCATCGCTTAATTCCTTGGTAGATAGATGATCAATTCAAATTATTTGGTCCTCAGCCATGCAGCTACTTAGTTCCTTGGTTTTCATTTTGCTTGGTTGCATATCATGCCGGCTTCGTGCCCACCGAGCCCGATCGTGCCGTGCTGGCCCAAGCACAGCCCGTGGCGGCGTGTCGTGCCATGCCGCCCGTCGTGTGGGGAGCCAGGCCCGGCACGGCACGGCCCTAACAGTGTTCGTGCCATGTCGTGCTTCCGTCGTGCCGGGCCGGCCGTGCCATAGGCCGGCCCGAAAAGCCCTGGCCCAGTGCCTAGGTCTAGTTCTATCTCCTTTCACGTGATATTCCAACTAAGTTCTGAAGCATTCTATGAATGTATACCATTACCAGTATCTAGAAGCTAAAAGGGGCCAAATGTAATGCTGCTTTCCAGAGTATTGATACACGTACGTAACACCACCACTTGAATTATTAATATTCTTTAGCTAGTAGGAGCCTAGGGTTTTGCATATGAGATTGCATGCATTTGGATGAGAGTTCAATGCAGTTTCTGTCTGTTAGTTGCATATCTCGTTGTTAGCAGAGTAGGTGCATATCTTATCTAGTAGTTGCTTATCTTATCTAGTTAGGTGCATACCTCATCTGTTGTGAAGGTTAAGCAAGAAATAAACAGTAGTCCCTCTACCTATCTCCCTGCCCTTGTGGTGTGGCCACCGGTCATCGGAGTAGTCGCGCTGCTTGGGTCCAGGCCATCTAATCCTAGCTGTGACAAGTACTAGGCTTCTCTTCACTCATGTATGGCTGTACTGAGGCTTCCTCTTGCAGGCACCAAGCCCACAGCCTGGTTCAAATCTCTCTCTGGGTAGGGTCTACCAGCTCATGGTGCCTCCTCTTATCTTTGAGCATGGGTTTGGCCTATTGATCACAGATGAATTTAACAGTCAGAAACCTTTTAGCAGGCATCTTCTTTGAATAATTTCTAACTGAGTATTTCATATGCATTTGCTATGTCTGTCATGTTCCATTTGTTGGAATTATATTATTGAATTATATTGGCAATCATATTCTGATCATAAATGCTGGTGTAATCAAGTACTTTAAGTGCATACCCTGTTAACCAGGATTTGATCACTTGCTGGTCTGGAGGAATCCACAGCTCTTCTTCCTGTGATAAACTCAAGTAGGAAAACCCCAAAACTGTAGACATCAGTCTTGATAGTTAGCTGGTGTTTCCTCTGTTAGGCCCGCATTTATTTCAAGTTATCAACAAAACTATGCCTTGAGCCTGCACAGTTGTGGAATAACTGCATAAGGATGCAGGTTGGTGTTCCATTGCCTTGAGCCTGCACAGTTTCTTTGTCAGACATGGACTTCAGCCCTGCTCTTATTGCTAGCCCACTTCCCTGTCCATAGTACTCAGGCGTCAGGCCCCATCTCTCCAGATTCAGGCAATTGTCTTTCAGACTCGCAAATTGCAATGGATGTTCATATAATGATCCCTATCCATCGCTGTCCTACCTCCATAGGCGCTGCCATGTCAAATCTTGAAGGAATACAACTAAATTGTATCAATTGGGGGTGATTGTATCCCTATTCCTTCTCTTCTTCCATTTCTCTACTATCAGTATAGTGTCCCACAACTCACTGGAAAATAGTATATGCCGCAATAGCTGACGCCTTCTTCTACGTCGATGGCAGCGTGGATGATGATGCACATCTGGCTGCCCAAATCTGCAGTGTCACCGTCGCTACATCCATCCTAGGGGGTGGGATGGCTGCCCATACTAGGGGCTGATGTGGTGCAGGGCGGCAGGGTGGAGGGAGTTGCGGTGCGACCAGGGGTGGGGGGTGGAGGGAGGTGACGTCGTGATTGTAGGTAGGAGCGAAGAAAAGAGCGATGCTCGTCTGTGCAAAGCGAGGGAGGGGAAGGGGATTGGAGGTAGGGGGTTTTCACGAAACTGCAAGTCGATGCGGGGTGTAATTGCAAAACGCATTAGTGAGACCGGGTCTCCCGCCCGCCTCAATCCAGGTTGCCGGAGTTGGATCAAATGGCTAAGCGTGTCTTTTACACTTTAGCACTCAATCGCCCTTTCACAATAATATATTACCAACTTTTTTATGGGTAGCAAAGCACATGTATTTAATTAACTGGTTGTTAACATCGATGCGTCTAGCCTCCAATGTCACCTCGCCGGCATCCAAATGGGAATGCTCAGCCCCTCATTTCGTCCGCAGAGAGGTGGCCCAGACCCTGCTCCTCACATTCTGACACATGGCCCATGTTTGCGAGTAGGGGTCACTCTCCCGGTGGACTTGTACCACCAACCCGCAATTCCAACCAGGACCTAAGAATCTAGTACACTATAATCGCTAGTTTGCAGCGAATTCTGAGTAGACTAGATCTCCAGCTGTTCCCAGCTGTGCCGCGAGCATCACAACAAACCCCCTTCCTGGGCACAGCCACTAATGCCAGAATATAATCCCATAAATCCCCAAAAGTTTTGCAGGAAAAGAAAAACAGAAGGGGGAGGGGGGGGGGGGGGGTCAAATCACAAGCGAAGCGGTCTCGGAGGCCAGATTCGAGGGGCAAATGCTGCTGCGGGGAGAGGGAGGCGAGATTGTGAGGAGGAATTGTGGGAGGGGATGGGTTACCTGAGAGAGAGAGAGAGAGAGAGAGAGAGAGAGAGAGAGAGAGAAGCGGGAAGGAGATGCTGACGCTGGCAAGCTCTCAGCAGCTCTCTCGCTTCGCTTCTTGGCCATGCAGTGCTGAGGGTGGCTTGGTTTTCTTCTCATGCTGTCGTCCAGTTCATTGCGAATTCTAGTGTGTTGGTGCCTCTACTGGATGTTTTGGCTATTTTTCTTGTGCTTTTGGGTTCTTAAGTAGTATAATTGGTAGTGAACTTTTGTTGCTTATGATATTTGCATTGCTATTTTGCTGTTTGATTGAATGGTTGTCTACGGCTGGACCGTATGTTTATGGTAAATGTTCCACACAATTATCAGAGATGCTCCATTATCTTCATGTTTTTCTTATCTCCTTTTCTGCCAATCCTCTGTGCAGGCTGTGAATATGTCAGTAAACACGTTGAAAGATCTCAATGTACCTCAATCTGCATCACTAAGCCTGTGTTAAACAGCAACAGATGCGTCAACAAGGAAGAAAATGCTCCACCTGCATGTCCTGATGCTGCGACTAATGCCGTGACTAATGGATGTGAGTCTGGAAACACAGATGTTGAGTATATTGATTCTGAGAATCTGACAGATCTCCCAGATGTTGACGCAAGCCTTAGTGTATGCAATATGCATGATTTTTTTTGGACATTTGACATTTTTTAGATTCTCAAAGCTCTAAGATTTGCCATTTTCTATTGTTTGACAGACTTTAGTTGCAAGGTTGGATTCAAAGGACTGGGTTATGACATGTGAAGCTCTTAATAATGTTCGTCAGTTGGCAATATATCACAAGGAAAGATTGCAGGAGCTGCTGTAAGTTGTTCCCCCCCTGTATATTCCATCCAAAGTGCCTTGTGTTTTTGGACAAACCTTTTGATAGCTTCAGACACCATTTAATCATTTATCCATGCCCGATGCTACAAAATTATATCATGTGTCTTCTATTAATTGTTTGATATAAATTAGAGAAAATTGACTATGTCATCGAATAACTCCATTATTCACGATTTGCCCTTGAATAACTCCCTCTTCACAATATGCCATCGGTTTACAATATGCCATTGCTATTAGCACACCGCCCATTTTGCCCGTGAATTTCACGTTTCACTCCATGCCCCTGGCTCCTTCTTTCTTCTTTTCCCCATTCTTTCTCCCTTCTTCCTATAGATCCCCTTCTCTCCTTCTCTCTTCCAGACGAGTCTAATTCCCCATTCCAGTAGCGTCGCCTCATTACGCCACATACGTCACCACCTCACTGCCGCCATGTTGCTCCTATCACAGCCCACGGTTATTATCATCAACCATTGCGTCATAGACTCTCTGCCGCCGTTGGCGCTTGGCCTCGCTAAGTCGCCGCACGACCTCGCCGCCACCGCCACTGCTGCTCCCCCTCTCTCTGCCACCTTCCTCTGGGCCGCAGCGAGCCTCGGCCATAGTGCCTCTACCTCCTCCTTCCCTCTTCTCCCGAAATGCTCGAATGACCTTGCATGCGGGAACAAGTTAGAAACAGAACCTCGGCCACAGTGCCTCTACCTCTTCCTTCCCTCTTCTCCTGAAACGCTCAAATGACCTTGCATGCGTGAACGAGTCGCAGAAACAGGACGCTCTCGAGACGATGAACGCTATGGTGTGACATGTATTGCACAATTTCTGGTTTTTGGTAGAGATTGAGAGGAGAGAAGTTGATTTGAGCTTGAGCAAACCAAAAAATCATTAAGTGAAAAGTGAAATTCGGGGGCAAAATGGACTTTTCTCATGGCTTAACGGAGGTGTTAGGACGGTGAGCTAACGATGATGGAATTGTAAAGAGATGTTGAAACCCGATGGCATATTGTGAAGAGGGAGTTATTCAATGGCATATAATCAATTTTCTCTATAAATTATACGAATAAGTTCATTTTGCCCCCTCGAATTGTTGAAAAAGCCCACTCAACCCTCTCGAACTACAAAACCGGTTATTTAACCCCCCAATCTTTTAAAACCAGCGAGCGGCGGCCTGGGAGGTAGCACCGACGGCAAAAATGGGTCCCCGAGATCGTGAGGAGTCAAGCGGTGGTGGTGGCACTCTTCGAAGTGGCCCATGGCAGCGGGGGCGCAAGGTCAAGTGACAACCGGTGCTAGGGAAGGAGATGGGCGGTGGTGCTGACAGGGGAGAAGAGGAAAAAGAAGGCACACATGAGCATCTATGGCATGAGAGGGACCCACTGGTGCAGACGATGGGGGCGAAGGAGAGCCGAGGCGAGCTGGCGGCGCGGCTGGCTCATCATGGAGGCCAGCGACCTAGGGGAGGGAGGGAGGGAGGGCACAAATAAGAGGTTTGTGGAGGAAGAGAGATGCTACGGGGTGCTCCGGGGGAAGGAATCGGAGGGGAGCTCACCGGGAAAGGAATGGTGGCGGTGGCGGCGCTTTTCGGCCAGGAACAGGGAAGATGGAGTCGCCAGCGACTTCCTGCAAACGAGAGCAGTTTTGGACGAAGCTCACCGGGTTGATGGGGATGGTGAGGGTGAGGCGACGGCCGCGAACGGGAGGTGGGAGAGGATGGTGTGTTCCCGGTGCTCCTGCTCGGGAAGAAGAAATGGAGGTGAGGGATGGATTGAGGTGGCCGAGGTGGTGCTAGAGAGCACGACGGTGGCAGCTGGAGCTCACTGGAGCGGTGGTTGCGCGTGGTTTTTGGGTGGCGGGCTGCTAGGTGGCGGCGCTGAAGGGGGAGGAGCTGTGGCGCGGGGGGTGGCGAGGCAGAGGACTGAGCACGGTGAAGAAGAGGAGGGGAGCGGCGGCTATGAGATGGGCGGGTCTGGAGGAGTGGGGAGAGGTGGCAGGCGCCAAGCAGATACTCAGAGATGGCGCAGCGGTGATCATGGGGACAGAGGCTCAACCGGCGTGGTCGCCGACATGCCGCTCCCCGACATCTTGTACTGCGCCTCCCCCAGCTGCCTCTACCTCGGCGTCTAGCGCTGTTTGGACACCGCCGCCACCACTTCAAGCCAACCTCTGCGAGGTCGGCCTCTTTCAAATCGTCATCAACGACTGGCGTCAGCGAAATTTGGTGACATAAGCGCTAACATGGCAAAACCACTGCTATGTTAGCAAAACCACCTAAAGGTGTAAAATAACCTGTTTTGTAGTTTAGGGGGTTGAGTGGACATTTTCAATAGTTCGATGGGGTAAAATGGACTTATTCCTAAATTATATGAATTACAGGGAACCTCTAGTTTATCTTATTGTGAAATCTGTCAAGAATCCAAGGAGTGCTGTCTGTAAAACTGCGCTCATGACCTGTGCTGACATCTTCAAAGCATATATGGCGACCTAATGGTCGACTCAATTGATCCACCGGTGTGTATTGCTATTGTCAAACATTATATTCACTATTTCACTTGTTTAGTTTTCAGGTGACTATTCCTAAATTATATGAATTACAGGGAACCTCTAGTTTATCTTATTGTGAAATCTGTCAAGAATCCAAGGAGTGCTGTCTGTAAAATTGCGCTCATGACCTGTGCTGACATCTTCAAAGCATATATGGCGACCTAATGGTCGACTCAATTGATCCACCGGTGTGTATTGCTATTGTCAAATATTATATTCACTATTTCACTTGTTTAGTTTTCAGGTGACTATTTCCTGTACTCACTAAGAAGTTTCTAAACATCTTGTCTGTCAAATGTGTTACAGCTGATGCAGCTATTTCTAAAATCCTCACAAGATAAGCGCTTTGTTTGTGAAGCTGCTGAGGATTAGGGTTTCTCTTTTGCAACCAATACTAATCACAGGTGATCAGTTGTTTGTTTGTCATCAGATTATTTTGTTTTTCTCAGTTGTTTGTTTGTTTACTCAATGAATATTTTGCCTTGAATTTGAAGTGCTTTCTGAAATATTGCTTATTCGTATTCAAATTCTGGAAATACAGCAGTGGAAAGTGAAAACGGTTATAGATCAATAATCTAGAGATACCATTGATCTGAAATGAGCCATAAGAGAGACATCCACTAAGGGGCAGCTAGCAGTTCTACTGGGGGATCTGTAGGATAGCTTTGATACAACAATTAGGGGTCCACTGATATCATAACAGAATGTAGCCATGGCCAAAACATGAGCTTAACAAAAAAAAAAGACTCACACATACTAGTTGCATTTCACATTAGAACATTATGCTAGCAGTTCATAACTTGAACAAAGCGTACACACGCACAACAATGATAAAAATTGAACATCCAGCCTACAACCATGTAGCATCAGTACAACAAAAAATAAAATTCGGCATCAGGATTAGCTACTTCCAGGAATGCATCATGGATAAGATATTTTGGTAGTCTTAAAAAAGATAAGATTTCGATCGCTTTGGAGAATAACAATATTATCAGCGATATAATGAAGGAATCTTGAAACGATGCCTTATAGCGAACTTGTTCCAAAATTTATATGACCTGAAAGCCTTTAGTGCCCCGGGAAGATAATAAGAGCCTAAGCTCGCACCCAGTTTGAGATCCATAGACTGTTGAGAAAGGAGTTGTCCCTCACGAGGTCAACTTAAGAAAGCACGTAAGCGTTTTGGTTATGACGTCTTACCGAAAAAATGATCAATGTAAAAGACCATAGCTATCACAAGATCCTATGTCAATTGTTGATCCTCGCAAGACAAACAAAAAACAATACCAACAGGTAAATGTGCTAAAAGGACCACAACACGCATCAATGTGCTAAGCTGCAGCAAGTACTACGAGGGAGCACGCAGATCTATGGTCCTTTTAGCACATTTGCCTCTGTTGAATTGACTGCTTTTTTGTTTGTGCACCCCCAGATGCGCAATAGCTATGATCTTTCATTGATCATTTTTTCGGTAAGGCGCTATACCCAAAAACTTATGTGCTTTTTTAAGCTGATCTCGTGAGGGCCGCTCCTTCCTCAACAGTCTGTGGATCTCAAACTGGGTGTGAGCTCTTCTATCATCAAGTAACAACAAAGCGTGGTCGATAATCAGCTCTTGGTCAAGTCGATAATCAGCTCTTGGTCAATAACCATATTTTCTTCCATCAAAGCAAAAATTCTGCTAGATCTTTCGGATCCAGAGCCTAAGCATCATGTTGTTTGCCGATGAGCTCTTTCAAGAATTTACTGAGCTCAAGGTAGCCTACATGAACTGATTTAGCATTAATTTCACCACTTGTGATATGCCTAAATCCAAACACTCCTAAATCCTTCAATACACCAACATTTCCATCTAAAATGTTCCCGAAACATACTGTCCTTGTATGTGGCTAATGTAAGTAAGGAGAATGCCAGATTTGATGAGATATCGTCTAGATTCTATTGTTAAATATGGTTTTTGTGGGTTTATGTTATCAACCAGCCGGTCCTTATGGACTTCACAGAGCATAAACACAAAAAGACCATATTTAACAACATAACGTAGACGGTATCTCATCAGATCTGGCATTCCCCTTCTTTACATCAGCCACATACAGGGACAGTCTGTTCTTGGTAAGTTCATGCAAACAACATGGGGCTTGCGCTCTAGATCATCCTCTAGAAGATCTAGCCGTTCTTTTTGCTTTGATGGAAGAAAATATGGTAATTTACCAAGAGCTGATTGTCGACCACGCTTCACTGTTACTTGATGATGAAAGAGCTCGCACCCAGTGTGAGATCCACAGACTGTTGAGGAAGGAGCTGCCTCCTTACGAGATCAGCTTAAGAAAGCATGTAAACTTTTGGGTATGACGCCTTACAGAAAAAATGATCAATGTAAAAGACCATAGCTATCACAAGATCCTATGTCAATTGTTGGATGGGGCGCACAAACAAAAAGCGCTAGCCCAACAGGGGCAAATGTGCTAAAAGGACCACAGAGCAAGTACTACGGGGGAGCATGCAGATCTGTGGTCCTTTCAGCACATTTGCCCCTGTTGAACTGACTGCTTTTTGTTTGTGCGCCCCCAGATACGCAGTAGCTACGGTCTTCCATTGATCATTTTTTCGGTAAGTGCTTTCCTAAGCTGACCTCATGAGGGCAGCTCCTACCTCAACAATCTGTGGATCTCAAACTGGGTCTGACCCATGTTGTTTGTCAATGAGCTCTTTCTAGAATTTACCGAGCTCAAGGTAGCATGTATGAACTGATTTAGCATTCATTTCACCACTCTTGATATGCCTTCAATACACTCATAAATCCTTCAATACACCAACATTTTCATCATAAAATGTTCCCGAAACAGACTGTCCCTGTATGTGGCAGATGTAAGGAAGGAGAATGCCAGATCTGATGAGATACCTTCCAGATTCTGTTATCAACCAGCCGGCCCTTATGGACTTCACAGAGTATAAATCTAGAAAGACTATAGTTAACAACATAATCTAGATGGTATCTTATCAGATCTGGTGATCTCATTCCTTACATCAGCCACAAACATGGATAGTCTGTTTTGGGAACATTTTATGATGAAAATGTTGGTGTATTGAAGGATTTAGGAGTTTTGAGTTCAGACATATCAAGAGTGCTGAAATTAATGCAAATCAGTTCATCTAGGCTACCTTGATGAGCTCAGTAAGTTCTTAAAAAGAGCTCACTGACAAACAACATGGGGCCTGGGCAGAGATCATCTTTTCGAAGATCTAGCCGATCTCTTTGCTTTGATAGAAGAAATATGACAATTAACCAAGAGCTGATTGTCGACCACACTTCGCTGTTACTTGATGATGAAAGACCTCGCACGCAGTTTGAGATCTACAGACTGTTTAGGATGGAGCTGCCCCTCACGAGATCAGCTTAAGAAAGCATGTAAGCTTTTGGGTATGACGCCTTACTGAAAAAATGATCAGTGTAAAAAGACCATAGCTACTGCGCATCCTATGCTGAATTGTTGGATAGGGGCGCACAAACAAAAAGCAGCCAGTTCAACAGGGGCAAATGTGCTAAAAGGACCACAGATCTGCGTGCTCACCATAGGACTTGCTGCAGCTTAGCACCCTGATGCGCAGTAGCTATGGTCTTCCATTGATCATTTTTTCGGTAAGTGCTTTCCTAAGCTGACCTCATGAGGGTAGCTCCTTCCTCAATAGTCTGTGGATCTCAAACTGGGTGTGAGCTCTTTTATCATCAAGTAACAGCGAAGCGTGGTCGATAATCAGCTCTTGGTCAATAACCATATTTTCTTCCATCAAAAACAAAGAGATCAGCAAGATCTTCCGGAAGATGATCCAGAGCCCAAGCCCCATGTTGTTTGCCAATGAGCTCTTTCTAGAATTTACTGAGCTCAAGGTAGCCTGCATGAACTGATTTAGCATTCATTTCACCACTCTTGATATGCCTCAACCTAAACACTCATAAATCCTTCAATACACCAACATTTCCATCATAAAATGTTCCCGAAACAGACTGTCCCTGTATGTGGCTGATGTGAGGAAGGAGAATGCCAGATCTGATGTGATACCGTCCAGATTCTGTTTTTAAATATGGTCTTTCTGGGTTTATGTTATCAACCAGCCGATCCTTATGGACTTCACAGAGTATAAATCTAGAAAGACCATATTTAACAACATAATCTAGATGGTACCTTATCAGATCTGGCATTCTCCTTCCTTACATCAGCCACATACATGGATAGTTTTGGGTTCAGACATATCAAGAGTGCTAAAATTAATGCAAATCACTTCATCTAGGCTACCTTGATGAGCTCAGTAAGTTCTTAAAAGAGCTCATTGACAAACAACATGGGGCCTAGGCTCTAGATCATCTTTTCGAAGATCTAGCCGATGTCTTTGTTTTGATAGAAGAAATATGATAATTAACCAAGAGCTGATTGTCGACCACACTTCGCTGTTACTTGATGATGAAAGACCTCGCACGCAGTTTGAGATCCATAGACTGTTTAGGAAGGAGCTACTTACGAGATCAGCTTAAGAAAGCACGTAAGCTTTTGGGTATGACGCCCTACGAAAAAAATGATCAATGTAAAAAGACCATAGCTATCACAAGATCCTATGTCAATTGTTGATGGGGCACACAAACAAAAAGCAGTCAGTTCAACAGAGGCAAATATGCTAAAAGGACCACAACACGCATCAATGTGCTAAGCTGCAGCAAGTGCTACGGGGAGCACGGAGATCTGTGGTCCTTTTAGCATATTTGCTCCTGTTGAACGGACTGCTTTTTGTTTGTGCGCCCCCTGATGCGCAGTAGCTATGGTCTTTCATTGATTATTTTTTCGGTAAGTGCTTTCCTAAGCTGAGCTCATGAGGGCAGGTCCTTTCTCAACAGTCTATGGATCTAAAACTGGGTGTGAGCTCTTTTATCATCAAGTAACAGTGAAGCGTGGTCGATAATCAGCTCTTGGTCAATAACCATATTTTCTTCCATTAAAACAAAGAGATTAGCTAGATCTTCTGGAAGATGATCCAGATCCCAAGCCCTATTGTTGTTTGCCAGTGAGCTCTTTCAAGAATTTACTGAGCTCAAGGTAGCCTACATGAACTGATTTAGCATTGATTTCACCACTCTTCATAGACCCAAACACTCCTAAATCCTTCAAATACACCAACATTTCCATTATAAAATGTTCCTGAAACAGACTGTCCCTGTATGTGGCTCATGTACCAGACCTGATAAGATACCGTCCAGATTCTGTTTTTAAATATGGTCTTTCTAGGTTTATGTTATCAACCAGCCGGTCCTTATGGACTTCATAGAGTATAAACCCATAAAGACCATATTTGACAACATAATCTAGATGGTATCTTATCAGATCAGGCGTTCTCATTCCTTACATCAGTCACATACATGGATAGTCTCTTTCGGGAACATTTTATGATGGAAATGCTGGTGTATGGAAAGATTCAGGAGTGTTTGAGTTTATACATATCAAGTGTGGTGAAATTAATGCTAAATCAGTTCATCCAGGCTACCTTGAGCTCAGCGAGTTCTTAAAAAAGCTCATTGGCAAACAATATAGGGCTTGGGCTCTAGATCATCTTCTAGAAGATCTCTTTGCTTTGATAGAAGAAATATGGTAATTGACCACACTTCGCTGTTACTTGATGATGAAAGAACTCGCACGCAGTTTGAGATCCACAGACTGTTGAGGAAGGAGCTGCCCCTCACGAGATCAGCTTAAGAAAGCACGTAAGCTTTTGGGTATGACGCCTTACGGAAAAAATGATTAATGTAAAAGACCACAGCTACTGCGCATCCTATGCTGAATTGTTGGATGGGGGCACACAAACAAAAAGCAGTCAGTTCAACAGGGGCAAATGTGCTAAAAGGACCACAACACGCATCAATGTGCTAAGTTGCAGCAGGTACTACAGGGAGCATGCGATCTGTGGTCCTTATAGCACATTTGCTTCTGTTGAACGGACTGCTTTTTGTTTGTCCGCCCCCAGTTGCGCAGTAGCTATGGTCTTCAATTGATCATTTTTTCGGTAAGTGCTTTTCTTAAGCCGACCTCATGAGGGTAGCTCCTTCCTCAACAGTCTATGGATCTCAAACTGGGTGTGAGCACTTTTATCATCAAATAACAGCGAAGCGTGGTCGATAATCAGCTCTTGGTCAATAACCGTATTTTCTTCCATCAAAACAAAGAGATCAGCTAGATCGTCTGGAAGATGATCAAGAGCCCAAGCCCCATATTGTTTGCCAATGAGCTCTTTCAAGAATTTACCGAGCTCAAGGTAGCCTGCATGAACCGATTTAGTATTCATTTCACCACTCTTGATATGCCTCAACCCAACTCTCCTAAATTTTTCAATACACCAACATTTCCATCATAAAATGTTCCCGAAACAGACTGTCCCTGTATGTGGCTGATATAAGGAAGGAGAATGCCAGATCTGATAAGATATCGTCCAAATTCTGTTGTTAAATATGGTCTTTCCAGATTTATGTTATCAACCAGCAGGTCTTTGTGGACTTCACAGAGTATAAACCCAGAAAGACCGCATTTAACAACATAATCTAGACGTTATCTCATCAGATCTGGTATTCCCCTTACTTACATCAGCTACATACAGAGATAGTCTGTTCGGGAATATTTTATGGTGGATATTTTGGCGTATTGAAGGATTTAGGAGTTTTGGGTTTAGACATATCAATAGTGCTGAAATTAATGCAAAATCAGTTCAAGCAGGCTACCTTGAGCTCAGTAAGTTCTTAAAAAAGCTTATTGGCAAACAACATGGGGCTTAGACTCTAGATCATCTTCTAGCCGATCTCTTTGCTTTGATAGAAGAAATATGGTAATTGACCAAGAGCTGATTGTCGACCACACTTCGCTGCTACTTGATGATGAAAGAGCTCGCACGCAGTTTGAGATCCACAGACTGTTGAGGAAGGAGCTGCCCCTCACGAGATCAGCTTAAGAAAACATGTATACTTTTGGGTATGACGCCTTCCCCAAAATTATGGGTATGTAAAAAGACCATAGCTACTGCGTATCGTACGTTGAATTGTTGGATCAAGGCGCACAAACAAAAAGCAGTCAGTTCAACAGGGGCAAATGTGCTAAAAGGACCACAACACGCATCAATGTGCTAAGCTGCAGCAAGTACTACGGGGAGCACGCAGATCTGTGGTCCTTTTAGCACATTTGCCCCTGTTGAACTGACTGGTTTTTGTTTGTACGCCCCCAGATGCGCAGTTGCTATGGTGACCATTGATCATTTTTTCGGTAAGTTCTTTCTTAAGCTGACCTCATGAGGGCAGCTCCTTCCTCAACAGTCTGTTGATCTCAAACTGGGTGTGAACTCTTTTATCATCAAGTAACAGCAAAGCGTAGTCGATAATTAGCTCTGGGTCAATAACCATATTTTCTTCCATCAAACCAAAGAGATCAGCTAGATCTTTTGTAAGATGATCCAGAACCCAAGCCCCATGTTGTTTGCTAATGAGCTCTTTTAAGAATTTATTGAGCTCAAAGTAGCCTGCATGAACTGATTTAGCATTCATTTCACCAATCTTGTCATGCCTCAACCCAAACACTCATAAATCCTTCAATACACTAACATTTCCATTATAAAATGTTCTCGAAACAGACTGTCCCTGTATGTGGCTAATGTAAGGGAGGAGAATGTTAGATCCGATGAGACACCGTCCAGATTCTGTTTTTAAATATGGTCTTTCTGGGTTTATGTTATCAACCAGCCGGTCCTTATGGACTTCATAGAGTGTAAATCTAGAAAGACCATATTTAACAACATAATCTAGATAGTATCTTATCAGATCTGGCGTCCTCCTTCCTTACATCAGCCACATATATGGATAGTCTGTTTCGGAAACATTTTATGATGGAAATGTTGGTGTATTGAAAGATTTAGGAGTTTTGGGTTCAGACATGTCAAGAGTGCTGAAATTAATGCAAAATCAGTTCATTCAGGCTACCTTGAGCTCAGTAAGTTCTTAAAAGAGCTCATTGACAAACAACATATGGTTTGGGCTCTAGATCATCTTCTAGAGAAGATCTAGCCGATCTCTGTGCTTTGATAGAAGAAAATATGGTAATTGAACAAGAGCTGTTTGTCGACAACACTTCGCTGTTACTTGATGATGAAAGTGCTCGCACGCAGTTTGAGATCCACAGACTGTTGAGGAAGGAGCTGCCCCTCACGAGATCAGCTTAAGAAAGCACGTAAGCTTTTGGGTATATAAAAAGACCCCTATACTGAATTGTTGGATAGGGGCGCACAAACAAAAAGCAGTCAGTTCAACTGGGGCAAATGTGCTAAAAGGTCCACAACACGCATCAATGTGGTAAGCTGCAGCAAGTACTACGGGGAGCACGCAGATCTGTGGTACTTTTAGTACATTTGCCCCTGTTGAACTGACTGTTTTTTGTTTGTGCGCCCCCAGATGCGCAGTTGCTTTGGTCTTCCATTGATCATTATTTTGGTAAGTGCTTTCTTAAGCTGACCTAATGAGGGCAGTTCCTTCTTCAATAGTCTGTGGATCTCAAACTGGGTGTGAGCTCTTTTATCATCAAGTAACAGCGTTGTCGATAATCAGCTCTTGGTCAATAACCATATTTTCTTCTATCAAAGCAAAGAGATCAGCTAGATCTTCTGGAAGATGATCCAGAGCCCAAGCCCCATGTTGTTTGCCAATGAGCAATTTCAAAAATTTACTGAGCTCATGGTAGCCTGCATGGACTGATTTAGCCTTCAGTTCACCACTCTTAATGTGCCTCAACACAAACACTCCTTTTTGTTTGTGCACCCCCAGATGCGCAGTAGCTACGATCCTCCATTGATCATTTTTTCGGTAATGCTTTCTTAAGCTGACCTCGTGAGGGCAGCTCCTTCCTCAACAGTCTGTGGATCTCAAACTGGGTGTGAACTCTTTTATCATCAAGTAACAGCGAAGCGTAGTCGATAATCAGCTTTTGGTCAATAACCATATTTTCTTCCATCAAAGCAAACAGATCAGCTAGATCTTCTGGAAGATGATCCAGAGCCCAAGCCCTATGTTGTTTGTGAATGAGCTCTTTCAAGAATTTACTGAGCTCAAGGTAGCCTGCATGAACTGATTTAGCCTTCAATTCACCCCTCTTGATATGCATCAACCCAAACACTCCTAAATCCTTCAATACACTAGCATTTCCATCATAAAATGTTCCTAAACAGATCGTCCTCAGATGCTACCGATGTAAGGAAGGAGAATGCCAGATCAGATAAGATACCGTCCAGATTCTGTTGTTAAATATGGTCTTTCTGGGTTTATGTTATCAACCATCCGGTCTTTGTGGACTTCACAGTGTATAAACCCAGAAAGACTATATTTAACAACATAATCTGGATGGTATATCATCAGATCTGGCATTCCCCTTCCTGACATTAGCTACATACAGGGACAGTCTGTTTCGGGAATATTTTATGATGGAAATGTTGGTGTATTAAAAGATTTAGGAGTTTTGGGTTTAGACATATCAGGAGTGCTGAAATTAATGCAAAATCGGTTCATGCAGGCTACCTTGAGCTCAATAAGTTCTTAAAAAAGCTCGTTGGCAAACAACATGGGGCTTGGGCTCTAGATCATCTTCTAGAAGATCTAGCCGATCTCTTTGCTTTGATAGAAGAAATATAGTAATTGACCAGGAGCTGATTGTCGACTACACTTCGCTGTTACTTGATGATGAAAGACCTCGCACGCAGTTTGAGATCCACAGAATGTTGAGTAAGGAGCTGCCCCTCACGAGATCAGCTTAAGAAAGCACGTAAGCTTTTGGGTATGATGCCTCACCGAAAAAATAATCAATGTAAAAAGACCATAGCTACTGCGCATCCTATGCTGAATTGTTGGATGGGGGCGCACAAACAAAAAGTAGTTAATTCAACGGGGGCAAATGTGCTCAAAGGACCACAACACGCATCAATGTGCTAAGCTGCAGCAAGTACTACGGGGAGCACGCAGATCTCTTTGCTTTGATAGAAGAAATATGGTAATTGACCAAGAGTTGATTGTCGACCACACTTCGCTGTTACTTGATGATGAAAGAGATCGCACGCAGTTTGAGATCCATAGACTGTTGAGGAAAGAGCTGCCCCTCACGAGATCAGCTTAAGAAAGCACGTAAGCTTTTGGGTATGACGCCTTACCGAAAAAATGATCAATGTAAAAAGACCATAGCTACTGCGCATCCTATGTTGAATTGTTGGATAGGGGCGCGCAAACAAAAAACAGTCAGTTCAACAGGGGTAAATTTGCTAAAAGGACCACAACACGCATCAATTTGCTAAGCTGCTGCAAGTACTACGGGCAGCACGCAGATCTGTGGTCCTTTTAGCACATTTGCTCCTGCTGAACGGACTGTTTTTTGTTTGTGCGCCTCCTGATGCGCAGTAGCTATGGTATTCCATTCATCATTTTTTCGGTAAGTGCTTTCTTAAGCTGACCACATGAAGGTATCTCAAACTGGGTGTGAGCTCTTGTATCATTAAGTAACTGCGAAGCGTGGTCGATAATGAGCTCTTAGTCAATTACCATATTTCTTCTATCAAAGCAAAGAGATCGGCTAGATCTTCTAGAAGTTGATCTAGAGCCCAAGCCCAATGTTGTTTGTCAATGAGCTCTTTCTAGAATTTACCGAGCTCAAGGTAGCATGTATGAACTGATTTAGCATTCATTTCACCACTCTTGATATGCCTCAACCCAAACACTCATAAATCCTTCAATACACCAACATTTTCATCATAAAATGTTCCCGAAACAGACTGTCCCTGTATGTGGCAGATGTAAGGAAGGAGAATGCCAGATCTGATGAGATACCTTCCAGATTTTGTTTTTAAATATGGTCTTTCTGGGTTTTTGTTATCTACCAGCCGGCCCTTATGGACTTCACAGAGTATAAATCTAGAAAGACCATAGTTAACAACATAATCTAGATGGTATCTTATCAGATCTGGCGTTCTCCTTCCTTACATCAGCCGCATACATGGATAGTCTGTTTCGGGAACATTTTACGATGGAAATGTTGGTGTATTGAAAGATTTAGGAGTTTTGGGTTTAGACATATCAAGAGTGCTAAAATTAATGCAAATCAGTTCATCTAGGCTACCTTGATGAGCTCAGTAAGTTCTTAAAAGAGCTCATTGACAAACAACATGGGGCCTGGGCTCTAAATCATCTGTTCGAAGATCTAGCTGATGTCTTTGCTTTGATAGAAGAAATATGATAATTAACCAAGAGCTGACTGTCGACCACACTTCGCTGTTACTTGATGATGAAAAACCTCGCACGCAGTTTGAGATCCACAGACTGTTTAGGAAGGAGCTACCCCTCACGAGATCAGCTTAAGAAAGCACGTAAGCTTTTGGGTATGATGCCTTACGGAAAAAATGATTAATGTAGAAAGACCATAGCTACTGCGCATTCTATGTTGAATTGTTGGATGGGGGCACACAAACAAAAAACAGTCAGTTCAACAGGGGCAAATGTGCTAAAAGGACCACAACACGCATCAATGTGCTAAGCTGCAGCAAGTACTACGGGGAGCACGCAGATCTGTGGTCCTTTTAGCACATTTGCTCCTGTTGAATGGACTGCTTTTTGTTTGTGCGCCCCCTGATGTGCAGTACCTATGGTCTTTGATTGATCATTTTTTCGGTAAGTGCTTTCCTAAGCTGAGCTCATGAGGGCAGCTCCTTTCTCAACAGTCTGTGAATCCAAAACTGGGTGTGAGCTCTTTTATCATCAAGTAATAACGAAGCGTGGTCGATAATCAGCTCTTGGTCAATAACCATATTTTCTTCCATCAAAACAAAGAGATCAGCTAGATCTTCTGGAAGATGATCTAGAGCCCAAGCCCCATATTGTTTGCCAATGGGCTCTTTCAAGAATTTACTGAGCTCAAGGTAGCCTACATAAATTGATTTAGCATTGATTTCACCACTCTTCATATGCCTTAACCCAAACACTCCTAAATCCTTCAATACACCAACATTTCCATCATAAAATGTTTCCAAAACAGACTGTCCTTGCATATGGCTGATGTAAGGAAGGAGAATGCCAGACCTGATAAGATACCATCCAGATTCTGTTTTTTAAAATGGTCTTTCTAGGTTTATGTTATCAACCAGCCGGTCCTTATGGCCTTCACAGAGTATAAACCCAGAAAGACCATATTTAACAACATAATCTAGATGGTATCTTATCAGATCAGGCGTTCTCATTCCTTACATCAGCCACATACATGGATAGTCTCTTTCGGGAACATTTTCTGATGGAAATGCTGGTGTATTGAAAGATCCAGGAGTGTTTGGGTTTATACATATCAAGTGTGGTGAAATTAATGCTAAATCAGTTCATCCAGGCTACTTGAGCTCAGTAAGTTCTTAAAAAAGCTCACTGGCAAACAACATGGGGCTTGGGCTCTAGAAGAACTTGCACGCAGTTTGAGATCCACAGCCTGTTGAGGAAGGAGCTGCCCCTCACGAGATCAGCTTAAGAAAGCAGGTAAGCTTTTGGGTACGACACCTTACCGAAAAAATGATCAATGTAAAAAGACCATAGCTATTGCGCATCCTATGCTGAATTGTTGGATGGGGGCGCACAAACAAAAAGCAGTCAATTCAACAGGGGCAAATGTGCTAAAAGGACCACAACACGCATCAATGTGCTAAGCTGCAGCAAGTATTACGGGGAGCACGCAGATCTATGGTCCTTTTAGCACATTTGCCCCTGTTGAACGGACTGCTTTTTGTTTGTCCGCCCCCAAATGCGCAGTAGCTATGGTCTTCAATTGATCATTTTTTCGGTAAGAGCTTTCTTAAGCCGACCTCATGAGGGTAGCTCCTTCCTCAACAGTC
The DNA here is from genome assembly GCA_036346405.1 of Phyllostachys edulis. Classification (NCBI taxonomy): domain Eukaryota; kingdom Viridiplantae; phylum Streptophyta; class Magnoliopsida; order Poales; family Poaceae; genus Phyllostachys; species Phyllostachys edulis. Next base: position 2,188,342 of record CM070552.1, read on the forward strand.
TATGGATCTCAAACTGGGTGTGAGCACTTTTATCATCAAATATGGTGAAGTGTGGTCGATAATCTGCTCTTGGTCAATAGCAGTGAGTCATTAGATCTTACGGAAGATGATTAAAGCCCAAGCCCATATTGTTTGCCAATGAGCTCTTTCAAGAATTTACCGAGCTCAAGGTAGCCTGCATGAACCGATTTAGCATTCATTTCACCACTCTTGATATGCCTCAACCCAACACTCTAAATTTTCAATACACCAACATTTCCATCATAAAATGTTTAAAGCAATTTGTCCTCATGTCTGGTGATGTAAGGAAGGAGAATGCCAGATCTGATAAGATATCGTCCAGATTCTGTTGTTAAATATGGTCTTTCTAGGTTTATGTTATCAACCAGCAGGTCTTTGTGGTCTTCATAGAGTATAAACCCAGAAAGACCATATTTAACAATATAATCTAGACGGTATCTCATCAGATCTGGTATTCCCCTTACTTACATCAGCTACATACAGAGATAGTCTGTTTCGGGAATATTTTATGGTGGAAATTTTGGCGTATTGAAGGATTTAGGAGTTTTGGGTTTAGACATATCAATAGTGCTGAAATTATTGCAAAATCAGTTCAAGCAGACTACCTTGAGCTCAGTAAGTTCTTAAAGGAGCTCATTGGCAAACAACATGGGGCGTAGGCTCTAGATCATCTTCTAGAAGATCTAGCCGATCTCTTTGCTTTGATAGAAGAAATATGGTAATTAACCAAGAGCTAATTGTCGACCACACTTCGCTGTTACTTGATGATGAGATCCACAGACTGTTGAGGAAGGAGCTGTCCCTCACGAGTTCAGCTTAGGAAAGCACGTAAGCTTTTGGGTATGACACCTTACCATGTAAAAAGACCATAGCTACTGCGCATCCTATGTTGAATTGTTGGATAGGGGCGCACAAACAAAAAGCAGTCAGTTCAATAGGCGCAAATGTGCTAAAAGGACTACAACACGCATCAATGTGCTAAGCTACAGCAAGTACTACAGGGAGCACGCAGATCTGTGGTCCTTTTAACACATTTATCCCTGTTGAACTGACTTCTTTTTGTTTGTGCGCCCGCAGATGTGCAGTAGCTATGGTCTTCCATTGATCATTTTTTCGGTAATGCTTTCTTAAGCTGACCTCATGAGAGCAGCTCCTTCCTCAACAGTCTGTGGATCTCAAACTGGGTGTGAACTATTTTAACATCAAGTCATTGTTATTAAGTCGGATGACTAGTCGCGACTAATCGTCGATTAGTCGACAAGTCGGCACACTGGCACCGACTAGTGCGAGCGACTCGACTAGTAGCGCTAGTCGTACGACTTGCCGACTAGTCGGCGACTAGCCGCGACTAATCGGCCTGTTCAAGTCGGACGACTAGGCCCATCATCGCCCTCGTGCCCACCAAATGGGCTGAGGTAGTGTATATGAACAAAAATTAATGGAGAGAGAGGAAGGGACACCAGATCCACTCGGCTCCCCACTCCCGCATGACGCCGCGAGAGAGAACCCTAGCCCATCGCCGCCGCCCACGACGCGCCGACGCCGACGCCGCCGCCGCCACCTCCTCCTCAACCTCCCCGCCTCCCTTGTCCCTATCCACGCTTATCGCCGCCACTGCTCACGTGGCTATCCCGACCTCGAGTGGTCATCGCCGACCCACGACACCGCCATGCACCGCCATCTCTCGGCCCTCCCGGTCGCTGCCGACCCGAGCCGGCCGAGCCAGTGAGCACCACCTCCTCCTCCTTTCTCCTCTCTCTCTTTCCTCTTATTGCGCCATGCCGCCTCGCTTCGCTCTGCTTCGCTCGCTTCCCGCTATGCCGCCTCGCTTCCACCTCTGCTTGCTCGCTCTGCTTCTTCTTCCTCTTATGCTGTTTCGCCTCTTCTTGCTCACACCTGCTTAGTAGTACTAGTAGTAGTAGTAGCAAAGAAGAAGCCAAGATTGCATAGCAACAAAGAAGAATAAGCATTGCCATTTAGGCTAGTAGCAGTCCAGTATAGCATTATGGCTAGTAGCAGTATAGCATTATCATTCTTATGTTGTTTTTCTCTTTATTTCATGAAGTACAATATGCATATGTGTATATTTGTTGCTACAACTTAGTACATTATATGCCCTGTATATATATGTCCTAGTCTGCCGACTAGTCGTGGCTAGTCGCGACTAGTCGGTCGACTAGTTGGCCAAGTCGACAAGTCGGTCCCCTTACGACTCGACACGACTTTACGACTTAATAACCTTGCATCAAGTAACAGCGAAGCGTAGTCGATAATCAGCTCTTGGTCAATAACCATATTTTCTTCCATCAAAGCAAAGAGATCAGCTAGATCTTCTGGAAGATAATCCAGAGCCTAAGCCCTATGTTGTTTGTGAATGAGCTCTTTCAAGAATTTACTGAGCTCAAGGTAGCCTGCATGAACTGATTTAGCCTTCAATTCACCCCTCTTGATATGCCTCAACCCAAACACTCCTAAATCCTTCAATACAGCAGCATTTCCATCATAAAATGTTCCTAAAACAGACTGTCCCTGTATGTGGCTGATGTAAGGAAGGAGAATGCCAGATCTGATGAGATACCGTCCAGATTCTGTTGTTAAATATGGTCTTTTTGGGTTTATGTTATCAACCAGCCGGTCTTTGTGGACTTCACAGAGTATAAACCCAGAAAGACTAGACTAGATTTAACAACATAATCTGGATGGTATCTCATCAGATCTGGCATTCCCCTTCCTGAGTCTGCAAAAAGTTTGGCTAGATCTTCTGGAAGATTATCCAGAGCCCAAGCCCTATGTTGTTTGCTAATGAGCTCTTTCAGGAATTTACTGAACTAAAGGTAGCCTGAATGAATTGATTTGGGATTCATGTCACCACTCGTGATATGCCTGAACCCAAACACTCCTAAATCCTTCAGTACACCAACATTTCCATCATAAAATGTTCACGAAATAGGTTGTCCCTGTATGTGGCTGATGTAAGGAGAATGCCAGATCTGATGAGATACCGTCTAGATTCTGTTGTTAAATATGGTCCTTGTGGGTGTATGTTATCAACCAGCGGGTCCATATGAACTTCACAGAGCATAAACCCAGAAAGACAATATTTAACAACATAATGTAGACGGTATCTCATCAGATCTGGCATTCTCCTTCCTTACATCAGCCACATACAGGAACAATCTGTTTCGAAAATATTTTATGATGGAAATGTTGTTGTATTGAAGGATTTAGGAGTGTTTGGGTTTAGACATATCAAGAGTGGTAAAATTAATGCTAAATCAGTTCATTCAGGCTAACTTGAGCTCAGCAAGTTCTTTAAAGAGCTCATTGGCAAACAACATGGGGCTTGTACTCTAGATCATCTTTTAGAATATCTAGCCGATCTCTTAGCTTTGATGGAAGATAATATGGTTATTGACCAAGAGCTAATTGTCGACCACACTTCGCTGTTACTTGATGATGAAAGAGCTCGCACCCAGTTTGAGATCCAGACTGTTGAGGAAGGAGCTGCCCCTCACGAGGTTAGCTTAAGAAAGCACGTAAGCTTTTGGGTATGACACCTTATCGAAAAAATGATCAATGTAAAAAGACCATAGCTACTACGCATTGTTAGTCGCTGGATTCTTGCTCTTGGTGATAGCAAGATCCTTACTCATCGAGAGGATGACACTTGGAGATGGGGCAATTTTCTTTGTTTATTTCTCAAACTATGCCAATGCCATGCCATGCCAACCTGAGGGGTTGGGGATACAAATTTATAGGCACCAGCCAAGCATATGCTAAGATGCTAGTCTAAGATGCTGTCCTAAAGCAATCAAGATGCTGTCCTAAAGCAGTCAAGATGTCAGTCCTATAGCGCCTAAGATGTCAGTCCTAAAGCGCCTAAGATGTCATTCCTAAAGGGCCAAGATGTCAGTCCTAAAGCAGCCTAAGATGTCAGTCCTTGAAGGGCAAAAAAACCAACACAAAGAAAGACTTATCTATCATTCTCCCCTAAGTCTTGTGTGTCTCCTTGTGAGAATCTGAGCCATCCCGATCCCGGCGCCAAGCTCTCGAACTTGATCCGCCCAAGAGACTTGGTCGAGGTCAGGTCGTGGGTCTTGGGTGTTGACGAGTTGGTCTTGACACTCCCTTCATCCAGCAACCGATGAAGTGATACCTCACCGGATGTGCTTGTCGCTACCATGGAAGACAGGTTCTTCGCCAAGGCCAAGGAGATCGCCATACCGTGCGACCCACAGAGCTCGAGTAGAAGCGGTAGTGGTCGCAATGTACTCGCCGCAGCCTAGACAAAGCCACTACCGCCGCTTGACCGATTGCCACCGACGGACACTTGCCGAGAAGTACAAACACTACCGGTGCTCTTGCTTGTGTCGATGTCGCCGGCGTGGTCGCCGTCGTATGCATTCGATGAAGTCGCCGCGACCGGGCACCTTGGGTAGTGCAAGCCGAGTCGGAGGTGCCCGCGACGTGGCGGAGGATCCTTTTCACGGCCTTTGGTGCTCGTCGTCGGTCATTCAGATGAACCGGTGACGAGTCGACGGCGAACGCCAAGTCCGGCTGCAAGTGGACAAGGTAGCGGCGGTCGCCTATAATCGCCGCAGATCGCGTCGCGCCCACCTCCTCCGCCAGACTTCACGATTTAGCTTCACCTCTCCTCCATAGGAGCGTAATGGGTTGCGATCGGGAGGCCTACCCACGATGCGCTTGGCGAGGGCGGGACCGACGAAGAGATGCCGAGTCGCCCCGCGGACCTCGATCCCGAGGTAGAAGGAGAGGGCCCGAGGTCGCCATCCGGAAGGTGGCCTTCATCTCCGCCTTTGAACGCCTCGATCTCCTTCTCCTTGGTACCGGTGATCACAAGGTCGCCGACGAGACGCCTATCGCCAGGCATTGCCTCCTTGCCCGCCAGAGACCGCGGCCTCGTGGCCTCTGCCGAATCCCATTTGCTTGAGGGTGGAGTCCACTTGGCGTTCAAGTTGCAGTGCTCGCCGCAAGTCCGTAGAGGGCCTTGCGCGAAAGTGAGGACCTTGCTTTTGCCGGGATGATGAATTCCGGCGGTGGCGGACGAGACCTCCTCCTTCAAGTCGCCGCTGAGGAAAGCAGACTTGACGTCCATGTGATGGACGCACCAGCCCTCCTGGGCTGCGAGGACGAGGAGGAGACGACGGACTCCATCCGCAACAAAGCGGCGAAGGCATCGCCGGTCGACTTCCTCCCGCCGGACGAAGCCTCGTGCCACGAGACGCGCCTTGAGCTTGATCACCTCTCCAAATCGTTTTCTTGAGCTTGAAGACCCACTTGAGAGAGATGGCGCGGTGGCCGAAGCTCGGCCAGCTCCACGAGATGGCGCGGTGGCGGTTTGAAGCTCGCCACCCCACGCCGTTTGTTTCGCCGACGGCGTCCATCTCTCGCATCGCGGCACACCATGCCGCTGCCGCTCTCTCAACCTCGGCGAACGAGGCTCGCCGCCGTAAATCGGCGAGGTGCGCCGCCGGAAGTCACTGCGCGCGAGCCAGGGACCGGCCGCCGAGGAGGTCGCCCACGATGACGCAGAAGCGCAGAGGCTCGCCGCCGTGGTAGGCGTTGATGTGATCTCGCTGCTGGACAATGGAGTGGCGAACTCCACCGTGTCGCTTGCTGTCAGGCCGGCCGCCGGCAAGCCGAGCTCAAGGAGTAGGCGCCGCTGGGGGAAGCGAGGCGTGGCCGGCGGTTTGAGGTGGACTCGCCGAGCTCGTGGGCTTGCCGGAGCCGCGGTGGCGGTGAAGGACTCACGGAGGTGGTGGCGAACGAGGTGGGCGGGTAGGCGAAGCTCGGTGAAGACGAAGCCGCTGACTTCGCCTCGGCGGACGAGTCGACAACGAAATCGCCGGGTCATCGGAGTCGAGCCGCCATCCACCATCTTGTCCCACGCCCAACCTCGCTTCGCCGAACACGACGCCACGCGTGATGCGCACGCTACCGTCGTGGGATCGAGGACGCGTAGGCCTTGGCGCCCGCGTAGCCAATGAAGACTCTCGGCGTTCGGGTCGCCGAGCTTGCCGACGTGGTTGAGCTCCTTGACGAAGGCCAGCACCAAGACTTCGAGGTGGCTCACCGCGGGCTTATACCGTGCGTGCCTCGTATGGCGCCTTGCCGCCGAGGGCCTTGGTGAGGAAGCGGTTAGGTGTGAACGAGCAGCCATCACCGCCTCCTCAAAGAGAATGCCGGCATCCTCTCGCTGAGGAGGCGCGGGCGCCCCACCACCGCTCGTTATGGCGCCGACGACGCTGCTCGCCGGGGTGTACGGCGGAGAAGTGACGATGGATCCCTCGTTGGCGCGAAGACGCCACGAACTCGGCCGCGGAACTCACCGCCGTTGTCCGTGCGCAGACCCGGCTTATGGCGCACTCGCCCGCCGCGCAGCCTTGAAGGCACTTGATGGCGCCCGCCATGCCGCTTTGACGCCGAAAGCGATGGCAGCCCACATGTAGCGGGACACGCCGTCGACGAGGAGGAAGTAGCGCCGCCTCCGGTGTAGCCGGTGTTACGGGCCACGAGGTCACCGTGTACGAAGCTCCATTTCTCCTTGGCGCTGAAACTTCGCTCGGGCGCTGAAGAAGCCGCCGCGGCCTTGGCGAGGACGCAGTGTCGCAGAATCGCTTCCACGTGGTCGACGTGGCGGCATGCCCCGCACCATCTCCTTGCCGCCGAGATGTCTCGTGGCCTCAAAGTTGAGGTGCCCAAAGCGCCGTGCCACCTCCAGCGCCGCTGCCGCGGCGGGCGCAAGACAAAGAGGTTGCGCCACCGCTGCGTGAAGGACGAGGCGCGGTTGCTCTGCTGACCTTGACGAGGAGCCGACGACGATGATCCCAGATGCGCAGCACCCCATGCTCAATCTCCACGCGCGATCCGTTCTCATCCAGCTATCCCAAGCTGATGATGGAGTTCCTCAACGCGGGGATGTAGTAGACACCGGTGAGCAACCGGCGACGAAGACGACCGAGCCGACGCCCTTGATCTCCACGGCGGAGGCGTCGCCGAACTTGACGGTGCCTCGAACGCCTGAGTCGAGCTCGGAGAAGAACTCCCGCCGCCCGGTCATGTGGTGGGTGGCGCCGGTGTCGAGGCACCACCCGCCGGTCTTGTTGTTGCGGAATCGCCGCCGGGAGGGCGGTGCTTTTGGCTTGTCAAGGTGGAGGAGAGCCGTTGCGGCCGGTGCCGCTGGAGGTAGTTCGATGCTCGCATGAGCAATGAACAGAGCCGGCTGCTCCTCCTCCGCCTGCGCGACGTGGCCTGCCGCGTCGTGGTTGCCGACAATCCTCGCCCAATGACCGAGCTTGCCGCAGCTTGTGGCAAGAGTCGCCTCGCGCTGCCTTTTGCTTGCCAAAGAACGCCATTTGGCGCCATGCTTGCCGCTTACACGCTTATGCGCGTTGTCGTGGAAGAAGGCACCCCTTCTTCCTCGCTACCTTGGCGGCAGTTTCATCGCTTCCCGAGCGAGGAGCTTCGCCAATGGTGACGGGTCCCGAGAGACACTGTGGCTCATCGCCGCTAACGACCTTTTGAGGCGACCTAACGCCTCCTCGATCGTCATCGTGGAGAGGTCCAGCAGAGACTGACGAGCGAGCCATCTGCTTGTACTTCTCGGGGGCCGCACGGAAGAGCTTCTCCACGCTCTCTCTCGCCGAGGTGACGCCGCCGAACCGCACTACTTCGCAACAGAGTGTTGAGACGGAGAGCAAAGTCATCAACGCCCTCACCGCTTGAAGGCCGTGTTGTCCCACTCCTGCGTAGTGCCTCGCAATGTAGACTTGCGGGCGCGGTCGCCGCCGGCGCGCGTCCGCAATGATGGCGCCCCAAGCCTCTTTGGCGATCCGCTTGTTGGTAAGCGAGAATCGCATCTCGGCGGATCGCAGCGATGAGAGCATCCAATACCTGGTCGATCCCGGTCGAGTCGACGTCTTCGTCACGGATCGCATCCCACATATGCCGCGACCGAGCTTTACCTCATCACCGCATGCAGCCACTCGACGAGTTGGTCTTGGTGAGGGTAGGCCACCCGCCGGGCCGACGCCCTCGACGACACTGCACTCGTGGTGACCACGGTCAGACGAACCGGGAGAGAGAGCGCGCTCGCTGAAGGCCGCTCTCCGTCGACCAGACGCCGCCGCCATGTGCGTCTCCTCCAGAGCGCCGCCGCCAGTGCTCACCGGTCTGGCCGCCGCGCGCCATAAGCGTCTTGCGGTTGCCTCACGCCGCCGCCGCGCCGCTTCCTCTCCGATGGCTCAAGGTCCGCGTCGGCCTTTGCCATCGCCAGAGATGGAGCTATTTATTGCCGCCACAGAGAACCTCGACCTCATCGCTTGCCGACGCTGCCAGATTCGCCGCCGCCGCTTCCACTTCCGCTCTGGCTGCCCGCTACTCATTGCCGCTAATTTGACGCTTTTTTTTCGCCGCCCGCTGCCAGGTTGCCGCTGCTGTTTCTTCCCACAGCCGAGTTCGCTTGCCGCCGCCGCCTCGAGGCGCATCGAAGGCCGAGATCGCCTCATGGACATGGCGCGCCACCGGGAACTGGCCAGCGAGAGAGAGTCAAGCTCTTCGGTTGAAGGCAATGCGGGCCGAAGCGAGGCCGAGAAGGGATTGAGCAGAGATGCTCAAAGTTGCGAGATAGTACGGCTCGATACCACTTGTTAGTCAGCCGGATTCTTGCTCTTGGTGATAGCAAGATCCTTACTCTCATCGAGAGGATGACACTTGGAGATGGGGCAATTTTCTTTGTTTATTTCTCAAACTATGCCAATGCCATGCCAACCTGAGGGGTTAGGGATACAAATTTATAGGCACCAGCCAAGCATATGCTAAGATGCTAGTCTAAGATGTCAGTCCTAAAGGCCAAGATGTCAGTCCTAAAGCGCCTAAGATGTCTGCCCTAAAGCGCCAAGATGTCGTCCTAAAGCAGTCTAAGATGCTGTCCTTGAAGGGCAGCAAAAACCAACACAAAGAAAGACTTATCTATCACGCATCCTATGCTGAATTGTTGGATGGGGGCGCAGAAAGAAAAAGCAGTCAGTTCAACAGGGGCAAATGTGCTAAAAGGACCATGGCACGCATCAATTTGCTAAGCTGCAGCAAGTACTACGGGGGAGCACGCATATCTGTGGTCCTTTTAGCACATTTGCCCCTATTGAACTGACTGTTTTTGTTTGTGCACCCCCAGATGCGCAGTAGCTATGGTCTTCCATTGATCATTTTTTCGGTAAGGCGTCATACCCAAAACCTTATGTGCTTTCTTAAGCTGCCCTCATGAGGGCAGCTCCTCCCTCAACAGTCTGTGGATCCCAAACTGGGTGTGAGCTCTTTCATCATTAAGTAACAGCGAAGTGTGGTCGATAATCAGCTCTTGGTCAATAACCATATTTTCTTCCATCAAAGCAAAGAGATCGACTAGATCTTCTAGAAGATTATCCAGAGCCCAAGCCCTTTGTTGTTTGCTAATGAGCTCTTTCAAGAATTTACTGATCTCAAGGTAGCCTGCATGAACTGATTTAGCATCCATTTCACCACTCGTGATATGCTAAACCCAAACACTTCTAAATCCTTGAATACACCAACATTTCTATCATAAAATGTTCCCGAAACAGATTGTCCCTATATGTGGCTGATGTAAGGAAGGAGAATACCAGATCTGATGAGATACCGTCTAGATTCTGTTGTTAAATATGGTCCTTGTGGGTTTATGTTATCAACCAGCCGGTCCTTAAGGGCTTCACAGAGCATAAACCCAGAAAGACAATATTTAACAACATAATGCTGACGGTAACTCATCAGATCTGGTATTCTCCTTCCTTATATCAGCCACATACAGGGACAATCTATTTCGGGAATATTTTATGATGGAAATGTTGGTGTATTGAAAGATTTAGGAGTGTTTGGGTTTAGACATATTAAGAGTGGTGAAATTAATGCTAAATCAGTTCATACAGGCTACCTTGAGCTCAATAAGTTCTTGAAAGAGCTTATTGGCAAACAAAATGGGGCTTGGGCTCTAGATCCTCTTCTAGAACATCTAGCCGATATCTTTGCTTTGATGGAAGAAAATATAATTATTGACCAAGAGCTGATTGTCACACTTCGCTGTTACTTGTTGATGAAAGAGCTCGCACCCAGTTTGAGATCCACAGACTATTGAGGAAGGAGCTGCCCCTCGCGAGATCAGTTTAAGGCTTTGGGTATGACGCCTTACCGAAAAATGATCAATGTAAAAGACCATAGCTACTGCGCATCCAATGCTGAATTGTTTGATGGGGGCGCACAAACAAAAAACAGTTAGTTCAAGATTGTAGTATTTAATCAGCTCTAACCATCTTTTTTGTAGAAGGTTGAGATCCGTCTAGGTGAAAATGTACTTGAGGCTCTTGTGGTCAGTGTAGATATCACAATGATTTCCAATCAAGTAATGCTGCTAAATCTTTAGAGCATGCACTACTGATGATAATTCCAAATAATGAGTTGGATAATTGTCTTCATGGGGACAGAGTTGTCTGGACATATATGCCACAACTTTTCCTCCTTGCATGAGCACACAGCCACGGGCTTAGCACGAAGTCCTTGTGTATGTCTGGCAGGACTAACACAGGTGCAGTGGCCAACTTCTTTAACTCTTGGAAACTTCGTTCACAAGCTTCTGTCTATTCATACTTCTCCTTCTTGAATAGGTGGGTCATTGGTCTAGAAAGCTTAGAGAATCCTTCTATGAAGCGTCTGTAGTATCCGGCCAGTCCGAGAAAACTACACACTTCAGTCACCGAGGTGGGTTGCTTCCATTCCAACACAACTTCTACTTTAGATGGATCAACTGCTACTCCAGTGGATACAATATGTCCGAGGAAACTGATTTCATGGTGCCAAAACTCACACTTGCTTTACTTGGTCATACAGCTGGTGTTCTTCAAGCTTCTCTAGGACCAAATGCAGATGTTCGATGTGTTCTTCAGTGGTCTTGGAGTATATTAAGATGTCTATGAACACGACTACAAACTTATCCATGAATACTTTGTTCATGAGGTTCGTGAAGTAGGCTGGTGCATTGGTCAGGCCAAACGAAATGACTGTGAACTTATATAGGCCATAACGGGTGGTAAAACCTGATTTAGGTATATCCTTAGCCCTGATCTTGAGTTGATGATATCCTGACCTTAGGTCACTGCGGCTCCTGAAAGCTGATCAAACGGGTCATCAATGCGGGGCAAGGGATATTTGTTCTTGATGGTCGCAGCATTGTGGGCTCTATAATCCACACACAATCTGGTGGTGTCGTCTTTCTTCACGAAAAGCACTAGCGAACCCCAGGGGGATGAGCTAGGTCTAATGAATCCTTTCTCTTGCAAGTCTTCAATCTGTGTTTTGAGCTCTTCAAGCTCATCGACATCCATCCTATAGGGTCTCTTGGCAATTGGGGCGGTCACTGGTTTTAGGTTGACTACAAACTCTATGTCTCTATCTGGTAGTGTGCTAGGCAATTCTTCTGGAAAAACCTCTGGGTAATCTTGAACTACAGGCGTTTCTTCTAGTGGCATTAACCTTTATTGTTAATCTGGGGTACTTGGTGAGTACTACCTTTGTGGATATCATGGGGATATGCCTGAGATCTTAGGATGATGATACAATTGGCAATGTCGTTCTTGGTTTGTCGAAACAGTAGTTTTCGGTTTTGTTGAAATCTGTTTCAAAGAAGTGTCGTTAAACGGTAGTACTGGCGTGTAATGCGCAGTACTACTCATGACGCAGTAGTACCGGCTTGTGTTTACGGTAGTATCATTGGCAGATATTACCGCAAGCAAAGCGGCACGTAAAATCCAGAGAAGATGTTTGGGTGATTTGGATTTCTCGAGGAGCGGTAGTACCGTGCTATGGTTGCCGGTAGTACCGCATGGCGGAATGACCGCATGTGTGCGGTATGGTTTTTCCAGAACGAGTGTAATTTGTGTTTTTGATTTCTCGAGGAGCGGTAGTACCGCGCTATGGTTGCCGGTAGTACCGCATGACGGAACGACCGCGGGTGAGCGGTATGGTTTTTCCAGAACAAATGTAATTTGGGAAGTTTTGGTTTTCCGTTGGTAACGGTAGTACCGCCGTTGTTGGAGCGATGACGATCGCATGGCGATAGTACCTTACCCTAACACTGCCAGAGTACCGATTTTGTGCTGTTTGTCATTTCAATTGGAGAATTGCTTTTGGGTTAGGTCAAGTTCATGGGTTTCATGGCATATGTATTGCATGATGCATGTTTTAACTAACGTGGGTCAAGTTGTAAAGAACTTGTTCCCGGATTCGATTTCTTTGTCTATTGATGTGCAGGTTGCTTGGAGGTCAATGACGGTCAACGGCGAGGATGATCGGGACTAAGCTTGGAGAGCTGAGGTCCAGAACGATCGGGGATACCGAGTGAGGTCAATGGAGTCAAGCATTGCACAAGAGGGATAAAGGTGACCGAATCAGGCGCTTCGGTCGACGGTTCAATCAGCGGCGCTGGGTCTGCAAGTGCCATGGTGGTTTCGGTGGGAGCCGGATGGGAGAGACTTGCCGACATGAAGAGAGTCGTTGCATCAACCTACACGTGGCGAAGCATGGGAGGTGCTTCACGAAGATGGGACTTGGTCTTCGAAAAAGATCGAGAAGGGGTATTTTGGTAATTTTACCAAATACCGCCTTGGTGACCTAATGCCAACCGGCGGCGCAAGACGGTGCGTCAAGAAGTGTATTAGGTCAAGAGAATTGAAGACGACGCTTTAAAATGTGTGCGTGTGTGACCCGTTTGTTTTGGGCCTTAACGGGAGCCCATTAGGGTTACTCTTCTAGAAGGTCTAAGCCTCCACTATAAATAGGAGAGGGTGCTGGCCAGCACCTCTCAACCCTTTCATTACTTGTAAACCCTAGTTTTGCTTTTGTGCTTAGGGAGTTGATAGTTGGAGGTTAGGGTTCTAGAGAGTTGGGTTTGATTTCGTGCTCATGTATTGAGTCTTTGTTCTCCATTGATGGAGTAGCTGTAAACTAACACCACATCAAATCAATCCAAAGAAAGTTCTCTCAAAGATGAGTTCATTTGCTTTCTTTCTCTTTATTTGGTGATTTGAGGTCCTTCTTTGATCTGCGAGTTTTTGCTTGGTTTTTCTTCTTGATCTTGCTTGCTGGGATATGTGGGAACCCATCTAAGGTCATCTTGATCATCATCCATCCACGAGCAAGTTTTGGATCAAGTTTTACGTTTTTGCTCGGTTTTGAACCCTCCTTTGGCAAATTTGAAAAAGATAGGAACTTTGGCTTGGATCTCTGCGATCCTTGATTGGAATAGGTTCCTAATATCCTTAGGAAGGTGTGTTCCAAATTTGGTAGAGTTTGGCCTTACGGTTTAAAAGTTACGACGATTTTCGATTTCGTTTTCAGGCGTTTCGTTCTTCGTCAGATAAAAGATAGTACCTTTCTTTTGCTGCGGTAGTACCGCGGATGAGGTAGTACCAAGACTTACAATGGTGGTAGTACCGATTCACGAGATTTCAAAGACAACTTTTTGTTCTTTGCTCCTGTGCTTTGGGGGTTTGATTAGGATTCAATACAAGGCTTCCGCTATACTTGTATATTGATCTTCATAGCTCTCATAGCTATTGGAGTGAAATTATTATTGGATCCAATCTAATGCGAAAAAGATTTTGAGCTCCTATTCACCCCCCCTCTAGTCGCCTTTCGGTCCAACAACCTTTCTATTGGCACAGTCTATCATTCCTTGGTATCTAGCCAACCAATCCATCCCTAGGATGATGTCCAGAGTTTGGGATTATAGCACCATAAGGTCTGCTAAGAATCCAAAAATTTTCATAGCAATCTCTACTCTAGGACTCACTAACGTAGCAGTTAAGGGTCCCCTGGGCGAGCTAAGTACCACGGGTTTCTTCAATTTAAAAGTTGGCAATTTAAGCCTTTCAACAAACTTCCTTGATATGAAAGAATGGGAAGTCCCAGAATCAAACAGAACATGTGCAGGTATTGACTTAACAGAGAACGTACCCATTAGTGCTCTGGTAGCGTCTTGAGCTTCGTCTGCAGTGACGTGATTCACACAGCCTTGGTTCGGTGTCGAGATGGTCCTAGATGCTTGCGAGGTGGCTCTTGTTAGGAAAGCTGGGAGTACTACCTTGTAATCGACCATCGGCGCTGCGCATTTCTTCAAAAAAAAAAAAAACACAGGCGCCGCACATATCTAGTGTGCATCAACTCTACCAGTAGTCCTAATCGGTTTTGGCTGAGGACGCCTATGATCAAAAGCGTCCCCCCATCTGCATGCATTAGGAAAAATTGGGGATCAATCCCTCTACACAACTGAGAATCGATTGCAATGTTTCTCTAGGCAAGAGGATTGTACCACAAATGTTCCTAACGGTGTAGTTTGTCCTTTGTTTCTACCGGCGGCAAGACGCCAAACGAGGGGGAGAATGTAGTTCACCTCGTCCCCCCAATCGCTCGTCGGCTGCGTATGTGAATTGCTTGGGTGGCTCGACCGGGGCGAAGTGTCATCGCTTCACGGCATCGACGCCTCTACTCTCCCGCACCTGAGCTCTCTTCGCGTTGCTGCTTTGACTGCTACAAGGCTAGTGGTGGTAAGTTTTGAATCAGGTGGCGGTGGCGCTCGTCTTCGAGGGGATGAGAGAACAAGAGGACTGGGGCGGGGTGAAGATGTGGTTGCCGGTGTCGGTGCAGAGTAGTAGTAGTAGTTGGGGACAGGGACAGGGAAGAAGACGATAGAACGGGGATGGGGATGCCGGCTCATGGAGGCGGTGAATCCTTGCGACGGTGGCTCGACGCGAGCTCACCGGTGTTGGGGTCGTCGTCGATTTCATCTGTGGCGAAGGCAATGGGAAAGGGACTGGCAAAGGTTAGGTGGCGGCGGTGATGCTGGAGTTTGGTTCGCAGTGGAGAAGAGGAGGTTGCGCTAGATGGAGATGGATCGGGAGGTAGTTCCTGCCTTACACCAGATCGTGGGAGAAGTGGGGATGAGACACAAATCACACGATCAAGCGATGGGGGAGGAGCGAGAGATGGAGCATGTGTTTCTTTGCAACGGGGTGTGACGATTTGCCCCCGCATAGGGGTAAACTACTCCTTTTATTAGTTAAGAGATAAGAGATATAGATTTTAATCCACCTAGTTGAAGGAAAAACCAACCCACGACGCGCTGCACTACGTGGTTTGGGGACCGCGCACTACGCGGCTCCATGGCGCCAAGGAGACCTGCAGGGACGTCTGCTCCACGTCCACGATGCGCGAGCCCTGTTCGACAGAATGCCCCATCGAAACGCTGTCTCTTGGAGCGCCTACGTCGGAGGCGGTCGTCGGGGCAATGGAGCAGGGAAGGTATATCTGCATCCACTATTTTAGCATGTGAGCAGCTTATCTATTTTAACATAAAACAGTTTTACATTGTTTCATGAAGCTCTCTCTAAATAGGGTAAAGAAGGGTATAGTACAAGATTGTTGAGCAATGGTTGCTCCTAGTCTTGAGGGCGACCTCTTCTTCTGTGTCGTCCTCCCTCCCTCACCCTTCGCACATAAACCACTTGGGCATTTCCTAAAAATAGAAAGGCAGCAAGCAAAGGAAATAGAAAGGTGCCAAGCAAAGGATCGAAACAACAAGAAGGGGAAGAAAACTAATCTTTCCCCCTTCCCATCACCGTATCATGCCCAAGCTCATAGATTGGTGGTGCTTCATTCTTTTTTCTGGGGAATTTGGTTTGGGACTGCCAAGAATGGGAGGTTTCTTTTCTCTTTAACCAGACATTTCTTTCCATGTGGATCAAAGAGTTGGGCAAATCGACATACGTACTTTTGGAATTTATTCTGATCGGTTTGAACTTGAAGGGTTCTCTATCTTATCTTTCTTTTTGCCTTTTTGGGGTAATGCAGAAAAAGTTTCTCAATTTGTTTTTCTGCGATAGCTCCCACATTTCCCGACTCCTTTTGAACATACTAGCTTAATCCACATGTGCCGCGGGAATGGGATTTATCGAGGCATCCAAATTCAGCACCAAAAAGCACTCATGTCCTATTTGCGAGTATTATCTTATCAAATTTGGGCCAATATTTTCAGAAAATTACCTCAAGAAAGCATCGCAGACGTTTTAACAGGTCTGATAATCAGCATTGACGAGGGGAGATTCAAGGAAGGAATTAGTAATCAACCTTTGGGCATTCTCGAGGTACTAGCTCCCGTTGAGCGGGCAATGGCCGGTTTGGCATAGAAGCTAGGGGTCAATCAAGCAAGCAAGCAAATTATATAGGATGAGGTGGCTGAGGAGCAAATTAAAATGGCTCAGCGCGTGCCTCATTTCTCTGCTGCTCCTCACAGCAACAGACTGCGACGTTGGCGCAATCAGGAGTAACTTATTGTGGCCAGCACCTCCCCCTCCGCCTCCCTCTGTTGCAAGCCGAATACAAGATGAATTGGTAAGAGCCAAGTTAATTTGTCTTTGCATTGGTATACTTCTTGTACTCTCGTAATGCATGTATGCCTAATTCTGCCGTTGGTAGATTACTTAGGACTTAGGTATATTGTGGAGGGTTGAAGAAAAGTAAATCAAGAAGTCAGTAGTTACTTCATGGGAGCCTAGTATCTTGGCCTTCAGCGAAACACAAGTATGAGTAGTGACATCAAAGTGTCATTGTTTCGGCCGAAATTTTCAGATCAAATTTTGAATTTTTCGGATTTTAAACTAACAAAAATAAAAACAAATTCGAGCAAAATTTAAACAAATTCGATTTTTTTGGACAAAATTCATCCAAACCGATTTTTTTTGGACTGGTTTGTATTCCTACAGGCCCTCACCGGTATGGCTGAAAATTTCCGATCTTCGGCCGAAATTCTGAACACTGATTCTGGCAGCAGCATTAGGACAGCAAACCATATGGGTAGTACAACAAGGGTTCAAGACACCATGCCTTCGATTTTGTTGCATGATACGCATGCCATTTCCTCCTTGCTTGTACTTTAGATGGTCTTTGTGCTTTGTACTCCTCTGGGTGGAATGGAATTTGTGACTCAGGAGATTTACTGTTGCTGACCTTAAAACTTAATACGTGCAGAATTTTACTTCCAAGGTTTTCTCACATTGTGATCATCTATCACAACACCTGACTACTTACTATAGTACTCCCTTTGTCCACAAATGTAGGTTGATGTGGGTTCCGTGCAGTTAAGCTTTTGAAACTGACCTTTAATATATATTAAATTATATAGTTTGACTACATGAAAATAATGTCATCGGATTTGTCTTGCAAAATACTTTTATAATATATCATTTTTTATTTTTACTAGTATATATATTACGATAATAAATTATAGTCAAAGTCTTATATTGGAGACTGTGAAAAGTAAAAAATGGCCTACATTTGTGGACGGTGGAGTAATAAGCAATATCTTTCATCTGTGCACATGGAACCAAGTGAAAATTGACAAGAATTCATTAGCTTTTCGACCATCATGCCTTTTCATCCGGGTGCTATTCTTCTTCTTCTTCTTCTTTTAGTGGGGTATCAGTCTATACTTACTGTCAGATTACAATTAATGTCAAGTTTTCAAGACAGCTTCTGAACTTACCTACTCCATTTTCAGATGGAGCCTTGTTAATTTCTAAGGGGTGGTTTGGTTACATATACTTTTTTTTGATAAATGGGAAACACCCGTTTTCTAAAGAACCATTAATTGGTGACTATATATGACCATTCATGATGTTTACAGGTTAAAATACAATATCCACATGTTTACTAACCATTATTTCTCATGCATTGCATTACATAGGTGGAACAAGTATGGGTCACTTGTGGTCTAGACATGAGAATTCTTCAAGATGTTAAAAATCGGTCCCATTACACCCTTGTATTGAATATCATCAGCAGTTCGTACAGAACAGATGATAAGAACACCTCCCATCCTCGTAAGAACAATATCAAGGAAGGAATCTTCGCTACCTTGTCACCAGAAGCTGCGAACACTTTGCTGGACTGCTTAAGCAAGCATAATTTCCCTTTCCTAGATGGTGTCTCCAGACATAGGCGGGAGGAGGAGGAGGCAGGAAGATTATGGCCCAACTCTAATAATATTAAACCGCCTTTTGCATCAAAAAGAAGATATCTACTTGAAGGAGATTCAGCAGCACATTATTCTTTCTCACCGCCAGCAAAAGAAGCAATTAGAAGTGTTTTGTCTTCCGAAGCAGAGGCCCGTCCACTAGTCACTAGTATGAAAAAGTCCACTAAACCAGTGCCAAAAAAGAAGAGCAAGGACTCCAGCTCCGCCACTGTTGCCGTCGGTTTGTCAGTGGCTTGTACAGCATTGGTTGCTCTTATCTGTCTGTGCTGCTGTGCTTGTCACGGAAACCATAATTCGGCATCACCATATGATCTAAGGGATGATAAACCACTCCTGAGTTTGAATTTGAGTGACCTATCAGGTGGTATGAAACTAATACAAATGCAGCTCACCTTTTTGTTTTATGGCATTTTTACTAGTAGCTATACATGTGCTGAATATCATGCCTTGTCCTTACATGGAGCAGGTTCTTCCCGTAAGTCTTGTTCTACCCCGATCGACGTAAACAGGTTGGGAGCATTGTCACTCAGTTCATCAGAGAGCCAGCAGCTGGAATCTTCATTACCAATCAAGTCACATGCGCCGCCATCTATGAAGGTAGGAGCTGGAGCGTTGTCCATGAAGTCAGAGGTCGAGCGAAACAGCAATGTGAAGGCGATGAGACTAAGCTCGCATGAGATAACGACCATTGGGGGACGTCCGGTGGTCTCTAACTCTCCGGCCGACAAGGCTGCAGTTTCTTGTACTACTGCATGTGCACCACCACCACCCCCAGCTCCACCTCCTGCTCCAAAGGCTCCTGCTGATGCACCACCTGCACCAGTACCTCCTAAGCCATCTCCAGCACCGTTTCCTGCTCCTGCTCCTGCTCCAGGGCCACCACCACCTCCTGCTCCAAGGGCTGCACCTGGACCTCCACCACCACCAAAAAGAGCTGGAGCTGGACCTCCACCACCAGCAATGCCCGGTCCTCCAAAAGGACGTGGGCCGCCGCCACCGTTTAAGAAGCCAGCAAACGTGGCAGACCATCATGCGGACTCTAATGCTTCTAAAACAAAGCTGAAGCCCTTCTTCTGGGATAAAGTTACTGCAAATCCAGATCAAGCAATGGTGTGGGATCAAATTAAAGCGGGATCCTTCCAGTAAGCTCTTCTGCTGCTGCTGCTATACATCTCAGTCAAGTCTCAACTGCTTACTTGCTATTGCGATGGGAACATCAGTGACATTAACTCTTTAACTGTACCAATTCATTGGTAGGTTTAATGAGGAGATGATCGAAAGTCTTTTTGGTTGTCACTCTTCTGACAAGAAAAGTACGGATGGCAAAAAGGATTTGGCAGCAAAGGATGCTTCTCAGTATGTTAGGATACTTGAACCTAAAAAGGCACAGAATTTAGCAATATCACTCAAGGCACTCAGCGTTTCAGCTGAACAAGTACGTAGTGCAGTTACGGAAGGTAAAACCAACACACTGCGATTTAACTTTGAAAGTTGTCTGAAGCAACCACATCGAAATGTCCAGCTTGATTTTTGTTTTCTTGTCTAAAACCGCTCATTTGATGTACGCAGGGATTTTTGAACCGGTATAATTTTTTTTTAACAGGGGACGGTTTGGCCGAAAATCGGAAAAATTTGGCCACTTTCAGCCGATTTTTTTAATATAAAAATGATTTTTTTCGGATTTTAAATTTTTAAAAATTATCTTCGAACAAAATTCAAGCAAATTCGATTTTTTTGACAAAATTCATCAAATTCGTTTTTTTTGGGCTGGTTTGTATTCCTACCAGCCCCCACGGGTAAATCTGGTATGACCGATTTCCGAAAATCGGCCGGTAAAAAAATCCCTGGATATACGAGCTGTTCTTTTCGGTCTGGAGTTTCAGTCCATTCGTTTCTTGAGTCATATATATCGATCCCGTGTTTTGTGCTTCTTTTCTTTATATACTGTGCAACAAAAAATTGTGTATATACCACCGATGACCTGCTGCCACTCTGTTTTGGGGAAACAAATTGCATGCAGGGCATGAACTCCCCTCCGAGCTGATACAAACCTTGATAAGGTGGACCCCAACTAGTGATGAGGAGCTAAGGCTTCGGCTGTACACTGGAGAAGTCACTCAGCTCGGTCCTGCGGAGCAATTCTTGAGGACCATCATCGACATCCCTTACATCTTCCAGCGCCTGGACGCCTTGCTTTTCATGGCCACTCTGCCGGAAGAGTCTGCAAATGCGAAGCAGTCATTCGCAACCATAGAGGTAACTTAGTTCCATCCACAGACGATTTATATTTAATCAACGCTGTCTGATGGATGAATTACTCCTTCCGTTATTTTCTTACTTTGACTTTTTGTTGTCCGACAAGCGAATTTGACCGCTACTTTTTATGAACTTTACAATAAGATATACTAATAAAATTATAATAATATTATGGAAGTATTTTTATAATTTTCATCTAGATAGCTTCAAAGAACAGTAAAATTTGACAGCACGGATTCTACAACGTAACGTTTTGGTTTGCTGGTCGGTCAGGTGGCCTGCCAAGAGCTTAGGAACAGCCGTCTTTTCAAGAAGCTATTGGAGGCTGTACTCAAAACCGGCAACCGGATGAACGACGGCACCTTTCGAGGGGGAGCCCAGGCGTTCAAGCTGGACACCCTCCTCAAGCTGTCCGATGTCAAGGGGGTTGACGCCAAGACGACTCTGCTGCATTTCGTTGTCCAGGAGATCATCCGCTCGGAGGGCATCCGTGCCGTGCGGGTCGCGCGGGAGCAGAACAGCAGCATCTCCAGCGTGAGCTCCTCCGATGATCTCACCGAGGATGTCGGCGATGACACGGAGCACTACAAGCAGCTGGGCCTCACCGTGGTATCCAGCCTGGGAGACGACCTCCAGAACGTCCGCAAGGCGGCATGCCTCGACTCCGACGCGCTGACCATCTCGGTGGCAAGCCTTGGCCACAAACTGGTGAAGGCCAACGAGTTCCTGAGCACGGGCATGAAGAGCTTAGATGAGGACAGCGGGTTCCATCGCAGGCTGGTGCAGTTCGTAGAGGAGTCTCAGGTGCAGGTCACCCACCTGCTGGAGGAGGAGAAGAAGCTGCGGTCGCTGGTTCGCACCACCGTCGATTACTTCCATGGGAGCACCGGGAAGGAGGATGGCCTGCGCCTGTTCGTCATCGTGCGTGACTTCCTGGCGATGCTGGACAAGGTGTGCAGAGAGGTCAAAGAGGCGGCCGCTAAGGCAGCTGCCGCTACCAAGAAACCTGCTGCTGCAGCAGCAAGGAGCAGGCAGCCGTCACAGTCGTCGCTCTCTTTCCGTGATCCTCGCCAGCATCTGATGCCTGCAATTCAAGATCGGAGGGGGGCAGCAGCACACAACAGCTCCAGTTCCTCTGATTCTGATGACTGAAACCTGATTCTGACCTAGCTAGCTATATCATGTCAAGGTATGCATGCATATTATCATGTCATGGATCGATTATCCTTCTTCGTTCATATATATATATACACACACACGACTCCCTGCAGGTTGGATTGCATGCGTCAACTGATTATGCATTTTATATATGTACAGGCATGCAGGAAGAAGGGAGGAACAAATTAAAGTTGTCCTCCATTGAATATGTTGTGAAATATATGCTGTCGTCGACGTTTCGGGAGATATGGTAGAGCTGTCCTTGCAAAAAAGGGGGGAAAAGATGTCAAAGACAGTCGCAGATACAAGGATGGTTCGTTTACGCAGAGGCGCTCATCCACTTGTTAGAGCGATGAGATGAGATCGCAGCATAGGTAGCCTAGTTATTGTTGAGAAACCAGTGTCGTGTACGGATCCATACAACCAATCAACAACTAGAAGCAAGAGCAATCACACAATTAGACAATGCAATAGTAGAAGAACAAATAGACAAAAGATGAGAGAGAGCACAATCAGCAGCATTTCTTTATTCCAATGATTTTATGTACATAATACATAAGTGTCTCTCCTATATTTGTAGCATAGAGTCCTAGGAATTTGGTATGCGCCAACATGTCCTTGGTGGACAAGAAACCGACCGGGCCAACGGGCCGGCCGAATCCCGTCATAGGGATTGGTTTCCTAACACTCTCTTTTGGGCGAATATCATGACATGCACGTGCCTAGTTAAAAAGTTCTTCCAAAAATCCAATGGGATAAAAGATAGGAGAAAAAAGTATATCGCATGCGCAAGTTGTATTGCACTCGTTGTCTCATTGAAAACCTTACTAGCAGGATACCTGTGTGTTGCAACAGAACCTCAAAAGCAAGGTAGTCAGAGTCGAGATTCTAAGTTGGATTGATTTGCCTCCGGTAGGATCGAATCGTAGAATCGGCGATTCTACAGAATTGTAAAACTACACATATCTAACATCTAAACTATAAGTTTGTATGATTCTTATATGGTTTACCACTTACTTATAACCAAAAAAGGGACAAAGTACTTTTTATCGCACAATAGAAAAGCATAATGGTATTGACATGATGGGTGATATAGTTCTGAACTACTGAAGAACAGCTAATGACCACGACTAGTTTACTACAATTACATGAGAAATCTTCACAACTTTTGTAAATCAATATCTAATTACAACGCTTGCATGTTCTTTAAAAGCAGTTAGACATACTCCAGGAATAAAAATAGCTTATCATTATCAAGCTCAAGATTGCTCATGTCATAATATAGATATTTATACTAGCATTACCACACTGATATAATATTTTGCATGCTTCTTGTTTATTTATAGTTTCATTCTCAGAAATTAATATCAACAAATTTTGCTCTAAAACAAAATATCAGCAAAGCCTGGCCTCTAAAAAAAAATTTGCCAAAAAAAAATTGCGACTCTACCACGATTCTACTCTGCGATTCTACACGATTCTACCTGATTCCGATCCACGGTGTGATTTGGATCGACGGGCCGTCGTGGGTTCATAGAATCGTAAGACTCTAAGAGTAGGATCGCGATTCTAACTACCTTGCTCAAAAGAGAGTGATACATATTAGCAGACGGGATCCTAAATTGTATAATAAATATCAATTTCCTTTCACACACACATAAACAGAAACATTAACTCCGCCTATTATATCACATGCTACAACTACTCCCCGGAAATTAAAATTTTGAGCTTGTAGATTGTTTACCTTTGGAAGTTAATTAGAAGTTGATGCCGACTTCCCTCCCTAACGAGCTGTCCATTTCCAGCCATTGCCGCCCGACAAGGAAGAGGGCTACGCGTCGACGGTCATCTTCTTCCACCTTGAACCCAAACCGCGACTCAGTTCTCACAGCCATTGGCCTTTGCAGCCCTTGCTGGACACATCGTAGTGAGGAGGTGTGAGGCTGGGGGAGGAGGTGGTGGCGACAAGGTGGGGATATGCGAGGAGGAGGCGGCAATGCTTGTTCGACCGGCATAGCGCAAAAGGTGGCGGCGGCGCAGCCACGCAGGGAAGTATTAGGATGAAGAGGACGCGGTGCGGTGAACTTGAGACGGTGGTGCGGCGTGGGAAGGATGCCTTTGTCTCTGCCTCTTCCTCGTGCGAAGTCACTGCCTCCTTTCCTTTCCCCGGCGCTACCACTTCTCCTCCAAGGTACCGTCGTCTCCTCTTCTCCTTTCCCTTCTGGTGCCTTATCCTGTCCCCGACACCATCTTACCACGTCGCCGCCTACAAGGATTATCGAGAGAATTGTATTTACCAATTGCTCACTTCACAACTGCTGCACCAGCATGGAGGCGCACTGCCGCACTGCCATAGGTATATCGCCTTGCTGATCGCTCCCCTGCCACAACCATGTCGTGCAGCAGATGCAGCTCATCCACCGACTACATAAAGGCCGGCTCCGACGGATGGTGGTCAGATGGAGACTAGAGAGGGAGCAGATGGAGGCTCGCCGCCGCCGAATCTGGTCGTCGAGAGCTCGGTAGAGACGCGTCGCCGCTAGATCTGGTCACCAAGATCTCGGTGGAGGAGCGTCGCCGTCGATTCTAGACGCCATCGTCAACTTCCGTCACAGGAGAGAGAGGATCCACAAGAGAGAGGGCTGGTGTGGTCATGGAGAGGGCGGTACGGTGAACCGGTGAGGGTGGGTGGGAGAAGAGATGAGAGACTGGGGAAGAGGGCGAGTGGCCAGGTGGGGTGGAAAGAGGAGATCGTGGGAGCTGGCCTTTTCGGTTTTCCTAGAGATCATGGGAAAGGACATGTGGCCAGGCGAGGCATCAATGGTTTCAGACAGAAGCGAGCGCACCCTGTCATGGGTCGACCTCCCAGCGAGTGGAAGAGGAGAAGGGGCGAGCATTTTTTTCATAGCGGGACGGGAAGTGGGACGATTCGTCCCGCTATGTGGTGGTAAAGTCTTTCTTTTATTAGTTAAGATTATGAGAAACCTTATAGTAAAAACCCACTAAGGGAAAAAGTACAAGAATTGATCTTCTTAATCATATCATCTTCTCGATAACTATCCTTCTTGCATAGTATTTAACCTTTAGAATCAAAGATATATGGGTTATAGTTCAAGTATTTGCTCCCCCTTAATTCTGCACATTTATTAGTGGTAAAACCTTCAAGGTAGCTTCAGGTGGTGATCATCAAATTGATTCCTTCTAGGTAAACAAAAATTAATACTTTCATAGTCTAAAGTATGATGATCAAAGTTAGCATATATGCTCCCCCTCGAGATGACATTTGTTATAGTCTTCCTTCTCCAATGCCATAATACAAAAATAAAACATGGGTAATGATATTATGAGTAAATCTAACAGATTATCACAATGTTTAGTCTTTGACATTATCTCACTATTCTTCATGAGATTGTGAGGATAAAATTATTTGGGAGCAATTCTCTTAACACTATTTAATTGTGCAACACAAGCAAATATTTGTCCTTAAAGAAGACTGGGGGTAAAATAAGTTCAATGTCACATACCTTTTGGATATGACTTATCAAGCCTCTTCATATGTGGATTAAAACTATGCAACTTTCTCTGAGTGGATTTTCAAAGTTACAACCAACTAGTCTGTTCTGCAGAACTATAAGAATTGGTTTGTACCACTGCCGAGTAAGATATAACCAATATAAATTTTGGCATTTATGGGACTAATCAAATCGCCATTATCACCAATATATTCCGTACCTTTATGGTATTAGAGGATACCACCAATTTTCACTATCTTCCTGGTGGAGATGCACTTATAACTACTTATACTGCTCGCTTTTGATCCTATTGTTCCTCATTTCATTCTCTCGAGTCTGTGTAGGTCTTTGTCCACTTCTAGGGATCATAGTCATTGACATGATTATAGATATCAACCGTTAAGTTACTTATTGACTTATTCCTTCAAGAAAATGCCCATTCTTTAGGTGGAGACTTATTATTAAGTATGAGATATTTATGTTGTCGAGACCCAGATTTACACATCCAAAACCCTCTGTGTATTATGAACTAGTCCCAGATCAGTAGCTAGTGCACACAGCAAACATCGATGAAATACCATCCATTTATCGATTTTAACTAAAAAATCTCAAAATAACAAATAGTAATAACAACCGGACCTTATGATCAACGTTTACTTAACTTGCTACGTAGGGCTAAAGAAACAAATAAACTCTTGCAGCAGAACGAGAAAAACTTGGAAATGCCGATCAACATGCCCACATGCAATCGAGTAGAGAACACATCCTAATCGCAAAGCCTTCAAAGGACTCCTCTTCGTAGAACTCTTGAGCAGCGTTGTTGGACCGAAACAGCGACTAGAGGGGGGGTGAATAGGAGCACGACACTTTTTCACCTTAATTGAATTCAATACTAATTTCACTCCAATACCTTGGACACACGGCAATTAGAAGCAATTGAACCATTATGTGAGTTAGCATGATGCAAATGATGGTTCATGCAAGAAGATCCAACACCATCCTTGGAGGCACGCCGCGAGTGGACAACTCGATGAGGAAAACGAGGTCCATCTCTAGAAAAGCGGCGATGGCCTTGCTCGAAAGCACCATGAAGAGAACCAACAAAAGCACCAAAGGAACTCACACATCGTCGTCGTGGGTGTGTACCTCGATGAATAAAATGAGGCCCACCTTTTGGAAAACGGTGGAAATCCTGCCTCGGGGCAGCTCGTGGACCAAAACCAAAACCACGAAAACTGAGTCCACGATGTTGTCCAACACCACTAGAAAAGGTGTCAAAGATGTCATCAACAGAGCAAGTCCTTATGCTAGGCTCTTT
Organism: Phyllostachys edulis; assembly: GCA_036346405.1. Lineage (NCBI taxonomy): Eukaryota > Viridiplantae > Streptophyta > Magnoliopsida > Poales > Poaceae > Phyllostachys > Phyllostachys edulis. The sequence continues at coordinate 2,214,722 of CM070552.1, forward strand.
AGTGTGCATGTCATGAGAAAGTCTATTGCCACTAGGAGACTTAGAAGCATGAGCTCGACGCATGTGTTTTGCACGACGAAAACAAAACTCCACAAGACACCCATCCTTTTCACAAAATGAGCAATGGTGTAAAGATCTACATGGAGACACGGTCCGAGAGGACGAAGCACCATTGTCGCTCAAAGAAGAAGTCCTTTGGGGCAAGCTGGAAGAACCAACATCATAACTCGCCCTCGTGTCGGCACTAGGCTCACACATGCCATGAGATAAGAAATGTGTGTCCCTACAGGCTCGACGACACATTCGACGCCAGTGTTTGACACGGTGGAAGCAAAACTCAACAATGTGTCCATCTTTCTTACAAAAGGTGCAATGATACTTCTCTTTTGAAGATATAGTACCATTTGAGGCAGAAGCACCCTTGTCTTTAGAGATCCCTTGGACAACACAAGAAGAGTCACAAAGAGTCGCACTTGCTAAGGAAGAACTACTCAAAGCAATGGCACAAATGCCAACATCAAATGATTCACGTTTAGCACGAAAAGACTCCAACTCCGAATGCAAAGAAGCAAGAGAAATCTTGAAAACATCAATCTCGGAATGGAGGCAAATGCAAGAGTCACATGACTTGGCGCTCATATCATCGCGCAATTTCTTCAAAGACTCTATCTCGCTTTTCAAGGAAATGCAAGATGTGCAAGAATTTAATGATGCTTTCGTATTAAGCATGCAATTCAAAGCATCAATTTTATTTTCTAAACTAGCACAATTCTTGCAAGAGACTAAACTATCTTTAAGCAATTTTTTATACTCTAAGCACATGCTACAAGGGCTAGCTTTAATTTCAAGAATTTCAGCTCTAGCATTCTCTAATTGCTCAAGGTGAATGGAATTAGTCAATTTTAACTTTTCAAATTCAGCAAGCATGCCTACACAAGAATCACAATCATTTCTAGCCATAGATCTAAAATTGCCTATTTCTAACATAGCATTGTCAAGCTCATGATGTAAGGCAACACAAGAATCACATAGCATTGAAGCATTTGATTTCAATAATTCATTTTTAGATTTTAGGCATGCAAGAGAATTATTCAAGTTATCCATATCTACAAGCAAGGAATCAAAAGCATACATGGAGGTTTTCAATTTGGCAAGCTCATGAGACAAATCAACCTTCTCTCTTTCTAACTATTTCATTTTCTTCCTAAGAGCGATCAGTTTATGATCATATGACCACAAGCAATCAATGAGTTTTTCTTTGCTTACCATGCTTAGCTCGAGTAAGGGATCATCCTCGAAAGAGTCATCATGATCATCCTCGAAAAGCTCTCCATCATGCTCATCCTCTATCGCTACACAACATATGCCAATAGGCTCCTTCTCCTCGGGCTCCATGCGTATCTCATCCCTGAAACTAGGACAATCAAAACCAAAGAGATCGCCACAAAAATCGCAGGAGAATTCCTCCTCCACCGCCAACATAAATATCGTACGTTCAAGCGTCTTGTCACGACAGACATCAACGACAAAAGAACCACGACAAGATGGAAAGAAGCGCTTACAAGTCAACATACTAGTCGCCATACTCAAAGATCGGTGAAGATCACAAAAGAGCAAACCTTGCTCTGATACCACTTGTTGGACCAAAACGACGACTAGAGGGGGATGAATAGGAGCACGACATTTTTTCACCTTAATTGAATTCAATACTAATTTCACTCCAATAGCTATGAAAGCTATGAAGATCAATATACAAGCACAGCGGAAGGTTTGTATTGAATCCAATCAAAACCCCAAAGAGAAAATACCAAAATCACCAAAAACTAGAAACCAAAATAGTTGGGCGATCAGACCTCTCAAATTGGTGGGTCGACTTTTTTGCCTAGCGGTCAGACCTCTCAAATGGGCGATCTGACCTCCAGCACAATGAACAGTGAAATCAACCCGAACTTCAAAATCACAAATTGGTCTAACTTTTGATCCGTGACTCCAAACCTTACCAAATTTGAAACATACCTTCCTAAGGATGTCAGGAACCTATTCCAATCAACGATCGTGAAGATCATTGCCAAAGTTCCGACCTTTCTCCGTTTGAGTGAAGGTTGCTCCAAAACCGAGCCAAATACGAAAACGGTGATTGAGATGATTTCGTGGGAGGAATCAATCCAAGATGGCTAAGGATGGTTTCCTATACGTCCTAGCACCCTCAATCACAGAAAGAATCAAGCCAAAAGCTCTCAAGAGCAAAACCCCCAAAATCACCTTTTCTTTCACCAAAACCAGGCAAAATCAAACTTAGATCCAAAAGCTTGCTCGTGGGTGGATGATGATCAAGATAACCTTAGATTATATCCCACACATCCCAGCAAGCAAGATCACAGCAAGATCCCAAATAAAAACCTAAGGAACACCAAAAATCCCAAAGACATCAAAGAGAGAGCAAGAATGAGAAAGAACTCAACTTGGGGCAAATCTTGCATGGATTGATTGGATAGATGGTATATTTACAGCCACTCCGCCATGGAGGACAAAGCTCAACACTTGAGCACTCAAATCAATCCATCTCCCTAGAACCCTAGCCTTCCAATTTCCACTCTAAGCCCTAGAAAACAAAACTAGGATTTCACTTAGCCAAAGGGTTGAAGGGGGTGCAGCCACCTCCCTCCTCTATTTATAGTGGATGTTTAGACCTTCTAGAAGATTGAACCCTAATGGGCTTCCGTTAAGCCCACACACAAACGGGTCACATACGCACGCATTTTAAAGCGTCGTCTTCATCTCCTCTTGACCTAATCCGCTTCTCCACGCACCGTCTTGTGCTGCGGGTTGGCAAAAGGTCACCAAGGCGGTATTTAGATGAAATTATCAAAATACCCCTTCTCAATCTTTTTCCAAAGACCGAGTCCAATCTGTGTGAAGCACCCCCATGCTTCGCCATGTGTAGGTTGATCAATGGCTCTCATCATGTCGGTAAGTCTCTCAACCACCATGGCACTTGCACCGACCCCGTGCCGCTTGATCCAACCCGTCGCATCGAACTGCCCGTTCGGTCATCCTTGTCCATTTTGCGCCATGCTTGAATCCATTGACCTCATCCGGCATCCTTGATCGTTCTGGACCTCAGCTCTCCAAGCCTAGTCCCGATCATCCTCGTCGTTGACCTCCAAGCAACCTGCACAACAATAGACCAAGAAATTGTTTTCGGGAACAAGTTCTTTGCAACTTGACCCACGTTAGTCAAAACACGCATCATGCACCACATATGCACTGAAACCCATGAACTTAACCTAACCAAACAATCATCGCCACCGAGTTGGCCGATGAACAAGCCAAAACCGGTCGACCGCCTCGCCTGGCCTCGATCACACTGCTGGCGGTCGACCGCCACCGGGACTTAGCCAAAATTCCAACTTGGAAATCTGAAACCTTCTGGAAATTTCAAACAAATAGAACTTTTAACTCGAAGTTCCAAAAAATATGAGACCAAGTGTAGAAGAATCTCCTCTCTTGCCTACACTCTCTATTTTTGGCCCAGCTTCAAAATCCAAAATCTACTTTGGCCGGTCAGATCGCCACCCATTGGCCGGTCTGACCGCCAGCCACTTAGCCTGAGCCTGACTTGAGGCCTGGCCGGTCTGACCGCCAATGTGGCCGGTCTGACCACCACACAGTCTGGTCTGACCGCCACACAATGGCCGGTCTGACCGCCTGAGACCTGACAGTAGCAGGACTTTACCGAAAATGAGAGTTTCTCCAAACACCTCGACACTATTGTCAATTGTTCAACACACTAAGATTAGGATCATATCCACATGATATCCACAAGCGTGATACTTTTCAACTGAGCAGCAAAGTTTAAAGCTGTGAGTACATAAAGTACTCAATAAGTTGTAGGAAATAGTATGCAATTAATATTCATGCAGGGCTTGAGCAAAGGATTAGTTGTATGGTTCTTTTGTAGAAAGCAGTATTGACGATCAATACAATAAATAGATTGACATGCGTAATTCAACAGAATAATAAATAAATAGACAATTGCTTTGAAACTGTAAATGTAACAAAATGTATTGATCCCACATTCCACGGTACAACGGGAGAGATAAGCAAGAGATAAGGGAGAGAGTTATACAAGGCCTAATGGGCTATGGGCCTCATGGGCTATACAAGGAGAGATACTACTCTTAACACTCCTCCCTCAAACTCAAGGTGGATCTGACACATTGAGTTTGAGAACATGAAGTCTATGTTGTTCTCTAGTTTGAGCCTTCGTGAAGAAGTCTACCACTTGAAGCTCCAAAGGAACATATTGGTGACAAATAGTTGATTGTTGGCCATGAAAACGTGTGAATGAAGCATCCACATCAATATGCTTGGTTAGCTCATGCTTGATAGGATCATTTGCAATTTGAATAGCAGTGATACTGTCACAAAGAATGGATGTAGGTGCATCACACGGAACACCAATGTGTGGACAGGGTACTCAATGTGTGGTGCCTTGGCACCGAGGAATCCACCAACAAGTGTAAGCGCCACAGATACAAAGAACCTGAAAGCATCTAGGCCCCTAAAAATTGTTTTGGTAATTAATGATAATATGTGAATATGGGATTAACGTGTTTATTGAGTATTTACAAGGTTAAGTCCCATTGGTGAGTTTGATGACGTAAAGATGTATGCTAAAGGATACATGAAGATCTACATAGCTCAAAGACAAGGTACAAGTAGTCTAGAATCCTTTTATGTTTTACCGGTCTTAGGAGAATTGGTTGGAAGACCGAATTATATGTTAAATGCCGTACTATTAAGAGGGATCATGACTAGTAGCTTGATAGCTTGTTCTTGTGCAAATTGGATCAATTAAGGATCATGCATGCATTTGGATTTGGTTTTGGAAAGCCAACTTTGTTTTTCAAAGAAAAACGGTAGTACCGACGTTAAATTAGCGATACTACCGCTCAGCAGTACGACCGGATTGTGGTGCGGTACTACCGCAAGTCGCTCGTTTCGATTTCTAGTTGGCGGTTCATTTAAAACAGTAGCTGTGTTTTTTGGTTCGCCGCCTCTCCTTATAATCGGTTGTACCGCATTCTCGAAACGGTAGTATCGCTCTGTGGTTGTACCAATTTCTATGTGGCGGTACATTTTTTTCAGAGAGCGTATCTTTTCGGCCAAATTGGAAACCCTACAATCGGTAGTACCGCTCATCTGTGCGGTATGACCGGATCATGCGGTTGTACCACAACTTGGTTGGCGGTCGTACCGCTCTAGGATTTTCAACGGCTATGTCAGAGTAATTAATGCTACTGTTCTAGCCGTTACTGTGCTCTGACAGGGGTGCGGTAGTACTGCTCCGTGGTTAGCGGTCATACCGTATTTCGCTGAAAGTTGGGGATTTCCTCCCCAACGGTCATATTTGTTGGTGGGGGTTATAAATACCCCTCCACCTGCTCAAGGACAGAGCCAGAGTTCATTTATCATCTATAGAGCCTTGAGTATCCTCTCAACACCCAAAACACTCTTGTGCATTCATTGTGAGGTTGTTGTGTTCATTCAAGTGCATCGATTCATTCTAGTTGATCCCCTTGCACTTGAGTGCCGTCAAGCGAAGGACATTGATTCATTACTCTTGGAGTTTTGCTGAACTCCTAGACGGCTTGGCGGTGATTGCACGGTGATCTCTTCAAGAAGCTTGTGAAGAGGCTCAGTGCCAAGATTGTGGGAGGTTTGGAGTTCGCCATCTTCGGAGCGGAGGAAGAACTACCCATAGTAATCGAGGGAAGGCTTAATTCGTGGAGCCGGCTTGAGTTGTCAAGCTTCCTCAACGTGGACTAGTGAAGACCGGCAAGTCTTCGATACCACGGGAAAAACTTTCTTGTCTCAATTGTGGTTATTTCTTGTCTTTACTTATTCCGCATTTACAATTCTAGCTTTTATCTTGTGTTGAATTGCTTAGCTAGAATTGTATCTAGTTTAGACTAAGTTATTAATTGGCTTAAATTGTTAAATTGTCAAAAAGTTTAAAAACCTCCCCGCTCTAGTCGGTTATCCTTGATCCTACAGAACGAGAGAAGAAGCAATACAACAAACAATGAGAAGGGGATGGCACTGGTCCGGAGTGATCCCCACACTTGATTGTCTTCCACACACGAACGCTAACATAACCTGCCAGAATTCCAAGAACTAGATAGAAGAACAGCATGCCTGTGATCTGTGTACCATGGGAGGCTAGGGACATGAACCCAAGTGCAGCAAACAGAATGGTCACCACAGCCATCCCAAGGATCTGAACACCATCCCCAACCATAACACAGAGCGGCATTGGGTTACTTGGCGCACAGAAGACATCACTGACCACAAGCTTCCACCTAGACAGCTCCTCATTCATCTGCGCCTGCGCCTCACTATCAAGCTCCTCACGGTCCTCAACAATATGACAAACACAATACCAGTGAGGAAAGCAATAACCATGAGTGAGCTGAGGATCGAGAACCAGTGCATCTTGGCCCCCCTCCATCTTCAGGTACGCATCCCACCTCGAGGGCCACTTGATGTCGCTCTCCACGAATGACACCTATATGTGTATATGATGGGCTCATTCTCCTTGATGCTCATGGACACGATGGTTGGGTTGCACTTGATCTTGCTCGGGTACTTGTTGTACATCTTGAGCGACTTGACGTACTGTGGGTTGTGCTTGATGCTGCACGACACGACCTCGAACCCAACGACCATCCAATCGGCGGATGACCCTGCGCCACCGTCCTTGCCCCCGGATGAGATGATGTGTAATGTCCCAAAATTTGGCTTTTCAAAAATCTTTTGAGTAGTTTAGGTCCCTAGAAAAAAATCACCAATTTTATTTGAATTAATAAAGCTGCATTGGGACTTTCACAAATCAAAAATAATTTAATATGATTAATCTCAACATCAACTAATATCAAAACTATTTTATTTGGATTCTATGTGCTTGGATATACTTTCTAGATTTTTCTAGAATTTTTCCGAGTGCATTTGCTAATTTTCTATTTGCCCTTTGTGTTTTTTGCTATTTTCTAAAAACAAAAACCTACTAAATCTCAGTAAATCAAATGGGCTGAATTCCCTTTTTGTTTGGCCCGCATCTTCATTTTACCTCAAGCCGCCAGGCGTCTCGCCTCTCTTGGACCAACCGAAACCTCGACCCACCTCGCCTTTTTCCTTCCCAAATTAAATCCCACATTGCTTTCACCCTGCTCCTCGTTCGGCCAGACTTCACGCCAACCCCAATGATCAGGTCTTTGCATTGCCTCTGGCTAGCTCGCTAGTGGCGCCATCCTCAGCAGCGTTCACAAGCATGCGTCTTGACGCGATATCGACCCCGCCGCCAGTCGGCGTCCGTGCCCTCTGGCGCCACCCTCCTCTGGTCCGCTCCTCGTCGCCACCGCTATGCCCTAGCGCCGCTGCTTGGAGAGCTGCCGAGAACCGCCGCCCCAAAGCCATCTTCTTTAACTCCGGTGCCACGCCCGCCTCGCCGTTCTCCGCCATCGAGATGCCTCAAGCCGCTGTGCACGTTCGTCGCCCTCCCGTGCCTTAGCCGCCACGGTCGGGACACCACCCGTCGCCGCCCACACCTGCGCACGTCTTCTTCGCGACCGGTGCCGATCGTCACCGCTTTCCCTCCGCCATTGAAGCTGCCCCGAGTTCGCATCGTGTGTGTCGCGCCGGTGAGCCGTCCTCTCTCTTCATCGTTTCCCTTTTGCCCCAATCCATTTGGAGCTCTCGCCGCCGCCGATTTGGAGCCCCTCCGTCTTCGTCGGTGTCGCCCTCGAGATCCCCGCACCGCCCAGGACCTCTTCGAACCCGTGGCCGTCATCATCAAGCCACCGTCGGGCACCATTCCTCTTCGACTGGAAGCTCCGCCGCCTCGCGTCCTTGGCACTGCCGCCGTTCACCTTCAACGCCGGCGAGGCTCAAGGCACCTCAGGCCGAGCCACCACCTCCCATCGCAACAAGGTAGTGGCCCCATCCCGTTTTGCTCTCGCCAGAGCCCAACCGGCCGTCGCTCATCACCATCAACGTCAACCCGAGACGACCATGGCTGCCGCCCCCTTTATGTGCCTTCCAAGTGGGCCCAACACCCTCTCTCTCCCTTGTATGTCTCTGTAACGATCGGGTGTCCCAGATCCGAATCAGGACCGTGCATGTGCACTTGTGTGACATTCTAATTTTCCGAGATTTGTATAAATGTGTAAATAAATCAAAAATTAATTTTATTTTTAAAGAGAAGTCAAAGTTTGACTTGGATTGTATAGGTTTGAGTTTTGTTGAGACCTTCCTTTGGTATGTTCAAAGGGTCTCAGCAAAAGGGTGTAGGTTTAGACCCTCATTGTGGTCTGGACCTCCCCAATGGCACGTGAGATTAGGCCTCCCTTAAAAGTTAGACTTTGACCTATCGGAACATACCTTTTGTCTAGGTTTCCTTTCTTTGAGCTTAGTAGCTTAGATCTTTTGTTGGTTTGAATCTCTTAGGATTCAAACCAATTTTCTGTTCAGACTTCTCTTAGGTTTAGATCTCTTATCACCCGGGCACTTCACAGTGCCCAGATATCTTTTTATTTGGACCACCTTGTAATTTCGTGGCCCTTTTGTGTGCCTTCGATTTTTCCTAAGTTCAATTGAACTACATTGATTTTTGCTCTGGGCCGAGAAGACCTCCCTCGGGTGGAATGCTTATGGAATCACTCCGCATGGACCTCCCTTGTATTGGATCGGATGGTCTCGACCTCCTCCCCTCTCTAATCTAAGGGTCTAGACCTCTCAAGCGTTATGTCCCTTTAGAGACCTCCTATTTGTTCTGAATCGGACGGCTAGGACCTCCCCTCACCTCGAATCCAATGGTTCAGACCTCCCATGCGCTATACCCCTTCGCGGACCTCCCCTCTGCATTAAATCCAACGGTTTGGACCTGCCCTTGCTTTGAATCCAAGGGCTTAGACCTCCCTCGCGCGTTTGTTCTCTCTGAGGACCTCCCCCTCGCGCGACTCTTGGCTGTTGGACCTCCCTCTCGGAGATCCAACCGCTCAGACCTCCTCGCCAGACCTCCTTTGGTGAGATCCTGACCGTCAGGACCTCCCCCTGTCTAGACCTCTTCAACCTTTAGACCTCCCTATCCTTGGGCGTAAGACCTCCTAATTTCCTAAGACCTCCTTAAGGACCTCCTCTGCGGGAGTTAAGACCTCCCCATCTTTGACCCGACTGTCTCAAAATTGACTGGCCCCACTTGTCAGTCTTAGTCAACCTCATTTCCTCCGCCACATAAATATCTTAGGCATTTAATGCAGGTCTTGTCACATTAAATGCATTCAAATACGTGGTGTATACTTTGAACCTAGTCACTTAGTTGTACTCTGACATACTTCTTTGTTCCTTCCCAAAGCATCTTACGTGTTCTTTTAGTGTACCTTTCACCCAGGGCGATAGCGACACCTGCCCTGACTTTCACTAACTTTTGACTTACTTCTATACTTATCTTTGGCACGTAAGTGCCTAGTTTTTATCACACATAATTGACTATAAGTCATCCTGGGAGCCTGGCCGTTTTCACCTTCTTCCCATTTATCTTCTTGGCTCTGGACCAGTGACCTTTCCCGAGAGAACTGGGCTCTCACGACCTTCTTTTTCACCCATTGCTGCTTATCCTTGGTAAGTTCTTTGATAATTTGCTCTACCCTTGTGTTTGCCATTACACTGAAGCGGTCATGTTCTTCACAGGGCCTGCTCTTGCGGATTTCTCTTGGTCTTTTATGGCCTTGGTCAAGGGATCTCCTCTCTGGACCTTGTGCAAGCGTCTCTGCCTCTAGAACCTCTTTACCCTCTGCCTAGGTCACATCTTCGGGACCTTCTTTGAAGATCTCTTTTTCCTTTGGTAAGCTAGACCTTCTCCAAGTAACCTAATCTAAGTATAATTCTTTTCTGTAATTAGGTTTTTGAAGTTTTTCTCTGGAGTTCTTTTGATTCTTTAATTGGATCTTAATTTGAACCTTCTTTGAACTTGCCTTATATACATATATATATATATATATGTGTATGTAGATTGTGAAAGTTCCCAAGAGTCTGAGGATTCTGAAGAGGAGGAATCTCAAAGTAGTGAGCAAGGCAAGTTGCATTCTTGATCATGTTGCACCTACTATATCAAATTAATTATGTCTGTTTTAATGTGTATTGCATGCTTATTTTTATCAAGCTAGTTCAATACCAGTTTTAACTTTGTAGTTATCCCCATTTCCTTTGTATGACCTCTGTTGCTCTTGAACTGAACATATTGTCACCTTTAGGTCAAACTTGGCTAATGCAGTAGTATGAGTCAAGATCATTTGAAAAACATATGCTCAGTTATGCTTAGCCCAAAACTATTGATTTGGGGAAATCTTTACCAACATAACCAAATAATGTTTTAAATGTTTTCACCATGACATTGGGTTGTCATGGAGGTATGAAAATGGTGCTGGGAAAGCAAAGAAAATAAACTTGGGTTTGGACTGGGGCAAAAATTGGATGGTTTGGTCGGTGCCATGTTTAGGCACGGACTCTAACCTGGTTATAAGGTGGAGGTCCATGGGTTAGTGAATGTTGCCCTAGTCATGTGAGGACCGGTCTTTGAGCGACCAATGCCATGCCTATAATGGGCTATGCCACAATCGTGCAACCACATGTCTCGAGAATGGGGTGTGGGACTGGTGAGTAATTTGCAAAACTCCACTACATCTTTGCTCCATTGGATGTGTGGGAGGTCTTGTTTGGCCAATGGTCTTTTATGACCTATTGTTCCCACTGGTGCAAGAGGGGGCTTCCCGCTGGATGGCTATCCATAGGGGGGGGTGAAACCTTAGCAAGGAAAGGCTGTGGTGGAGCAATGCATTGTAAAAGCCTTGTCTTGAGCTCTAGATCTCTTACCTTTGGTAGTGAGAGATGGCATTGACGAATGCCGGGCAAACTAGAGTAATCAAGTCGTGTGGGTAAAGTGCACAACCTCTGCAGAGTTAAATCTATTCGAATAGCCCGTGTCCACGGTCATGGACGTGCTGGCAAAGGCCACTTGAAGTTAGATATTGATTTTGGGAATCTTTGGAAATGATTTCTAAATCTGTTTTGGAATTGTCATTCCTTTGGATTGGGGCAGGGAGCCTCTTGTCAGGAGGGTATCCTTCACTAATTCATGATGATTGATATCCAACTGAAAAATTGTTTTAATGTAAAGAGAGTTCTATCTATTAAAAGACCTGCCTTTGAAATTAATAATGGTATTGGAAAGAAAAATGGCTTTGTGCAAAATAACCATATTATGCCATCCTTTGATTATCCATTTATGCATGTCATTTTGTTAACCCACGGGTGTAACTTGCGAGCACAGTGGTAGTGCTCACTCTTGCTCATTACAATCTTTGCCAGGAGAAGACTTTGGTAGTGATGGAGATCAAAGCAGCTAGGTTATGCTTCCAGTCAGCTGCCTGTGGCTTGTTGATGGACTTTTGTGCTTTCTTTTGACCTTTTTTGCTTTTATGTACTTGTGTTGGGCCCAAGGCCATCCTGTAATCAACTCTGTTAAATATTATGTTTCAATAAAGGTATGTTCTGGATGTCATCACCTTTGTGCTTGTACTGTGAAGAGCTAGCCATGATCCTTGGGACTGGCTCGGGTTTCACAGAGGACCTTGGAGCAGGCTCGGTCCATCCATGTCCTCACGGTGGTAATAATATGTGGAGTCCTAAGAGGTCCCAGACCTCCACGACCTCCTCTGGAGGGTCGTGGGAGGTCTTGGTGAGCTCTTAGACCTCTTCATTTATTGTTACACGGGGACGTGGCAGGTCGGGTGCTCCTATGGTTCTAAGACCCTCTCTCGGGTTGTGATCTCCTTGACCTCCAGGAGGTCTTGCTGGACCTCCTGGCAGGTCTTGAAGGTCAACCCGAGAGGTCCTTGAGACCTCTGGGAGGTCTCTTTGGACTTTCCAGAGGTCCTGGAGGATCTCTCGGGAACCCTAGGATTGGGTCGTCACAACTTGTGCCAATAGCATGTCAGCGTTCTCGCCTACATGGTAGCCACGTTGGTATTGTGCCACATACGCCATGTCAGCCGCCTCAGTTTTCGTGCAACCGCGGATGCCACGTATGTGCTGCACAAGCTTACCATGCCTAAACCCTAACACCGAAACCATATAGACTTGGTTCATCGTGAACCTATTCTATGACACCTAGACCCCACCTCGTTAGATACTGTTTTGTGAACCAGGTTCACCATGCACCTTAAACCCTAGATCGTGGACTTGGTCTATGGACCAATGGCCCACTTGCCATTCACTTCGATCTTTTCTGGAATTAATTTAATTCTGGAAAACTCTTTTATCTTATTGGTCCCACATGTCATTCACTACCTTTGATTTCTTTCACTTATCAGTGGACCCCACTTGTAAGTCTCCAATTCTATTTAATTATTTGATCTGAAAGAATATTATTTGAATATTCTTTTATCTCTCGATTTCATCATTTCATGTGATATTTCAAAGCTCACATCTTTTGCAACCGAACTCCGATTGAATCCATTCAAATTTATAAATTCATCTAAATTCAAGTTCTATTTATTTGAGATTTTTATTTAATTTTTGGAGTTTGTTTGCTCTCTATTATTTATTTATTTGGTTTGTTTGCTTGCTTGCGAGGTGATGTTGATACTACGAGAAGTGCTGATCAAGAAGGAGCTGAAGATCAAGGAAGTAGAAGATTAAAGATTAAATAAGATCATCATTGCTATAGCAAGGCAAGTTATACCTTTGATCATGTTGAATCCCAGTTTTCTAAAATTACTTTGATTCAAATTATTGCATTTATTTTAAGTATTTATTTAAATGCTTTTGGGTGTAGTTATTATCCAAATTGTTATAACCTCCTTGTCTATATTGATATGTCATAATCTTTTGTCACCCTAGCTTGGTTATTTATTTAGTTGGTAATATCGTAGCACCAACGTGGGTTGGCTAGATACGAGTAGATTGCTTAGCCATGCCACGAGTCATCATCTCATGTAAGTTACAATTATCAACTTGACTAAGTGACTATGAAACTATGTGATAAAACTGTGTGTAATATGTGCTATTACTCGTGATGGCATGTGTTGCACTTAACCAACTGGGTGGTAAAGGATTTAGACTGAGGCAAGTGGTGGATACTGTGTGACATGGTGGCTGTGTGAATGGGAATATTAATCTGTGTGACATAATAATCTATGTGTCTTAGTTAGAAATTGGAAGTCTTGCCTTGGTCAATTAAGGACTTAACTATGTGCGCCGTTGAACTGAGCCTTACTGTACGACCACATGCCTGGTATGGGACGGACCTAACTTAGTAAGTTATGGATTCTTGACATTGATTACTCGGGTAGTAGGTTAGGCTGTGTTGATTGGGTGGAGGTGTGCTACCAAGTAGTTACATCACGAGGCGGTTCGTCGTGTCCCTGTCCAACGGTGTGTGTCGTACCATCCACTACGTATAGTTTGGTATGACGGTTTGTAAGCACACTAGGAGTATCAATGCTTGAGATAAAGTTTCTGAAAGGTTTTGTTGTGATCAGCTCTGATCCAGTTGATTGCATCTTGTGGGTAAAGTGTACAAACTTTGTAGAGTGTTAAACAATCTATTCGAATAGCCACGTCCGCGGTCATGGACATGCTCAGGGATTTCACATGAGGGGTAGATTTTCATAAAACATTTGGGAAGGGAGCTGTGTGATTTAAATCATATGGCTGTGTGAATAACTTGATTAGACTGTGTGTCTTTGTGAAAACAAATGATAAAACTTAATATTGTTTATTCGTTTTGAATTATGCTTTTAATCTATTATTCATATTCAAATTGCAAATGTTGCATTTATGCAAAATAACCACAGAAGCCATTCCTTTGGAATAAGCCATCATGTGATTGCATTTCTGTGGTTTGACTTGCGAGTACGTATGTGTACTCATGCTTGCTCTATTAAATCTAGCAGAAGTGGAGGAATCGTCAGTCAGCAAGGTCTACTTTAAGGATCATGGAGAACTAGGTCGCTACCGCCTCGTTGGGTGCTGTGGGCATATGGATGGGCTTCACTGAAGTTATTCCGTTACGTTCCGCTGCAGCTTCTTTGAGCTTTTCGCCTTCTGAGGCATTAATTGTAAACTTTGACGTTAAGGTCTTTACTCTAATATTTATTGTTATTTGCCTATTTATTAGTCATCTTTGTATATGGAAATGATATTTCACTGATGTTGCCATTATGTGCACTAGCGTGATTCTGGACTAGTGCAGTATACACAGAAGGTCCAGAATTGTATTTTTGGGTTCCGACAGAGGTGGTATCAGAGCCATATCGACTGTAGGTCGTGAGCTTAGTTAGAATGGCCGTTTTTAAGGAAAACTTCAAAACTTATTTTACAAATTGAAAACCTCAATGATGTGTTATTCTCATCTCGTCTAGCTTTTATATTCTCATCTCGTCTAGCTTTTATACTCTTCCATTCTATTTCTTTCTCATCTATATTCTTGGTCACCGTTTTGAGTATTAAATTGGACTCGCTTCCCTTATAACTTCTATAGTTGTCGTTATCTGTACCAAATGTCTTGGTGGATGCCCAAGAGCTATTTTGAGCAACTCTTCGAAGACCATACAACCAACAACAACGTATCAATATCTCCCCATGTGTTCAAGACAAGTTTTTGCAAAAATTGAAGACAAGTAGAAGTTGTGCGTTGCCCCCGTCTTTCTCCAAGATGCACCTGCAAGTATCGCAAGCAGTCAAAGTTTGATGAAGACCGTAACCAGTTCGAGTTGTCTTCAGACCAGCCATATAAGATAAATCAGTGTTGGTTCCTCCCGTGTGTTGAGCCAAGTTGCCCAATTAAGTTAGAGCTTAATCGACTAGACGATTAGATTTCGTCTTCTTTCTCTTGTGTGTAGTTTGTTTGTGAGTTTTATGCTTCTTAATAGCTTTCCAGCTATTTGTGTGTTTCTTAGTGTTCCTTGGGTTAAACCTGCTCCCCTAGTAGATTGTCTTCCCTTACCTTATGCTTTTCCCTCTCATCTATTAGCCCTGGTCAGCAAGTAGATGGAGAGCCCAAGTGGAGCCAACCTTGCCAGTAATCTTGAGACAGTCTGTGCCAGCTTAGATCCTGTCAATTCCAGTGAATAGTTGTTAGTACTAGAGCAGACGATAACTAGCAACTATCTCCAGTGCCAGTAGTGACACATCAGAACTCGAGCCCGTTTCCTGCCACCCAAAATCAGCTTATGCCAGCGACGATGCAACCGTTGGACAGCAGTAACCTCTACAATGATAATGAGAAATTTTTCTATGCTGCTCATCAATTAGAAGGAGTTGCATTAGATTGGTGGGAAAAATTTCGCTCCGCCCGTTAGGACAAGTAGACCATCACCTGGTCAGAGTTCGACGCTGCTATTCGTCAACAGCATACGACATCAAGCAAGCGTGATCAAGAGAAACCTGCTATTCCGATATCCTACACTAAATCTAGCCATTGTCATTTGAAGTGCTGCCAACCAGATAAGTCAGAAGATTGTGCATATACCTGTTGTGGAGAAGTAGGCTATAGTGCGGATGAGCACAATATCAATTGTTCCACTTGCGAAGGAAACCATTCCATTAGAGAATGTCCAATGAGCAAGATCACATGCTTCTTATGTGAAGGCGATGATCATTGTCCGAGCTAGTGCCCCATGTATTCAGTGTTGACTTCTGCAACACAACGTCAACAAGAAAACTTCTGAGCCACTGTCAGAGCATTAGCAAAAGAAGGCAAACCATTGCCAGTACAGGATTTGTCAGATAAAGAATCACAAAAGCGTAATGTTGATCTTGGCAACCAGCCACAAAAGAGAAGCAAGCCATTATCGTCAGTAGTGTGTTTCAAGTGTGGTAAGCAAGGCCACTATGTCAAGAGATGCCCTGCAAAGCGTCAAGCTTCAACCTTTAAGAAGGATAGTCATTCTGTCATAGCCTCGTCAGAAAAGTTGCAAAGTTCGACCCGTGTATGCTACAGTTGTCGTGAAAAAGGTCACTACGTCAGCCAATGTCCCCAAAAGAACCGGTCACTCACTCCAGACGCCAGAATGCCAGAAGTTGTGTCAGTCAAGATCGTAACTCCCAGAGCAGGTGGTAACGCAACAGGACCCGTGTGTCTAGTGAAGCAGTCAAAGAAGAGACGTTTGTGCAATGAGGATACCAAGAAAACCTAGATTGGTGATAACAGATATTGCAGCGCCATGTTTCCGTTTGTGGCAATAAAATCAGAGAATAGTTGCATCCTTTCCTCTATTTCGGAGCAGAAAAGTAGACATCTTTGTATGCAAGTTATGAAGAAAAAGGATTGTTGAATATTAAAGTATTGGATATCTCTCTAAGCATATGCCATTGAAAGTCGAGTGATCAAGCTTTGAGTCATGTTGTTTGAAGGCCGTAGAACCGTAACCATGGAATGTGATGTTGAATTCCAACTCATCATTTTGCATAGCCATGAGGCAACAATAATTGATTGAAGAATCTAACCATTGGATAATGTCCACATCCGCAAGAGAGTATGCAATTGTCATTGCAAATGATCTATACAGCATGCAGCTGTATTAGAAGTCAAGTTTTTCTTTAACTTGGTACCCTGGATCAGCCAAGTTCAGAAGGAATTATGTGTCAGAAGTCAGTTATGACAAAAGTTGTTAAAAGAGTTTGCATATATGATAGAGAAGATCAGATGATTTTCTCAGATTTAAGCAGTGTCAAATCAAGTTCTTTAGTTTGTCAAGCACCAAGGTGAGCTGTTATGATGAATTGATAGTACAAGGATGTGTGAGAATTTCAGTCTATCCAAGAGCTAATCTTCCGAACCTCAGAGTCAGCTTGTTTGAAGTTTTGAATAAGAGTTTCAGTTTCCTCGGAATCATCTGTGAACAAGACAGTGTCAGTTGAAGATAAGCGAGACAGTCGTTTCAAGATAGCCAAGACCCCTCATCATTGTAAAAGGACAAGTTCGCCAGATCGTCAGAAGTGAACTGAGTCAGTGACAATTTCAGAAGAGGTTAATCACAACTCCAGCGTTCGTATTGACAGATACTAGAAAGAACCTTGATAGCTTTTATCACGGAACATCCAAGAATTTGTGTGTTAAGGAGTTTCGCCAGCACTTCCTAACAACTAAGGTTTCAAGCAGTGAATTTTCCTAGCCGTAATTCAAAATTTGCTATCGTGAAGAAACAAAGAATGGTTTTAGTGGATTGAGAACCACGTGGTCAAAGTCCATTCCCTCAGGTCAGACCAGTATGGTGGTAGAGCTACCACAAGAATCTGTTGTCCAGTCAGACAAAGTTACATGTGAAAGTCAGAAGTTGGGTCTTCAGTCAGTGCAAGAGGATATCTGTTGAACCCTAGAGTTCAAACTGATGCTGGAAAATCAGGCTTGACCAGACAGTTTTGTCAAAGAAATCTGCCATTTCATTTCTATTAATATCACTGAGTTTGGAGACCGTCTAGCAGAGTGGTATACGACAGAGGTTGTATACGACAGAGATGGTATTTGCCAGAATGGGTATAGTGTCAGATCAACAGAGATGATAAATTTGCATGATGTGTTAGAAAAGTTAGTGTCGGACCGAGGATCCCAGTTTACCTCGTGTCAGCGACAAAGAGTGTATGAAGCCTTGAATGCTCGTTTCAGTTCAGTATTGTGTATCACCCTGAAGTGGTAGACAGGCGGAAAAAGATTCATGAGTTGTGCCTTAACTCATGGTTCCAGGACGAGCAAGTAAGTGTTGTGTGCAGAGTTCCTCTACAACACCAGTTGTCAGCTAGTTTGCAGTTGTCACCATTTGAAATTCGTAGTGGTTGATCTAAGTCATTGCTCAACTAAGGGCAGATCAACTCCCAAAGTATGTGGATTTTGCATTAATCATGAAGCAGAAGGCTAAGTGTCTTAAATCCTGAAGGGGTTGTAAGTAGCTTAGTTCAAGCAGAAAAAACTACGCGGATTATGCAGATTATCCCCCTCGCAGCCATGTCTATCTTCAGAATGCATGTTGAAGATCGATCTATGTTAAGGATTGTATGACAGAGGTGACAGAGGTGTGTCAGTCAGTTCAGATTTTGAAGCTCGGAAGAAGAGTTAGCTTGTTGAACTGAGTCACCAGTCAGCAGCAGGATCTCCTTAACTCCAGAAGTGTCTTCGAGCACCGATCAAGCAGCCTCGTTAAAAGCAATCGAGTTTCAAGATGCCTTTCCTGTCAAGAGTCAGTCTGTCAAGTTTTCGTTGAAGCAAGAAGTTCGGCAAGAAGCAAGTCGTTTGTTCTGTGAGTGTTCAGAAGAGCAGTTCTGTCAAAGTCAAAGCAGTTTGAAAGCCAGAAGAGAACCTAAAGGTCGAGTTCTTTAACCTTTTCTATAGCCAGCCTGAATCTCGAGGTCGAGATTCCTTTAAGGGGGGAGGTTTGTAACGTCCCAAAATTTGGCTTTTCAAAAATCTTTTGAGTAGTTTAGGTCCCTAGAAAAATTCACCAATTTTATTTGAATTAATAAAGCTGAATTGGGATTTTCATAAATCAAAAACAATTTAATATGATTAATCTCAACATCAACTAATATCAAAACTATTTTATTTGGATTCTATGTGCTTTGATATACTTTCTAGATTTTTCTAGAATTTTTTCGAGTGCATTTACTAATTTTCTATTTGCCCTTTGTGTTTTCTGCTATTTTCTAAAAAGAAAAACCTACTAAATCTCAGTAAATCAAATGGGCTGAATTCCCTTTTCGTTTGGCCCGCATCTTCATTTCACCTCAAGCCGCCATCCCGTCTCGCCTCTCTTGGCCCAACCGAAACCTCAGCCTACCTTGCCTTTTTCCCTTCCCGGCCAAATCCCTCAACGCCGCTCAGCCCTACTCCCCCGTTCGGCCCGACTCGCTGCCAACCCTAGTGGCTGTGCCACATTGCCCTGAGCACTGCTCGCCGCCATAGCATGCCTGCCGCCTGCTAGTTCACAAGACGCTGCGTGCGAGCGATCGCGGTCTTGCACCGCCGCTGCTCCTGGGCGTCCGTGCCCTACAACGCCCCGTCCCCATGCTATAAATAGCGCTACCCCTCCTGCGCGTCCGCTCCCCTCATGTCGCCGCTGCTGTGCCCTAGCGCCGCCGCATGGAGAGCCACTGAGAACCGCCGCCCCAAAGCCATCTTCTTCGACTCCGGTGCCGCGCCCGCCTCGCCGTTCTCCGCCGTCGAGACGCCTCAAGCCGCTGTGCACGTTCATCGCCCTCCTGTGCCTTAGCCGCCACGGCCGGGACACCACCCGCCGCGGCCCGCACCTGCGCACGTCTTCTTCGCGACCAGTGCCAATCGTCACCGCTTTCCCTCTGCCGTTGAAGCTGCCCCGAGTTCGCATCATGTGTGTCGCACCGGTGAGCCGTCCTATCTCTTCATCATTCGACCTCATCGGTTCCCTTTTGCCCCAATCCGTTCGGAGCTCTCACCGCCGCCGATTTGGAGCCCCTTTGTCTTTGTCGGTGCCGCCCTCGAGATCCCCGCGCCGCCCAAGACCTCTTCGAACCCGTGGCCATCGTCGTCAAGTCGCCGCCGGGCGCCTTTCCTCTTCGACTGGAAGCTCCGCCGCCTCGCGTCCTTGGCACTGCCGCCGTTCACCTTCGACGCCGGCGAGGCTCAAGGCACCTCAGGCCGAGCCGCCACCTCCCATCGCAACAGGGTAGTGGCCCCGTCCTGTTTTGCTCTCGCCAGAGCCTAACCAACGGTCGCTCATCGCCGTCGACGTCGACCGGAGACGACCATGGCTGCCACTCCCCTCTGTGTGCCTTCCAACTGGGCCCAGCACCCTCTCTCTCCCTTGTATGTCTCTGTAACGATCGGGTGTCCCAGATCCGAATCAGGACCGTGCATGTGCACTTGTGCCAATAGCATGTCAGCGTTCTCGCCTACATGGTAACCACGTTGGTACTGTGCCACATACGCCATGTCAGCCGCCACAACTTGCCGCCTCAGTTTTCGTGCAACCGCAGATGCCACGTATGTGCTGCACAAGCTTACCATGCCTAAACCCTAACACCGAAACCATATAGACTTGGTTCATCGTGAACCTATTCTATGACACCTAGACCCTACCTCTTTAGATACTGTTTTGTGAACCAGGTTCACCATGCACCTTAAACCCTTGATCGTGGACTTAGTCTATGGACCAATGGCCCACTTGCCATTCACTTCGATCTTTTCTGGAATTAATTTAATTCTGGAAAACTCTTTTATCTTATTGGTCCCACATGTCATTCACTACCTTTGATCTCTTTCACTTACCAGTGGACCCCACTTGTAAGTCTCCAATTCTATTTAATTATTTGATCGGAAAGAATATTCTTTGAATATTCTTTTATCTCTCGATTTCATCATTTCATGTGATCTTTCAAAGCTCACATCTTTTGCATCCGAACTCCGATTGAATCCATTCAAATTTCTAAATTCAAGATCTATTTATCTGAGATTTTTATTTAATTTTTGGAGTTTGTTTGCTCTCTATTATTTATTTATTTGGTTTGTTTGCTTGCTTGCGAGTAGACGTTGATACTACGAGAAGTGCTGATCAAGAAGGAGCTGAAGATCAAGGAAGTAGAAGATTAAAGATTAAATAAGATCATCATTGCTATAGCAAGGCAAGTTATACCTTTGATCATGTTGAATCCCAGTTTTCTAAAATTACTTTGATTCAAATTATTGCATTTATTTTAAGTATTTATTTAAATGCTTTTGGGTGTAGTTATTATCCAAATTGTTATAACCTCCTTGTCTATATTGATATGTCATAATCTTTTGTCACCCTAGCTTGGTTATTTATTTAGTTGGTAATATCGTAGCACCAACATGGGTTGGCTATGATCGATTCACGGTGGCCCGATGTTCCGATAGGTTCGATTGATTTCGCGTGAGGGCGTTGGCGCTTTGAGGCTTCCGACCATGATTCGTCACCTCGCAATTCGCTACACCCGCACGGTATCGTTATCAACCACGCTTGCACGCGATCGACCTTACCACGAGGGTTATGATTCACGCAAGCAATCGAAGCAACTCACAAGAACAAGGTAGATGCAATCGGAATTATATTGCGAATAAAGATGAAGTTCACAAGTGGGGTTCCTCAAACCGAACAAGCGGTGAAACCGCAAAGTGGCGAGATAATCTAAGAAAAACCCACCCTAAAGCGTGGCGGCCGCTACAATATATAGGGGAAGAACGTGAGGAGGTGACCTAGGGTTGTCTTGCCATGTGGAGGCGTACATATCACGGGCTTTGACCTGCCACGCTTACAAGGCAGTATAGGCCCAAAGCGGTGTGTGACACCTTATTTCAAAGTCTCGACCAACACCCAACGTGGTCGCCATCGGTCGTGGCCCTAGTCGTGGAGCTTGAGACACAGTCGTGGATCGTCAGAAATCGGTCGCTCGGACCGGTCGTCGAGCTTGAGGTCTGTTCATAAATCTGGCGGTCTGTCGTGGGATGGTCGTGAGCTTGAGACACGGTCATAGGATGGTCGTGAGCTTGAGACTGGTCGTAGAACTGCAGATCTGGCCGTAGAGCGGGTACACACTCGTCGAGCTTGCAGATCACCGAGAACGGTCGTAGCCCTTGGGAACACAGGCGTAGATGGTTTGGATCCTCCCATTATTCCTAAGTAATGAAGATCACAATTTTTAGGTAGCATACCATTCTGCATAGATAAATTATTAGCACCTAGAAACGAGCTCACCTCATAATTTAAGTGACGTGCACGAGCTCTTGTCATAGGACCTTGTAGTTTAGCAACCGGATCTGGAGGACTTTGTATAGTGCGTGTATCCAAAAGACGTGCACGAGCTCTTGTCATAGGACCTTGTAGTTTAGCAACCGGATCTGGAGGACTTTGTATAGTGCGTGTATCCGAAAGAGTGATGTCCTCATCAGGCTAGATACGAGTAGATTGCTTAGCCATGCCACGAGTCATCATCTCATGTAAGTTACAATTATCAACTTGACTAAGTGACTATGGAACTATGTGATAAAACTGTGTGTAATATGTGCTATTACTCGTGATGGCATGTGTTGCACTTAACCAACTGGGTGGTAAAGGATTTAGACTGAGGCAAGTGGTGGATACTGTGTGACATGGTGGCTGTGTGAATGGGAATATTAATCTGTGTGTCATAATAATCTGTGTGTCTTAGTTAGAAACTGGAAGTCTTGCCTTGGTCAATTAAGGACTTAACTTTGTGCGCCATTGAATCGAGCCTTCTTGTCATTTACCACATGCACGGTATGGGGCGGACCTAACTTAGTAAGTTATGGATTCTTGACATTGATTACTCGGGTAGTAGGTTAGGCTGTGTTGATTGGGTGGAGGTGTGCTACCAAGTAGTTACATCACGGGGCGATTCGCCGTGTCCCTGTCCAACGGTGTGTGTCGTACCATCCACTGCGTATAGTTTGGTATGACGGTTTGTAAGCACACTAGGAGTATCAATGCTTGAGATAAAGTTTCTGAAAGGTTTTGTTGTGATCAGCTCTGATCCAGTTGATTGCATCTTGTGGGTAAAGTGTACAAACTCTGCAGAGTGTTAAACAATCTATTCGAATAGCCACGTCCGCGGTCATGGATATGCTCAGGGATTTCACACGTGGGGTAGATTTTCATAAAACATTTGGGAAGGAAGCTGTGTGATTTAAGTCATATGGCTGTGTGAATAACTTGATTAGACTGTGTGTCTTTGTGAAAACAAATGATAAAACTTAATATTGTTTATTCGTTTTGAATTATGCTTTTAATCTATTATTCATATTCAAATTGCAAATGTTGCATTTATGCAAAATAACCACAGAAGCCATTCCTTTGGAATAAGCCATCATGTGATTGCATTTTTGTGGTATGACTTGCGAGTACGGTTGTGTACTCATGCTTGCTCTATTAAATCTAGTAGAAGTGGAGGAATCATCAATCAGTAATGTCTACTTCAAGGATCATGGAGAACCACTACTAGAAATCTTCATTTTCCCTAGTGAGTAATATACTAGGGAACATACATAAAACTGTAGGGAATTGGTTTCCCTAGTGGCATTCGTAGGGAACGATTACTAGGGGAAAGAATGTGGGGAAAGAAAACGTTCCCAACGGTTTTTTTGGAAAAACCTAGGGAAAGAATCGTTCCCTAGGATTTAAAACAGTAGGGAAATCTCGTCTACGTGGTGTTGTCATCTGATGTGGAAAGTTTATTTCCCTACGTTCCCTTTCTACCAGCCTAGGGAAAGAATCCAACAAATTCCCTACGTTATTTCTTGTATGCCCTAGGGAACATTTTTATATAAATATTATTTTCCTATTGCTAATTCAAAATTCATCCCCTACTGTTTAGCATGAACACTAGGGTCTTGAATTTATTATTATTTTTTTTCTAAATATACATACATTATTCAAATACTTATTTATATTCAAAGACGCTAAATTCACATTATCACTCAAAACAAAGTTTATACAAGAGATAAACATAACAATATCATGTATTTCCAATAGACTATCAAGTAACATTTGAGGCACATTTGCCCCCAACATATACAAGTGTAAACATCACACTACCAAAAAGTCCAAAAAACAACACTCACGCTTGCACCACAAGTGCACAACACACATGCATACTGAAATACAAATGACTAGCAAGGTTTCAAACATCAAAATGCAACCCTTACATGTTAGTCATTCCAAAAAGAAGGCAACATGCACCACTTGCAACAAAAATATGCTTCCACATGTAATTAGACCATGACTGACATTAAAATAGTGCAAGATCATCATCCAGCGGAGAAGAGTAGTTCCCATCAGCACTAACAGATGCGTTAACATAACCTCCAAACATTCCTCGAGCAATCCTATTCAATGTATCATCCGGGTTCTCTACTCCAATAGCTGAACCGTTGGTATGAGGCTGTACAACAAAAAATAGTTCGAATATCAGTAAAAAAATATGGACTGAGAGCATATTAAGGTGTGTGCAACCAGTATTGGCATATCCTAAAACATTTGATGATACATAATAGTGATTTACTCACTTACATGCTATAATCATCACTGAATCAACTGATGATCCATTTGTTGCATTTAAATTTTAAAAGAAGGTTAATCAGACCTCTAGCAATTGTCTCCTCATGAACCACTCTATCAATTTCATCTGTTGTAATTCCTGGCTTGATTACACGAGCAGCTGCATCTAAAACCTCTCTTGCAATCTAGTAACGATGGTGTGGAACAAAATGGAAATGATTAGCAAAGTTCCACTGAAATATTTCAGCACAAAGTTAGATGTGCTGGAAACTTACTTGACATGTTTCTCTCATCCTTTCAATTTGCTATAGAGTCTTGATCTACAGAAATAGCAGAAACGAATCTAGCAAAGAAAATGATCATCAGATATCTATTTGTGGAAAATATATGGTACTTACAAATCTCTGAAGAACTCTACCTCTACTCTTTTCTGCAAATCACTATCTGGCTCAATCTTGGGGATTCCCTAAAAATGTTGGATAATGTCGGGAGATGTAATAGAGAATATTACAAGATACCAATACAGCGGTCCAACTTAATGATCCACCTTTTTGGTACAGAGAGTTATATCAATTCAAATGGCAATGTCAACAAGATATGCAGAAGATGGGAGGAAATACAACTTAAGCACAATTAAGACTTACATCAAGCGCCCAATCAGGCTTCTCAATTTCGCCCGGTATCACACGCGTCTTCGATATAGGATATGGTCTCAATGGACTGCAACACATAATAATTAAGTACAAAGTAAATAATGAAAAATAGTCCTTCTACCACTAGAAAAGTAGTAAAGATGTCCAATGCAGAGAGCTGCCTGGTTTTAGCTTACCAAGCCTCATTTTGCACAGAGAGTTACATCCGTTACAATCTTGGTATAAATGGGATTATCACACATGAGATTATCACATGCGTAGCCATTTTCTTATCACAAGTGGGGATAAACAATCTTACTCATTTATTAAACAAAGCATCGACACATATCCATATTTATATAATCTGATTACCTCATCGACAAAAACTGTACAACAGTGCACAATAAACAATTTGCATGCCAATCATGAAGGAGATGAGCATACTTACTTCCAAGCTTCTATGGTCAGCAGATGAACTTTTTTGTGTCTTCTGATTCTTCTCCAACTCAAGAAACAGCAAACACCCTGCTCCATCAACAGAACATAGCAAAAAATTATTGTTTACCCTCCACAATAAACTCTATAACAGAAGGCACCTTTCTTGATGAAGCATGTATAACCCACGAAGAGATTGAACACAAGAATAGATCCAGATACTATGCTAAATAAATACTTGCAATATAATGCAGCAAAGACAGAGACAGTCAGTAGCGGAGCCAAGATTTGACAAAGGCTCAGGCCCAAAACTAAAGGGCTATAAGTCTATAACTAACATCAAATACTATCAACACTGAGGTATAACAAAAGTATAACATAAATACACCAGTTCATCATAAGAATCATATAGCCAACAAGTCACAGAAGCAAGATACAGTGCATACTAGAAAGGAAACACACATGGCAAATATTTCTGGAAGCATTTTACTGTGGAACAAGTGTACATACCACTATATATTCGTTTCTATTGCCATCTGTTTTCTTGGAGTAGCTTTTCTTTCTCTTAATTCCTTCCAAGTTGGAAAGTGTTTCTTCATCAAATTTGCTCCTCTCATCGATAGAGATTTTGTTAAAATGCTCCTTCCAAGAACCCACTCTGTCTTTCTCATCAACCTAAAATAGATGGTACGTCAAAATTTCAAGATTCAATCAGTTATCTATAGGGTCACGCATACAACATATTAAAGTTGTCATTGCGACACAAAATAATTAGCAATATACTCCCTCATGTTCACAAAAACAAATCGTTTTGGAATGCTATAGTCAAAATTTAGAAACTTTGAGTATATAATCATTATCTATCACCAAAGGTTTTAATATTGTACAGTGTACATATTATCTATCACCAAAAGGTTTTAATATTGTATATGCTTCTTAGTTCTTACTGATAAGCTTGAAGAGATGCAGCAATCCTTGTGACGGCGCAAGGAAGATAAGGTCTCTGCAAAATGGTGGATCATCGGAACAGGATAAACAAGCTAGTATTAATCTTTTGATGTGCAAAAGAAAAGGTAAACAAGCTAGTATTGACGGACAACTTATAGCAGTCGTAGATCTCTACAAGTTGTATTCACAGCAAAGGAATTGATAACTATCTCTCTACAAGTATTTGACCAACATTGTGGGATGCCATCTTCATCTTCTAGTCAAATTTCCCTACTGTGCTAATTTGGTCTAGTGGGATGCCATCTTCATCCTCTAGTCAAATTGCACAATGTAGAAATCAGAAGCAGGACTAAGAAAAATAAATCAAACTGAAACTAGTTGTCGACGAGGCATGGAAACATCAAAGTACATGAATTACATCAATCCAAACAAACTCGAGGTGCCAGAATTTAGAATTCGAAACATTACCAGTCAATATGAACTTGTACCAGCGTCAGTTAGAAGCCTCCACGTTCTCAGCAATCTCATTCAGATCCTTTTGCAATAACTTTGTCATAGCCGTACCCCGCAATGCAACCTAAATTATGACAACTCCATTGATGCATTTATAGTTAATACTAACCAGTGATCACTGATCAAGAAACCTAAACTGTACTAGTACTTGTAAAGTAAGGAATCAGCACAACCTGGAGCTTAACCACGGCCGTCGTTGTCCTCGGCGGGGTGTAGTTCCTCACGGCGAGGAACAGAACGGCACCGCTGGGCCAAAGCGAGATTGCCCAGAATCGCATGTCCGGGCTCATGGTGCGCGACCACAGCCCATAGGCCCTGAGGGAGCGACGATCGGCGAGGAGAAGGTCGGCGAAGCAGACACCAGCGGCACGAGCCGGAAGGGCTGCTGGCCGGAGCCGGAGGGACACCGGCGGCCGGCGGGCACAGAATCTGGGCGCTGCTGGGCTAGGAGCTGCTGACCGGAGCGAGCGGGCGGGCGAGGGGCGAAGCGGCCGGAGGCGTCAGGCGGACACAGTGGCGGGGAGGAGCGAGGTGGCGGTGGCGAAGGAAGGAAGGTGGCACTGAAGCCTTAAAGTGACCATGCGACTCTTGGAAGCGGGCGCCGGCGCCGGGGAGGAGCAGGCGGCGACGAGGTGAAGCAGCGTTTGGGAATTTGGGTAGGGCGAAAAAAAATAGCACGCCGACGAAAAGAAATGGCGCCTAAAAATAAAAAAGTAGTGCTCAGCGAAAAAAAATTGCCGCTAAAAAAATAGTGCGTAGAAAGAAAAAAAAAAGGCACATAAAAAGAAAAGTAGCGTGCAGCAAAAAAAAAGTGAGGCAAAAATTAAAAATATATTCCCTACGGTTTTGTCCATCCGAGCAGGGAAAGTTGCCATCATGGCGCTGACATGGCATAGTCTATTTCTCTCTTCATTGTCTTTCCCTAGTAATTTATGTAAACAGTAGGGAACGATTTCGTTCCCTAGGTTTTTATACCTCACCCTAGGGACAGATACTTTCCTTTGGATTACAATTCTACTACTAGGGAACGTTTTAAACTGTACGAAAAACGGGGATTTCTAGTAGTGAACTAGGCCGCGCTACCCCAGCCGATTGCCTGTGGGCATATGGATGGGCTTCACTGAAGTTATTCCGTTACATTCCGCTGCAGCTTCTTTGAGCTTTTCGCCTTCTGAGGCATTAATTGTAAGCTTTGACTTTAAGGTCTTTACTCTGATATTTATTGTTATTTACCTATTTATTAGTCATCTTTGTATATGGCAATGATATTTCACTAATGTTACCACTGTGTGTACTAGCGTGGTCCTGGACTAGTGCAGTATACACAGAGGGTCCATAATTGTATTTTTGGGTCCCGACATGACGTCAGTCGCATCGCCGGTGCCCATGATGCGCGCCACATTGGCCTCCTCGTACTTGTGCACGAAAACGGTGAACTGGAGGTGGTTGAAGATGTAGTAGTCGACGCCAACACGGATGCCGACAGGGTATCCGGTCCAGTGGAGGAAGTAGTCATCCTTCTTGGTGTAGCGAATGGTGGGGAGGTTATCGAGGATGAGGTTGACCTGGTACATCTCGTCGATGCGCTTCTTGAGGAGGGCAAAGGTGTCAGGGGGCAGGGGCGTGGAGCGGCAGAGGAAGAGGTCAGACTCGTTGGTGTACATCCTGCAGCCGTAGGGCGAGTTCTCGATGTGGTCACCCATGAGGAGCTTACCGAGGTTCTCGGCACTGTCCTTGACGCCCTCGGGGGGTGTGCAAAAGGGGGAGGTTGTACTAGCTGAAGGGGATCTTGGTGTCAATGGAGGTGAGGGAGTTCACCTTCACGTTGAGGGTCTCACTGGGGTTGTACTTGTGCGGGTAGCTCCCCAGGAGATAGAAGCCATGGGCGCTGGGCGGGGAGAGGAGCACGGTGGCCGCTGCGGTGAAGACGATGAGGAAGAGCATGCGGAGGCAAGCCATGGTTGGGTGTCCACCGGATCTAGATCGGGGGTTTTGATTCAAGGGTGGAACACATCTAGAGGGGGAATGAGATGGAGGGTTTCGGTATGGGAGAAGGAGGTGGTGCTCCAGCGAGGGGGGGTCGGCGACAGCGGAGTAGATCGATCTGGGGACGGGTGGGGCGACAAAATGGAGTGGCGAGGCCGCGATGTTGGGGTGTTGGTTTATACGGCGCGATGCGCTGCAGGCATCGGAGGGAGGTGGTGCCAGCAGAGGCTTCGGCCGAAGGAGCTCCATGGAGAAGAAGGGAGAGATGAAGAAGACATGGGAGGTGAGGAGTTGACTGGGACACATATATGCTGACAGGGACAAATGAGAGGCCACATGTGCAAAACCACCGCTTCAAACCGGCATGGGGGATTTAGTGTCCGGATTTTGCAAATTTAGGGGGTTAAATAACCGATTTTGAAGTTCAGGGGATAAACCAGACTTTTCTAATAGTTGGAGGGAGTAAACTGGACTCATTCCTTATAATTATTATCATTATGTTTTTGGGTAAACATCTTATGACTTGTACTGCGTAGCTTTTATTCACTCCATTTATATATATAATTCCAAGTTTACTCCCATCGTCCTACCCCCACTGAATCGTCCCACCTCTCCCATCCGAAAATTCCGTGCACGACTCCTGCTTCCTCGCGTTTCTCTGAACCACCACCGCCCTCCTCTATCTCTCACCTTCCACGACCAATTCCGAGTCGGTCGTGCATGAGCCAACCACGACCACGCTCCTCCACCTCAGCCCATCCTCTTATCGGCGGCGGCGCCCACGTGGCTACGTCCCTCCTCCCATCGCCCGACTCTGGGACGCGCCCACGCCCATCGTGTCGCCCGTGCGGCGGCGGCCCTCCTCTCGTCGCCTGGCTCCGGGACACGCTCGCTCTCCTGCCCTAGAGGCGGCGCTGGTGCCACCCGCGCGTCTGCGATGCCCTCGCGCATGCCCTGTGACACCCGAGCACTACCACACGCCCTGCAGCGCGCCTCGGCGCCTCTACGCGCGCCCGACGCCGACCGCGTCGCCCATGTCGGCGTGTTGCCCGGCGTATGCGCACAGGCGCCCCGGCGAATCTCCGGACGCGACCGGACCCCTCCGCGACACGCCTCGAACCCCTCCGCGTGTTGCCACAGAACCCCTCGCGCGCGGCCAGGCCGTCTCCGGACCGAGCCGATCAGGCGTGTCGCGTGGCACCGGACCACCTCCGTCGCTTAGATCCGGCGCGCCAGAGCTTCAGCGCCATGGATCTGTATGATCTGGAGTCGATGGATCTGTCCGCGGACGCGACGCCGCTGAAGCGCGTGGAGCCGTTCGTCTTTGGCGTGCGTGTAGGCGCTGGGCCGACGCCGTGCGGACGACGCCTGCGCCTGGCGGCAGCGAGACAAGGCTGCTATGCACCGGTCGGACATCCGCGGTGATCGACATGTCGGCATCATCTCGCTCTGGTGCGGCTGCTGCGAGCACCGACCAGATGGCGCAGAGAGCGCGGTGATGGCCTTCTTGAACTTGTCACTCTCGGCGGGCGGTGTCGTCCATCACGGCGGTGGGGCAATCAAGCCGCTCATCTACGAGCTCCGGACCACCACCACGGCGGCCAAGCAGAACACCGCCTGCGAGCTGCTCAGCCTCTCGGGCATTGAGGAGAACTGCGCCACCATCGGCGCGTGAGGTGCCATCCCGCCGCTCGTCGCACCGCTCTCCGCGGGCTCCACCCACGGCAAGAAGGACGCGCTCACCACGCTCTACCAGCTCTGCTTGGCGCATCGGAACAAGGAGCATGCGGTGAGCACCGGCGCCGTCATGCCACTCGTGCGCCTCATCAGCGAGCACGGCAGTGGGACATCAGAGAAGGCAATGATGGTTCTTGGCAGCTTCGCGGGCATTGTGGAAGGCCGTGATGCTGTCGTGGAAGCTGGCGGGATACCTGCACTGATTGAGACCATCGAGGACGACCCTGCGAGGGAGGAGTAGTTCGCCGTGGTGGCGCTGCTGCAGTTGTGCTCCAAGTGCCCCTGCAACCGTGTGCTTCTTGTCAGGGAGGACGCCATCCCACCGCTTGTCGCGCTCTCGCAGTCCGGTTCTGCCCGTGCCAAGCACAAGGTATGCGATATGAGTCACATTTTTTTATACTTCATTTACATTCCTCTTGTTAATGTCATGTTGGAACGATGTGATTTGCTAAATTTTATTTGAATGATTAACTATTAGTGATCGGTATATCAATGTTTGAAGTGCTAGTTTTGGGTTTGAGCTTTTGATGTGACTAAAGTCATCTTGTGCATCGGTTTATCATCGATTGTCTTGAATAAAGGTCCAACGAATTCATCAGTTAGTTTGATTGAAGTCTGATTGACACTAAGTACTAAAAAGTACATTAACAATCCATCCCAAAATTCTCTCAATTTTAACAATCCATCCCAAAATTCTCTCAATCCATCCCAAGTTTCTCTGTTTCTTAATTAAGATTATAATACTTGACTGAATATTTAATTTATTTTATCTGCTTCACAAATCTGATGGATTATTTACATGCCAATTTTTTTAGATATATTAGATATTAGAGGCGACGGCAAGAGCACGAGAGGAAGCAGCAGGAGGAGGACGCCCGCACCATGTCCGGGCTCGCGGAGGCCATCCCAGAGAGCAACGTCGGGTTCAGGCTGTTGAAGCAGATGGGGTATGACCCTTGATTTGCACCCACCTTTCCTTGATCTCCACCCCCCAACTAAACTTAGTCAGGCACTTTGGAGTTTGGACAATATATGCTTTCTGATTAATGCTATTTTTTTCTTCTCTTTCTATTTTTTTTAAGTCATGCAGATGTTAACGTAGTATACCTGCCATAGTTCGTAACATATATGAATTGTGACCTTATCAAATTAGCGCTTTTCCATTTGGAAGTTCTTATGTGTGTAATGGAGTTGACACGAGTTAACTACGTATAGGTACGTGTTGAGGCAGCCTTAACCATTACTGCCATGCTTGAAGGACAAGCCTTAGTTTTGACACAAGTTGCAGAGTACAACGAATCATCCAAACGTGGATCTTTCATTACATTATCTTGCTCACTTGGTCAAATTCTGATGCAGTTGCATACAGGTGGGGGACATTTTCAAATTTCAACAATCCAATATCTGGTCACTTTCTTTGACCAAGAGAATTCATGTTGATGACTTCTGTTCCAATATAAATTCAACACCAATAGAAGAGTTAATAACACTTTTTACACTATATGACCAGCCTGCACAGCTGATAAATGACAAAAGAAGCTTACACGAGTGCACAACCGCATGAGTACAAGGACAGAATGCTACAATAAGTTACTACATCAAAACTTGTTAATGCCCAGCCTCAGTACATCATAAGCTCCGGTCTTCGTCTTGAACACCTTGATTATTTTGCTTTGGGGCCATGGAGGGATCGCATGTTCCAATCGATGAGCAATCACATTGCCCTCCCACCCTATAAGTTTTCTTTGTATTTGGGTATGTTGGGCTACACCTAATTAATGTATTCGGAAGCCATAAGTTCCAGATTCGTATGGACGACTTCCATGTGGTCAGTGGTCAATAGTGGTGCCTCACCACGTCAAACATCACTCCAGAATAGCACTTACCTATCACCACCACCACCAACCTATTCAACTTTAGTCATAGCTTCATTTTTACATCTGGGAACTTGTTTCTAGAATTGAGGCCCTTTCTTTTTAGTGGAACTCATTGGCCATAATTGAAACCCTTTCATTTATTCGGTCATTGCTCTTGGCCATCTACCTTCCGTACACCTGATCCTTCCGCAATTTTGTAAAGAGATTTTTTTCTTTCAAGTTTGTAGGATTGTTAATGACAATCAGAGGGGGTGAATGATTGTGGGAGATTTTTCGCACCCTAAAAATCAATCAACTGGCAGCGTCACAAATACCGTGGCAGCCACAGAAGAATCATCGTCACTGCACACGCTTGGAAGAATAAAACTCTTGGCCGTGCGCTCGTCCGCTATGCCTGCCGCCGATGTTGCCTTCGTGAGCACCAAATCACTGCTGCTAGCACATGTGCAGCCGCCAAGCACAGCAATCTCACGCACAAGCAAAAGCCAAAAAGTTGCAGCCACTAGCAATAAACAAATCTGCCACCAGCACCTTGTCTCATGTGACGTCCCACCCTGTGATGCACCGCAGGAGGTCCGGGAGGTTTTTTTTTTTTGCGCTGCGGAGCCACCCTGGAAAGGAGTGGTAGCACCGCACGGTGCATTCCCGAGGAGGTCTTGGCCCGCCACTAACCTCCCAGGAGGTCTTTAAGTCCTCCTGGAGGTCTTGGCTTGCAACCCCTCGGTAGCACCTCCAGGTACATCACAAGAGAGGTCCGACAGGACCTCCCAGGATAAGTCCCGTGGGACATCCTGGAGGTCCTGCCCCTGTGCATCCGAGCTAGTCCCAGGACAACAGAGCTAGCTCACACAAGAACACAAGCTAATATCACAACCACGAGGTCAAACAAAGATGAAGCGCACAAATTAAACTTTATATAACAGGACCTTATGGTCAAGCTTGTTAACAAGAGGTGCACCACCGAGGGCTTACAAAACCAAAGAAGGACTTACAACCGCAACAAGGAGCTCTAAGGCTCCAACACCAAAAGCGAGCACACCATCCAACAAGCACCACAGTCAGTCGGGTGGAGGGCGTCCTAAGCGACTTAGTCGTCGAAGAACTCCTCCTCAAAGAGTGTTCAGCGCCTGCGCTTGATCATCCTCATAATCTGCTTTGACACAGGGCTTGAGCCGTGAGTACTTTGAATGTACTCAGCAAGTCACAGAGAGCAATTATGCAATAATATTCATGCAAGGGCTTACCAATTGAGAGCTGTATGGTTAGTTTTGCGCAAAGCCAGATTTGGACAATAATAATAGTAATAGATTGAAGGCAGCAAGGTAAAACAATAGTACATAATACATTTGACGAAGAAAATGTGGGGTGAGCACCAACTCACATCCACAACAACAATGGGGGAGGTCTGGTCACACCAGTGGTCAGGTCCTCACCCAAAACCCACTCTAGAGCACCCACTCCAGAGGTTCGAACCAGCCCCTGGACCACAACCCGAGCCAACCCTGACCCCTCTGGAGCCGGCCAAGGTCTCTTCGAGGCAAAGCCAAGGCATCTCACTAAAGTGTCCAGTGGCACAACTTTTGAAACAACTACCTCATGCACCATTTTCACTGAGCATGTCCATGACCAAGGACTTGGCTATTCGAATA
Organism: Phyllostachys edulis; assembly: GCA_036346405.1. Taxonomy (NCBI): domain Eukaryota; kingdom Viridiplantae; phylum Streptophyta; class Magnoliopsida; order Poales; family Poaceae; genus Phyllostachys; species Phyllostachys edulis. The sequence goes on from CM070552.1 coordinate 2,248,621, forward strand.
GATTTTACACTCTGCAGAGGTGTACAACTTTACCCACAATCCACGGTTTCTCTAGCGGGGCGGGTTCCGGTCAACCTTGCTCACTTCCTATGGTGGCGGTCTAGAGAGCCTTGCAAGGCCTTTACAAAGCTTTGAGCCGACTCGGGCGCCCGCTAAGGTTTCGCAATCCCCTCCTGTGGTCTAGAAATCCACATGGTTATGGGGTGCCCCCTCTTGCACCAACGAATCACACGCTCAACCACAACAGCCCCAAGCCATCTCATTGCTAATTAATCAGCCCAGACCATTCTCATAAAATGATCTTGTGGTTGCCTTTGTTTGGCCATTCAATGAGACACAAAGTGAAGTCCTTAATTGTGCTAAGGCAAGACTTCCACAAACCCAGGTGTGCATAGCACCCACTACTCACCCCCTGCCTTCTTGCCTTAGCAAAACCTTTTGTAATTTCCCATGCCAAAAGACCACCCAGTCCTGGCACAATAATTTTTAACCAAGTGGTCTCACACCATAGTCAACACAGCTTAGGCATCCTGCCATAGCTGCTCAACAGTGGCACCAACCACACATTTCATAAGTCATTAGTCAAGATTATTAGAGATGAAGCATGATACGTCCGAACCACGCTTTCTAAGCAAAGCTATAAAGACCTACGCCCCCCCCCCATGTTGGCAAATAACAAAGAACACCAACTAAATATCCACCCTAAGGCTCACAAGGTGAACATGACAACATGATAGGGACAAAGTATGAAGGAGGCATACAGCAAGTAGGCAAGTAACTACAGCCCAAACCATTTTCTTATAAACATAGCCATGCATGATAAGGTAAAACCGAAATACATTGGCAAAACTAGGTTCAAAATGATCAAGAGGAGGACTGTGGCTTGCCTTGGTCAAGTAGTGGAGAGCCTTCAGTAGAGAGAGCTGGGTCCAAGGTCTCCTCAAACTCGTGATCTACACGTTCGCAAGAAAACCAAATAAGCAAAACCACCCTAAGCCAAAGAACTTCAAAAGACTCCAAGGAACACAAACCAACTCAGCACGAAAGGAGAAACCGAGAAACTCAGCACAGCCTCAACGAGCTCCTGGGAGGTCTCGCGCAAGGAGGAAACCGGGCGGGGGAGACAGGGAAGAAATGAACAACAGGTTACAAAGGCTTGCCCGCCCAGGCTATATATAGCCGGAGTTGGTAGTGTGCACCACAAGGAAACTCAGTGACGTGTTGGTAATCGGGGCAACTAGGGCAAGGCTTGCCCTAAAAGAATTGAAATAAAGTACCTCAGATGTGACTGCATTTAATGTGACCCGACACCTATTAAATGCGCACAGAGTTCTGAGGCAAGGGCAATAATTACAAGGTGGAGAGAGGGTGGCAAGTGGGGCCAGTCAAAAGGGTGCACCACTGGTCAAAGAGGTGGCCCCACCGCAAGGGTCATCTCCGCCAAAGACCACTGCGAGGTCTGGGCAAGAGGTCCAAGACACTCGAGGGGAGGTCTGAGCAGGAGGTCCAAGGACTCAAGAGGAGGTCTGGACAAGAGGTCCTCAAAGCTCTAGCGAGGAGGTCGACACTCGAGATCTGTACAAGGGAGGTCTAAGGGTCAAGATCTCAAAGGGAGGACCTCAGCAGTCGAGATCAAAGGGTGCGAGGAGGTCGACCAACAGGATATTCGGTTTAGGAGGGTGGTCTTTACAAAAGACCAACAAGGATCGAGGAGGTGGTCTTTGCAAAACAACCAGGAAGAGGTCCTGGGAACAAAGGAAAACGCGCAGCAAAGCAGAGCCGTTCGATTGGAATCGGGCGGCCCAGAAAGGAAAGGAACGTTCGGACCATCCAAACGTTACCTCGCAGTTGAGCCGTCAGATCAAGATCGAATGGCGCAAAACAAAGGGGCCGTTCGGACCGAGCGAACAGACCAACGAGACTAGACCGTCTGATTTAAATCGGACGGCTAGGAGGGAAAGGGGACGTTCGGACCAAGCTAACGTGCCCTTAGGATCGGGCCATCCGAACAGCATCGGACGGTCCTAAGGTAATGAAGGCAAAGCCTCAAGCGATACAGCCACGAGAGTCAAGGATGGGTGCAAGCGCTAAGGAGGTCTTGGACCTAAGGAGGTCGGAACCTTTGGATCCAACGAAGGGAGGACCTAGACGGCTAGGATCTCCAGAGAGGAGGTCCTAACGGCCAGATCTCAACAAGGGGAGGTCTGTGCGGCTAGGATCTCCAGAGAGGAGGTCCTAACGGCCGAATCTCAACAAGGGAGGTGCATGCGGCTAGGATCTCGGAGAGGAGGTCCTAACGGCCAGATCTCAACAAGGGGAGGTATGTGCGGCTAGGATCTCCAGAGAGGAGGTCCTAACGGCCAGATCTCAACAAGGGGAGGTCTTAAAGGACGCTGAGGAGGTTCGTAGGACAAAGAAAGGCCCGTAGGGACAAAGGGAGGTCTATTTGAACACAAGGGAGGTCCAAATAGCCACGGGGAGGTCTAAGAAAGTCCCAAAAGGGCACTGGGAGGTCCAGAGAAACTCTGGAGCGCCCAAGAGAACTCAGGGGTTCCAAGAGAGCGTGGGGAGGTCCACGGGGAGGTCCAAAAGAAACAAAGCCAAGCTTGGCATTGAGAGACCAAAGAGGTTTTGAAACACAAACCCGAGTTGGGTCCTTAACAGGAAAACCCCAAGCAAGGGAGAGGTTCGAACAGAGGGGAGATAAGAGAGAGATCTGGATCTCAAAGAGATTCAAACCAACAAAGGAAGTTAAAAGAGAAGAGACAAACCAGGGGCACACAGAGAGGCTTCGGAGAACCAGCAGCCCAAGGGCGGCAAAGACACAACAGAGAGCCACAACCGGCAAGGAACACCAACTAAAGAGCTTAGTTAAGGTTTGGTTGATTCTAGTTGAACTCTCTAAATTTTCAAAATATCAGGTTAAGCTTTGGGTTCTCAATAAAGCTAAATGGTTACTTTTATTTTGAAAACTTGGCAAGAACTTAAGAGAAACGGGACGTTACATCTCATCCCCAAAATCAAAAGCACCAAACCAAAAAGCTGCAGTAGCTAGCAATCAACCAACCTAAAAAAGCAAGCCGCCACAAGCTCGTCGTCTTTTCTGTCTACAGTACATGCGCATACACAGCCGCCGGCCCCTAGTTGTTTTCTCCAGCCACCACTTTATACTTAAGAAACTAATCCGTATTCTAATCACACACGTCCCGAGACCCCGTACGTGGCCTTATCACCAGGTGATGTAAAACAAACCGATCCTAACAAACAGGATCCGATTCCAATTTCTCTTAGCCTTCCAATTTTGGATACCCCAAAATTGTTACGTGTTGTAACTTTCGAACTGCACCTTCGCAGCTCTAACATGTATCATCCATCTTTGATCTCCACGCACCTCAACTCGAGCCCGACCATCTCCTCCAGCATCCTCGACCCTCTGGACCATGATTTCGCACCAAGCCATCTCCTGGTCACCGCCGTAGACCACGAACGCCTCCGAATTACCCTGCACATGCAAAGACCAAAACAACATATTTCCCCGGCACAAGTTCTTCCCAACTTGACCGACATAAGTCCACACACACAACACGCCTCAAATAACATCAGTACCCAACATTGTCAATTATTCATCAACTAAAATAAACTAGACCTAGCCACATGGTCTAACAAAGTTTTACATGACATTTCCTGTTTCTGATTGGCAGGAATGTTGTACTTGATCTGACGTGAAACTCAAATTACGTTGCTTGCGGCATTGTTCAAAGTTCTCATCCTTTTGATATCTGCTACTCCGTATGATCTAAATCTTCCTTGTGTCTCTGTTTCCTTTACTTGGTATCTTTGTATAATTGATAGTAAGTTAGATGAGCAGTATGCTCGCATGCCAAAGGATTTGTTCCCAAGCTGTCATATGACCATGTGCGATAGATTATTAGACAGCACTCTAATAAGATTGAACATTATGCCTATTTGGTTAGTTTTGAATATTAATTCCTTTATTCAAGAACCAATGGCCATATGCTGTACCTTACATGAATATACAGCAGTTAATGTTCTAAATTGCTTGGAGGCGACATTTTCAAAAGTGCCACCTTCTTGAGATGTCTTTGGAGTTATAGTTCAAGATGGTTGTGCAGGTTAGAACCCTTTACAATTTCAAATTTAAGCTAATGTTTTGGATATATTCTCTGCCTTAGTTAATTTTCAGTACTAAAGATGTGAAATTTAAATGATATTTAGCTTTTCATTAGTTTTATATATATCCCACTCGTTGAATGCCATTTAATTGGTCAACAGTTGCTACTCTTTTAATACCTTTGATGTATACTCTAGTACTCCTGCAACTTCAATTTTGCTTATTTTCAATCTCCCCTTTTCTTCTTGTTATTTAGGTCCAAGACAATCATTTTCAACTTCCAAAGGTAAACAATCTATGAGCTCAAAATTTATTTTCTGGGTAGTAGTAATAGCAGGTGATGCAATAAGTAGAGTAAATGTTTTTGTTTATATATGTGAAAGAAAATTGATATTTATTATGCGGTTTAGGATCTTGTTTGCTAATATGCATCACTTTCTTTTGAGGTTCCGTTGCAACGCACGGGCACCCTACTAGTGTGTGTGTGTGTGTGTGTGTGTGTGTGTGTGTGTGTGTGTGTGTGTGTGTGTGTGCTGTTTTATAGAGCGTGAAGTCAACTTTTCTAATCTTTATGTTTATATCTACTAATTAGAGGCACTCCTAGAAGCCCCCACGTTAATCTTAGGAAGGTAAAAAGCTAGAAATTCCTACGTTAATCAGAAAAGGAAAAGTAGCTAGAAATTCCCACAATTAATCAAAGAAAAAGAAAACATCTCAAACATTAACCTTTTAGAGATAAGCATGATCTATGGCTACAATTAAATACCCTAGTACATACATTGATAGAGACGGTGTTTGGATTCGTTGCTGCCTGTGCATGTGCGTGTAGGAAAGAACGAAAATATTTGTCAATGTATTATCTTTCTATGCATACACGCATACCGGACTCTCTCTAACTTGAATTCAAACGTGATTGGCACAAGTATGGCTCAGGTGGCAGAATCGGCAGAATGCTATCTCTTCCTTCTTTTACATTTTAAACTTTGTTAGCAATTCCAAATTTGCTATAAATTTATAATCGGAATAAATAAGAACTTTTAAATTTGGAATCAAGAAGGTAATTAAAGATATTTTTGAGCGAAAATGGTAAAAATATATTATGCATGGTATATGGTATTCAAATATATGTACATAAATTCGACTCCTCCAGAAAACCCGCGTTGACTTTACGAGAGATAAAGCCTATAAATTACAACATTGATTTGTAAAAGTAAGAAATATCTATATTAATCATATAAAAGAAACTTATAGACTAGAGGTCCCAATACACGTGCATAGAAGCCATGTTCCATAAGGAATAGAAGAAGTTGAGAAGAAAGTCGAGATCAAATTTGGCTTGATGCACGCAGGCACCCATTTGTGCACTCAAGCATGTTCACAAGCAAAACCGATACAGTTACATATTGGTGGTCGCACATGAAAAGATTAAGAAGTCCAAGCTATCACGTATTATATACTATCGTTGTAGAAATAAATGAACATCCACTTGATTTATAGTTAATTCTGTAATTAAAAATAATCACAACAATAATGCAAAAAATGATTAAACCCCGATAACTTCGTTGAGTTTGAAACAAGTCTGAACACAACCTCGCAAACTTTTGTATCATCAAATAACTACAAGAAGTAAAATGAAGAAATATATTATAGAAATTGCTAGACGTGCAGGCGCATGGGCTGATGACTAGTTTATCTACTAATATAGGTAAAAAAATATTTATATTGACCATATAAAAATAATATTACAAGATATGTTGTGATAATATATATATATATATATATATATATATATATATATATATATATATATATATATATATATATATATATATATATATATATATATATATATATAGGAAGCCTTTTTCCTACTCCTAGGTGTAGTTACTCCTATTAAGTATCTCACAACATAGGGAGTATTTTGCTGTAACCGAGAGTATGTATGTGTAGTATCACAGTATATAAGGCCACCTAGGTGGTATTCACACCTTTCAGGGGTAGTATGTACAATTTTTTAGACATACTCCTTTTTATGTGACATACTCCTTTTTATGTGCGAATATGAAGGTATTTACAAAATATGCTAAAAACTATAGATTTTCTTGCAATTTTTTCGTGTGGTTCACATTGGAGTATCTTATAATTAGTATATGAGTATACCTAAAGTGATAAAGGAGTATGTCAAGTTCTTTTAGGTGGTATATCAAAAGTGGGAGTAACTACACCCGGAAGTAGAAAGTGTTTTTCCTATATATATATATATATATATATATATATATATAGCTTTTACGATCTAGTTGTTCCCTCCGGTAAAAAAATAAGTGATGCTCTAGAATGTGGGTAGTCGACTATTTTAATTTTTACCAACCATATTTATATAAATATTTAGATAGGCGATATGAAAATAATATGAATATATTTGTAGTCCATGCCAGTGTCCAAAAGGTCAATTATTTGCTATGACTAGAGTCTAGAGATAGTATGATTGAAATCAGTGCTCAAAAGTTTGTCGATGCACCGCTTCTTCGACGAAGTTAGGATTGTTCATAACGCTTGCATCATTCCTTTGAATTGTTCGTAGCGCTTGCATCATTCATTTGAACATTCGTAGAAACACGGCGGAAACCCGGTCGATCGTTGACCAGCCTTTCGTAGATCGTAGAGGCATTGGAAACCGCCTGCAGTATAAAAATAATGTTACAGGATATGCTGTAATAAAAAATATATAACTTTTACCATCAAGTTGCATTGTTCCCTCCGGATAAAGAAAATAATATTACTTGTTCTAGTTCTGGATGCACGCCACACGTGTTAAAACAAAAAGGGCATCTGCCAATAAAGAAAAGAACATCTAGATGCATCATTGACCGCCTTTCGTAGTTAGAAACACTGCGGAAACCCGGTCGATCGTTGACCAGCCTTTCGTAGAGGCATTGGAAACCGCCTGCAGCTCTGCTCGATGGATATAAATAACACATGGATCGTAGCTTGGATATATGCGGTATCCACATCCATGGCTGCAATTTGCAACTTCTCAAAGCTGCGCCCGGTGTCTCAAGTAGCACCAGTCGTCGTCGTCCTCCTCGCTCTCCTGCTTCCACTGAAGAGATCCTACGCGGTTGGCCGGAGCGAATCAACAAAAGTAGGCAATAGTATTTATGTGCATACATTTCTTCATTTTACTGCATATATTTTGGGCCCGTTGCCTCATTTTGCTTCTACAATAATGTTTGATTACATGCAGCTCTATATTGTGTACCTTGGGGATAAACAGCATGAAGATGCAGATAAAACCACTGCATCACACCATGACATGCTCACCAGGATCATTGGAAGGCAAGGAGACCCAGTCTACCAATGCTTTATTTCTTCCATTTTCCTCGTGTGCCACGAACATATATCTGTGTACGTAGATCACTAACTCAAGAGCATATAATTTCGTATGATTTTACAGTAAGGGAGAAGCCTATGGTTCGATGATCTACAGCTACAAACATGGCTTCTCTGGGTTTGCCGCCATGCTTACAGAATCTCAAGCACAAAGCATTGCAGGTAATTTGGTCATTGTTGATGTAAATGCTCATGCATTCATGGACGCACATATACATGCGAAAACGCAATTGGCTCGGGCATAGGGCGCGTCATACTATATTAAGTTTTTTTAGGGATATATTTAGGGGTGCAAACGGAGCGGATACGGATGGATATCGCTCATCCCGTATCTTTTTCCATATTTTTTTCTCGGATTCGGAATCGGACACGAACAGTGCCGGATACGAATACGAATGCGGATAATCTCGGTCACGAATACGGACCGAATACATGCCAAACCGAATACGGATTGTCTCGGTCACGAATACTTATTCGGATATTGCGCGAAAACAGAAACCATGTATGTCGCACAAATAAAGATCAATCAACCGTACTATATGTCCAAAATACAACTAGATTAGTAGTTTAACAAGTGAATTTAAATATATCACACGATAACAGAGGGTAGTTAACTAGTTAAGCAAGTAGTAGTAACTAATAACTAGCAAGTAGCAAGTAGTAGTAACTAATAACTAGCAAGTAGTTAAGTACATGACAAGGGCTAATTAATCAAGTAGTAACTACTAACTAGCAAGTAGCAACCCTCACATGGTCCAAAATTCGACTAACCAATAGCCATAGTCAAGTACATCACTAGTTGCACAACAACCATTGTTTTTTTGGCAAAATACCCATTATTTACTAGGTGTATTAGATATATATAGTTATAATTAGACCAAATACTTCATATTTGGGAACCACCTCTTGGTGTGCCTAATCAAAATAGTGGACAAAATGTAAAAAGTTTGACTGCACGCATTCTACGAGCAGCATTTATTCATGGATGGAGGAGGTATTAAAAAATTTGCACACCAGTCATGTTTTTTGCAGACACCATCTGTACTTCCAAAATTGGCAATTTGCTATGTTAGTATCTTTACTTTTCAAATTGTACACATGAACTGGATATTACTGCAAAGCAACCAGACCTCAGTTGATAAATTATACTTAGTAGTAAGCATGCACAACTGGAAAGTGAAAAATTGTCACCTTTTAGTATCAAGTAATCTACCACAAAGGATAAAAACATAGTATACAGCCATGATGTGATTTCCGCGAGTTTTATTGTAAACTTTCAACTTTAAGGGCCTGTGCTGGATCATAAGATCTTCCAGAAATTTAGCATGCAATAAAACATGCAGCGAGATCAATCAAAGTGAGGGCCGATGATGGTGGTGACACACAGATCACTGTGATTCATGACCAAAGTGCGATTATCACCATGTTAAGACTCACATACCTCAGGTTCATGACTCTGAAATTCAGTTTTGTAACAGAACTCAGGATGCCTAGCAATCGGGTAATCTTGTCTCTCAAGTTCTCTCTGACTGGCATTCTGCATATACATTGACTTTACGAGCACAAGAGATTTAAGCAAGAAACTAACATAACTTAGATAATGTGATACTTACATCCCTGGCGTCACTTCTTTCAAATAAAACCACAGGTCCACCTCTATCTCCAGTGGCAAGATGGTCGCCGGATTTATCAAACTCAATTGCAGAGATGATGTCAACTGAAACAAGTAACATATTTAATCAAGATACAAATTGAACTTGGTTAGACAAACAAAAAAAGCAGGCACATTCACATATTCAGGTCATTCAACACGGCCATGAAGCGAAGTGAATAGAACGACAAATATGAAATATCAGGTCATCTGGATTAAAAAGAAGAGTGGTTAATCTTATGTTAATTCTAGAACAATCAAAAGTGTCCTATTAACAATTTTACACATGAACAGGGTTAAGTTATATAGCACACCCATCAACAAAATTGAGGTTGACTGCAAGAGCTAATAGACATCCACAATCCATTACCAACAATCTAACATGCTCACGAACAGCACAGGATTTCCACAGAAACAGCAATAAATATACCTCCTCATTCTCCACTGTGTGAGCAAGTGGAATAGCAGCTACTGCATTTTCTTATCCGAACAAATTTGGATGAAGTGACTTATGCAACTGTTGCAAACTTGGGATAAACCTTGAATTGATCTCTACGGCTGCTGCTATGTGCATAACCTGAAAATGTCAACAACTTGAATCATAACATCTGCAGATGTATGAGTATTGAAATGAAGATCAGAAAGTAGTGAAATATAGATAAACTAACGAAGAAACAATCTGAACTGATAGGAGTAGGACTACAGCACCAGGAAAACAAGTCTAAATTTATCATAAGCTTATAAAGATAATTACATTAGAACACTATTAGTAGCAAAAACGCTGGAGCATAATACTCCATATCTGAGCAGGTTTGGCTTTGGTAGTACCATATAACAGTAATGTAGACATATTCATCATGAAGTACCTTAAATCTGGATATCAAGAACATGCAATTTGCTAGGAAAAAAGTACACACTATCATGCGCTTATTGTTGATCTTTTATTTTGCGATTGTCCAGCATGAAGTGGAAAGGATAAAAAAAGTGTATAGCAGTAACCGAAGAACTAACCATTTCTAGTGCTCCCCTAATAACTCCACTTAACACATTGCAATACTGAAGGCCTTGGCAAGTATCAGGAAGCTCGACAAAGTCTACAAGAGGATTGTCCTCCAATACAAAGCTGCAACTTGTACCCTCAGCATCCCAATTGGTTACAGTTGCAGTCACACCCAAGAACATTTTGAATCCAAGCTGTTTTAAAAGGAAAAAAGTAAACTGTTAGACCATAAACAGATAGGAACAAAACAGTGGGGAGATTGCAATTTGCAAGTGCAAAAACATCAGATAGCCAATAGGTTTGATATGTTCTAGGAAACAAATGATAGTAATAAACTAATTGGAAATATGGTAATTAGTAATGGGATCTTCAGTTAACCAACAAGATAAGGTATATGAAAATGGGTTTTATATGTACACAATCTGCAGATGGAACAGAAGGCATGCCATGCCACTGAATGGTGTATAACTACAGTGTAGACTTCAATTTTGAGCAAGGACCTCATATGCATCGGTTATATATAAAAAAGAATATTCATGAGTTCAGATATTTAGCACACATAAAATGTACCAACAAGTCTAGGAATTAAGAGATATGCATAAGGGCTCAGCAACTATGTAATATTGTGGATGAATTATGTTTCTGCTAAACTTGAAGCAAACAATAGCAAGTTTAACTAAAAACCTTTGCAATAACATTGGCAGCTTCCTTGAAGTCAACACACCTTGATACATTTGACTTGGCTAAGAACTTGTCAACCAATCGAGTTCCAATGTTGTAACCCCTGAAAGGTAAAAAAGATATATAACACAAATAAAAGAGATCAATGGCAAAGCTGGAGGACAGAAAATCATGAGGAAAAGCAGCCAGCAAGCCAGAGATACTGCTTAACTGTGCTGAATAAGCTACAAAACAGCAATTCCATTACCAGCTAGATTACCACTTGATCTGTGATTTTACTCCAGATCCAATTTACCCTCTTTCCTTCATCAATGATACATGGCATCTTCACTAATGTTTAGATCTAGAATGCTGGATGGATGAAATAGCCATACCACTCTTAACTCCATACTCTTAAACTAAGTGAAGAGATTTCAAAACTAGAGTATAATACAATTGAACCATGACAAATAAACCAACAAATTGTGCTGCGTAGTCTGCTGAATCGGAAAAGCCATATAAATCCACGCATAGGCAAATTCATACTTCTAAATCCCACATCACTCTTAATCATGCATGGTATACTGAGATGCCCTCAGATCTATTGGCCCATATATTGAATTGCCTGTGTGCATGGGATCATGCATGGTATACACTGATCTCCTATAGAACTGGATAGAACTCTGACTTCTCTAGCATGCTCAGAAGTTAAGAGTTGAGAGCTCAGTTTGGTTTCCATCTCACCAGCTCAGTATAGGATAAAATATGGAAGTGCACATACATGCTTCCAATAATTACACTAAAGCATATGCAAACCAAGATAGAGCATGCCATTTGTGCGATAATTGAAAAGTTAACATGTCCCAACCGGAGTGGATCGGGACGGTGTGTGGTCAGGGTTGGGGGGGCTCACCGAGGGTGAAGGGGCCGACGCCGAGGCCGGGGCGGAGGTCGAGGGTGATGGCCCCCATGGCGGTGCCCTCGCAGCGCCGCCTCTCCGGGGACGGCGACCCGACCGCCGCCGCGCTGCCCCCCACCATCGCCGGGGATCTTTGTGCCTGCATCGCGGGGCCCACCTCCTCCTCTTCGTCTCCTTCCTCCTCCTCGTCGAGTGGTTTATTCCTCTCGTGTAGGCCTCGATCCGATTCGACTCGCGTGGTGGCTTGGCTTGCGTCTCGCCGACGACTAGAGGAGTGGCCGAGCGGAAGGGGAAGGGGAAGGGGCGGTGTAGGGAGTGGCCGAGCGGCGGCGCTAGCCACCAGGCTGCGCCCGGGGCCCAGGAGGCCGGAGGCGCCAGGGGGGAGCGGCGCAAGAGGCGGCAGCATCGTGGGGGCCAAACGCCGGCGGCCGGAGGCCACGCCGGCCGGGCGCAGCGCCGGGGCCAAGCGAGGCAGCCGAGGGGCTAGAAGCGGCGCTGGGCCAGGGGAGGTGGGCCGAGAGGGAGCTGGCGGCAGAGAGAAGCGGCGGCGAAGGAGGAGGAACGCGGCGGCGGCGGCGAATTGAGATTTGGGAGATGTGGGCGGGAGATGAAGACGCTGGGCGCGGGACTGCAGTGCGGGAGTGCGGGACGGTGGAGTGGATGGATTTATGTCGCTCGAGCTCGTGTAGTGCTCCGACAATCGCCGGATAGTTTCGATTTAATTTTTGGGTAGTTCCGAATTTTTCGGATATCTTCTATCCGAATTCGAATTTGTATCCGACAAAAAAAAAACTGGATCCGATTCTGAATACGAAAAAAACGGATATCCAAAAGTACGCTCCGAATAGTATCCGAATTTATTCAGTCGGTCAGGAACTATCCGCTCCGTTTGCACCCTAAATATTTTAACTTCTTAGAGAGAGAAAGGAACAATTTACTTAGATATCTATCCTAAGCTTGCCGCATACCAAGAGGTCCCGAGAAATCACTCCAACAACTAGGGCTTTTATAACCGGATTTTTTTTTTACGGGGGTGAGTTGTAAGTCCGGTTTGGCTGAAAATAAGAAAATTTTGGCCAATTTCGGCCGAAATTTTCTCCTTTTTTTGAATTTTTTGGATTTTAAATTGAAAAAAATCAAATCCAAGCAAATCCAATTTTTTTGACAAAATTCACCCAAACCGATTTTTTCGGGACTGGTTTGTATTCTTACCGGCCCACACTAGTAAAACCGAAATCGCCGATTTTCGGTTAGCATTCTGAACCCTGCCAACAACAAATACAACGGATCAAACCCTAATTTGTGCTAAATTACCATTAAGCTAAGAACAAGATAATTACTCATGAATAAAACGGATAACAACAATGATAAAGATTGGAAGTGCAACACGACGACCTACATATACACTACTACAGAAAAGGTCATCATAGACGGTTCAAAATCGTCAAAGCTATCACAAATGGTTCTAAACAATAACCATCTATGATAATCAATTATCACAGACAGTTCTTGTTTAGAACCGTCTGTGATAATTTTTTCTATTGAAAAAAAAATCGAATTCTGAACCAAACCAATCAATTGCTGAACAGTTGGACCTAAGTATCTGCATATGGTTGATTACATAATCTGGAATGAAAGAAAACTCAAACTGCACGGCGAACGAACGACGAAAACGGGTGTTGAAACTTCGGAGGCCGTTTTGAGACCCTAAACGAACTTTTTTTTTTATTTTTTACTTTTTCAGAGCCTCGCGAGTGAATTTGACCTGGATTTACGGATTTTCGAATTGAACTTTTCATTAGCTTTCCAACAAGCCAAAGAGCGTCGCAATCCGACTTCGTATGCAAAAGTTATGGCTGTTTTACCGGACAGTGCGCGAAACCAAAATCTATTCAAGTTCTGATTTGTGGCTGGAGAGGAAAACGAGTCCGAGACAAAGAAGCGGACAATGGCCTGGTACTCAAAGTCACGGATACTAAGGTGCTCGCTGTCGATATCCATGAGCTTCATCTCAAAATCCGCAATCTATATCTTGATCTATTCATTCATAAGAAAACCACGGTCACCACTAAGAGCCACTAAAAGCAACAAAGGCAGGGGGAGGCAAGAAGTGATTGATCACTTGCTGGCATGGGTCCTGCGCGTCCCTCGTCCTCCTCGTTGTCGTTGACTGCATCTCCTCGCCGAACCACGCCGGGGAATCAAGGGCGATCGCCGGAGCTCACTATGGGGAGGGAAGAGGGAGTTACTAATGGAAGACAAGGTGGAGGTGGTTATAATATATAAGGATAGCACCAAAACACTTCACCTCCCGCGCATTCATCCAAAAAAATTTTCCATCCCGCCCTGTCAATCACAGATGGTTCTTAACAAGAACCGTTTGTGATATTACAATACTATTAAGAACCGTCTGTGATACTTCACAGACGGTTTTCAACATAAACCGTCTGTGATAGTATGGTAATATTACAGACGGTTTTCAACATGAACCGTTTGTGATATTATGATCATCACAAACAGTTTTTAGCACAGCCAGTAACACAAACGACCGCAAAACCAAAACCGTCTGTGATTGTATTTAATACAGACGGTTTTGGTCAACGGTCTTTGATGAGGCGTCCAGTATTAGCCTTTTGGTAGTAGTGATAGCAGTAACAGTTTACAATTTATAAGCCTTTACAAATGACACACATAATGAATGACAAAAATATGTAGATGAAATAAAATAGGTGATGTCTAGAGGCTCCTTAAGGCAATGGAGATGAAGACTCGTGAAGAAAACGCTGTTGGAGCAGTGCCAGAAGTGCGCCGGGTGATGGAGAAGATGGATGCCCCCTAGGGTCGTGCCTCCTCTCCTTTGGGTGCCTTCTTCTTCTTCTTTTTCTTCTTCTTCCTTGGTGCTGTAGATGAGTTATCGGCGTGGAGATGATGGTGTGGGTGTGCTCCAAAAGGGTGGGCCGACTTGAGAGGGTGCTAGGGCATGCCAGAAGCTTGCATGGCAATATATAGCGGTGGGTGGGCCTTCAAAACCTCTCAAAATTCATGCTAATCCAATCCCTATGTTGTTAGATGTTCTTCATTCTCCAAAATATCCTCCTTAAGTTCTTAGAAACCTCCAGAAACAAGCCATGTTTGAAACTACTTTGAAACAGGTTGTTTAGGGTGATTCCCGTGCGCCGTCGGGGTTGATACGGGTAGCCGAATTAGGAAAATGAGTGGTGGAAATTGTAGAAAGTTACCAAAGGATCGAACATGCTCTCAAGTCTTTGGACAAAAGACATCCGGTGATCGAAATCTTCGACCAGGTAGTCGAAGCTCCTTCAACCAGTTAGTCGAAACTCCTTCGACTAGGTAGTCGAAACCTTCTACGACCACGTGTAGTCGAAACCTTTCGACCACACCTTTCGACCACTCGTGTAGTCGAACCTCCTTCGACTACACGTAATCGAAACTACTCCTTCCGACTACACGTAGTCGAAACACCCTGTAACACCCTGGCTATGCGGAAGCCAAGACGTTACCTAAAAGACTAACATGCAACAATAATACAGGAATAATTTCAAACATATTATGAAGAATGGTAGTATCAACCATCAACATCTATCCAAACCATCAACCAAACATTTATGTTTGAAACTAATACTCAACACTAGCACAATCTATAAATACTCAATAAAAGCATATCTAACAATTGAACCTAAATCAATGTAAGAGGTCTTCTCTTTAACAACTAAGCTAAGGTAGTCCAACACTACGAAGCTCCAGCAGATAATGATCAAATAGCAACCTCTAAAGCATCATTGACCAATCAAGCAACGAGGACAGCTACTAAACTAACGTTTTAGCCAATTAAGACTAAGACATTTCTCTAAAATCCGACAGAACCTCCTTTGTAAAGATGGCTATCCCAGAGGTTCAAACAATTTAATATAGCCATTCATCAATCAAATCATCCAATTTAAACAAATCATCACAAGACATCCAAAATATGCTAAACAACCTAAGGTCCTAAGCATAGTCAAAAGGGCGTCCATAAACTCCTAATCAACTCTATTACAAAATTATTAAGAGCATAAGGCGTAACCATAGGTAATTACTCAAGCAGGCTATTCAGATACTAAATCATCAAATGAACTTAAATGAAGAAGGATTAAGAACCTAACTGGATAATCCATAATTACAATCAAAACATCCACCACGAAGGATGGTCACCAAACCGAACCTAGGCAATTAACAAGAATATAAATTATGGATAATTGGACTAGTTTATTCTTTGTGGTTTGTGTTTATATGTCGTGCGCCATGTCTACCCCTTCCCATGCATGTCGCTGCCTCGAGAGGTACCTAGCAAGCACAACACAGCAAGTGTGAGTCCACGACTCAGCAAAGTGCAATAGAAAATCAAACATAGCATCATAAGTAGTCAAAGGGAACAACAACTCCGTCACGAATACAACACTAATTACCTCAAATCCATCTCCTATGACAGCGTCATAAGTAGTCAAAGGGATTAAATATTCCCCACCTGAACAACCACCTTATATACCACAATCCATCTCTTAAGCCAGCATTATATGCTAAACAACAAATCCATAACTTTTGCAGAAGTGCAATGAATATGCCATGAATGCAAAATACTTCACTTCTTTGCAATTACTGGTAATACCGAGTATGTATCCGTCGATACATACCCTAAGCCTGTGCCCTCTAGGCACAGGGACCCAAAGCCCACGCTCCACGAGTGTGGGGACCAGGCCCGTCCAATGTAGGACGGGGATCTCAAGGAAACAGCCCTTGACTACCACGTAGCCCAAGGTTCAGAAATGAACATGCAGAAATGTAAATGCGCATGTCCAATATCATTATCATGATTCATCATTAACAAGGTAGCCTCATTGTTCACCTTGTCCCATCATTCTTGCCATCAACATATAACCATTATCATGCAAGCATCACCATATAAACAGTAATATGTACGTATCATCATGTAACCATTATCATGCAGCATCATGTAAACATTTCCAAGTAGTAAGCATCGTCATTAATCTATGGCATTCAAGCTCAGCAACATTACCAAACAGTAAGCATCATCAATCAATTATGGCATTCGGGCTCATCAACATTATCAAGCAGCAATCATCATCAATAATGAAATATAACCAATCATTAATACTACTTGCACTTGCCTCAACCGTGAGACGGAAATCAAAAGGCGGAACGCTCTGGCACCAGAATTCACCACCTCCTCATGCACCGGCTGCACCACCTTCACCAGCATAAACCAATCCACAACCATCATCGCACCATGCCCCACGCCACATCCATTTCTTTCCCTTAGAGTTGTATACATAGGAACCTTTACTCCAGAGTTCAAAGCAAGTAGTAATAAATATGCTAATTTATAATTCAGTTGTTCGTATTATGTGAGGGAATCTGTATACCATATAAAGCAAATAAGCCAAAGAAAGACATGTAGTGCGCAACAATTAGTCTTGCAAAAACTCCAAAGGTGCAACCAAGCCACTGTCCAAGTACTGCGTGCACGTGGGCACCAAGGCCTGCTCCAATTGAGGCAAAACCAAAGAGAAACCACATTTAATGGTAATGCCATAGATCCTTCTCCCAAACAATCTGAACTTCTCCATGTCATTGAACAATTCCTCATCATTGCTAGGCTTACGAATGAAACATTTGTAAACCTCCATTATAGATTGGACAGCCCAAGTAGCAGCTACTCCCAATGCATGTGCTCGGAATGTTGTTCTAGCAACACAGTATGTGTACTCTGGAATTGACATCCCCCTTGCAGCTTTCCTCTTTGATGATTTTGAAGCATCTTTAAGAAGCTTCCATGCTGTTCTTTTTGAAACATGGCGAACCACAATCCTTTCCAATGCTCGTCTGGTTGTTACAACAGAAGTCTCACGGATGATTTGCTTCACTGAATTGTGGAAGGGAGTAACCAGATCGACAGTTACTTCTCTGGAGCATCCAAAGGCAGAAAAAAAAGTGGCTTCAGCTCCAAAGGGTATTCCTTTATTGGGTATTGGATCGAGTCATGTATCTTGTTAATAATATCATTAACAAGATCAGGAGCATCATTCAATCCAGCGTTTGCATAACCAGCATCACAATAGGCAAAAGGGGGTGATGGTGGCGCACCAACCGTCGGAGCCGAGAGGCAGCGACACCATGGAGGACGTCTTGAGCCGAGGCGGCCGCCATCCACCATGGGGAAGGGAGGAGACCGAGGGAGCCGAGGAGACCAGCGGCGACACTAGGGGGAGGCTGCGTCAATGCGGGTGGAGGAGCCAGAGGCGGCCGGGGCGAGGTCAGGCCGACGGCGGCGCGACACTGTGGTGGCAACCGAGGCGCTGCCGACCGCCATGGCAGGGAGGAGGCGGCGCGGCTCCACGGGCGGAAGGGGGTGCGACGGGGAGGTAGGAGGCGGTGACGGCCAAAGAAGGGGAGGGAGCGACGCCATCCAGGAAGGGCGACGGCTCGGGTGGAAAAAGGGGGGAAGAGCCAGGAGGAGCGGCGGCTGTGTGAAGGAAAAAGGGGAGCGAATGGTTTACGGCTAGGGTTTTTGATGGTGGACAACCCTCCCTAGTCCTCTTATGGCCGGCCCCTCCTTGGGCTCAATTCGGCCCACGGTCCAATTCTCTCACAAATTCTGAATTCCATATTTTTAATTCCTTTAATTCTCTCCCTAATTTAAGTGCACACTATAATTATAATCAGGATTTTACATTCTACTTCTTGTCTAACTATTTACTCCAACGGGGTATTACACACCCTTCCGACCACTTGTGTAGTCGAACCTCCTTCGACTAGGTGGTCGAAACCTTCTAACTAGGTAGTTGAAACCTCCTTTCGACCATGTCCAATCGAAAGCGATAACAGTACTCATAATGAACAGTACTCGAAACCAAAAGAACACACGATTCGTTTCGGGAGCAACTGCTCCTCTTTTTTGTTTTTCTATTGCTTTTCTCAACTCATGACTCCACGACTTCTCATTTTTTCACTCTTTTACATGGCACTAGGCCTGCTTATATACACATACGCAGACCCAAAACTGACTCATACACGCACACATCTCTCTACTCGGATTCCCCTCCGAACCAGACTTCTAAACGGAAACGGAAACTAAACAAAACAAGATTAAACCCAACAGTCACCCCCTTAATCTTGTTTCTTCTATTTGATCACGCCAATCTCCTTTCTCAACTTTCTGACACAGATCACTGTGTCTTGCCTCGGTTCTAATGCGCGCTTGGACTTTGGTCGTTGTTTCTCTCCTCACTATCCATCTCGCTATCCAACTGCTCTTCTCCTTGCATGTGTGTGCGCTCGTTGACCCGCCACCTGGGTCTTTTGCATGCACATTTGCATGTACACCTCTCGCGCCTCCTGCGCCATCAGTATGCAACCCCTGCTACACTTCAGGCCTGCTATATTGACCCACGCCAGCTTGACTCTCTGTGCCGCTACCTCCAACAGAATCTCCCACGTTGCTCTCTCCAGGAGCATTACCTGAGCCTCTCGCTCCTCTCTCTTGGACCAAGTCTGCCCACTTTCCCGTATATATATCAGCTGAGGCTACATTGCCTCTAACTCCTGCGGAGGCGCTGATCCTTTCGCCCGTTGCATGCTCATGAATAGCTTCGAGCATCGACTTTTGCTGATAGGACACACAAGCTTGGTGCATGAGCGCCATCTTGTCCTCCCAAGCCAACCGAGATGCTACTTCCTGCAACGACTGCATGTGCTCCCAGCCCACTGCTCACTGCAGTGTCTTGCGCATCTGAACCGCTACCTTGGCCCGAGTATCCGCCTGCTACACCTGCATACGTGCCTCCTTGGCTGGCTGGTCCTCCTGAGCCACTGCCCACTGCGCCTTCCGTGTCAACTTCATGCATGTCGCACTCTTCATGCGCGTCGGACTCGTCGCCCCCTTGCCCGTCGTCTGGACCTTCTGAGGCTCTGCCTGCTGCACCTCCTACACCAACTACATGTTGCCCCTGGGTCCCGCCATGTCCTTGGTCTTGGCCAATACCCAAGTTCCATTCTGGCTCCTCTAGACTGTTCTTCACACAAACTGGCCTACGAGTTTTTAGGGAAATTTTGTACAACCGGTCCGGGTATTTTTTTTCACCTTCATCAACAACCTGCCACTCCGATCATATAGCCACAAGAACGTATTGTACATGACAACTTTTCTACCTCCCTTAGTTAGCTGACCAATGCTTATTATGTTGTTGCACAGGTTGGGTATATAATATACCTCAGTCAGAAGCCTCTGCTCCCCTCCTTTGAATTGGAACAACACCATTCCCTTTCCTTTGATTTTCACAGTGGACCCGTCGCCGAACTTGACATGCCCCTCGACAGTGGAGTCCAGATCACGTAACTTGTTCCGTTCGCCTGTCATGTGATTACTGGCCCCATTGTCAAAGTACCATACGTCGGAGCTGACATGTGTTTCGCCGTCAGCTCATAGTCGTGGTTCCACCTTTTTCATTCAGTAGAACCAGGTTGCACGAGTCTGTGCTTGCCGACTCCAAGCTCACCGCTAATAGCAGTGCTAGATCTTCCTCCTCCCGTCCGTCCGTGAGGAGTGCCTCCTCCCCGCGGCGCTTGCTCTTGCACTCTGAGAAGTAGTAGCTGTACACGTCACAGTTAAAGCATTTTATGTGGCTGTGGCACTCCGACGTATAGTTATCGTATTTGTCACATTCAAAACACTTGATATGTGATTTGTCACGGAATCTGTCACCACCGTCTTGCCTAGCCCAATCTCCACGTCCTCATCTACTGCCTCGCCCATGCCCGTGTCCACGCTCCCGGCTTCTTGATGAGCCACGATTATCCTCCTCCGATGACCCAATGTTGGACCCTTGTCTCTTAGAGAAAGACGACGAGTCTCTACCATCGCTTTTCTGCCGCACCTGCCACTCAGCTTGAGTGAACAGAAGCTGGCCCTCGATGTTTCCATTATTGCCGCGATGAAGGATTCACTCCTCATATGCCTTCAACCGACCGATCGCCTCTTCGCATGGCATTGCATCAAGATCAGAGTATTGCTCGATCGATGTCACCAACTGAAAGAATTTGTCGGGCACCAAATCAAGAAGCTTCTTGACGAGTGTGGCATCCTCCAGAGTAGCTCCAAGAACACAGTACTTGGCTGCCATGCCACTCAATTTGCCAGCAAACTCATCGATCGTCTCTCCTTCCTTCATGCGTAACGCCTCGAGTTCGCTCTTTAGGGTCTGCAAGCGTGCCTTCTTCACACGATCTACACCAATCTAGCGAGTCTTCAGACGGTCCCAAACATCCTTTGCAGATTTCTTATTTGCGATCTGCAAAAGGACATCTTCGAGGACAGCCTGAAAGATGAATGCTCTCACTGATTTGTTCTTCTTCTTGTCCACAGCCACCCTGGCTGCTGGTTCAATTACTTCCTAGATACCCTGGGCATCCATGATCTCCTCCATCTTGATCGCCAACGTGGTGTAGTTGGACGTCGTCAGCATCGGGCATTGGTGCGGCATGCCGCCGCTCTTCCTCGTCACCTGCTGGATGGCAAGTGCCATTGTCTCAAACCGGAGGATCGAGCTGGTGCTCTGATACCATGTGTAGAAAGTTACCAAAGGATCGAACACGCTCTCAAGTCTTTGGACAGAAGAAATCCGGTGGTCGAAATCTTCAACCAGTTAGTCGAAGCTCCTTCGACTAGTTAGTCGAAACCTTCTATGACCATGTGTAGTCGAAACTTTTCGACTCCTCGTGTAGTCGAAACTACTCCTTTCGACTACACGTAGTCGAAACTCCCTTCCGACCACTCGTATAGTCGAACCTCATTCGACCAGGTGGTCGAAGCCTTCCGACCAGGTAGTCAAAACCTCCTTTCGACCATGTCCAGTCGAAAGCGATGAACAATACTCGAAATGAACAGTACTCGAAACCAAAAGAACACATGGTTCATTTCGGGAGCAACTCTTTTACATGGCACTAGTCCTGCTGATGTACACATACGCAGACCCGAAACCGACTCATACACACACATCTCTCTACTCGGATTCCCCTCCAAACCAGACTTCTAAATGGAAACGGAAACTAACCAAAACAAGATTAAACCCAACAGAAATCATAGATCTGTACAATATCTGCAACTTTGCAGTTGACACCACTTTCATCTGAGCACACTCAATGCCCAAAAACGCATCCACATGTCTGCACAGCATTTGCGGCACCCACTATTCCTTCGATTTTTCCTAGAATTGGCCATGTTCATCGTCCATGATGGAATTAATCTTGTTGATAGCTTTTCATTTTCGTTTTTTGTTTTTAGTTGAGTCGTAGTCCATATCGTGTTGACGTATGAGACTTGTATACAAATCAGAGTCACGTATAAGACGCGTATATGAATTGGTATCAAAGTCTGGCTATGAGGCTTGCCGTGTGTGCGTACGAGACCAAGCAGCGGAGGTAGTAGTCTTGTAATGACTCGAGAAGAAATAAAAAAAACAAAAAAGAGGAGCAGCATTTTTCGATGCTCTCGGAAGAAACCAGCGTTGATCGATTGTTTTTGACCCCTATCGCTTTCGCTTTGTTGCGTTTGCCTCCACAAGAAAAGGAAGACTAGAAGACAAGGAAGACTAGAAGGGCCGTGCTGCTACTTCACGTGAAGACAACCGAGGGAGGCACTGCTTGGAGGATAGGTAAGTTACGTAGCGGGTCCCATAGAGAAACGGTAAGCGCAAAAGAAGACCGAGCTGTGTTTTCTCTAGAAGAAGCAGTTCCGTGTGATTTCTTTTCTCGCTGAAGCAGTGACAGAAAATTGACAAAGGAAAATTCCAACAGTCCAGCCGACCCTCAAGTTTCGTACGTGTAACATTCCCGTTTTCAAATGGTGAATAGTAATTATATTTCATTTTCGGTTTTCAAAATGTATGTCGAATTATCAAATAATTTCAAAACTTCTAGCTTCCGCTAAGCTCGGGTTTGTGTTTCAAACCTTTTAGCAATTCCCGAATTCAAAATTTGGATTTGAATTCCTCTTTTCAGATTTGAACCTCTTCTCAAATTTGCTTCTCC
The DNA here is from genome assembly GCA_036346405.1 of Phyllostachys edulis. Taxonomy (NCBI): domain Eukaryota; kingdom Viridiplantae; phylum Streptophyta; class Magnoliopsida; order Poales; family Poaceae; genus Phyllostachys; species Phyllostachys edulis. Next base: position 2,271,476 of record CM070552.1, read on the forward strand.
GTTCAAACTTTGAATTCAAATTTCAAATTTGAACTTTAGTTTTGAATTTTTTTCCCCTTCTGGGCTTGGCCCACTTTCCTTCCCAGGCTCAGCCCTGTTTTTCTTTGGGCCGGCCCCCTCTTCTCGTTGGCCCACCCCCGGCCTTTGCTTCTTGGTCCAACCGGCCAATTCCGTCCTCCAGCCCAGCAGCCACCCAGCCCCCTTCCTCCTTCTGGCCTGCCTTGTCCCGGCGACTCCTTCTTCCTCCAGCCGAGTGCCCAAGCCTCCCTTCTCCTTCTCTCCCATGACGCCATCGCCACGAGCGCCCTCTGTCACTACGAGCTCCCTCTACTACCTCCTACGCCCGCGTGATCCCACCTGCTCCCTCTGCCCCCTCTTAACTTCGGTGCCTCTCCTCCTCGCCTTGTCTCATCGCCACCGCGTCAGTAGGCCTGCCCAGGTCGTTGCCATGCTCCTTCCCCGTGCGCTGCGCAGCGCACGTGCACCGTCACATGCTTGCGCCCGCGTCAACCGTCGCCTTGTCACCTAGTCCACCTGCCTTGGCCGCCCGGGTCACCGCCGTGACGCCATCGGCAGTGCCTCGCCCGCCCATGCCATCCCTCGGGACCCCGCACCTTCTCCAGTAAGCCTCAACGGCTCTCTCCACTCCCCACGGCTATTTAAGCCCCTTATCCCCTTCGCCTGGTCATCAATTGCCCCCTAGCTCCCTCCCATGCCCCAGAGCGCCACCTGAGCTCATTCCCCCTCACCTCTGGCCGATTTTCCCCTTCCGTCACCGAGCAGGATTCTCAACACCTCCGTCCAATTGCTTGAGCCAGGAGCACCAGAGGACCACCCCAAGGACGTCCCAAGCATCCCCGGCCTAGCTCCATCCATCTCTGGCACCCCGCCCAAGCGTCCTTTGTGCCCCACAGCTGCTCGTGCACATGCCCTTTTTCCAAGGGCGCCGCCGAGCCGTCGACGGCATTGCTCCCTTTCCACCTATCTTGCCACGCCACCTCAAGCCACACTCTGGTTGCTCGGTCGCCACCCGCTCTTGCCGCCCGTGGTTCGTTTGATCGCCGCCCTATTGGCACCCCGTTTTGGGCCTTGGCCGCCACCAAACTTTCCTCACTTATTGCTAGGGCTTGGCTAAAGCTCCCCTAGAGCTCCTCTTGTTCGAAGGTTGGGCACGCACCGTGCGTCGCTTATTGAACAAATCATCGTCGGGAGTTAATGCTAATCATTGGTTTAGCCTTAATTAATCACTGGTTTAAGTATTCCCTTGAATCTCTGCATATGGGGCCTGAACATAATAACCACATCCCTATTCACACGTCTTTAAATTCTCTAATCTATGTCCTTGGGGCTGTGTTTGATTAGTGGAGTTAATTGTTGGTCTTATCTGTGCACTGAGTCTCTGCATTTCGGGACCAAGGCAATTAATTGAAGCTAACTAAACCTGATTTCCTTGCTAATAATAGTGGGTCTAATTGCGTAGTGCCGGTTCAGTGGACCCATGGACCGGTGCACAGCACATGTTGACCTACCAGTCCATGCACTGTAATGCAGAGTTGGTTGCTGCAGATCGTCTGGCGGAGCGGAGAGTGCGGAGACGATTCCCACTGGAATGCAGAGTTGGAGTTGGAGCTCTTGGTGGTTGGGTTCTTGTTGATTGAATGATGAGTCGCCAAGAAATCTTGATTCTTTGGGGCACCGTGTCTTGTGGCCTTTATTGCCATCTTTTTGCTACTGACACCACTTTCTTGGGCTGCTGCTCTCTTTGGTGCTATCTGAGGGAACAACTCAGCTTAGAACGAGAGGAGTTATATAAGGGTTTACAGGCCCTCTAGAGCACAACAGAAGAACTTGAAACCAACGAGGAGAAACAATCAAATACAATACAAAGCCTAGAGTGGCTATATTATATTAAGGGGATTAAGTGTTACATGACTTCTGAAGCACAGTATATAGGCCATGCTAAGTCACGACACAAGATACAAACACATCGTCTACAAAGAAGGGAACAGAAAGTGCTTGCAACCAAAAGACTGCCTAGCAAGCACTGCTAGCTAACCTAGACTAATCTTGACTATTGCAACATGACGATGAAGATCTTGTGGTCGATCTCTCCCTCCTGGAGAGGCAGGAAGTAGTGGAAGGGCGATTCCACCAGAAAGTCTTCGTGCATCTAGCTCAGATGGGTACAGGATAAGCGTGATGTGTCTTGGACTGCTTTAGAACACCTGCTCTGGGGGATCGTGGGTCTGAAGGTGTGAGCGATGAACTCACCCTCTCTAGCATAGAGGAAAACCTTCATGGCCCACGACTCTTGGTCCAGGGTCTGGATCTTTCAACCTCTGAAGATAGGCATGCGGTTGTAATCCAGGTGCTGCATGAGTTGGCAGAGAATGTCCATGAACTCACTTCTGTCTTCTTCATGAGAGCAAAAGTCCCACTCGCCATCTGATGACGAGGTTGCCATCTACAATTTTTGAAACGATATCGAGAGTCAGAACTAAGTAAAACTCAAGTAAAGTCAGGGTAAGTGAAGAACTAAGAGTGATGTGAAGCAGCAATAAATACACTATATTTTAACAAAACTTTTCTTAATTTAGAAAATAGGACTCAAATCCTTAGGGCTCAACCAGTCTAACTAAGGCTCCTACAGTCATATGCTATGATACCAGCTTTGTCGGACCTAGATTCCGAGAATCCAAATCATCTGTGAAAACACTGTGCTATTCCTTGGATCAGTAGATAGCACTCACAAGCACATTGCTGAATCATTCATACAAGGCGTGAACTAAAACATTCGAATATATTACAACACAGAGTGACATAGACCACGTCGGGTCGAGTTTTACAAAAAAGGCCAAACAAGGCCAACTTGAATACATTACATGAAAGCATGTAAACTACAACGGAAGTAAAAGGGGAGTGGGGCTCATCTCTCCACAGACAAGCGACTAGGGCAACCTGCGTACTACGGATATTAACCAAGAACTAGATAATATCGGTTGTACGCAAGTACCAACGAGTCCACTAGACTGGGGCGAAACCTAGACTATAGAATCTAGACCACTCTTCATTGGTTCCTTGTCCGTCGATTTCTAGGTCTTCATAGTACGCATAGTCTCCTTGATCCACATTATCTAGAGGGTTTGGGGGAAGAGCGACAATGAGCACAACTTACGTGCTCGCGAGCCAACACACAATGCAATAATATACATGCAAGGCTAAACAAGGATGGCTCGGGTTCTTTTATTTGCTAAAACAATGTTTTCAATTATCATAATTACAAAAGTCCTATCACTTAGCATTTTAACAAAATTGCATTTTATTAAAGAGAGTAATTGTGCAATATTTGTATAACAGCAGAGGTTCCCTCCATCGGAAACTCTACACTATGCTTTATTTGATTGGAGCTACCTCCAATTATTAACACCGCTGAGCTCAGCGGCTTAGGTAAAATCCAAACTTAGGGCTAGGTGATTCCTCCACATTTTTCATACCACCCACAAAGTTTTTGAAATAGAACTAACTCAAGTTAAGTTCCCATATCCGCCTTTGATAGTAGGCGCGACTGTTTAAATAGTTTAGACTCTGCAGAGGTTGTACACTGTATCCACAAGAGATAGTCATAATCGTTACCCTACATGATTCCTTAGTCATGTAGTTGAGCGACCGCCATAGTAACCTTTCAAACTACCTTGCCCTTTCCGTTATCTCACCCATATGGGGTTACGCCCATATGTTGCGCGGGATGTCGTACCGCAGCATCTAGCGTAGTTGAACTACCCACAACGTTGGCAACTTTACCCTGTATCGGTGTCCCATTCAAGTTAGATGTACCGCATGCTTGCACATTCCCTTTCTCCACCCAGTGAGATACATTCAGGGTTTAATAATTTTACTAGGCCAAGTTGCAGTTGCAGATTTGTGGTTATACTTGTTTTACACAGGAGGTCATGACAAGATTAAGTTCTCAATCCATCCGGGCGGTTCGTACCACATACCAACCACTCACGTGCTCCTTGAGCGCCCATCGCCTTGCCATCCGCCCAGATGTGGTATTAGCAATTATTAGTGTTTTGAGGAGTAAAACTAAATTATCTCATTTATTTCAGTCATGGACCACCAATGACTGCCCAAAATCATTTTATGTTTGAAGAATGATGATTGGGGTATTTTAATACCCCAGTACTTAAGCAAGTCTAGCATGTCGCTTAAGTACAACCTATAGCTAGTATTACCACATAGTTACTAGGGTAACATGGAATAAGGGATTCAAATTGTCAATGGATGGCATATTAATTAATTAATCAACAAATGGGTATTTGACTACCTTAAGCTTTAACATACATTTGATTAAAGAATTAAAGCATGCAATTTTGGTATTTTAAATGAATATAATTTGCATAAAATGTAGACTCAAAATAATCAAAGTATTGACTCACCTTGCTTATAGGCAAGGGGATCTTGATATTCTTGTGCTTGATCAACTTAGAAGTCTCCCGCGTCTTCGAATCCTATTCGGATGATCGTACGGGAAAAAGGCATAAACAGGCAAAGAGAGCAAATAAATACACAAGAATAAACAAATGAACTCCAAATTGAACAAGACCTATGCCATTAGCAAGATCTTGAATTTACAAAATTTTAGAAATAAATTTCATAATTTTTAGAGCTATAACGGAGGAGAACAGAGCTTTCGAAGTTTAAATTGAAATTAAATCGAAAGTGAGAGAGAGGGGGTGGCATGTTGACACGTGGGCACTATGCACAGTGGGCGGCTCATGTGCACCGGGTGCACGTGCACAGGAAAAGGTGGTGGGGCCCACTGTCATTGAGAGAAGGGGGAATCCCGGGCAGTTTTGAATTAAAGGGCCACTACTGTTTGGCCAGGCCTGCAAAGCAGAGAGACAAGGAGGGGCTTAGGACATCATTAACGATTAATGATTGCATTAGGGTTTACGGACAGCCATTAAGGCATTAATCATGGAGGAGCAATGCATGTCCAGGCGTGCCTGTGAGGAGCTTCACCGGGCTGCTTACCGGGCTTGAGACTTCTTCTTGATGAGGCGAACACGATCTGCGGTGACCAAGGGCCTAACAGGAGTCACATGGGAAGTGGTGACGGTGGTGGCGGCGCTGGAGGAGGGCTGGAGCGGCGGTGGCTCGGTTGCGGTGGTGGTCGGCGTCGAGGAAGGGGAGCACGGGGTGGCACACGGCGAGGCGGTCCTACCGGGACAAAAATGGGGGCTGGAGGAGGACTATAGCCGACGACGGGTGGTGGAGAAGGTGGTGGCTGGAGGCGAGGAAAAAGGTGGAATTCGACGGCGACAGTGGACGAAAGCAGAGGGAGCTTGAGGGGAAATGATCCTCGGCGTTGGTGGCGCTCAATGACGGAGGTGGCGGTGCCAGAAGATGGCCGGAGGTGGCTAGACGGCGGTGGAGTCTGCGGCGGCCGAAAAGAAGAAAAGGGTGTTTTCTTTGGTGGCTTACCCAGAGAAGAAGGGGGAGCGTGGGGGAGATGTGGGAGCATAGGGGATGCTTCATAGGCCAAGGGAGGCTTGGAGAGCCATTGAGGGAGGTAGCTTGGGCTTGCGCGTGGTCCCGAGGAGCGGCGTCGTGGGCATACTACGCACAGAGGTGACAAGGCGAAGGGGTAGGTGGTGGCAGGCGAGGCGCAGAGGAGCGACGACTTGGGCGGGTGGCTGACATGGGCGCAAGGCGCTGAGTGATGCGGGCGTGGGCTGGTGAGGACATCCATGGGGTCACAGCTGCGCACAACGGAGAGGACAAGGCGAAGGTGAGGGCAAGGAAGTCGCGGGGGCAGTGGAGTGGGTGGCGGCACAGAGAGCACACGGAGTTGGTGGCGGTAGAGAGCCAGAGGAGGTGGCATGCGAGGCACAGGCGGGAGCGTGCGGGTGGCAGAGGCAGCCAGGAGGTGCACAAGGGAGAGAGAGGGGCTTGGGTGCACCTCAGGAAGAAGAATGCGCCGGGTGGGCTACTGGGCCATTTGAGCCGAAGGAAAAGAGAGGCCAAGGGCGGCTGGGCCAAGTGGGCCGGGTGGGCCAGGAGAAAAGGGGAATTGGGCCGGCCCAAGAAAAATAGTGTTGAGCCCAAGAAAGAAACGGGCTGAGCCCAAAGAGAGGAAGGACCACTTGAGAAAAAGGCCCGGAATTCGAAAGAGGAGAAACTCAAACTTGAATTTGAATTTCAGGATTCAAGGATATTTGAAACACAAACCCGAGCTTAAAGAAGCTAGAAGATTTTCGGAAGTACTTGCTAATTTGAAATACGGCGGAAAATCGAAAACCAGAATAGTAAGCACTGTTTACTCGTCCGAAAATGGGATGTTACAGTGGTGCTAGTCGCAAAAGGATGGCAAGGCAGAAGCCACAAGACAGCTATCCCCAGTGGTCAGTATTTCTCGGTAGCTCATCATTCAATCAGCCAGCAGCCCAACCACCAAGAGCTCCAACTCCAACTCTGCATTCCAGTGGAAATAGTCTCCGCACTCTTCGCTCTGCTAGAAAGCGTGCAGCAAACAACCCCGCAGCTAACCTTCACTGCTACAACTGTGGAGAAAAGGGGCACTTCGCCAATAGATGCTCCCAGAGGAAGCAAGGCCAGAAGATCGAATGTTTCAATTGCGGCAACCTAAGACACCATGTACCCAGATATCCCCGACGGAGTCCCGAAGAATCAGCAAGGAATGTCATCACCACCAACCTCAGCCCTAGCAAAGAAGAACTGATCAAGAGTCCCCACAACAAGCAAGTTGAACCTGCTGAAGTTCTACTACCAGACACAAAAGCTCCACCGAATGCTATATGCTTTGAATGTGGCAAGACAGGACATATCGCCCAATTATGTCCTCCAATACAACAAGATGCAAGAGAAGCATGCTTCACATGTGGGCAATATGGACACTATTGCTACCCGTGCCCAATTCCCTACTGTCCCTGTTGTGAGGAACACCATCAATCAGAAGATTGTCCTATGAACCAAGCAGCATGCACGCATTGTGGAGAAAAAGGACATCAGGCAGACAATTGCTGTGCAAACTGCCCCAACTGCGATGAGGATCACCAGCTAGGTGAATGCCCGATGAGTAAAGTTATGTGCTCCCTTTAAAAAGGACAAGACCACTGCCCCAAAGATTGTTTTCTGCGCCCAATACTGACCAAGGCAATTGAGCTACAAAGTATAAGTCTTCAAATCGTTGAGAGACTCATCAAAAATAAATTTGGCAAAGACAATCAATATCAGACACCCTCCATCTTAAAGGAAAATTGCCAGACGACATCAAAGTGTCAGAGCACCACAGTGGACATAAGAAGAAATATGAATGTTCTCTGCGATCCCCGCCCCGGGGGACAGCCTGCAGTGCGCAACTCGGTAGTACATCTTCGTTGCTTCAGTTGTGGACAAAAAGGACACTTTGCCAACAAGTGCCCTCAACACCGAGTCACCCCCATGCCTTCCAACCTGAGAGCCATACCAGCTCGAGGCCAGACTTCAGCTTCAAGCAAACGTCATCGGACCTCGCAGGCATCTAGAGCCGCTTCCACGCCAAGCCAAAGCCGAGGCCAAGTGAACCACGTCACCGTCGCTGAAGAAGCCCAAGCAGCTTTAGGAGTAATGGGAGGTACGTTCTCTGCCTAATCCGAGTAGCTCGAATCTTGGGGTCGAGATTTTGTTTAAGGTGGATAGGTTTGTAACATCCCCGTTTTCAAACGGCGAATAGTAATTATATTTCGTTTTTGGTTTTCAAAATGTATGTCAAATTATCAAATAATTTCAAAACTTCTAGCTTCCGCTAAGCTCGGGTTTGTGTTTCAAACCTTTTAGCACTTCCCGAATTCAAAATTTGGATTTGAACCTCTTTTTAGATTTGAGCCTCTTCTCAAATTTGCATCTCTGTTCAAACTTCGAATTCAAATTTCAAATTTGAACTTTGGTTTTGAATTTCTTTTTCCCCTTCTGGGCTTGGCCCACTTTCCTTCCCAGGCTCAGCCCTGTTTTTCTTTGGGCCAGCCCCCTCTTCTCCTTGGCCCACCCCTCGCCTTTGCTTCTTGGCCCAACCGGCCATTTCCTTCCTCTAGCCGAGCAGCCACCCGGCCCCCTTCCTCCTTCTGGCCTGCCTTGGCCCAGCGCCTCCTTCTTCCTCCAGCCGAGCGCCCAACCCTCCCTTCTCCTTCTCTCCCGTGACGCCATCGCCACGAGCGCCCTCTACCACCACGAGCTCCCTCTGCTACCTCCTACGCCCGCGTGATCCCACATGCTCCCTTTGCCCCCTCTTGACTTCGGTGCTTCTCCTCCTCACCTTGTATCATCGCCACCGCGTCAGCAGGCCCACCCAGGTCGTCGCCACACTACTTCCCCGCACGCTGCGCAGCGCCCGCGTGCCTGCATCCCATGCTTGCGCCCACATCAACAGTCGCCTTGTCACCTCGCCCACCTGCCTTGGCTGCCCGGGTCACCGCCGTGATGCCATCGGCAGCGCCTCGCTCGCCCATGCCATCCCTCGGGACCCCGCGCCTTCTCCAGTAAGCCTCAACGGTTCTCTCCACTCCCCACGGCTATTTAAGCCCCTTCTTCCCTTCGCCTAGTCACCAATTGCCCCCTAGATCCCTCCCTTGCCCCCGAGCCCCACCTGAGCTCATTCCCCCTCACCTCCGGCCGATTCTCCCCTTCCGTCGCCGAGCAGGATTCTCAACACCTCCGTCCAATTGCTTGAGCCAGGAGCACCAGAGGACCACCCCGAGGACGTCCCAAGCATCCCCGGCCTTCTTTCCCCTCACTGCCGAGCCCTCCGCGAAAGCCCCTTTGCTGCCGCGTTGGTCCTCGTCGCTGGCCTAGCTCCATCCATCTCTGGCACCCCACTCAGCTCCGGTGAGTCCTTTGTGCCCCGCAGCTGCTCGTGCGCACGCCCTTTTTCCAAGGGCACTGTCGAGCCGTCGATGGCATTGCTCCTGTGCCACCTATGCGCCGCCGCCGCCGCCTCAAGCCGCACTGCCGCCGCTCCGGTGCGCCACCCGCTCTGCCGCCGCCGGTACCCATTTGATCGCTGCCCCCTTGGCACCCCGTTTTGGGCCTTGGCCGTCACCACCGAGCTTTCCTCCGCCACCGCCGAGCTTGACCAGAAGCTCCCCCTGGAGCTCCTCTTATCTGAAGGTTGGGCACGCACTGTGCATGTGTTTATTGAACCAAATCACTGTCGGGAGTTAATGTGCATTGGTTTAGCCTTAATTAATCACTGGTTTAAGTATTCCCTTGAATCTCTGCATATGGGGCCTGAACATAGTAACCACATCCCTATTCACACGTCTTTAAATTCTCTAATCTCTGTCCTTGGGGCTGTGTTTAATTAGTGGAGTTAATTGTTGGTCTTATCCGTGCACTGAGTCTTTGCATTTCGGGACCAAGGCAATTAATTGAAGCTAACTAAACCTGATTTCCTTGCTAATAATAGTGGGTCTAATTGCGCAGTGCCGGTTTAGTGGACCCATGGACCGGTGCACAGTACATGTTGACCTACCGGTCCATGCACTGTACACATGAACCATGCCACTGTTCACTGGGACCCATGTGTCGGAGAGAGCCTCTCTCATCTTTCAATTCTTTTTGATTCACTCCAAAAGCTCAACTTCAGAAGCTCCATTCTCCCTCGTCGTAACTCCAATAGCTATGAAATTTGTTTCTAAAATTTTGAAAATTCAAGATCTTGCTAATGGCATAGGTCTTGTTTAATTTGGAGTTCACTTGTTTATTGTTGCGTATTTATTTGTTTTGTTTTGCTTGTTGTGCCTTTTTCCAGTGCGTCCGTCCGATTAGGATTCGAAGACGCGAATGATCTCCACTTCGATCAAGCACAAGATTTGCAAGACTCTCTTACCTATAACCAAGACGAGTCAATACTTTGATCATTTTGAGCCTACATTTTATGTAAATTATATTAATTTAAAACACCAAAATTTGCATGCTTTAATTCTCTAATCAAATGTATGTTAAAGCTTAAGGTAGTTAAATACCCATTTGATGATTAATTAATTATAATACTATCCTTTGATAATTGAATCCGTGAATCCTTGTCACCCTAGTAACTATATGGTAATTACTAGTTATAGGTTGTACTTAAGCGACATACTAGTCTTGCTTAAGTATTTCATCATCTTTTTAACATGAAAGTGATTTTGGGCAGTCATTGTAGGTAAATGACTGAGATGGTTGAGTTGATGCATTTTACTCCTCAAAACCCCTAATTGCTGTTACTATCTGGGCGGGTGGTATAATGAATGATATGTTGGTGGGTGCTAATGCAGCCCAAGAAATGTTGGTATATGTTTTAAACCGCCTAGATAACCCTAAGGATTTAATCTTGTCATGACCTCCCGTGTAAAACAAGTACAACCATAAGTCTACAAACTGCAACTTGACTTAGTAAATTTGTTGAACCCTGAAAGTCATCTTGATGGAGAGGTAATGAGATTGTGCAAGTATGGACACGGTCCAGCTTGAATGGGACACCAAGGAAGGGTGAAGTGCCTGCTACGATTAGTCGTGGGGGTGACATCTCTCACAACTTATGGGACCCACCGCAAGCGTGGCCCATATGGGTGAGATGACGGAAGAGGCGAGATACTTTGAAAGGTTACTGTGACGGTTGCTCAACTACATGACTAAGGAATCGTGTGGGGTAACGAGTATGACTATCTCTTATGGGTACAGTGTACAACCTCTGTAGAGTCTAAACTGTTTAAACAGCCGCGCCTATGGTCAAAGGAGGGCATGAGAACTTTACTTGAGTTAGTTCTATTTCAAAAATCTTTGTGGGTGGTATGAAATGTGGTGGGCTCATCTAGCCCTAAGATTGGATTTTTCCTGAGTTTTGAACTCAGTAGTGATTGTGAGTAGAGGTAGCTCTAATCAAAAGAAGCATACGGTATAGGTTCCGACGGAGGGGACCTCCACTGAAATAAATATTGCACAATTAATCTCTTTAATAAAATGCAATTTGGTTAAAAATGCTAAGTAATAGGACTTTGTAATTATGATAATTGAAAATATTGCTTTAAGCAAATAAAAGAACCCGAGCCATCCTTATTGAGCCTTACATGTATATTATTGCATTGTGTATATTGGCTCGCGAGCACGGAAGTTATGCTCACTCTCGCTCTTTCCCCCAAAACCCTCAGAAGCAGGAAACCCTGGAGATCACGTATACTACAAGGATCCAGAAGTTGGAGGCCCAGGAGATAATGAAGAGTAGTTTAATTCTTTTAGTCTAGATCTCGCCTCAGTCCAGCTGAATCCGTTGGTGCTTGCGTGCATCCTATATTATCTGAGTCCTTGGGTAATATCAGACGTACACGGGTTTCCCCAGTCGCTTGCCTGTGGAGAGATGTGCTCTCACCCTTTTTGTTTTCATTGTCGCTTCCGCTTTTGAATATAATCTTTAGCCTGTTCGATTCTTATTGTAAAACCTGACTCGATGCGGTCTATGTAAACTCTGATGTGTTGATTAATGAATAGTATGGTTTAATCTACGCCATGTACGAATTGATTCAATGATGTATCTGTGAGTGCTATCTACTGATTCAGGGAATAGCACAGTGCCTTTCACAGAGGGTTTGCATTCTCAGGATCCGGGTCCAACAGTACGCCATGCCCACCGAGCCCGTCCACGATGCCGTTGTCCTACTAGATCCCATTTTAGAGGAAGGGGGCAGAGATTGGAACTGGTCCAAAGTCGATAGGGGAAATTTGTATACCTTGGTGAAATTAGAGGAGTAAAATCGACATTTTTTGCATTCGATGAACAGGTCCTAGTACAACTGTCTTGATGCTTACTGATGATCATCATGCGCATGATCTCAATTTGTTCTGTAGACTTGCCTGAGGTGCTCAGCATAAAGCCAAACACGGTGGTCCCCGTACATACAACTCAGAGTTGGGACTTCCTTGGACTGGACTACAATCAGCCAACTGGTTTACTCCACGACGCTAAATACGGAGATGAGGTCATTATCGGGATGGTTGATACAGGTATGGCCGACGATAAATGTTGATATGGATTATTAATTGTCGTAAATATGAGATTTTGTTCTAGTAAATTTGTATAATTAAATTCCAACATGATTTGCATAAAAAAATCGGTGCTGGTTTTCACCCTACGTTTGGACAATATTAAGATAAGGATGTATATCACTGGACAAACAATTTCCTGATTGCAATAGGACAAATGAACAGCATCAGTAATTCAGTAGTTTTTTTATAACAGCTTGATCTCATCTACATAATATGAATTAAGATGAACTAAGCGTTTTAACTGCAGAAATGTCTACAACTCAATTATGAACTGCATCACAAAATCAACTATGATAACTCCTCATTCTGCTTGTAGGTATCTGGCCGGAATCTCAGAGCTTCAACTATGATGGTTTTGGTCCTGTACCTTCCAAGTGGAAAGGAGTTTGTCAAGTAGGCCAAGCATTCGATTCGAATAATTGCAGTCGGAAGATCATAGGAGCTCGATATTACGCAAAGCATCTCGACTCCAAGGTTTTTAAGCAAGAATATAGGTCTGCTAGGGACATCGATGGCCATGGAACACACACAGCATCGACTGCAGCTGGTGTCCTGGTGCCAAACGCAAGCTTTCATGGGCTTGCTGCTGGTTATGCCAGAGGAGGCGCTCCTCGTGCCCGTCTTGCTATATACAAGGCATGTTGGGTTAGGAACAGGGTTACAAAACTTACATTATGCGATTACGCAGCTGTCACGAAAGCAATTGATGATGCCATACATGATGGAGTTGATATACTGTCATTATCACTTGGTGGCCCAAGCTCTGAGTACCCTGAAGCTCTGCACGCTGTGGCAAATGGCATAACCGTCATCTTTTCAACGGGAAACGATGGCCCTGCTCCTAGGACAGTTTCTAATGCATCCCCCTGGCTAATGACAGTAGGATCAGCCACAATAGATCGTGCTTTCCCGACCATTCTCACCCTCGGCAACAACGAGAAATTAGTGGTATATATGTTACCACTTCATCTCTTCTTTTTTTTGTTGGGATCGGAGGAAATTTGTTCTGTTACATGTCTTGTCCGGTGATCGTTTCTTGTCCATCTTTCCTTTCAGGGCCAATCTTTGTTCTATGACAGAAAGGAGAAGGATCACTGGTTTGAGTTGTATCCAGTTACGAATGTCAGGTAAACTTTGCATTCCTTAATTGTATATTCCACTGTCCATCTCTTCACACTTCCCTATGAACAGCATCAGAAATTCAGTAGTTGCTAAGGCTGAATGTTTGATACCATGTGAATATGACCATGTAGATGTGATCAAAGCTCTCTGAATTCCACTGACGTTGCTGGAAGGATTGTGTTCTGCTACTCTCCTCGACTTGTGCGGACCATGTTGCCATTCAATGATCTGCGTCTCGCTATAGCATCAGCAAAGGAAGCATCTGCCAGGGGGCTCATTTTTGCAATGTATACTCTTGATGTTATCAATGTTGTTGAAGCTTGTGATACCATGGCATGCGTTCTAATAGATTTCGAGGTGGCTGATAGAATAAGTGCATACATTACGAAAGCAAGGTGAACTTAAGTTTAGTTGTTACTTCTATTTGAAATGCTTTCTTCGATTAAAATTTTGCGAGTAAAAATTATAATTTGGTAAACCCTAAATCTACAGTTATATATCTTAAATGCAATCTTGAATTTTGACGTACTCAGAATATAATTTATGCAAAATATGTCATCCTAAACACATCAATGGTTAACACTTAACAGAGATGAGAACACCACATCAGTGGCTAAGGTGGCTCCGACTAGTACATGGATTGGAAGCGAAGTCCTTGCTCCAAGAATCTCAACATTTTCTTCACGAGGGCCCAGTCCACTTTTTCCCCAGTTCCTCAAGGTACATGCATGCAATGTTTGATCAAATGCTAGCTGCTTAATCACAACTGATAAGGCAAAATTTCATCTTCTGTTTGTCTATACATATTTAACATTTCAAATTTTCAACTAGATCCTTCACCCATATTTATATTCTAGAGCCGAAGTGAAATATTATGCCTAATGTAGTTTATTTTCACACATATATCAGGTCCTTAGTTGCTTTCTGTTGCCCACTTGTTTGCGTCTCTCTGTCCTTCTGTTGTAGGATGCTGTATTTTGTATTGTTAGTGTCCCTTTCTTTCTTTTCTTTTTCTGTCTCACTTCGAACCTTTTACGTTATTCATTTCCTAGAGAAAACTGTGTTATCAAATCCATATTCGATCTCTGACGGCATAGCAGAAATCTTGTCAAGAAATGTTCGAGTATAGCCTAAATTTTATTCTTCTTCCTGGAGATTAACTACGTTTTTCATTTGAACAGCCTGATATTGCAGCACCTGGATCTAATATTTTGGCAGCAGTGAAAAATTCGTATAAGATCATGTCTGGAACGTCAATGGCGTGTCCCCATGTGTCCGGGGTAGCAGCATTGCTGAAAGCACTCCATCCAGACTGGTCTCCTGCCATTATCAAGTCAGCATTAGTAACTACAGGTACTACACATTTCCAAACACCAAACAAGTTCCAATTTCACAGTACACCTTACTGATATTTGAGTCTTTCAACATGGATCAGCTTCGACTAACAGCTATGGTTTACCAATACTGGCTGATGGGAAGCCTCAGAAGATTGCAGATCCTTTTGATTACGGCGGTGGCTTCGTTGATCCTAATAAAGCAGTTGATCCAGGTCTAGCATACGATGTTGATCCAAATGATTACATGAAATTTTTTAGATGTGGCTTTAACATTTCAGATATTGGATGTGAAACCCCGTATAACCTGAACCTTCCATCAATTGCCATTCCAAATCTGAAAACGTCAATAAGTGTGTGGAGGACAGTGACAAATGTAGGGCAAACAGATGCAGTTTACAAAGCTTTCTTTCAGTCACCTGCTGGAGTGGAGATGACAGTGAAGCCATCACTTCTTTTCTTCAACAAAGAGAACAAGATGCGAAGTTTTAAGGTTACTTTCAAGGCCACCCGCAAGCTGCAAGGGAGTTATATGTTTGGGAGCTTAGCATGGCATGACGGTGGCTCTCACTGGGTGAGGGTCCCGATTGCAGTTCGAACGACAATAGATGATTTATATTCTGAGATCTCCTAAGCAAGAGTAAAAAAAAAACTCTGTATTCTGTACCGTTGGGTTTATAGTTTATAGTTCGAACGACAATAGATGATTCATGTTTGTACTCTGTACTGTTGGGTTTATAGTTGTTTTTCTCCGGAAAGGTTTCTAGTTACTTCACAGTTACATGTTTTAGGTGTCGATTAATGAATAAAATGAAATAAAGTGAATAATTTGATGAAGTTTATGAGGAAAGTTGTGTTTCCTTGTGTTTTGCGTCACATGCGCGTGTATTCCTTTTATTCGTTATTCTTTTGAAGGAAATTTTCAAAAATGGACACAGGCCAATCTTATATTTGAGGAATAGACACATTTGCCATCGCCGGCAAGCATGACACTAAGTTTCCCATTGTAAGTGACGTCGTCGTAATTCATAAGTGATGTTAGACTCAAAACATTATCCACCTAGGTACCTAGAGTATATTGGGATATCTCCAGATATGGTAGTTTATGATTGATTGTAATCCCAGATACCTGTCTTATCTCTAGGAGAGGCTTCTTGCCCTTCAAGCATTGTACTCTATATAATCTGCCCTCGAGGCTCAGTAATACAACAATCCACATTAAACCAATTCTATTCTTCTACATGGTATCAGGCCGACGCCGTTCCTGAGCCGCCGCCTGCACAGCTTCCGCCGCGCCGCCCCTAGGAGATGCTTCGATCTCCATGATCTCTCCCGGGGGCTGCGCAACCCGTAGTTTAGAGTTTGTGGCCAATCATCTGATCGGTTTCCAATTAGATTTTTTCTCCGGTCATTTTCATATCGACATTTTTTCTTTGGTTTTCCGATTAGAGATCGGTTTGTGTCACCCACTGCCCGTCGATCTCGCGCGCCTCTACTTCGACATCGGCGTCGACTCCACCGGCCATCTCCAACCGTGCGGCATAGTCGGGCTCGCGGCGCTCGAGGGGACGCCCTCACGCGTCGCTGCCCGGTCACTCCGTCCACGACGCTCCACGCCGGTTCGTCGTCGCCACCACCAATCGGGACGCCTCCACCACGACCGCCTCGCGCGCCCTCGGTTTGATCAGCTGATCGCGCGCGGTTCCTCCCGGCTCCCGTGATGTTCGTCCACGAGTACGCGCGTCTCATCTCCAAGTACCGAGGCTGCTGCTACATCACCTCCTCGGGCTGCAGTGTCACCTCCCGTGGTCATCGCCACCCACGGCCACCGTGCCTTTCCAGGCGCGGTCCAGCCAACGGTGGCTCTCGCCGTCACTCTACATCGTCGTTCCCGTGCATCAACGACCCTCCGGCCGATCGACGCCACCTTTCTTCGGCGCGTCATCGCCTCAGTCATCGGTGCACATGGTCTTCGTCACGCTGATCGGGTTCTTCGCCGGCTTCTTCGAGCACCGCCGCCACGTCACCTCCGGATCGTCCGACCCCTGCACCCTTCCGCCTTCGTCCAGCACAACCTCGTCGCCAGCGTCGCCGTCTCTTCCCCGACTACATTCGTCTACTCCGGCAACCGCAGGCTACATCGGCATGTTCTACCCCACGCCGCACTGCGCGCCGCAACCATCTCGGAGGCTTTCTCTGCTGGTCCCACAAACACTAATGTGTCACCTACATGTGGCCCTTGCACAGAAAACGGCGGAGTTAAACCGAAAAGTTAGAGCAGCTGACAAGTGGGCCCAGCCCATAAACACCGTGCACCGTGCGCGTGTGTCGGTGGACCAGGTCCATTGAACCGTGTCACTGATAGACGGGACCCACCTGTCAGAGCTGATTTTAAATCTGAGTTAAAATGGAAAACACACTATTCACTGGGCCCGCTGGTCAGTGACCGTGGCTAGAGTAGCGCCCGGTGAGAAAAGTAATAAAGACTTTAGAAAATTCGAAATCCAATTCTTTACACACTATAAAATATGTATAACTTCAAAAATACATAACTAATTCATCTCAACTCCAAAATGGATGAAACCACTTCTGATAATTTTCATTGTTAATGAACTTTATATTAAAATTGGTTTCAAACATGTCTCTATAGCAGAGAGTATTATTTTGGAGATTGGTCCATTAACACCATTATTTTTACAAAAGAAAATGTTGATAACTTAGAAAATTCATAACTAATGCATGAAAACTCCAAATGAGGTAAACTCAACTGTTTTAGTCTTAAAATAATATTTCCTATCTATCCATATAATCCTTTGTCCCACTACTGTTTTGCAAATTTTGCTCAAATAATTAAATTAAGTGAACAGTAACCGAACTGAATTAATTTGGAATTTCCTGGAAACTGATTTTCAAACCTTAATAACTCTCACATACTAAGTCCAAATGGAATAATTCTTTCACCTAAATTCATCTAAAATCATGAATTAGCTACTGTAGAAAAATCATGTATTTTTTAGCATTTTGAATTTTGAGGTATTTCTCGATGTTTATTCGGTGTTGTATTTATATAGATTCTGAGCCTATCGATATTGACTTGTACGCTACTGAGGAAGAGCAATTAAGCTACCAGCAAGGCAAGCATCATTTGAACTTTCTTTTGCATCATATTTGATCCCAGTTTTGGTTAAGTTAGTGCAATGATAATTGCTTGCATGATTATTTTACTATGTCACTATTTTTGTGATGAGTAGATTAGTTATATCCTATTCATTGAGGTTAATCTTGAATTACTCCAATACCACATGCTTAAGATAGTTTGTGTGAAATATATATATTGAACGTGTCTTGCTTAGCCATGCAAGTCTAGAACGATAGCTTGATTGTCGGGAATAACCCGACAATTATGGGAGAAACACAACTTTCATTATAATCTTTTGTTCCAGATCTTCGTATCAGTTTTATGAGATAAATTTTGTTAATTTAAATGAGTTTTGGGTCTGGACAAGTGATGGTTAGTGATGGTGCCTTTGTGCACGAGATTGGGTAAGTGATGGACTTGTCTGGACAATTAAGGACCGAACTTTGGGTACCTGCGATTCAAGTAAAACTCGTGCTATCACACGTGGTGTATGGACGCATCTTGATTAAGTAAGGGGCTAATGTTATTGAGTTGAGGAACTGGTGGTGTGAGGACGTATATGTGTTCCATCGTATATATGTTCCGTAGGGTGCCGATTGCAATTTTATAATGTGCGAGTGAGCACTATTTTAATTCTATTCATTGGGTCGGTATTCCCGGCACAACTTGCGTGCCCGTTTGGTTAGTAGGCTGTATAACCTACACTAAGCGGGATTACGTCGCGCATGGGTGATTCAATTCAATAATGTCAACTTGCTGAAAGATACCGAGTCTTGATTTACCCGGCCGACAAACCATAGGAAGTGTGCTATTTTCGGAGGCATCTGGAGGCTTACGGGCTAATCGAGCCGTGTGGGTAAAGTAGTACACCCCTGCAGGGTATAAATCTATTCGAATAGCCATGTCCGCGGTTAAGGACAACCGCTTGAGTTTGTGGCTGCTAATTGTTAGACTTGGAATTAAAATTGTGGTTACAACTTGGTATTCATCATGAACGGGTGTTCATGTGTTTTAATGTATCAAAGTGGACAGCCACTTTGGTGTTTGTTTGGTTCATTTGTTTATCAATGGAGTACTTATCCACATGCTTTACTTCTACTTCAAATCTGTTTACAAAATGGCAATTGAAAAACCAGTATGTGTAGGTTGTTAAAATTGTTGCGTCTTTTCACAAAACTAAGCCAATATGAGCCCTCTCTTGGAACAACCTCTAGCATAACTAATTTTTATTTGTGTTAGACTTGCGAGTACTTTTGTACTCAACCCGGTTGCTGCAATTTCAGGTGAGGAATGTTATGAGTCCGTTGAGCTCGTTAGCGCCGATTTAGGCGACGCTGACGAATAGTGTTATCATTTAACTCCCAGTCGGTTACCGATGGGATATGGGCATACCATTGCTGGTCTTTTGGTTTATTTACTTGTTTCCGCTGCTACTTTATACTCTTATTTGAATTTGGTCGGTCGGCCGTTTGTAATAGTTGTAGACTTAAACTATTATGCTGTATGTCTTTTGAACTGTTAATGTATGATTGTTGTATGGATGTGATCAACGTTGTATGAGAGTGTGAGCATATTGGTCGCTGATATTGAGAGCCAATATGGGTTCATACTCGTTGTTTGTGGCTTCCCATTTAACTCACTAAGTGTAGTGCTTGGCTTGTTGGAGAACCGATAATTATGTAGTGCTCGCAGAGGAGCAGCGTGCATGATCGTCGGGGCTTTAGTTTTCAGTTGAGCCTTTCGCTTAGATGGCGTTAAGTTGGAATCCATTTACTTGAGGTCCAGAGTTATGTCCATAAGACCATGCTTAGTCTCGATCTTACGGAGATAACCCAGGGGTCCTCACACCCGGTACCCGCGGTACGTGCACTGTTCACGGGCCAATTTTGCAAATTATGGCGAAAGAGAGCTACTTTTGAAATTAAAAATTGCTACAGGGCCACAAATGCAAAAATTTCTACTGTGACTGGGTATGTTGGGCTACACCTGATTAATGTATTCTGGAAGCCGCAAGTTCAAGATTCGTATGGACGATTTCCATGTGATCAGTGGTCACTCAAAGAATACTGGTGCCTCACCACGTCAAACATCACTCCAAAACAGCACTTACCTATCACCACCACCACCAACCTATTCAACTTTAGTCATAGCTTAATTTTTACATCTGGGAACTCGTTTCCAGAATTGAGGCCCTTTCTTTTTAGTGGAACTTATTGACCATAATTGAAACCCTTTCATTTATTCAGTTATTGCTTTTGGCCATATCCTTCCGCAATCTCGTAAAGAAAATTTTTTTCTTTCAAGTTTGTAGGATCGTTAATGACAATCAGAAAGAGAGAGGTGAATAATTGTGAGACTTTTCGCACTCTAAAAATCAATCAACCGGCAGCGTCACAAAAACCGTGGCAGCCACGGAAGAATCATCGTCGCTGTACACGCTTGGGAGAATGAAACTCTCGGCCGCCCGCTATGCCTGCCGCCGACGTTGCCTTGGTGAGCACCAAATCACTGCAGCCGCCAAGCAAAGCAATCTCACGCACAAGCAAAAGCCAAAATCAAAAGCACCAAACCAAAAGGCTGCAGCCACTAGCAATAAACAAATCTGCTACCAGCACCTTGTCTCATCCCCAAAATCAAAAGCACCAAACCAAAAGGCTGCAGCAGCTAGCAATCAACCAATCTAAAACAGCATCATTGACCGCCTTTCGTAGTTAGAAACACTGCGGGAACAAAAAGGGCATCTACCAACAAAGAAAAGAACATCTAGATGCACGAACGCGCATACATGCATCATTGACCGCCTTTCGTAGTTAGAAACACTGCGGAAACCCGGTCGATCGTTGACCAGCCTGTCGTAGATAGAGGCATTGGAAGCCGCCTGCAGCTCTGCTCGATGGATATAAATAACACATGGATCGTAGCTTGGCAGCCTCACCATCACCATTGCCGCAGGCGGTATCCACATCCATGGCTGCAATTCGCAACTTCTCAAAGCCAGTCGTCCTCCTCCTCCTCGCTCTCCTGCTTCCATTGAAGAGATCCTACGCGGTTGGCCAGAGCGAATCAACAAAAGTAGGCAATAGTATTTATGTGCATACATTTCTTCATTTTTACTGCATATATTTTGGGCCCGTTGCCTCATTTTGCTTCTACAATGTTGGATTACATGCATGCAGCTCTATATTGTGTACCTTGGGGATAAACAGCATGAAGATGCAGATAAAACCACTGCATCACACCATGACATGCTCACCAGGATCCTTGGAAGGCAAGGAGACCAAGTCTACCAATGCTTTATTATTTCTTCCATTTTCCTCGTGTGCCACGAACATATATCTGTGTACATCACTAACTCAAGAGCATATAATTTCGTATGATTTTACAGTAAGGGAGAAGCCTATGGTTCGATGATCTACAGCTACAAACATGGCTTCTCTGGGTTTGCCGCCATGCTTACAGAATCTCAAGCACAACGCATTGCAGGTAATTTGGTCATTGTTGATGTAAATGCTCATGCATTCATGGGCGCACATATACATGCGAAAACGCAATTGGCACGGGCATAGGGCGCGTCGTACTATATTAAGCAGTGGCAGAGCTAGGATTTCACAAAGCCTCGGACACAAAACTAAGGCGCTATAAGTTTATAACTAACGTCGAATACTATCGACACTAAAGCATAACAAAAGTACAACACAAATGCACAATCGAAATAAAATTTGAATTCCATGTTTAACGATACGATAAAATAGATAAAAGATAGTAAAAAAATAAGAATGTAACATACCACTAGCACGAGATAATTTCTGCTTAATTAACAAAGATTTGGTTCATTTGAGCCTATCATATCTTCATCAACACAGTACAAGAACCAGAACCTGCAAAGATGAAATTACATATGTAAATTAGGGACACAAGACCACAACGTAATTTTTAATGCAAATTACGAAATGTCAGCAGTTTACAGTATCACTAACCAGCACTAATAGTTGACACATTCTGATTTCATGCTTCTGGACAGCAGGAATTATTCAGGATATCATCGAACGAAAAATGAATACTTCTTCTATACTCATGTTGCTCTAAATTGTGACCACTGGATTAAAAAGGAACCAGAATTGGTTATTCAGAAACAAATCTATCTACCACATAATTTACTTGTGCCGCCAAAGAATATAAAGAGAAACTTCATATGCCGAAAAAGGTACAAGTCGGGGGCAAACACAAACTCCTGTGTATGAATGGTTCTCATGGTACAATTAGTACACAACATCTGAACAAAGAAACCCCCACTCCATTTTAGATAAGCTCATCTCTCAAACAATTCATTCTTGTAGAAGAGAGTCCAATCCGAGTCATCGGACGATACGAGCTCAAATCCTTCTGCTCTCATAGATTCTGTAACTGAAACAAGGTTTTGAGAGGGCTTACTGTCATTATTCAGTACACCACCACTACAATTGAACTCAACAGATCCGAAGCCACATGCTATCGGTTGGCTGCCACCCTCTTGCAGCCTGTCTGTCTCCCTGAAACTATGAAAGTGCCATGTCAAATTGTCCATCCCTGTCTGTCTCCTAGGCTCCCATTCTCCCTGAAACTGTGAAAGTGAAACACATCACACATGGAACATTCGAACTCAGCGGGAGGTGGCCAGAAATTACCTCGTGCTGCGCTGAGGCCTGAGCCGGTGAGCGCTGAGGTATGAGGAGTGAGGAGGCGCTGGCCGCTTGGGGGGTGGGGGGAGCCGTCAGCCGTGGAGACGAGGCGGGGGCGGCGCCGGCCCCGGGTGAGGAGAGGAAGCGGTGGGGACGGCGTCGCGGGCTCGCGGCGGAGCAGAGCTCTGGGCGCCGCCGCGGCGGAGAGGACGCGCGGGGGGGCGCTAGGGGAACTGCCGGCGGCTAGGGCGTGAGGGACTGAGTCTCCAGTCGCTGGGCCGCTCGGCTGGGCCGACTTGGAGCTGGGCTGGCCGGCTGGGGCTAAATGTCGGGCCTGGCTTTTTTTTTTGGATATACGTACTAAAAAATGCTATTAAGCTTTTTTAGGGATATATTAACTTCTTTAGAGAGAGAAAGGAACAATTTACTTAGATATCTATCCTAAGCTTGCCGCATACCAAGAGGTCCCGAGAAATCCCTCCAACAACCAGGGCTTTTTTAACCGGAAATTTTTTTACGGGGGCGGTTAGTAAGTCCGATTTGACCGAAAATCAGAAAATTTTGGCCAATTTTGACTCAAATTTCTCTCTCTTTTTGATTTTTTTGGATTTTAAATTTAAAAAAATCAAATCCAAACAAATTCGATTTTTTTGACAAAATTCATCCAAACCAATTTTTTCGGGACCAGTTTGTATTCTTACTGGCCCCCACCAGTAAAACTGAAATCGTCGATTTTCAGTCGGTATTCTGAACCCTGCCAACAACAAATACAACGGATCAAACCCTAATTCATGCTAAATTACCATTAAGCTAAGAACAACATAATTACTCATGAATAAAATGGACAACAACAATGATAAAGATTGGAAGTGCAACACGACGACCCACATATACACTACTATAGAAAAGGTCATCACAGACGGTTCAAAATCGTCATCACAGACGGTTTTCTGAACCGTCTGACTTTATGGGTCAGTGATGACATGAGTCATCACATACGGTTTTTGAACCGCCTGCATACGTGCCTCCTTGGCCGGCTGGTCCTCCTGAGCCACTACCTGATGCGCCTTCTGTGTCAACTTCGTGCACGCCGCACTCTTTATGCATGTGGGACTTGCCGCCCCCTTGCCCGTCGTCTGGACCTTTCGAGGCTCTGCCTGCTGCACCTCCTGCACCAACTGCGTGTTGCCCCTGGGTCCCGTCATGTCCTTGGCCTTGGCCAATACCCAAGTTCCACTCTGGCTCCTCCAGACTGTTCTTCACACAAACTGGCCTACGAGTTTTTAGGAAAATTTTGTACAACCAGTTCGGGTATTTTTTCCACCTTCATCAACAACCTACCACTCCGATCATATAGCCACAAGAACGTATTGTACATGACAACTTTTCTACCCCCCTCAGTTAGCTAACCAATGCTTATTATGTTGTTGCACAGGTTGGGTATATAATATACCTCAGTCAGAAGCCTCTGCTCCCCTCCTTTGAATTGGAACAACACCGTTCCCTTTCCTTTGATTTTCACAGTGGACCCGTCGCCGAACTTGACATGCCCCTCGACGGTGGAGTCCAGATCACATAACTTGTTCCGTTCGCCTGTCATGTGATTACTGGCCCCATTGTCGAAGTACCATACGTCGGAGCTGACATGTGATTCGCCATCAGCTCACAGTCGTGGTTCCACCTTTTTTTCATTCAGTAGAACCAGGTTGCGCGACTCTGTGCTTGTTGACTCCATGCTCACCACTAATAGCAGTGCTAGATATTCCTCCTCCTGTCCATCCGTGAGGAGTGCCTCCTCCCCGCGGCGCTTGCTCTTGCACTCTGAGGCGTAGTAGTCGTACACGTCACAGTTAAAGCATTTTATGTGGCTGTGGCACTCCAACGCGTAGTAACCGTATTTGTCACATTCAAAACACTTGATATGTGACTTGTCACGGGGTCTGTCACCACCGTCTTGCCTAGCCCAGTCTCCACGTCCTCATCTACCGCCTCGCCCATGCCCGTGTCCATGCTCACGGCTTCTTGATGAGCCACGATCATCCTTCTCCGATGATCCAGTGTTGGACCCTTGTCTCTTAGAGAAAGACGACGAGTCTCTACCGCGGCTTTTCTACTGCACCTGCCACTCAGCTTGAGTGAACAGAAGCTGGCCCTCGGTGTTTCCATTATTGCTGCGATGAAGGATTCACTCCTCATATGCCTTCAACCGACCGATCGCCTCTTCACACGGCATTGCATCAAGATCATAGTATTGCTTGATCGATGCCACCAACTGAAAGAATTTGTCGGGCACCAAATCAAGAAGCTTCTTGATGAGTTTGGCATCCTCTAGAGTAGCTCCAAGAACACTGTACTTGGCTGCCATGCCACTCAATTTGCCAGCAAACTCGTCGATCGTCTCTCCTTCCTTCATGCGTAACGCCTCGAGTTCGCTCTTCAGGGTCTGCAAGCATGCCTTCTTCACACGATCTACACCAATGTAGCGAGTCTTCAGACGGTCCCAAACATCCTTTGCAGATTTCTTAGGGTCTGTTTGGTTGGAGGTATCAAGTTGAACCGGATGGTTCGGTACAAGAAAAGAGGTGGTACAGGCGTTTGGTTGGAGGTATTGTACCAAACCATCCCGGACCAAACCATCCACATTCAGGGAATATTCCTCCTTGATGCTGCACCGGTCCGTTCGAAAAATTTGGGCGAATCACGCTGCTCACTCTCGCTCTCTCGTCTTCCTCGGCGGGCTCAAGCGATGGTCGAGTAGGGCGGCCAGCCGGAGCCACGCACGCGGGCGGCAACACTGAGGAAGGCAGTGGCGGCGTGGCGAAGGGAAGGCAACGCCGGGGCCGACCCAGAGGAGGAGCGGCGGCACCGTGGGGAAGAGCGTTGTGGGGAGGAGCAGCGGCCGGCGGCGCCATGGGCCGAGCCGGAGGAGGAGCGGCGACGCCATGGGCAGAGCCAGAGGAGGAGCGGCGGCGCCGTGAGGAGGAGCTCCGTAGGGAAGGAGGAGCGTCGTGGGGAGGAGCAGCGAGCAGGGGCCTGGAGCGGAGAAGAAAGAGATTGGGATTAAGGTGAAAGGGGAGTGAAATAGAGAATATTAAGGTGAAAGGGGGATTAGAGTAGGGGATTAGAAAATTTTAGGTATCATCTCATACAACCAACCAAACACAATCTCATACCACTCCATCCCACCAACCAAACAGGCTGCTTGAACGATCCTATTCAGGACAATCCCATCCAGGACGATCCTATCCATACTATTCAACCACATCCCACCAACCAAACGCACCCTTATTTGTGATCTGCAGAAGGACATCTTCGGGGACAGCCTGAAAGATGAATGCTCTCACTGATTTGTTCTTCTTCTTGTCCACAGCCACCCTGGCCGCTGGTTCAATTACTTCCTAGATACCCTAGGCATCCATGATCTCCTCCATCTTGATCGCCAACGTGGTGTAGTTGGACGTCGTCAGCATCGAGCATTGGTGCGGCATGTCGCCGCTCTCCCTCGTCGCCTGCTGGATGGCAAGCGCCATTGTCTCGAACCGGAGGATCGAGCTGATGCTCTGATACCATGTGTAGAAAGTTACCAAAGGATCGAACACGCTCTCAAGTCTTTGGACAGAAGAATTCCGGTGGTCGAAATCTTCGACCAGTTAGTCGAAACTCCTTCGACTAGGTAGTCAAAACCTTCTATGACCATGTGTAGTCGAAACTTTTCAACCACACATTTCGACCATTCGTGTAGTCGAAACTACTCCTTCCGACTACACGTAGTCGAAACTCCCTTCCGACCACTCGTGTAGTCGAACCTCATTAGACCAGGTGGTCGAAGCCTTCCGACCAGGTAGTCAAAACCTCCTTTCGACCATGTCCAGTCGAAAGCGATGAACAGTACTCAAAATGAACAGTACTCGAAACCAAAAGAACACACGATTCGTTTCGGGAGCAACTCTTTTACGTGGCACTAGTCCTGCTCATGTACACATACGCAGATCCGAAACCGACTCATACACACACAAATCTCTATGCTCGGATTCCCCTCCGAACCAGACTGCTAAACGGAACAGAAACTAACCAAAACAAGATTAAACCCAACAGAAATCGTAGATCTGTACGATATCTGCAACTTTGTAGTTGACACCACTTTCATCTGAGCACACTCAATGCCCAAAAATGCATCCACATGTCTGCACAGCATTTGTGGCACCTACTATTCCTCCGATTTTTCCTAGAATTGTCCCTGTTCATCGTCCATGATGGAATTAATCTTGTTGATAGCTTTTCGTTTTCGTTCTCTATTTTTAGTTGAGTCGTAGTCCATATCGTGTTGACGTATGAGACTTGTATACAAATCAGAGTCACGTATAAGACGCGTATACGAATTGGTATCAATGTCTGACTATGAGGCTTGCTGTGTGTGTGCACGAGACCAAGCAGCGGAGGTAGTAGTCTTGTAATGACTTGAGAAGAAATAAAAAAAAACAAAAAAGAGGAGCAGCGTTTTTCGATTCTCCCGAAAGAAACCAGTGTTGATCGATTGTTTTTGTCACGTGTTTTCTCTGGAAGAAGCAGTTCCGTGTGATTTCTTTTCTCGCTGAAGCGGTGACAGAAAACAAAGGAAAATTCCAACAGTCCAGATGGCCCTCAAGTTGCGTGCGTGTAACATTCCCGTTTTTAAACGACGAATAGTAATTATATTTTGTTTTCGATTTCAAAATGTATGTCGAATTATCAAATAATTTCAAAACTTCTAGCTTCCGCTAAGCTCGGGTTTGTGTTTTAAACCTTTTAGCAATTCCCGAATTCAAAATTTGGATTTGAATTCCTCTTTTCAGATTTGAGCTTCTTCTCAAATTTGCTTCTCCGTTCAAACTTCGAATTCAAATTTCAAATTTGAACTTTGGTTTTGAATTTGTTTTTCCCCTTCTGGGCTTGGCCCACTTTCCTTCCCAAGCACAGCCTGGTTTTTCTTTGGGCCGGCTCCCTCTTCTCGTTGGCCCACCCCCGGCCTTTGCTTCTTGGCCCAACCAGCCATTTCTGTCTTGTAGCCCAGTAGCCACCCGCCCCCCTTCCTCCTTCTGGCCTGCCTTGGCCCGGCACCTCCTTCTTCCTCCAGCCGAGCGCCCAAGCCTCCCTTCTCCTTCTCTCCCGTGACGCCATCGCCACAAGCGCCCTCTGCCACCACGAGCTCCCTCCGCTGCCTCCTACGCCCGCGTGATCCCACCTGCTCCCTCTGCCCCCTCTTGACTTCGGTGCCTCTCCTCCTCGCCTTGTATCATCGCCACCGTGTCAGAGTTCGCCAGTCGTCACCACGCTCCTTCCCATGAAGCCAAGCTACGCGCCCCATCCCCATGCTTGCGCCCGCCAATCTGTCGCCTTGTCACCTCGCCCACTGCTTGGCCGCCTGGTCATTCTTGGACGCCATCCAGAGTGCCTCACCCACCCATGCCATCCCTTGGGACCCCGCGCCTTTTCTAGTAAGCCTCAACGACTCTCTCCACTCCTCACGGCTATTTAAGCCCCTTCTCCCCTTCGCCTAGGCACCAATTGCCCCCTTGCCCCCGAGCGCCACCTGAGCTCATTCTCCCACACCTCCGGCCGATTCTCCCCTTCCGTCGCCGAGCAGGATTCTCAGCACCTCCATCCAATTGCTTGAGCCAGGAGCACCAGAGGACCACCCCGAGGATGTCCCAAGCATCCCCAGCCTTCTTCCCCCTCTCTATCGAGCCCTCCGCGAAAGCCCCTTTGCCGTCACGTCGGTCCTCGTCGCTGGCCTAGCTCCATCCATCTTCGGCACCCCGCTCAGCTCCGGTGAGTCCTTTGTGCCCCGCAGCTGCTCGTGCGCACACCCTTTTTCCAAGGGAGTTGTCGAGCCATCGACAGCATTGCTCCTGTGCCACCTATGCGCCGCCGCCGCCTCAAGCCGCACTGCTGTCGCTCTGGTGCGCCACCCGCTCCACCGCCGCTGGTACCTGTTTGATTGCCGCCCCCTTGGCACCCCGTTTTGGGCCTTGGCCGCCGCCACCGAGCTTTCCTCCGCCACCGCCGGGCTTGACCAGAAGCTCCCCCTAGAGCTCCTCTTGTCTGAAGGTTGGGCACGCACTTTGCGTGCGTTTATTGAACCAAATCACTGTCGGGAGTTAATGCTAATCATTGGTTTAGCCTTAATTAATCACTGGTTTAAGTATTCCCTTGAATCTCTGCATATGGGGCCTGAACATAGTAACCACATCCCTATTCATGCGTCTTTAAATTATCTAATCTTTGTCCTTAGGGCTGTGTTTAATTAGTGGAGTTGATTGTTGGTCTTATCCGTGCACTGAGTCTCTGCATTTCGGGACCAAGGCAATTAATTGAAGCTAACTAAACCTGATTTCCTTGCTAATAATAGTGGGTCCAATTGCGTAGTGCCGGTTCAGTGGACCCATGGACTAGTGCATAGTACATGTTGACCTACCGGTCCATGTACTGTACACATGAACCATGCCACTGTTCACTAGGACCCACGTGTCGGAGAGAGAGCCTCTCTCATCTTTCAGTTCTTTTTGATTCACTCCAAAAGCTCAACTTCAGAAGCTTCGTTCTCCCTCGTCGTAACTCCAATAGCTATGAAATTCTTTAATCAAATGTATGTTAAAGCTTAAGGTAGTTAAATGCCCATTTGATGATTAATTAATTATAATACCATCCTTTGATAATTGAATCCGTGAATCCTTGTCACCCTAGTAACTATATGGTAATTACTAGTTATAGGTTGTACTTAAGCGACATACTAGTCTTGCTTAAGTACTGGGACATTAGATGTCACAATCATCATCTTTTAAACATGAAAGTGATTTTGGGCAGTTATTGTGGGTAAATGATTGGGATGGTTGAGTTGATGTATTTTACTCCTCAAAAACCCTAATTGTTGTTACTATCTGGGCGGGTGGTATAATGAATGATATGTTGGTGGGTGCTAATGCAGCCCAAGAAATGTTGGTATATGTTTTAAACCGCCCAGATAACCCTAAGGACTTAATCTTGTCATGACCTCCCGTGTAAAACAAGTATAACCACAAGTCTGCAAATTGCAACTTGACTTAGTAAATTTGTTGAACTCTGAAAGTCATCTTGCTGGAGAGGTAATGAGATTGTGCAAGTATGGACACGGTCCAGCTTGAATGGGACACCAAGGAAGGGTGAAGTGCCTGCTACGATTAGTCGTGGGGGCGACATCCCGCACAACTTATGGGACCCACCGCAAGCGCTACCCATATGGGTGAGATGACGGAAGGGGCGAGATACTTTGAAAGGTTACTGTGACGGTCGCTCAACTACATGACTAAGGAATCGTGTGGGGTAACGAGTATGACTATCTCTTATGGGTACAGTGTACAACCTCTGCAGAGTCTAAACTGTTTAAACAGCCGCACCTACGGTCACAGGCGGGCATGGGAACTTTACTCGAATTAGTTCTATTTCAAAAACCTTTGTGGGTGGTGGGCTCATCTAGCCTTGAGATTAAATTTTTCCTGAGTTTTGAACTCAGTAGTGATTGTGAGTAGAGGTAGCTCCAATCAAAAGAAGCATGGGGTATAGGTTCCGACAGAGGGGACCTCCACTGAAATAAATATTGCACAATTACTCTCTTTAATAAAATGCAATTTGGTTAAAAATGCTAAGTGATAGGACTTTGTAATTATGATAATTGAAAATATTGCTTTAAGCAAATAAAAGAACCCGAGCCATCCTTGTTGAGCCTTGCATGTATATTATTGCATTGTGTGTATTAGCTCGTGAGCACGGAAGTTGTGCTCACTCTCGCTCTTTTCCCCAAAACCCTCCGAAACAGGAAACCCTGGAGATCACATATACTGCAAGGATTCAGAAAGTTGGAGGCCCAGGAGATAATGAAGAGTAGTTTAGTTCTTTTAGTCTAGATCTCGCCTCAGTCCAGCTGACTCTGTTGGTGCTTGCGTGCATCCTATATTATCTGAGTCCTTGGGTAATATCAGACGCACATGGGTTTCCCCAGTCGCTTGCCTATGGAGAGATGTGCTCTCACCCTTTTTGCTTCCATTGTCACTTCCGCTTTTGAATATAATCTTTGGCCTGTTTGGTCCTTATTGTAAAACCTAACCCAATACGGTCTATGTAAACTCTGATGTGTTGATTAATGAATGGTATGGTTTAATCTACGCCTTGTACGAATTGATTCAATGATGTATCTGTGAGTGCTATCTACTGATCCAGGGAATAGCACAGAGGGTTTGCATTCTCGGAATCCGGGTCCGACAGTACGCCGTGCTCACCGAGCCCGTCCAACGGTCACGACGCCGTTGTCCTACTAGATCCCATTTTAGAGGAAGGGGGCAGAGATTGGAACTGGTCCAAAGTCGATAGGGGAAATTTGTATACCTTGGTGAAATTAGAGGAGTAAAATCGACATTTTTCGCATTCGATGAACAGGTCCTAGTACAACTGTCTTGATGCTTACTGATGATCATCATGCACATGATCTCAATTTGTTCTCAGACTTGCTCGAGGTGCTCAAAGATAAAGCCAAACACGGTGGTCCCCGTACATACAACTCGTAGCTGGGACTTCCTTGGATCGACTACAATCACCAACCGGTTTACTCCACGACGCTAAATACGGAGATGAGGTCATTATCGGGATTGTTGATACAGGTATGGCCGACGATAAATGTTGATATGTATTATTAATTGTCGTAATTTTTAGAAAAGGGAATATTTATTATTCCAGCCTCTGCACAGCAAGGTGCATATAGCTATTTAGCATCAAAAGATGCTAACAAAAGAATATTAATACAACCAGCGTCTGAGACCCTGACCAATCAGGAGAGAACAAGAACAAAAAGGACCAAGCCAAGTCTAAATTAAAGACCAATCCTATTGCTGAACTGCCACCCATGGTTTGCAAAAATCTCCATAACAGATGTTTCCATGCGCCGGCCCATTTCCTGAAGGATAACATGATCCTCCTCCTTCTGCAGCAACGACCAGAAGCGAAGCCAATAGGTACCTCTGAAGATAACCTGCATAACAGAAGAAACTCGAGCCTTGTCAAACACCATATCATTATGGCTCAACCAGATGGCCCAACAAAGAGCACTTGCCCCAACCAATAAAAGATATATAAGTTTACGGTTAATCCCCACAAGCCAATTTCCAAACAAATGAGAAATACTTGAAGGCGGATTAAAACCACTAGAAATATATACCACACGCCAAATAAACTTAGCAAAATGACAATCAAAGAATAAATGTTGTATTGTTTCATCTAAATTACAAAAACAACATTTGGAACTACCATTCCATTGTCTCTTTGCTAGATTATCCTTGGTTAAGGTTACACCATTGAACAAAAACCATAAGAAGATTTTAATTTTTAAAGGGATCTTAAGTTTCCATAGGTAGCCATTAGTTGGAATTACCATACCATTCATCAATGCACTATACATCGAATGGACAGAAAATTTACCATGCTGATGTAAAGACCATCGAAAGGTATCTCGGCCATCTGTTAATTGTCGTAATAATGCTATGCATGTGTGATTGAAGCTTGTTTACAAACCAAGTACTGCTGGAACCTCTCTGTGTGTTCGAGATATTTAGCTTTAGTGTTGAAATTCCTCTCATATATGACAATTTATATGCCCGCATGCATATGTAGTTATCTACTATGGCGTCCAAAAAAATACACCGACATACAAAAAAGAGATAAAGCAGATTAAGCGTAGTGCTAAACTGCTAATGTAAGGCTTTATGTTTAGGAGTTCTTGATCTTCCAGGACAATTAATGGGATCTGTGTTTGTCTGTAGTTTTTCCATAGATTGGACGAACATGTACTATGCTGGGGAATGTAGCCTTTTTGTAGCAACTTACATACTTTAGTTAGACATAATTTTACGCTGTAGCAAAGAAATGCATACTTTGTACGTAGATAAACATACTACTTGTGATTTGTGTCTGTTTATCAGTCCCTTCAATCCTTAAATATGAGATTTTGTTCTAGTAAATTTGTATAATTAAATTCCAACATGATTTGCATAAAAAATCTGTGCTGGTTTTCACCCTACGTTTGGACAATATTGAGATAAGGATGTATATCACTGGACAAACAATTTCCTGATTGCAATAGGACAAATGAACAGCATCAGTAATTCAGTAGTTTCTTTTATAGCAGCTTGATCTCATCTACATAATATGAATTAAGATGAACTAAGCGTTTTAACTGCAGAAATGTCTACAGCTCAATTATGAACTGCATCACAAAATCAACTATGATAACTCCTCATTCTGCTTGTAGGTATCTGGCCGGAATCTCAGAGCTTCAACTATGATGGTTTTGGTCCTGTACCTTCCAAGTGGAAAGGAGTTTGTCAAGTAGGCCAAGCATTCGATTCGAATAATTGCAGTCGGAAGATCATAGGAGCTCGATATTACGCAAAGCATCTCGACTCCAAGGTTTTTAAGCAAGAATATAGGTCTGCTAGGGACATCGATGGCCATGGAACACACACAGCATCGACTGCAGCTGGTGTCCTGGTGCCAAACGCAAGCTTTCATGGGCTTGCTGCTGGTTATGCCAGAGGAGGCGCTCCTCGTGCCCGTCTTGCTATATACAAGGCATGTTGGGTTAGGAATAGGGTTACAAAACTTACATTATGCGATTACGCAGCTGTCACGAAAGCAATTGATGATGCCATACATGATGGAGTTGATATACTGTCATTATCACTTGGTGGCCCAAGCTCTGAGTACCCTGAAGCTGTGCACGCTGTGGCAAATGGCATAACCGTCATCTTTTCAGCGGGAAACAATGGCCCTGCTCCTAGGACAGTTTTTAATGCAGCCCCCTGGCTTATGACAGTAGGATCAGCCACAATAGATCGTGCTTTCCCGACCATTCTCACCCTCGGCAACAACGAGAAATTAGTGGTATGTTACCACTTCATCTCTTCTTTTTTTGTTGGGAGGAAATTTGTTCTGTTACATGTCTTGTCCGGTGATCGTTTCTTGTCCATCTTTCCTTTCAGGGCCAATCTTTGTTCTATGAGAGAAAGGAGAAGGACCACTGGTTTGAGTTGTATCCAGTTATGAATGTCAGGTAAACTTTGCATTATTCCTTAATTGTATATTCCACTGTCCATCTCTTCACACTTCCCTATACGTTGCTAAGGCTGAATGTTTGATACCATGTGAATATGACCATGTAGATGTGATCAAAGCTCTCTGAATTCCACTGAAGCTGCTGGGAGGATTGTGTTCTGCTACTCTCCTCAACTTGTGCGGACCAATCCATTCGATGAACTGCGTCTCGCTATAGCATCAGCAAAGGAAGCATCTGCCAGGGGGCTCATTTTTGCAAAGTATACTCTTGATGTTATCGATGTTGTTGAAGCTTGTGATACCATGGCATGCGTTCTAATAGATTTCGAGGTGGCTGATAGAATAAGTGCATACATTACGAAAGCAAGGTGAACTTAAGTTTAGTTGTTACTTCTATTTGAAATGCTTTCTTCGATTAAAATTGGTTAACACTTAACAGAGATGAGAACACCACATCAGTGGCTAAGGTGGCTCCGGCTAGTACATGGATTGGAAGCGAAGTCCTTGCTCCAAGAATCTCAACATTTTCTTCACGAGGGCCCAGTCCACTCTTTCCCCAGTTCCTCAAGGTACATGCATGCAATGTTTGATCAAATGCTAGCTGCTTAATCACAACTGATAAGGCAAAATTTCATCTTCTATTTGTCTATACATATTTAACATTTCAAATTTTCAACTAGACCCTTCACCCATATTTATATTCTAGAGCCGAAGTGAAATATTATGCCTAATGTTAATGTAGTTTATTTTCACACATTTATCAGGTCCTTAGTTGCTTTCTGTTGCCCACTTGTTTGCGTCTCTCTGTCCTCCTGTTGTAGGATGCTGTATTTTGTATTGTTAGTGTCCCTTTCTTTCTTTTCTTTTTCTGCCTCACTTCGAGCCTTTTACGTTATTCATTTCCTAGAGAAAACTGTGTTATCAAATCCATATTCGATCTCTGACGGCATAGCAGAAATCTTGTCAAGAAATGTTCGAGTATAGCCTAAATTTTATTCTTCCTCCTGGAGATTAACTATCTTTTTCATTTGAACAGCCTGATATTGCAGCACCTGGATCTAGCATTTTGGCAGCAGTGAAAAATTCATATAAGATCATGTCTGGAACGTCAATGGCGTGTCCCCATGTGTCCGGTGTAGCAGCATTGCTGAAATCACTCCATCCGGACTGGTCTCCTGCCATTATCAAGTCAGCATTAGTAACTACAGGTACTACACATTTCCAAACACAAAACAAGTTCCAATTTCACAGTACACCTTACTGATATTTGAGTCTTTCGACATGGATCAGCTTCGACTAACAGCTATGGTTTACCAATACTGGCTGATGGGATGCCTCAGAAGATCGCAGATCCTTTTGATTACGGCTGTGGCTTCGTTCATCCTAATAAAGCAGTTGATCCAGGTCTAGCATACGATGTTGATCCAAATGATTACATGAAATTTTTTAGATGTGGTTTTAACATTTCAGATGTTGGATGTGAAACCCCGTATAACCTGAACCTTCCATCAATTGCCATTCCAAATCTGAAAACGTCAATAAGTGTGTGGAGGACAGTAACAAATGTAGGGCAAACAGATGCAGTTTACAAAGCTTTCTTTCAGTCGCCTGCTGGAGTGGAGATGACAGTGGAGCCATCACTTCTTTTCTTCAACAAAGAGAACAAGATGCGAAGTTTTAAGGTTACTTTCAAGGCCACCCGCAAGCTGCAAGGGAGTTATATGTTTGGGAGCTTAGCATGGCATGACGGCGGCTCTCACTGGGTGAGGGTCCCGATTGCAGTTCGAACGACAATAGATGATTTATATTCTGAGATCTCCTAAGCAAAAGTTCGAACGACAATAGTTGTTGGGTACCGTTGGGTTTATAGTTAGTTGTTGGGTTTATAGTTTATAGTTCGAACGACAATAGATGATTTATGTTTGTACTCTGTACTGTTGGGTTTATAGTTGTTTTTCCCCGGAAAGGTTTCTAGTTACTTCAGAGTTACATGTTTTAGGTGTCGATTAATGAATAAAATGAAATGAAGTGAAGTGAATAATTTGATGAAGTTTATGAGGAAAGTTGTGTTTCCTTGTGTTTTGCGTCACATGCGCGTGTGTTCCTTTTATTCGTTATTCTTTTGAAGGAAAATTTCAAAAATGGACACAGGCCAATCTTGTATTTGAGGAATAGACACATTTGCCATCGCCGGCAAGCATGACACTAACTTTCCCATTGTAAGTGACGTTGTCGTAATTCATAAGTGATGTTAGAGTCAAAACATTATCCACCTAGGTACCTACCATAATGGGGTGGAGCATTGTCAAAAAGAAATTTTCTTAGGTCAACACTAATGGGGTTTGTTTGATGTCAGCTGTTGAGTTGCATCATATGCATTTGCATATTTGAGATTTGAGTACATGATAATGAAATTGATGAGATTTGAGAACATGGTAATGAAATTGATGAGATTTGAGAGCATGGAAGATGGGGATGACATGGATGATACTTGAACATGTTTATGCTAATGATGATGATTAAAATGAATAATAAAATATTTATTTATCATTTTATCTTGTACTTTCTGAGTCGTGAACTCTCTTGCATTGTTGTTACTTTTAGGTAACTGTTAACGGCGACATGCATGGGATGGGGTAGCACACGAACATCACAAGCATCAATCACACAATCATTATCAATTAGCTTGCTTAATATAATCTAGTGACATGATTACTTCATTCAGGACTTATTCATGATTGGGCTTGGTTATCTTATAATTCATAGTTGGAACTTTGGTTGATTGATTATTAGTTCAATTCAGTTTGTTCTATTAAATGCTTAGTTTATTGGTTGGATTCCTATTTGCTTAACAGTAGTTGATTGTTATTAATTGTTGACATCATATGTACCGGGAGCATGTGTGGCCTCGTGTCATTACCCTGAGGGTAATCACACTTAGGCATACGGATTATTATTCGTCTGCCTGGTAGGACACCGCTCCGACGAATAATAAGCCTTACTAAAGTTAATGCAGCAGGACAATAAGATAGAAACCGTAGTTTATTACAGCAACTAGCCACGCAAGGCTATGGTTTTTAATACAAATATTTAGTTGCAACTGCAAAACAGAATAAAACCCTCGCTTGCCTGCCTTGCTCCACCGTTCGCCTACTCGTCCCACTCGCCGAATAGGGTGTCCACCTCACCCTGGTCCTCATAGTAAGCGCCCTCGCCTCCTACGACCTCCTCGGCACCTGCCTATCCTTCATTCCACTCGGGGTAATACCTGGTTGGTCTAGGATCTAACAAAGGAAGTAATAGCAAGAATGAGTACTAGTGTACAACAAGCATTTAATAGCAAATATGCAATGTATGACTCTTCTCTGGTTCGTTATCATATTTTCTAACTTATCTCTTTCTCTGGAAAATAATTTACTCAATAAAGTGGTAAATTTTAATTTTTGAAAAGAAAACTACTTATCACTTGGTGAGAAGATAGACCCTAGCGGTCACCGCAGCCTCCTATTCTAGAGACAGGCATGAATTCATGGTTTTTATTTTGCACTACGCAGGTTCGTACAACTTTACTCATATGTACTTTGAGTTCTCGTGAGGCTAGGTCTCCCGCATTTCCTTTGATGCGATTTAATGTTCAGAATACAGAACGTTTTTCAGGTTACGTTGTTATGTCTCCACCCATCTATTTTCAGTCGGTGTCCTAGGACGCCCACTCAGTCATCCACCGAGTTCGAATAGTGTTGGTTGGGCTGGTTATCCTTTCAGCCAAAACTCAGCCTGCGCTAATATATGCGCCTTGGATCCCCTACTGACAAGCGGGTCCTGCATGTCATACACATGGTCCACGAACCAGGGTGGCGCTTACTATGCAAGTAAAGCCCTCAGGCCCACTTGTCAACAAGACATTAGAGCAATAACTACCGGATCAACAAAAATAAGTGTGCTTAGGACAACGATTAATGGTTAATGATCGAGCTACAGTTGCGGTCGGCATTCCGACAAAGGAGCATGCTCCAGCCATGAGCACGTGTGGCATATCGCCGGCGAGGAAGGCCATGGCAGCGCGATCTAAGAGCTAAAATGGGATCTACATGCTATTGCACACCCGAAGACACCAGCGGTGAGGGCTCTAGTGACCTCAAGCAGCGGCGCGACGGTGAGGTGCGGAGGAGGAAGTATGGCAAAAATGACAACGCCGATACTGGGTGAGGATCCCGATTGCAGTTCGAACTACAAATAGATTATTTATAGTATGAGGTCTCCTAAGCAAAAGTAAAAAAAAAGATACTCTGTACTATGTACTGTTGGGTTTATAGTTTTTAGTTCGAACGACAATAGATGATTTATGTTTGTACTCTGTACTGTTGGGTTTATAGTTGTTTCCCAGAAAGGTTTCTAGTTACTTCACAGTTACATGTTTTAGGTGTCAATTAATGAATAAGATGAAATGAAGTGAATAATTTGATGAAGTTTATGAGGAAATTGAGAGGAAAGTTGTGTTTCCTTGTGTTTTGTGTCACATGCGCGTGTATTCCTTTTATTCGTTATTCTTTTGAAGGAAATTTTTAAAAATGGACACACAGGTCAATCTTATATTCGAGGAATATACACATTTGCCATCGCCGGCAAGCATGGCAATACGTTTCGCATGTTAAGTGACACCGTCGTAATTCATAAGTGATGTTAGACTCAAAACATTATCCACCTAGGTACCTAACATGTAATGGGGCGGAGCATTGTGAGAAAGAAATTTTCTTAGATCAACATTAAGTATATAGTAGCAATTTGGCCCATATATTATCCAGAAATATTATGGTTTACTATTTTTCATGTTGTAGAAAAATAGATACAAAAATGTGAATTTGACTGTTTTGATAATTTTCAGTCTAACCTTTGATGTTGGAAACAGGAACATAAATGACAAATTCAGAAGTTTTGCATAACTAGAATATTATGAGTAATTTCATGTAGTTTCTAGAAAATATATAGTTTTAGTCAGCCAGGTCCGTCCTATCAGACATGTGGTTGTATGGTTAAGGTCCAGTTCAATGGTGCACAAGATTAAGTACTTGACAAATTACTTAGGCGAGTCCACCAAAAACCCACGACGTGTTAAACCACACTCCCACTATCCACCAACCACTTGCCCGAGCGAAAACCATTTTATTTAACCAAGACCAATGACATAACCTGTCATGGTACACAATTTTTAATAAGAGTGGGTAACCACCACGATTCCATATAACATTAAGTCAAGATTAATCATTATGACACATGTGATTATGAATCCATTGTAACTAAGCATGACTAAGCATTTTGTACGCTACCCATGTTGGTGATACTAATATGTCCAACTAAAATTATCCAAAGATTCATGGTATTCAAATAATCATTAGAGGCATAAAGACAACATGTAATAGCTAATCCTAAAACAATTTATATAAAGATAGCACGCAATTGTATAAAACAATATACTTTTGAAATCACAGGTTCAATATGATCAAAAGACTACGTCTTGCCTTGGAATAAATCCTGAGATTGATCTTGAACTGGGTTTACTCCTTCTTGCTCAAAACTTCCCGAAGTATTAACGTCTGCTAGCAAACAAAGAAAATAAACCAAATAAATAAATAAATAAATAAGAGAAAAAAACTCCAAAAATTAAATAAAAATCTCATATAAATAGATCTCGAATTTAGATGAATTTAGAAATTTGAACGGACTGAATCGGAGTTCAGATGAAAAAGATATGACTTCTGGAAGATTGAAACCCTAAAGAAAATACTCAAAAAGGAGTTTCAAGTACTGTTCAATGTTTTCGACCACGCGTGCTCGGAAGGAGATTCGACCACCTGGTCGGAATGAAATTATGACTTTCTGGTCGTAGGATTTTCAACTACTGGTCAAAAGAAAATTACGACTGCCTGGTCGTAGGATTTTCGACTACTGGTCGAAAGGTGGCTACGACTACCTGGTCGTGAACGGCTACGACTACCTGGTCGTGAACGGTTACGACTACCTGGTCGTAGGAAGTTTTGACTGCATGGTCGAAAGGAGATTACGATTGCACATGGTCGTAGAAGAGTATCGACCACCTGGTCGAAAAAATTACGACCACGCGGTAGGCTCGGGTCCTCAAAGTCAACAGCGAACGGCAGGGCTTCGCTGGTGATGAGTGGTACCAATGAGTATAGAACGCTATTGCGCAGCTAAAGAGGTGCTCACTGGTGGTCGGAGTGGACGGAGGTGGCCGACGACGAGGTTCAAGTGGAGGAGAAGCTTCGGGTCTTGTCGGACTGGAGCTCCGACGATGAATTGGCGATGGAGAGGTACATGCACTTGTCGAAAAATGCTTCGGCGACGCTTCAACAACGAGGAGAGGTTCGGAACAGGTAGATCGGAATGACGGCATCGACCGGGTTTTGATGACGAAGACGACAACAATGATGGGAAGGTCTTCAGTTGAAGCTGGTGGAAGCACGGAGAAGCTTACGGCGGTGCGGTCTCGATGGCGAAGACGACGCGGGCGAAGGTGGACCAACGATGGCGGAATTCATCTGAGATGAAGCTTCGGTGGTTTTTGGTCTTTCGGCAATGGCGGCGCAATTGAAGCGAAATCAGGGCCAAGGTGTTAGGGTTTCAAGCGAGGAGGCACGGGCGGGGATGTTGACACGGGTAGGCGAGCTTATATAGTGCCAGATGGGAGGAGTCCTGTGAGGACCCCGGTTTATTAGGCTTGTAATACTAAGTCATCCATTGACCCTAGTATCACCAACATAATAATCCGTGTCTTCGAGATAAGTATACTTCCCAGAATGCAGTATACACACCTCTTTACAAAATCGTGCATCAATTCCATTCAAGACATAGAACCAAGCACGAACTAGAATAAAAGACATACATAATATAGAGTTATTACAAAAGGGGCCGACCGGCCAAATACAACTAATAAAAGTAACACAGCGGAAGCAACATGCCATAAGATGGCGATAAACAAAAGAGAGCCACAAGGTTTGCCTTTAACCCACAAGGCAACCAACCAAGACGCCTAGCTCGATTCCCAACCGCAGCACATCTCACAAAAGTAAAGCCCTTTGGGCTCTACCTCCTCTGCAACAAAGTTATTAAGCAAAGCAAATGAGTACAAAAAGGTACTCGCAAGACTGACGTGTAGTATAACAGATCTATAAATAGCTACATGCAAGCTTTATTTAAGTGGATGAGGTTTTGGACTCATTTTAGCATAAAGCAAGCTTTCATTTGCAATAATGTAATAGATTGAAAGCAATTTGACAAAACATTTTTAATTGCTGAAGAACAACGATACTACAATAATAACAACAAGAACAACCTGGAAGTGACTCACCCAAGTCACCACAACAATAGCATGAATTACCCATTCATACCACCCATGTCAAGTTTTAATTAAAGGTTGTAGTCTAATTCTCACGGGGCGTATCCGAGCGTGTCCATAACCTAGGACGAGGCTATTCGAATAGTTTTAACCTGCAGGGTGTACCAATGTACCCACACGCTGCATCGCCTTTTAGCCACATGATTTAGCACACTTCCTTTGGTATGCTTAAGACGACTAAGTCCTACGAGACATTTCCAATGGACGATGCTAATTAAGAGCCGCAACCCACGGGGACAAGGACACATTAGACAACCTAGCCGGTCTACTAATGCTCCCTTCCCACACCACACACACACATTTTATTTTTAATACACCCACCGACCAGCTCATAATTAACACCTCCCAAAGTACTTAGTCAAGAGAGGTTCCATATCCCCCTCGTGTGGTTAGCACGCAAATTGCTCAGTACGGGGGCGCAAGTAATTCGGTCCTTGTTGACTTAGGCACACCACCACATTCCAAAAACCACACCATCCATCCAATATGTCCAAGTCCAATTCAATCCTTTTATTTTCATATTTGACTTTACAAATTAACAAAGCACAAGTGCTGGACATAAAGGAGTAATAATAAGATTTGTGTGATCAAGATCATCGACTAAATCGATGATCGCCCATTACTACTGATAACTAAGCATGTCTAAGCAATAGAAATCGAAAACTACTAAGTGATAAGAGCTCATCCAACGAACTCAAACCACAGCAATTAACCTAGGCTCATGGTAGTAGAGGATAATCAATTCCTACAGATTATGCAACTATAGGATTGCTAGCGATATCTTAACACAAAGTAGCATGCATACATACAAGTAAAACAATATATTAGCTTTAAAGTAATGGGACAATAATGGGATATGGTCAAACTGCTTGCCTTGTTGTTGCTGTTCAAAATGTTGATGAGGAGTGCTTTGGTTATCAATATGTTCGTCGGAACCTAACGAGAAAGCGAAAAAGAACCGATAAGAACAAAGAAAACAAAAAAGGCTCAACAGCAAACTTTCTCCGAATGCTCTGAAAATTTCACAGCAGCAAGAGCATGACTTAAAAGGAATTTAGCAATAAGAACCAATTGATTTGGATCCTCGATGCAAAAGATATGAGCAAAACAATTCTGCTCAGCCCTAAAAATACCAAACTGCTACTATTCACTAATTTAATTATTTGGCAACATTTTCTATAACAGTGGAGTAGATGAAATTTTTATGGTAAAACAAGCACCTCATGAGATGAATAACACAATTGAGTTCACCTCATTTGGAGCTATTATGCATTTTCTATAATTTTTCAAAAACAAGAACTTGAACAAAATTAAAATACATAAGTAATCTTTTTGGAAACAATAACTTGATCAAAACTAATTTCACAGTAAAGCTCATTAGTAGAGGAAACCAACAAAGTTGGTTTCACTCAAAAATAGTTTACAGAGAAATAGTTATGCATTTTCTAAGTTAATTGGATTTTTAGTAAAGCAATTAAAGCCTACACATGATTATAGCCATTTCTAGATTTTTCTGCAGCTATATCAAGATTAAAACCATTTTTAGACTAAGGTTTAGCTAAGAGCAGAATTAACAAAATTTATTTCAGCTAAAAAGGAGTTAACATGATTTTGTTATGCATTTTTCGATTTACCTGGAATTTTAATATATTTAATAAAGCTGAAATGGCTTTAAATGCATTTACAGATTTTTCTGGAGTTAAACCAGGCTTGAAACTATTTTTAGATTAAACTTTAGTTCATAACAGATTTAACAAAACTGGAATCACCCGAAAATGAAGTAATATGAATTAGTTATACCTTTTCAAAGTTTATTGCATTTTCTAGTTGTGAAATAATTCTCTCGGACGTTAATTAAACCTTTACCGCAAGGATATGGCGTGGCGCAACCTGGGCTGTTGATCTCACATCCTACGGCCCACGCGCAGCACATAGCTCACGGTCCGATCGGCCCAACGCACTGGAGCCGTCAGATCTTGATCCCATGGCCCCCGGGGTGGTCCGAACGGCGCAACGATTCTCCGCCGTCAGATCTTGATCCACGGCCCACCGAAGTGGTCCGAACGTTCAAATGAACGTGGGCCTTTGATCTCACGATGGAGGGCCGGGATTGAAGGGGCATCCGGAGCGGTCCAAACTGCCCACTCTCTCCGGGCCATTGATTTAGAGATGGAGGGCCCATAACGATCCAAGTTCAATCGCTCCACTGGGAGAGAGAGAGAAAGGGCAGGGCCCACCCGACAGTGACGGTGGGGCGCGTGTGTGTTAAAACGCTGGGTTTTAATGCCGGGGCCCACCCGACAGTGAGAGAAGGACCCGGGGAGGTTTTTAAAACGCGCTTAACGCACAGGAGCCGGGCCCAATTGTTAGTGAGACAAAGCGGCGGTTTAAGGCCCATTAATTACTGTACTTAATGTTTAATCATTATTAACTCATGATTAGTATTAATTATGTCCGAATTGATCGTAACAGTGCCCGGTAAGGTTTTAAATACCCTGGGCCCACCTGTCAGTGGCGGTTAAGCCCGTTTTAGGACATAATTAATGCTAAGCACTTAATTAACCCATGATTAATGATGATTGGCAATTAATGGTGCATTAACACGCCCTAATGAGTTCGGAACAGCGCCCGGGAAGGGTTTTTAAGGCGCTGGGGGTTTTAAGGGCCATGGGCCCACATGTAAGTGGCCCAAGAGCACCATTAAGGCTGGACTTTAAATGCTAAGCAGTTATTACCACCGGATAACAATGATTAGCGCCATAAAAGATGAATCTTTGTCTTAACGGAGCTCGACACAGTGCCAAATC
Organism: Phyllostachys edulis; assembly: GCA_036346405.1. Lineage (NCBI taxonomy): Eukaryota > Viridiplantae > Streptophyta > Magnoliopsida > Poales > Poaceae > Phyllostachys > Phyllostachys edulis. Next base: position 2,315,146 of record CM070552.1, read on the forward strand.
ATCCGACAACGAACACAGTGGCTTCAAAAGCTCACCGCCGGCGGCCTAGGGCGCGGCGGCGGGAACCAAGGGTACGGCTGGGTGCGTAATAGTGTTGCGGACCCAACGGCGGTGACCTCGCCGGCGGCGGCGGCGCAAATCGCCGGCGAGCCGGAGAAGATGAAGTGGGCTGTTTTCGGCCGAAAACAAGAAATCAGCAAAAGAGCTCCACATTGTTCTGAGAAGCGGGTGCCATGGCTCCTAGGGGCTATTAGCAAGGTACCTTAGCCCAGTGGAGGCAAGGAGGAAACCGGAGGAGCTCCGGCTGTGAGCACCCGGATTTATTAGGCTCATAATACTTAGTCATCCAATTGACCCTAGTATTATCAACCCAATAAACCCGGTCTCGAGAGATGTATACTTCCCAGAATGCAGTATACATACCTCACAACAAAAGAATGTATCAATTCCATACAACACATAGTACATAAGCAACAAACCAGAAGTTAATAATAATAAGGAAATAGCTATTACAAAAGAGAGGCCCTTAGGCCAAATAGCAACAAAATAAAAGATAACAGCGGAAGCAAAAGTGCCATAAAGATGGCTAAAACACAAAGCCAATCAGTGTGCCTTAACCCCTAGGCATCTGACCGGACCGCCAAGCTAGTCGTCGAAGAAACTGCAACACGTGGCACAGAAGTAAGGCTCTTGGAGCTCACCTCCGTCCTCTGCAACAAAGTTGTTAAGCAAAGCAAATGAGTACAATAACTTGTTTATTGTACTCGCAAGACTGACGTGTAAGATAACAGAACTATAACTTAGCTACATGCAAGCTTTATTTAAGTGGATGAGGCTTTGGACTCATTTTAGCATAAAGCAAGTTTCATTTGCAATAACATAATAGATTGAAGGCAATTTGATAAAGCCTTTTTAATTGTTGAAATACAACGCGATAATGACATAGTAACAACAACAAGAACAATCCTGGAAGTGACTAACCCAAGTCACCACAACAATAGCATGAATATCCATTCATGCCAACCCATCAAGTTTTAATTAAATGGTTGAGTCTAGTTCTTGAACGACCTTACCAAGCATGTCCATAACCTAGGACGAGGCTATTCAATAGTTTTATCCTCGCAGGGTGTACCAATGTACCCACACGCCTGCATCGCCTTTCCTTTAGGCACACTACCTTTGTGCTTGCAAGACGCTAAGTCCTACGAGACATTTCCAATGGACGATGCTAATTACGAGCCGCAATCCACGGGACAAGACACATTAGACAGCCCTAACCGGTCCGCCAATGCTCCTCCCAACACCACACACACAGATTTTATTAAAACATACCCACCAACCAGCTCATAATTAACACCTCCCAAAGTACTTAGTCAAGAGAGGTCCCATATCCCCTCGTGTGGTTAGCACGCAAAAGCGCTTGGCTTAGTGACCCAAGTACTCGGTCCTTAGGGACCCAGCATACCACCACATTCCAAAAACCTCACCATCCATCCAATATGCCCAAGTCAAAATCCATCTTTTATTTTCAGTTTTTGATTTTACAAATTAATCAAAGCACAAGTGCTAGACATATAGGAGTAATAATCAGTTTTGAGTGATCAAGACCATCGACTAAGTCGATGATCGCCCATTACTACCGATAACTAAGCATGGCTAAGCAATATTAACGTAAACTACTAAGTGGTGAGAGCTCATCCAACGAACTCCAACCACATCAAATAACCTAGGCTCATTGGTAGTAGAGGATAACAATTCCTACAGATTATGCAACTATAGGAATACTAGCGACATTTAACACAAAGTAGCATGCATACATAGAAGTAAAACAAAGTATTAAGCTTTAAAGTAATGGGACATGATGGGAAATGGTCAAACTGCTTGCCTTGTTGCTGGTCACTTTGTTGCGGAGGGTCACTCTCGGGATCACCACAAATGTCGAAACCTAACGGAAAGCAATAAAGAACCGATAAGAACGACGAAAAACAACAAAGACAGCACAGAAAAAGAACTCCAATTCCTCTGAAATTTCTACAGCAGCAAGAGGAGGATTTTTAGGGAATTTAGCAACAAGAACCAATTGATTTGGATTCTCAATGCAAAAGTTATGAGCAAAACAACTCTGCTCAGCCCTAAAAATACCAAACTGCACTATTCACTAATTTAATTATGAGGCAACATTTTCTAGAAAAGAGGTGAGGCTGAGATTTTTACTGAAAAACCAGCACCTCATGAGGTGAATAACACAATTGAGTTCATCTCACTTGGAGCTATTATGCACTTTCTATAATTTTTCAAAAACAAGAACTTGAACAAAATTATAATGCACAAGTCCTCATTTTTCTAACACCAACAAGCTCAAAACTAATTTTCACAGTGAATTCACTAATAGAGGAAACCAACAAAGTTGGATTCACTCAAAAATAACCTACAGAGCATTAGTTATGAATTTTACAAGTTAAGCATTAATTTGAGTGTATATTTAAAGTTAGTTTTAAAACCTAGTGGCTAACTGTGCTCTGGAGCTGAACTCAACTTACAATCATTTTTGGATTAAAGCCAAGTTCAAGACAGAGCTAACACAATTTGAATGACCTCATTTGGATTTAAAATGAAAAAGATATGAAATTCTAAAGTTTATACCTTATTTCAGTTCAGACTTAAGAATTTACTGGCATTTCTAACACTCACAAAGACATGGGAGGTCGTGAGCCACAGATCACAGATCTAACGGCTCAGACCTCCCAGGAGAACAACACACACGCACATGTGAGGTCCAGAGGTCCTGGACCTCCTAACCACGCACATGCGCGAGGTGAGGGGGGGAGGTCGTGGCCGTAGATGGGAGATCCAACGGACCACAACATGGAAGGGAGGTCCGGAACGGACCAGATCTAAAGGGGAGGTCCTTAACGGTGAGATGTACCTCGAGGAGGTCCCAGAGGAGGTCCTCAACGCCACTGCACCTCCAGGAGGTCTGGACGGCTAAGATTGCGCAAAGGAGGTCTTGGACGCTCGGATCTCCTTGGAGGAGGTCCGACGCCTGCACTCCAAAGGTTTTAACCCACGCACGCGCTTGGACATGAATAAATGCGCGCGGGACCAGGAGGAGGTCCGCGCGAGGGAGGTTTTAAATGCGCGCAAGAGACAGGCTTAAATGGCATTTAAGATGCCAATGATTGCGATGATTGGGCATTTAAACGGCGAATTTATGTCCTAAAACGACAATGACACGCTCGGGACGTCCGACAAAATCCCGAGCGTGAAGAAGTGATCTCGCCATGGCGATGTAGAGCTCGCCGGTGAGGTTCATCGATACCACCGAGTGCACAAATAACGCTGCGCACCAGTGGACCTCCTCTCGACGGCGACGGCGGCTTTGAACGCCGGCGAGCCGGAGAGGGCAGGGGATGACCAGCATGGCCAAAACACGAAAATGCAAAAAGCAGCTCGTGCGACAATCAAGCTTGTGCCAAGAAAAGCTCATAAAACCATTCATATGGTGCAAAGATCTAAAGGACTAACAGGAGGTTTACCCGGTGGTCCTAAGGTGCCGGGAGGTCGTGGAGGTGATGGCCGAGTTGGGGAAGACAGTGCTCCACGGCCAAAGCTCCAGCTCCAAGCCCGACTTTGTCCACCTCTGAAAAAAAATGCCCAAACAATTTAAGTTAGGGTTAACTTCCAGAGGTTTGGGGAGCACAAGTGAGCAAGGATTGAAAAAGGGAGCCACTGGAACCCTTGAGCTACCGAGAAGCTCCAAGGACATCAACAATGGCAGCCAAGATGGGAGGTGAGTGAGAGTTAGTGGAGGAGGAGCTCAGCCACGCACAAAGTGCAAGGCTGAGGTCAATTGTGTGCAAAGGAAGCCAAGGGAGGCTCCCAAGGGATACTTTATAACCTGAGTGAAGGTGATGAGCTGGGGCTAAGCTCCATGGTGAGCTTAGCCCACGGGTTGGTCCATGGGGTGGCAAGGACACGAGGCTGACAAGGGGGCAGGCTCGAGCTTGACCTGAGAGGCTAAAAGCTGACCTGCATTAAATGCGGGTCAGCAAAGAGCTGTTGAAATGTACCCCAAGGTCAGACACGCATTAATTGCTCTGCTCAGAGCTTGCCCGCGCGCCAGAGGAAGGAGAAGAACAGGGGAGGTCTTTATGGCCGTTGGATAGGACTTGAGGGAGGTCCTAACCATCGGGTGAGAGTTTTGAACCGTTATGTTTTAAGTGGCTGGGAGGAGGTCCCAGCCACACGATCAAGGATGGGGAGGTCGTGGCCCTCCGATTTCCTTAATCGCAAAACGCACGTGAGGAAAAGGGACAGGAGGTCCAAAGTGTTGGATCTCCATCCAACGGTGCGGACCTCCTGTGAGGACTTAACCGCACGCGAACATAAGAGACTGAGGGGGAGGTCCTGGCCTTTGGATTAAAATCCAAGGGCACTGACCTGATGGGGAGGTCTGATACGCACAGAGCGAAGGGGAGGTCTTAGCCCTCCGATTTGGATCTAAGGGCTCAAGAGATGGTCCGAACTGCCCATTGCTTAGCGACCGCGAGATGTAAATCCAACGGCCCATAAGGGTGGTCCGAACGGCTCATTGATCTCGTGCGTTGAGCAGAGATCCAAAGGTAGAGAAAGACAAGGGAGGTCATGGCCTTAGATTTTTGATCCAAGGGCTATGACCTCAACAAGGCGGGATGTCTAAGTGGTTTAACAGTGAGGGGAGGTCAGGGCCGTGGATCTTGAATCCAAGGGCCAAGACCTCACGCAGGTGGGAGGACCTGACTGAGTACGTTGAGGAGGAGGTCGTGGCTGTTGGATTTGAATCCAACGGCTGCGACCTGATCAAGGTGGAGAGGGAGGTCTGCTGGGGTGCAGACACGGTTGGGCTGGACCAGCTTTGCATAAGGCTAGCCCAAGGAACAGTGTAGGCTTTTAAATTTAGTTTCTAACAGCTGAGACTTTACAAAATTGTTTGGGATAGCATTTCAGCTCCAAAATTCATGAAATTTTTACAGGAGCTTGCTGACAATGAGATTAACCTGACATAAAATTTCCAGAGGTTATTATGCAATGCATTTTTCTCAGGAAGTTTATTAAGGTTGTTTAAAAGATTGTTTTACCTCCAAAATTTATCAAACTAGTTTTACAACTTGTGATATTTTTCAGAGGGATCTCACATCAGTTTTAGGACCAAGGAACCTGTTTTTCCCAATGTTTGGCACAAGATTTGAGATAATTGGAAAATGAATATGACTTTTGGTCAACAAGAGCTTTGTGTTTTTAGATTACACAACTCTTGGACACGAATCAACTTCCGCAACTCCATGTCCTTAGGAACCACAAGGCGTTGCCCGAACCTCACAACACCATGCTCATCCTCAGAAAAGCACTTGGCTGTTCCGGCCTTGACATTTGCCTTGATGTGGCCCACTCCCAAATCCAACTGCTGAGCGGACTTGATCCGATCCACCAAGGTTGGTTGCACAACCATGGCAGCGAGAGATCCAGGCTCAACTATCTCCAAGTTGAGACGCTGGAATGCTTCGAGAAGAGAGGGCGAATGCTCCTTGAGCACTAAGGCATTACAATGCGCTTTATGACTAAGCGCATCCAAGAATCTACATTAGCCTTGCCCGGATGGTTGTGAATGCCCATATCATAATCCTGATCAACTCCAACCATCTCCTTTGCCCGAGGTTCGGTCGGGTTGGGTGAACAAATACTTTAGGCTCTTGTGATCCGAATACACCTCACAACGACACTGATTAGGTAATGTCGCCAAATCTTAAGCGCATGAATCACGAAGCCAACTCCAAATCATGAGTAGGGTAGTTGAGTTCATGAGGTCTCAATTGCCTTGATGCATAGGCCACTATCTTGCCTTCTTGCATAAGGACACAACCGAGGCCTCGACGAGAAGCATCGCAAAAGATATCGGCTTCGATGGATATCGGGAAGAACAAGAACGGAGAGGTGGTCAAACGCTTCTTGAGTATTTGGAAACTTTCCTCACACTCGGCGGACCACACGAACTTCTTGTCCTTCTTGAGCAACTCCGTCATCGGCCATGATCTTGGAGAAGTTCTCGATAAAGCGGCGATAATATCCCGCTAAACCAAGAAAACTCCGCACATCGGTGACCAAAACAGTCGACTCCATGAAAGAACATCGCGACCTTGTTAGGATCAACGGCTCGCCTCCTGCCGAAAGAATATGGCCTAAGAAAGCCACTTCCTTCAACCGAATGCACACTTGTCAACTTCACAGACAAATGGTGCTCACGTAGCTTGCCTAACACAAGTCGCAGGTGCTCGGCATGTTCCTCATCGTTTTGGAATAGATAAGGATATCATCGATGAAGACCACGACAAACTTATCCAAATACTCCATGAATACCGAATTCATGAGGTTCACGAACAAGGCAGAGCATTGGTTAAGCGAATGACATGACAAGGTACTCATACAAGCCGTGGCGAGTAGAGAACGCCGTCTTTGGAATATCCTCAGGCGAATCTGAACTCGATGATATCCCACTCGAGATCAATCTTGGAGAAAACTCAAGCTCCAGTTAATTGATCGAAGAGATCGTCGATGCGGGGCAATGGATACTTGTTCTTTACCGTCACTTCATTAAGCGGGCGGTAATCAACGCACATGCGTAAAGTACCGTCCTTCTTCTTTACGAAGATAGCCGGACAACCCCACGGAGATGAGCTAGGGCGAATGAAACCCTTCTCTTGCAGCTCACTTAACTGCTTCTTCAACTCCACCAACTCGTTCGGTGGCATCCGATAAGGCCTCTTTGAGATAGGGGCGGTACCGGGAGCCAACTCAATGACAAACTCGAGGTCTCGAGCGGGTGGCATTCCTGGAAGATCTGCGGGAAAGACATCCACAAAGTCACAAACTGTTGGGACTTCGCTAATATCTAGCGCGGGCTTCGCTTCAAGTGCGAAGAGATGAGGATCTAGCAGCTTCGGCGAGAAGCAAACTGCCATGGAAGAACTAGACAGAGAGATGAGCTTCTGGCGCAATCGATTTGTCCCATGTGCCGAGACAACCAATCCATACCAAGAATCACATCTAGACTCATCAATGGAGAAGGATAAGGTTCGCTAAGAACCCTCGCCTTCGATCTCGATAGGGACATCCTACACTCAGATTCACTCTCAACTCCGAACCAGAGAGCGAATGAGAAGGGACCGACAATGGAGAGAAAAGAAGCTCTCCAACAGCAAAGAAAAGACTTCGAAACAAAGGAATGTGATGCTCTGAATCAAACAAGACAATAGCAGGATGAGAGTTAACGTAAAGTGTACCTAGCACGACGCCGGGTGCCTCCCGAGCCTCCTCTGCGGTGATGGCGTTGACGCGACCACTACCCACGCCTTTGGGTAGCCGGACGATCTTACGTCCCGAGCCGCACCACCTCGCCCGCGTCCTCCATTAGGACGAGGGGTGCTCTCGCCTTCTTAGGGCATTGGTTCGCATAATGCCCCTTCCGTTGCATGAGAAGCATGTGACCCGACGCCGGGTTGCGGGGCCGCTCACGACTCGCAGTGCACGGATCGACACGGCTGCGATGGACGAGGAACAGGGCGGTGACCTCGGGGCGCCAAGAGTGAGAATGGTACCCCGAGATCGCCTCAAGCGGACGGAGGAATCGCCCTAGATGACTTATGGGCCTCCCACTTGCGCTATGGAGTCCATAAGCTCGAGCCGCATGCTCACGACGATGGCCTTGTCGACCAAGGACTGAAAATCGTGAAAGTCGACAATGGATAGCTTGTCCTTCAGCCTCCTGACAAGCCACGCTGAACTTGGTCTCTTGGCCATGTCAAGGGTTACATCCTCGAGAGCATAACGAGCCGATGGTTGAACTCGTATACATACTCCATGATCGAAGCTCGCCTTGCTTGAGCGCAAGAAACTCCCCTTCTTGATCTCCATCAAGCCGGCAGGGATATGAGCCCGACGGAAGTGTGAGACCCTTGATTATTGGAATGTGCCGAATTAAAATTATACTGGTAGCATAATTCTTAATTAAGGAACAGTGTAATGTCCTTAATAAAAATCATACTAGAAGCATAATTATAATAAGTAACAATCCAACAATTAGGTTCCCGGATATATGCCATGCAATAGTTCCCAGGATTAGTGACTATTGCACATATATCCTTAGTCAACATTGCATCAATCACATACAAGTCATACATTCACATAATTATACATCAATAATTACATCATAATTCGGCAGCTACAGTACCAGGTTGCTACAGTAACAGAAATATGAACAAATGACCTTGGGTCATTAACAAAAAGATCAACAGCGGAAACGAAAAAATAAAAACGATTCCACCAATGGCCCCATCATCCCGCAGGCTATTGCGTGGAGAATAAAACTAGCACTACTCGTTAGCGTCACCCACATCGGCGCTAACGGGCATCTCATACAGGTATCCATCCTCACCGCAACAAGGGGTCACAAAACCACGAGTACGAAAAGGTACTCAAAGAAGTCTTACACAAACTAATAAAAGAAAGTGGTTATTAGAACCTATACAATGGAATGGAAAGTATATATGCATAAGGTTGACAATAGAAGGTTTGAATGGTTCAGTTTGCATAAAGCGATACATCTTAACCTACAATTGCTATATTTTGATAAAGCAGTTTTAATAAATTGATTTGGACTAAAACAGTGAATAAATGTAATTGTAAACATAAACAGTAACAAGAATAAATAACAATTCACAACTAAATGTGTATGGCAACTATTATAACGAAATAATTCCCAAACCAAACTTAGAGCAAAATCTATACATATGACATTAATTCAAGTTTTTGTCCGTAACCGTGGACACGGCTATTCGAATAGTTTTAAACCTTGCAAGGGTGTACATCTTTACCCACATGACTTAGTTAGCCCGTAAGCCTCCAGAATAATAACACACTGCTTTTGGTGTGTCGGCCGGGTAAACTAAGATTTGGTATTTTTCAACAAGTTAACATTATTGAGTTGGATGACCCATGTGAGACTGATCCCGCTTAAACAAGACTGATAGCATATATTCAACCGAGGCTCACATGTTGTACAGGGAATGCCGACCAAATCAATTAAATGCTAATGTGCTCACTACACATATTAGGTCATAATCGGGCCCTCAAGGAACGTACATGCGATGTAACACATCTACGCCTTACCCATCTAAGAACATCGATATCAATATAAGTTCCACATGGCATACAACACGTCCAAGACTTAAGCATCTATGCCATATGAAATCAATACACATGTCCTTACTCTCCAAAGATCCAACTCAATAAGATTAGCCCTTTACTTAACCAAACAATACCCATACATTTGCGTGTGGAAGCATGCGTTGGGACTTGAATCAAATAGTCGAGTTCACCTTAATCAACCCGCATAAGACATTCACATTTCCCAATTCTCGTGCACGAAGGCACCATCACTAGCATCCACTTGTCCAGATTTGAATTGAATTTAACCAGATTTAGAAGCATTTCCAAATCAAATAAACTGAATAAAAATCAAATCATATAAATCATTTGTTGTTCCCAAGTCTGACAAGCTAAGCTTGCCAAACTCTAACGTTCTATGGACTGCATGGCTAAGCAAAAGTTAAAATTAAATATAATAACATCACAACTAGCTTAGGTTGAGTGTATGGTTGAATTAAGGATAAGCCACAAGTTCAGGATATAACTAACTAGAACAGGGCATAAATAGGTTTTTAGAAATTTGCATGCACAGTGTCACTGTATTTTAAAATTCTACAGTTCAAAAGATTAGGTTCAACATGGTGCAGAGAGGAAGCTTGCCTTGATAGTAGTATATAACCTCTTGTTCAGGTTCTTGAGGTTCAACAAAAGATTCAACCAACTCAGAAGAACCAGAATCTAAAAGAAGATAAAAGAAGTTCAATAAACACAGGAGTAACAGAGAACAGGATGCAAAAAGAATGCATGATCAAGTGATAATGCATAGGTAATAGTATGCTTAGGTTATAGCTAATTTATTAAGAATAATAACCCATCTACTATATAACGACAAAGAGCTACCCGATTTTTAGATTCGTAAAATATAGCTACAAAGATCGTGGAGATACTAGAACAGACAGACAATTAATTTAGTTACTTAGCTTAACTCTAACTAAATAAAATGCTACAAGATAGCTAAGTATTTTAAAACTATATTTATAGACTAACCAATTATTTAGTATTCATTAATAGCAATTAAGGGTGGTGGATTCCTGGGCAATCATTTGTCGGTTTAGACATCAATAATTAGTAAGGGATCTTTGCCCAATATAGTTAGTGTAGAAACTGTACACACACAGACTTTTAAAGTGAAGCATTAACTAGTTGAGGTAATTAATGTTACAATCTATAAATGCCAATCCTGAAATACTTGGGTTAAGGAAGGAAAAGAAACAGTGCATTATTGTCGGTTTTGGTTTTACAACAAAACAGCAAGGAACCCTTTTTGCTATTTTCGGCCACCAAGAAAACTACACAATCTGAAAGACTTAAAGGGAGGTTAAGGCTAACAGTGAAACAATAAATGCCACAACACACTTATACTGTCCTAACACGACCAACTCTACAAAGTAACAGAATGAGAGGTTTTTACTAATAAATACCCCAATGGTCATAATAACCAAAATGGAGGTCTAAAGGTACTAGGGTTTCTCTTAGGACCTAACAAACTTAATATACTAGTATAAAAACTCTAAAGTTCCTGAAAGCGATATGAAAGACCGAAAAGTTATAAAAATAACTTTTCAGCTTAAAGGAACAGGAATCATCACAAGAGTAAGGGAGTTGACGAGGATCTAATAATCCTTATTTTATCTTTTATCTATAATTCTTATTATCGGTAAATATGATGTCATGTGGACCCCAGAAGTACCCCTTTATGTTTATAAGGGAGAAGCCTACCAGGTGATCGTAAGTTCTTCTACGACCACCCCCATAGTCGTAAGTCTTGTCACGACTATCTTATGGTCGTAAGTCCTTCTACGACCACCACCTAGTCGTAAGTTCTTCTGCGACTACGTTATGGTCGTAAGTTCTTTCACGACCAAGTCAGCTATGACCACCTCAGGATCAATTAAACCTACAGATAAGTGGGTCCAATTGATTAAGGAATTCAAGCACAAGATCACATTTGTTACTCTGAATAGCGCTTAATACCCCATTATCTCGATAATTAGTCGCCAGCGACGTGAAGGATCCACTACGCCGGTAATTATCGCTAATTACACGCCCATTATCGACTTGATGAGGCGATCTTCAAGCAGGCGTAACGGCTACTTCTTCACGACTATATAAGGGTAATTATCGACAGAGAGGGGAGGGCAACAAGAGCAAGCATAGTTATACTGTCAACAAAGAACTAGGAAGACAAGTACTATTCCTCGTAATAGACTTAGTATTTTCCTCGGTTGTTCAGATATACTTAATACCATACACACACAGAGTAGGGTTGTTATTCTCTCGAGAAGGCCCGAACTCATATAAAAATCCCGTGTCAATCTCTCTCGTGATTTCATTCTAGGAGACCCCCCGAATCAAACAATCTTTACGTAAGTTCGGTTCTAAAACACCGACAGGAGTGATGCTTGTGAGTGAAGGATGTCCTAAAAGAGCTTAAGCTAACCAGAAGACAAGATTAACTCACCAGCTAGGGTTAGAAAAGATGAGTTAAGCTCTTGGTCAAACAAGATCCAATGAGACCTTTTACTTATGCTTTGACCAAAAGAAAAGGATGGATTTAGCTCTAAAGATTATTAGATATATCTTTGCTAAGGAAAAAGATAGAACTCAACTCACCAAGTGAGGTTTCTCAAGATGAAGCTTCACTGGTTCAAGGTGATAGAGGGAAGAACACAAGTTCAACCTACAAGAAAGGACCATATCATATTAACATGAGAATTAGGCTTTCTTGAAGTTGAACCAAGGAAAAAAGAACAAGGAGCTTCACTGAAGGAAGATGAAAATGATGCTCCTCAGTGGTCAACAATGGCAGAAGTCCCATGACCAAAGTTTATATAGTGTACAGAGGTCCCCTAGAGTACATGAGAACTATCTGGAGTGAATGAGGTGGCACTAAAGGATAGATATCAAGGAAAAATATCCTCAAAGTTACTGTTCATCACCAACATTTCGGGCACCACAGAGCTTAGGGTGGAAAAACTAAAGAGAAAACAAAAAAAAATTCTATCACTTACATGTGGGCCCCAAAGCCATGCCATGCACACAGCAATGCAACGCACGCAGAAGCAAAATCGATCACCGACGTCACGGGCCCCAAAGCAACACAGCAACGCATCGCGCGCAAAGAGACCAAAATCCGACGCTGACATGCGGGCCCAGGGCGAACGCGCCATGCACACGCGCAGCGAAGCCCCCACGCACAGCCACCGTTCGATTTCATCTGAGTGGCTGCGATTTAGAGGCTACAATGCACTGAAACGGTATTGAGAGATCTGGACCGTGCGATTCGCAGTGAAGGGCCACGATCAAGGTGCCCTGTAGTGGTCCGGATGTCCCAAGCTACCAGGACCGTCCGATTTGCAGCCAACGCGCGCGATTTCACGGGCGCTGTAGCCGGTCCGATCAGCCCATTCAATATGAGCCTTACGATCGAACTTCAACGGCCCACGATGAGGCGCACGCGGGAACGCTTCGGCCCAAGATTTCCATCACCGTTAAAACTTGAATCAACGGCCAGGATCGAGGCGCTCAAAGCGGTCCGAAGTGCACAATTGATCTGGGCCGCTCGCTAAGGATCCAACGGCCCAAAACGCGAAGGGGATGGAGGCGGTCCGAAGTGCTTCTTTGGATCCAGTCCGTTCGCGTGAGAATAAAGGGCTGAGATGGGCCGAGAGCTTTGGATGCGTGCGAGGGGAACGTGGTCGAGCCAGTAGCGCACGGGGTTGGGTCCAACCAGGTCCCGACCGAGCCGCTACAGTACTAGACCGCTAGGTTTGACCAGCCCTTATTTAAAATTGTAAGAACTTTGACTAGGAGTTTTAAAATAGCAATAAAATTTGTAAAATCATGAAACTTTGCAGAACTCTACTGGGATGATATATTCCCCAAATAAAATTTGGAAACCACTGTTTCTCTTTTATAAATACATAATTAATTCATTTGGACCAACTAGGGTTCATTTAAAGACAATTATTTTTCTGAAAATCAAAATAACTTCTAAAATTTCAACAAAAATTATTTTGACCATAATAATTCATCTAGTTTTCAAATAAATTGCATCCCAGTCATAATACCAACCAGTGGATGGTATTTCCTGTTGAAATTTTGATCAGTTGAAGTTTGGAATTTAGAAATTTGAGGGAGATGAATTGTAACCTGTTGCCTAATTTGTTAATTTGAACAGTAATGACATGAACAGTGATTCATTACTGTACATTAGGGTTGAGGCTGTTACAAACCTACCTCCCTTAAGAAAATCTCGTCCCGAGATTTCTTATAATTCAGAAGTTGGACAAAGATGAAATTGAAATGATATTCTTTAGAAACATAACATCAGTTGTCTTTATTTCTTTCAAAGATGGAAAAGAAACTTCACATAACAACATAGTGCTGTTATTACAACTTATGTTACATTGCTTTGTTTAACCTTGCCTTTCTTGATTCAAAGGCAAATATTAAACAGCAAAAAGATGGGGGTGCTCGATTTTCATCAGATCTTCGCGCTCCCAAGTGGCTTCATCCTCTGAATGATTAGCCCACTGAACTTTTAAGAACTTGACAGTGCGATTTCTTGTCCTACGTTCCATTTGGTCGAGGATACGCATTGGTTGTTCTTGATACGAAAGATCTGATTGCAGATCAAGATTCTCATAAGTAGTGGCCTCGGTAGGAACACGAAGGCACTTCTTTAATTGAGAAACATGAAAGGTATCATGAACTGCCGACAGCGTGTCGGGAAGTTCCAACTGATATGCTACGGCCCCTCGTTTTGCAATGATTCGGAAAGGTCCGATATAACGAGGTGCTAGCTTCCCTTTCACTTGAAAGCGATGAGTACCTTTCATCGGCGATACTTTAAGATAGACGTAATCATCTATTTCAAAGCTTAGCTCACGACGTCGATGATCGGCATAGCTCTTCTGACGAGACTGGGCAGTTTTCAAACGATCTCGAATCAGACGAACTTGCTCTTCGGCTCCCAAAACTAAGTCTGGGCCAAAGAATGGTCTTTCACCAGTTTCTGACCAATTCAATGGAGTCCTACAAGCTCTTCCATACAAGGCTTCAAAAGGTGACATTTGAATGCTTGCTTGGTAGCTATTATTGTAGGAAAACTCCACATACGGCAAAGATTTCTCCCAATTCTTGCCATATGCTAGAACACAGGCTCTCAGAAGATCTTCCATTATTTGATTCACCCTTTCAGTTTGACCACTGGTCTGAGGATGATAAGCGATCTTTGAAGGATAATTCAGTTCCCATTGCTTGATGAAGACAATTCCAAAAATGGGAAGTGAATTGAGATCCACGGTCTGAAACAATAACTTTAGGAACACCGTGGAGACAAACAATTCTAGCTATATATAGTTCTGTTAGTTGTTTGCCATTGAAATTGGTTCTAACAGGGAGAAAATGAGCCACTTTTGTTAGTCGATCAATTATGACCCATATGGCATCAAATCCATTCTGGGATTTGGGAAGTTCGGTAACAAAATCCATACCGACTTCTTCCCATTTCCATTGTGGAATAGGTAAAGGCTGAAGGGTACCAGCAGGTTTTAAGTGCTCGGCTTTAACCCTTTGGCAAATATCACATTCAGCAACATACTGAGCAATTTGTCTTTTCATCTTGCTCCACCAAAATGTTTTCTTTAAGTCCTGGTACATCTTAGTACTTCCAGGATGTATAGAAAACTTGGAATTATGAGCCTCTTTAAGAATTAGCTCTCTCAGCTGTGGATTTGAGGGTACAACCAGACGATTGCGATATCGAATGGTACCACGAGCATCTTCAGAAAATTCATTGGCTTTACCTAACTTCATGTTTTCTTTGATCTCTGCTACCTCAAAGATCGGTTTTACGGGCCTCGAATCTGATCTTCGAGAGTGGATTTAACTTCTAAGGCAAAGAAGAAATCCATCTTGACCATTTCGAGACTTAAGCGCCCAAGGTCAAGACATAAGCTCTTAGTCAAAGGAAGTGTTGATAAGCAATTGCACTTTGTGACTTCTGCTTTCGAGCATCGGCCACAACATTGGCTTTGCCAGGATGGTAGTGAATACCCATATCGTAGTCTTTGATCAATTCAAGCCATCTTCTTTGTCTCATATTCAGGTCAACTTGAGTGAATATGTATTTCAGGCTCTTATGATCAGTATAGATTTCGCAACGATTGCCGAGAAGGTAATGTCGCCAAATCTTTAATGCATGGACTACTGCCGCCAATTCCAAATCATGGGTAGGATAATTAGCCTCATGAGGTCGCAACTGCCTGGATGCATATGCCACAACTCGGCCCTCTTGCATAAGCACACAGCCAAGTCCATGGCGAGATGCATCACAATAGATATCAAAATCCTTATGGATATCTGGGAGAGTGAGAACAGGAGCTTCAGTCAGGAGCTTTCTCAAAAGCTAAAAACTGTTTTCACACTCCACTGACCAAAAGAATTTGTTCTCTTTCTTCAAGAGCTGAGTCAACGGTCTAGAAATCTTGGAAAAATTTTCAATGAACCTACGGTAATATCCCGCAAGTCCAAGGAAACTTCGGATTTCAGGAACATTCTTGGGCTGCTTCCAATCTAGTACATCCTGTACTTTGCTGGGATCAACAGTAATACCTCCTTCGGATAATACATGTCCCAGGAATGCAACTTGCTTGAGCCAGAAAGCACACTTGCTAAATTTGGCATACAGCTGATGCTTGCGAAGTGTATCCAGCACAAGTCTCAAATGATGCCCATGCTCTTTATCAGACTTGGAGTAGATAAGAATGTCGTCAATAAACACAACAACAAACTTATCCAAGAAATCCATGAATACCAATTCATTAGATTCATGAAATAAGCGAGGAGCATTGGTTAGACCAAAGGACATAACAAAGATACTCGCATAATCCATAACGAGTAGAGAATGCTTTGTTTTAGGAATATCCTCGCTTCTAACTTTGATCTGATGATAGCCCGATCGTAAATCGATCTTAGAAAAGACACGGGCTCCAGTTAACTAGTCAAACAGATCATCAATTCGAGGCAAGGGATATTTATTCTTGATAGTAACCTCATTTAACGGACGGTAATCAACACACATCCGTAAAGTATGATCTTTCTTTTTGACAAAGATGGCCGGGCATCCCCAGGGTGAGGAACTCGGTCGAATGAATCCCTTGTCAAGCAATTCTCCAAGCTGTTTCTTCAATTCAAACAGCTCATTGGAAGGCATGCGATAAGGTCTTCGCGAAATGGGAGCAGTACCAGGAATTAGTTCAATTACGAACTCTACTTCCCGATCTGGTGGCATACCGGGAAGTTCTTCAGGAAAGACATCCTGATATTCACATACTATTGGTACTGACTCTAAGGTAGGAGTGGTATCAACTTTCAGTGCACCAAGGTGAGAATGAACCGCTCTAGACTGAAAAATGACTGAAAGGCCATTTTTATTAGTGAGGGATATAGTTCTTTGGGCACAATTAATTTGACCGAAGTTCTTGGATAACCAGTCCATACCCAAAATGACATCTATCCCTTCAGAGTTTATCACAATTAGGTCAGCCAAAAAGTCTACCCCTTCAATATTAATGTTGACATTTAGGCAGATTTGATCCGTCATAAATACTGACCCAGGTGAGTGAATAATATGAGGTGGATGAAGCAGATGCATAACTAACTGATGTTGAATAGCAAACTGCCTACTAATAAAAGAATGGGATGCTCCAGAGTCAAATAAAACAGTAGCTGAACTGAAATTAACTAGGAGCATACCAAGAATAACCTCAGTGCCTCGGCGCTTCTTGACGATCAAGCCGATTCACACGGCCATGACAGAACATGATCGGTTTAACAATTGCCTTTGGGAAGGTGCAGGGCGACGATGAGTCGGAGATGGTGAACAGTGGTAATCCTTTTGCCTTAGCAAAACATTGGTTCGCAAAATGTCCCGGGCGACCACAATGATAACAGATTACCCCCGGCCTGACATTAACAGCAGTAGGTGGCCTGTGTCCACTAGGTCGGGTCTGTCCGGCGGGTGGCGATGGGCGAAAAGCAAACACCGGCGCCCTGGGTGGAACTGGAGCGGTTGCTCGGTAAGACTGAGGTTGCCACAGTCGCGGTCTGACTGAACGACCACTAAATGTGAACTGAGTGGCCTTCTGCCGCTTCCGTGAATCTTCCAAGGCTTTACTCTTGGTCTCAGCAATGATGGCTTTGTCCACCAGATGTTGGAAGTTTCTGAAGTCTTGTACTGCCAATGCTAACTGCAGTTCTTCAGATAATCCATTCATGAAACGGTTTCGACGACGAGTGTCAGTCGAAACATCGTCAGGGGCATACCGAGCAAGGAAATTGAACTCATGCAGATACTCGGTCACTGACTTTCGCCCTTGTTTGAGAGCGAGGAATTCCTGTTGCTTGAGCATCATTACTCCCTCCGGAATATGGGCTTCGCGAAAAGCCTCCATGAACTCAAGCCAGGTGGGAGTATGTCCGGTGGGTTGGATAGCCAGGTAATTATCCCACCAATTACTAGCTGGTCCAGTCAACTGGTAGCTAGCATATAAGACCTTCTCCCTTTCAGAACATTGGGCAATGGTCAGCTTCTTCTCAATTTCCGGCCGCCCTCCTCTGCCTCCAATGGATCTCGAGCCGGAGAACACCGGAGGGTTAGTTCGCTGAAAGTCAGCGAGACTACCCTGCCCATGTTGAACTCCTGCTCTACCAGTTGGTGTAGGAGTAGCGGAGGTATTACGCGCAATCTGCTCCAAGATGCGCGTCTGATCCATGCGGTTGCGCTCAATTTGCATGAGCACGTCCGCCATGGTGGGTGGTGGAGGAAGTTCCTCTTCCTGACGACCACTTTGCGGACCATGAGATCCGGAAGGGTCAGTCTGCTCTCCCTGAGTTTGGAGAACAGGGGTGGAAAACCTCTCCTCTTGTTGTGTTCGCGATCGAGTAGTTGGTCCTGTCATCCTGTTGCCATATAATGGTTAACAACATAACAAGGATACACTCGTGCTAACACATACAAGTTTTGGAGAAAGAAATTAATTAAATATTAAACCTAAGCATGCAGTATGTCATGATATGCAACCAATTAATCACCAAAAACAATAACACCAAGATGAGTACAGCAAAAGGGCAGCATTACTTTATTAACACATTAAGTCCAATACACATGTCAACCACTACAGTACCAAATTCCAAAATACAAAAGTTAGTACCCAGTCTTTATACAAACATAGGCTAGGCTATTACACAATATTTATTACACAATACTACCTATTACACAACTATGGCCGATTCTCACACCCAGCCCCTAAGTGTAGTCATTACGGTTAAAGTTCACCGGAAACTCATTTAACAGATGAGCTTCTGGAGAACCCGTATCTATAGGATCCCTAGGGCTGATGAGACGAGTAGGGGAACCTAGCAGCAAGTGATGTCCACCGGGGTGTGTAGGTCGCCGAGTCTTGAGGAAATCCAAGAGACATCCCGCCTCGACGACATCGCCAAGAATCGGAACAAGTCCAGGCACCTCTGGAAGTCGCAATCCCTGTGGTACAGTGGCAGCTGGAGGGATCTCATTGTTGCCATAAAGCACGTTACGAGGAACGTGGTTCGTGGCAACACCAAGCCTCAAATATTCATGTGCCTCGTGTAGACGACGGCGGGTTTCCCATAACTCGCACACGAGACAGTGATAGGTTTGGTCCATGATACGGACCAACCTCGCTAACTCGCGTACATATGGGTCCTCTCCAAACTGAATCTCATCGAACGCAATCACATCCGACCTAGGGCCATGTTTTGGGAAGTGTACATAGGGTGGCTGAGACAGCTCCGTCAGATCATGACGAAGGAGGCCCATCATCCTCTGCGACTTCTGTCATGACCATAGGTTCGAAGTGGCACGTCGTGGATCTGATGAGGAACACTACCCACCACCTGTCTGGCGATCACATTAATGATAGCTTGGTACTCTTCCATACCAGGACCTCTGTCTCGACGGTAGATAGCATACTCGGGCTGATAGGTGAAATTGGCCCGCCACATCATGTCTCGAAGTAGGGCAGGAAATCCATCCACTTCTTCAGCTCGAGTCTCCTTGATCAGATACCAACCACTCATCTACAGAGAAAGACAAGGTAGGTAAGAGACTGATCTTGAAAAATCCAACAGAAAGGTGGATAAGAATTGATACTAAAGAAGATAAGGAATAAAAGATAGCAGACTTAGATCTTTTAAAAATTAATTTAAGTTAAAATAATGTCACAGAGACTCACTAAAGGTGACAACCATGCTAATTCTATCCTACAGGCAACCGTATGCTCTGATACCAACGCTGTGAGACCCTTGATTATTGGAATGTGCCGAATTAAAATTATACTGGTAGCATAATTCTTAATTAAGGAACAGTGTAATGTCCTTAATAAAAATCATACTAGAAGCATAATTATAATAAGTAACAATCCAACAATTAGGTTCCCGGATATATGCCATGCAATAGTTCCCAGGATTAGTGACTATTGCACATATATCCTTAGTCAACATTGCATCAATCACATACAAGTCATACATTCACATAATTATACATCAATAATTACATCATAATTCGGTAGCTACAGTACCAGGTTGCTACAGTAATAGAAATATGAACAAATGACCTTGGGTCATTAACAAAAAGATCAACAGCGGAAACGAAAAGATAAAAACGATTCCATCAATGGCCCCATCATCCCGCAGGCTATTGCGTGGAGAATAAAACTAGCACTACTCGTTAGCGTCACCCACATCGGCGCTAACGGGCATCTCATACAGGTATCCATCCTCACCTGCAACAAGGGGGTCACAAAACCCTGAGTACGAAAGGTACTCAGCAAGTCTTACACAAACTAATAAAAGAAAGTGGTTATTAGAACCTATACAATGGAATGGAAAGTATATATGCATAAGGTTGACAATAGAAGGTTTGAATGGTTCAGTTTGCATAAAGCGATACATCTTAACCTACAATTGCTATATTTTGATAAAGCAGTTTTAATAAATTGATTTGGACTAAAACAGTGAATAAATGTAATTGTAAACATAAACAGTAACAAGAATAAATAACAATTCACAACTAAATGTGTATGGCAACTATTATAACGAAATAATTCCCAAACCAAACTTAGAGCAAAATCTATACAGATGACATTAATTCAAGTTTTTGTCCGTAAATCAGTGGACACAAACTATTCAATAGTTTTAAACCTTGCAAGGGTGTACATCTTTACCCACATGACTTAGTTAGCCCGTAAGCCTCCTAATAATAACACACCGCCTTTGGTGTGTCGGTAAGTAAACTAAGATTTGGTATTTTTCAACAAGTTAACATTATTGAGTTGGATGACCCATGTGAGACTGATCCCGCTTAAACAAGACTGATAGCATATATTCAACCGAGGCTCACATGTTGTACCGGGAATGCCGACCCAGTCAATTAAATGCGAACTGTGCTCACTACACATATTAGGCTGCAATCGGGGCCCTGAAGGAACGTACATGCGATGTAACACATCTACGCCCTTACCCATCTAAGAACATCTGATATCAATATAAGTTCCACATGGCATACAACACGGCCCGAAGACTTAAGCATCTATGCCATATGAAATCAATACACATGTCCTTACTCTCCAGTATCCAACTCAATAAGATTAGCCCTTTACTTAACCAAGCAATACCCATACATGCGCGTGTGGAAGTACGTTGGGACTTGAATCAAATAGTCAGAGTTCAGTCCTTAATCAACCCAGACAAGACATTCACATTTCCCAATTCTCGTGCACGAAGGCACCATCACTAGCATCCACTTGTCCAGATTTGAATTGAATTTAACCAGATTTAGAAGCATTTCCAAATCAAATAAACTGAATAAAAATCAAATCATATAAATCATTTGTTGTTCCCAAGTCTGACAAGCTAAGCTTGCCAAACTCTAACGTTCTATGGACTGCATGGCTAAGCAAAAGTTAAAATTAAATATAATAACATCACAACTAGCTTAGGTTGAGTGTATGGTTGAATTAAGGATAAGCCACAAGTTCAGGATATAACTAACTAGAACAGGGCATAAATAGGTTTTTAGAAATTTGCATGCACAGTGTCACTGTATTTTAAAATTCTACAGTTCAAAAGATTAGGTTCAACATGGTGCAGAGAGGAAGCTTGCCTTGATAGTAGTATATAACCTCTTGTTCAGGTTCTTGAGGTTCAACAAAAGATTCAACCAACTCAGAAGAACCAGAATCTAAAAGAAGATAAAAGAAGTTCAATAAACACAGGAGTAACAGAGAACAGGATGCAAAAAGAATGCATGATCAAGTGATAATGCATAGGTAATAGTATGCTTAGGTTATAGCTAATTTATTAAGAATAATAACCCATCTACTATATACTGACAGTAGCTACCCAGATTTTTAGATTCAGAAAATATAGCTACAGTATCAGGTGGAGATACTAGAACAGGACAGCACAATTAATTTAGTTACTTAGCTTAACTCTAACTAAATAAAATGCTACAAGATAGCTAAGTATTTTAAAACTATATTTATAGACTAACCAATTATTTAGTATTCATTGATAGCAATTAAGGGTGGTGGATTCCTGGGCAATCATTTGTCGGTTTAGACATCAATAATTAGTAAGGGATCTTTGCCCAATATAGTTAGTGTAGAAACTGTACACACACAGACTTTTAAAGTGAAGCATTAACTAGTTGAGGTAATTAATGTTACAATCTATAAATGCCAATCCTGAAATACTTGGGTTAAGGAAGGAAAAGAAACAGTGCATTATTGTCGGTTTTGGTTTTACAACAAAACAGCAAGGAACCCTTTTTGCTATTTTCGGCCACCAAGAAAACTACACAATCTGAAAGACTTAAAGGGAGGTTAAGGCTAACAGTGAAACAATAAATGCCACAACACACTTATACTTGTCCTAACACGACCAACTCTACAAAGTAATGTAATGAGAGGTTTTACTAATAAATACCCCAATGGTCATAATAACCAAAATGGAGGTCTAAAGGTACTAGGGTTTCTCTTAGGACCTAACAAACTTAATATACTAGTATAAAAACTCTAAAGTTCTGAAAGCGATATGAAAGACCTAAAAGTTATAAAAATAACTTTTCAACAAAAACAGAATCATCACAAGAGTAAGGGAGTGATGCTTGTGAGTGAAGGATGTCCTAAAAGAGCTTAAGCTAACCAGAAGACAAGATTAACTCACCAGCTAGGGTTAGAAAAGATGAGTTAAGCTCTTGGTCAAACAAGATCCAGTAGACCTTTTACTTATGCTGACCAAAAGAAAAGGATGGATTTAGCTCTAAAGATTATTAGATATATCTTTGCTAAGGAAAAAGATAGAACTCAACTCACCAAGTGAGGTTTCTCAAGATGAAGCTTCACTGGTTCAAGGTGATAGAGGGAAGAACACAAGTTCAACCTACAAGAAAGGACCATATCATATTAACATGAGAATTAGGCTTTCTTGAAGTTGAACCAAGGAAAAAAGAACAAGGAGCTTCACTGAAGGAAGATGAAAATGATGCTCCTCAGTGGTCAACAATGGCAGAAGTCCCATGACCAAAGTTTATATAGTGTACAGAGGTCCCCTAGAGTACATGAGAACTATCTGGAGTGAATGAGGTGGCACTAAAGGATAGATATCAAGGAAAAATATCCTCAAAGTTACTGTTCATCACCAACATTTCGGGCACCACAGAGCTTAGGGTGGAAAAACTAAAGAGAAAACAAAAAAAAATTCTATCACTTACATGTGGGCCCCAAAGCCATGCCATGCACACAGCAATGCAACGCACGCAAGGAGCAAAATCAGTCACTGACGTGCGGGCCCCAGAGCAACACAGCAACGCATCGCGCGCAAAGAGACCAAAATCCGACGCTGACATGCGGGCCCAGGGCGAACGCGCCATGCACACGCGCAGCGAAGCCCCCACGCACAGCCACCGTTCGATTTCATCTGAGTGGCTGCGATTTAGAGGCTACAATGCATCAAACGGTATTGAGAGATCTGGACCGTGCGATTCGCGATGAAGGGCCACGATCAAGGTGCCTCAGAGTGGTCCGGATGTCCTGCTACCAGACCGTCCCGATTTGCGATAACGCTACGCGATTTCACGGCGCCAGAGCCGGTCCGATCAGCCCATTCAATATGAGCCTTACGATCGAACTTCAACGGCCCACGATGAGGCGACGCGAACGCTTGCCCAAGATTTCCATCGCCGTTAAAACTTGAATCAACGGCCAGATCGAGGCGCCAAAGCGGTCCGGTGCACATTGATCTGGGCCGCCGCTAAGGATCCAACGCCCAAAACGCGAAGGGATGGAGGCGGTCCGGTGCTTCTTTGGATCCAGTCCGTTCGCGTGAGAATAAAGGGCTGAGATGGGCCGAGAGCTTTGGATGCGTGCGAGGGGAACGTGGTCGAGCCAGTAGCGCACGGGGTTGGGTCCAACCAGGTCCCGACCGAGCCGCTCAGTACTAGACCGCTAGGTTTGACCAAATTTCTTATTTAAAATTGTAAGAACTTTGACTAGGAGTTTTAAAATAGCAATAAAATTTGTAAAATCATGAAACTTTGCAAGAACTCTACTGGGATGATATATTCCCCAAATAAAATTTGGAAACCACTGTTTCTCTTTTATAAATACATAATTAATTCATTTGGACCAACTAGGGTTCATTTAAAGACAATTATTTTTCTGAAAATCAAAATAACTTCTAAAATTTCAACAAAAATTATTTTGACCATAATAATTCATCTAGTTTTCAAATAAATTGCATCCTACCATAATACCAACCAAAGGATGGTATTTCTGTTGAAATTTTGATCGATTGAAGTTTGGAATTTAGAAATTTGAGGAGATGAATTGTAACCTGTTGCCTAATTTGTTAATTTGAATAAGAATGACATGAACAAAGGATTCATTCTTGTACATTAGGGTTGAGGTCATTACAGAAGGCAAAGACGAAACTCCTCCCAAGAGACGGTGTGGTCAACGGGTGCATGGCGAGATAGCTCTCCCACTAAGACAAAGCCGCACCTCAAGCCGGTGCGATGCGAGCAGCGCCTTCTCGTGCTCCTCGGCATCACGCGATGCGGCTTACGCTCCACCAGCGGCCAATCGTCGTCGATCCAAGGGGTACTCGGACCGGGAAAAGGTAGGGGCCGAGTACGAAGAAACTCCGCGAGTCCTCCACGCGGTGATGGGCATTCCTCGCCCGCATCCGAAGCTCCGAAAGTGCAAGAGTGTTGCGCGCGATGACGCCCAAGAGAACTCTCTGTCATCCGCGCGATTGCGCCGATCTGAAGAAGAACCTCGCCATGGTCGGAGGAGGAGGAAGCTCCTCGTCCGGACCGGTACTGACCTTGGCCGCTACGAAAAGGCCCACCATCCTGTTACAATGAACTTTTTGGTTAGCAACTTGACTCAAAAACAAAGCCTTAAAGAAAGCAAAAAGCGATCGACTAGGGAAATGGAATCTCACCCAAATCGAAAGCCAAAACAGCGAGTAAAACAACTTTAGAAACTTCTAAAAGACTCCAAAAACAGCCAAGAAACACCAAAAGCAAAGCTCAACTTCTCAACTCAACTAGCCCATATTGAATGAACGAGTAATTGGTCGAGAAGATTAAAAATCAGATTGTAAGATGAGATCTAAAAACTATTAGAGAGCAAGGTTAATGCGGCGAAATAGGCGTTAGATACTTAGCTAACTAGTATCACGTCTTACCCTTTTATTCCCACAAGTTTTAGTTGATTAACCTCTCATTTTCTACCCTATTTAGAACCTTTGAGCTTGCTGTCCGGAAATTGAATGGTCGCTGTCCAGATTTTGCATCCAAGCCTCCTAGGCGAAATCTTGAACTTCAGAAGCTTCAAAACCTTGTAAAGGGCAGCTAACACTTCAATTTGCCAAACTCATTAGTTCCCAAAACCCGTGTTATCGATTAATGGGGTCTATCTTTTGAGATGAGGAAAGAAAAACAACTTTTAAAACTCAAATTAGAGTGAGATGAGAAGAGAAAACTAAGATAGATGAGGAGTAAAATCCGAGAATTACTTAAGCTTTCAAAACTCATTTATATTTTGAGAATAGGTTTTCCAAAATATCCTAAAGACGACCAAGCTTGCGTTACTACGGTCTGAATGGCTCTGATACCAACTTTTGTGAGACCCCGACATTTATTAGGCTCATAATACTTAGTCATCCAATTGACCCTAGTATTATCAACCCAATAAACCCGGTCTCGAGAGATGTATACTTCCCAGAATGCAGTATACATACCTCACAACAAAAGAATGTATCAATTCCATACAACACATAGTACATAAGCAACAAACCGTGGTTAATAATAATAAGGAAATAGCTATTACAAAAGAGAGGCCCTTAGGCCAAATAGCAACAAAATAAAAGATAACAGCGGAAGCAAAAGTGCCATAAAGATGGCTAAAACACAAAGCCAATCGGTGTGCCTTAACCCCTAGGCATCTCGACCGACCGCCAAGCTAGTCGTCAAGAAATCGCAACACGTAGCACGTAAGTAAGGCTCTTGGAGCTCACCTCCGTCCTCTGCAACAAAGTTGTTAAGCAAAGCAAATGAGTACAATAACTTGTTTATTGTACTCGCAAGACTGACGTGTAAGATAACAGAACTATAACTTAGCTACATGCAAGCTTTATTTAAGTGGATGAGGCTTTGGACTCATTTTAGCATAAAGCAAGCTTCATTTGCAATAACATAATAGATTGAAGGCAATTTGATAAAGCCTTTTAATTGTTGAAATACAACGCGATAATGACATAGTAACAACAACAAGAACAATCCTGGAAGTGACTAACCCAAGTCACCACAACAATAGCATGAATATCCATTCATGCCAACCCATCAAGTTTTAATTAAATGGTTGAGTCTAGTTCTTGAACGACCTTACCAAACATGTCCATAACCTAGGACGAGGCTATTCGAATAGTTTTATCCTGCGGGGGTGTACCAATGTACCCACACGCCTGCATCGCCTTTCCTTTAGGCACACTACCTTTGGTGTCTTAAGACGCTAAGTCCTACGAGACATTTCCAATGGACGATGCTAATTACGAGTCAAGAACCCACGGGACAAGACACATTAGATGCCTAACCGGTCCGCCAATGCTCCTCCCAACACCACACACACAGATTTTATTAAAACATACCCACCAACCAGCTCATAATTAACACCTCCCAAAGTACTTAGTCAAGAGAGGTCCCATATCCCCCTCGTGTGGTTAGCACGCAAAAGCGCTTGGCTTAGTGACCCAAGTACTCGGTCCTTAGGGACCCAGGCATACCACCACATTCCAAAAACCTCACCATCCATCCAATATGCCCAAGTCAAAATCCATCTTTTATTTTCAGTTTTTGATTTTACAAATTAATCAAAGCACAAGTGCTAGACATATAGGAGTAATAATCAGTTTTGAGTGATCAAGACCATCGACTAAGTCGATGATCGCTCATTACTACCGATAACTAAGCATGGCTAAGCAATATTAACGTAAACTACTAAGTGGTGAGAGCTCATCCAACGAACTCCAACCACAGCAAATAACCTAGGCTCACTGGTAGTAGAGGATAACAATTCCTACAGATTATGCAACTATAGGAATACTAGCGACATTTAACACAAAGTAGCATGCATACATAGAAGTAAAACAAAGTATTAAGCTTTAAAGTAATGGGACATGATGGGAAATGGTCAAACTGCTTGCCTTGTTGCTGGTCACTTTGTTGCGGAGGGTCACTCTCGGGATCACCACAAATGTCGAAACCTAACGGAAAGCAATAAAGAACCGATAAGAACTACGAAAAACAACAAAGACAGCACATAAAAAGAACTCCAATTCCTCTGAAATTTCTAGAGCAGCAAGAGGAGGATTTTTAGGGAATTTAGCAACAAGAACCAATTGATTTGGATTCTCAATGCAAAAGTTATGAGCAAAACAACTCGCTCAAATTTCTAAAAATACCAAACCGCACTATTCACTAATTTAATTATGAGGCAACATTTTCTAGAAAAGAGGTGAGGCTGAGATTTTTACTGCAAAACCAGCACCTCATGAGGTGAATAACACAATTGAGTTCATCTCACTTGGAGCTATTATGCACTTTCTATAATTTTTCAAAAACAAGAACTTGAACAAAATTATAATGCACAAGTCCTCATTTTTCTAACACCAACAAGCTCAAAACTAATTTTCACAGTGAATTCACTAATAGAGGAAACCAACAAAGTTGGATTCACTCAAAAATAACCTACAGAGCATTAGTTATGAATTTTACAAGTTAAGCATTAATTTGAGTGTATATTTAAAGTTAGTTTTAAAACCTAGTGGCTAACTGTGCTCTGGAGTTGAACTCAACTTACAATCATTTTTGGATTAAAGTAAAGTTCAAGACAGAGCTAACACAATTTGAATGACCTCATTTGGATTTAAAATGAAAAAGATATGAAATTCTAAAGTTTATACCTTATTTCAGTTCAGACTTAAGAATTTACTGGCATTTCTAACACTCACAAAGACATGGGAGGTCGTGAGCCACAGATCACAGATCTAACGGCTCGAGACCTCCCAGAGAACAACACACACACGCACATGTGAGGTCCAGAGGTCTGGACCTCCTAACCACGCACATGCGCGAGGTGAGGGGGGGAGGTCGTGGCCGTAGATGGGAGATCCAACGGACCACAACATGGAAGGGAGGTCCGGAACGGACCAGATCTAAAGGGGAGGTCCTTAACGGTGAGATGTACCTCGAGGAGGTCCCAGAGGAGGTCCTCAACGTCACAGACCTCCAGGGAGGTCTGGACGGCTAAGATTGCGCAAAGGAGGTCTTGGACGCTCCAGATCTCCTTGGAGGAGGTCTGGACGCCCCAGACCCAGTGCCTTAACCCACGCACGCGCTTGGACATGAATAAATGCGCGCGGGACCAGGAGGAGGTCCGCGCGAGGGAGGTTTTAAATGCGCGCAAGAGACAGGCTTAAATGGCATTTAAGATGCCAATGATTGCGATGATTGGGCATTTAAAACGGCGAATTTATGTCCTAAAAACGACAATGACACGCTCGGGACGTCCGACAAAATCCCGAGCGTGAAGAAGTGATCTCGCCGCGATGTAGAGCTCGGCCGGTGAGGTCAATATACCACCGAGTGCACAAATAACGCTATGCGCACCCAGTGGACCTCCTCTCGACGGCGACGGCGGCTTTGAACGCCATGAGCCGAGAGGGCGGGATGACCAAGACGCCAAAACACGAAAATGCAAAAAGCAGCTCCGCGCGACAATCAAGCTTGTGCCAAGAAAAGCTCCGCAAAACCATTCATGCGGGTGCCAGCATCTAAAGGACTAACAGGAGGTTTACCTGGTGGTCCTAAGGTGCTGGGGAGGTCGTGGAGGTGATGGCCGGAGTTGGGGAAGACAGGTGCTCCACGGCCAAAGCTCCAGCTCCAAGCCCGACTTTGTCCACCTCTGAAAAAAAATGCCCAAACAATTTAAGTTAGGGTTAACTTCCAGAGGTTTGGGGAGCACAAGTGAGCAAGGATTGAAAAAGGGAGCCACTGGAACCCTTGAGCTACCGAGAAGCTCCAAGGACATCAACAATGGCAGCCAAGATGGGAGGTGAGTGAGAGTTAGTGGAGGAGGAGCTCAGCCACGCACAAAGTGCAAGGCTGAGGTCAATTGTGTGCAAAGGAAGCCAAGGGAGGCTCCCAAGGGATACTTTATAACCTGAGTGAAGGTGATGAGCTGGGGCTAAGCTCCATGGTGAGCTTAGCCCACGGGTTGGTCCATGGGGTGGCAAGGACACGAGGCTGACAAGGGGGCAGGCTCGAGCTTGACCTGAGAGGCTAAAAGCCGACTGCGATTAAATGCGGTCGAGAAAGAGTCATGAAATGTACCCCAAGGTCGACACGCATTAATTGCTCTGCTTTCGAGCTTGCCCGCCTTGAGGAAGGAGAAGAACAGGGGAGGTCTTTATGGCGTTGGATAGGACTTGAGGAGGTCCTAACCATCGGGTGAGAGTTTTGAACCGTTATGTTTTAAGTGGTCGGGAGGAGGTCCCACCACACGATCAAGGATGGGAGGTCGTGGCCTCCGATTTCAATCGCAAAACGCACGTGAGGAAAAGGGACAGAGGTCCAAAGTGTTGATCTCCATCCAACAGTCTGGACCTCTGTGAGGACTTAACTGCACGCCAACATAAGAGATCGAGGGGAGGTCTCCGCCTTTGGATTAAAATCCAAGGGCACCGACTGATGGGGAGGTCTCGACACGCACTGAGCGAAGGGAGGTCTTAGCCCTCCGATTTGGATCTAAGGGCTCAAGAGATGGTCCGAATCGCCCATTGCTTAGCGCATCATGAGATGTAAATCCAACGCCCATAAGGGTGGTCCGAACGGCTCATTGATCTCGTGCGTTGAGCAGAGATCCAAAGGCGAGAAAGACAAGGAGGTCATGGCCTTAGATTTTTGATCCAAGGGCTATGACCTCAACAAGGCGGATGTCTAAGTGGTTTATCAAAGGTGAGGGAGGTCGGTAGTGGATCTTGAATCCAAGGGCCAAGACCTCACGCAGGTGGGAGGACCTGACTGAGTACGTTGAGGAGGAGGTCGTGGCTGTTGGATTTGAATCCAACGGCTGCGACCTGATCAAGGTGGAGAGGGAGGTCTGCTGGGGTGCAGACACGGTTGGGCTGGACCACTTTGCATAAGGCTAGCCCAAGGAACAAAGTAGGCTTTTAAATTTAGTTTCTAACAAATGAGACTTTACAAAATTGTTTGGGATAGCATTTCAGCTCCAAAATTCATGAAATTTTTACAGGAGCTTGTCGACAATGAGATTAACTCGACATAAAATTTCCAGAGGTTATTATGCAATGCATTTTTCTCAGGAAGTTTATTAAGGTTGTTTAAAAGATTGTTTTACCTCTAAAATTTATCAAACTAGTTTTACAACTTGTGATATTTTTCAGAGGGATCCCACATCAGTTTTAGGACCAAGGAACCTGTTTTTCCCAATGTTTGGCACAAGATTTGAGATAATTGGAAAATGAATATGACTTTTGGTCAACAAGAGCTTTGTGTTTTTAGATTACACAACTCTTGGACACGAATCACATGAGATTTTAGGGGTTTTCAAGATGTGAGAAAAAGTTTTAATTTCTACACATATAATTATACTTGAATAACCCTAATTATACATTTGGGATGTTACACCGGTGACTTTGAACTTTGCCGGCCCCGAGGAAGAAAACGAGGAAATGGTGCCCTGAGCAAAAAAGAACACACATGGATGGTGAGGTTAGCTCCAAGACAGCTCATAGAGGGTCTATGAGCAAGTAATTAGGAGATGGAGCACTCACCGGACCTGGAGAAGGAAGGGGGTGCTCACTGTTGACTAGACCCAAACTTCGAATTCCAGTTGCCTCTGTAGAAGCAAACTAAAATTAAGTTAGCGTTCTTGTCCAGGGAGGTGAGAGCATCATGTAGAAGCACAAAGAGGAGAGGGAAAGCCACTGGAACACAAGCTTCACCGAGGTGCTCAAGCTCCAACAATGGCGACCGATTGATTTTGGGGGTGGTTTGAGCTCCACAAACACTGTGAGTGCTAGCCAAGCTCAAGGGGTGTTTAAAGAGTGCTACAGAAGAGCTAGAAGGTTTATATAGACAAGGGGGGGCTCGGGTGCAGCAATGGCCACGCCCATGGTGGGCATAGCTCACGGCCAGGTCTAGGGCAAACCGAGTGGGTGGCTTGCAGAGGAAGGGTGGCACTGGGGAAGGCTCTCTGGCTTGCATTAAATGCCTACTGCAAAGAGTCGTTGTGAGGTGACAATGCAATGGCCTCCCCACGCATGCTCTCGGTCATGGCGCCTCAGTTGCACTGAAGAAGGTGGGAGATGACCCATGTAGCTTGCGGCCCCACCCGCAAGTGACTCAAATAAAGTGGTTCAAGCCAGTGCAGCCGAATTGGTTCAGCCCAACCATAAGTCGAGTCGGTTGGACCAAACCCTAAACAAAGAATTAGACTTTAGGGTTTTGGATTTGACCTGGGATTTTGAAGAATTTTTAGAGAGAGCAATTCAACTCCAAAAATTCTGAAATTTTAACTGGAGGTTTCTGACATGAGGATTAACCTCCCATAAAATTTTCAGAGGTTTTTGTGCATGGAAGTTTTCTCCAGAAATTCCAGAAGGTTAACAGCTAGGGTTTGACCAGCATTGACTTGGTTTGACTTGCCTCCAAAATTATTCAATAATTTCTAAAAATTATGAAATAATTTAGAGGTGTCACATGTCAACCCTAGAACCAAGGAAAAATATTTACAAGAGTTGGACACCAGATTTTTACTCAGGAGGTTTTTGGGTTGAGTCAATTGAGGATTTTGATTTTGATTTCCATAATTCTTTTACAAGAATTACAGAATTGTTGAATTACTTCAAGATGCAAGAAAAGTTTTAATTTCTAATCATTTTCTTACATTTGAAGCAAATACTTAGAATTGGGATGTTACAAGTCCATGAGGAGGCTGGCTGCGACACGGAAGGCACTTGGACTCTAGAGTCCCACACGGAAAGAAGATGAGCCAGAGAAAGAAAACCAATAGGGAAAAGCAGTGGCCAGCGGAGAGAAAGGGAAAGTGGGCCAAAGGAAAACGAGGGAAACATGCCGAAGCAATGGGTTTTGGCCCACTGAGGTTTTTCTGATATTTTAATAGCCTTTTCTTTTTAGAAATTACTGAAAATATAAATAGTAATTAGAAAATAGCAAATGCACTCGGAAAAATTCTAGAAAAACCTAGAAAATATATCCAAGCACATAGAATCCAAATAATTTTTTTTTGATAATAGTTGATGTTGAGATTATTCATATTAAATTATTTTTGATTCATGAAAAATTTAGATTAAGCTTTAACTTTAACAGAAAAGAAATTCAAATTGTTATTTTTGTTTTTTAAAACTTCAAAAACAGACCAAATTTTGGGATGTTATAGGGGACGGCTCTTTCTAGCGTTTACTCCTTGTCGGTTGCCTGAGGGTTTCGATGGGCATACCGCTGGACTTTTGGTGTTATGTTTAATATGCTACCGCTGTTTAACTTGCTACTTTTGATATTTGTCGTTTAATTTGGCCAGTCGGCCCCTTGTATTGTAAACTATGTAATCACTTAAGTTTATGTACGATATTTGTTTCATGTTGTACATAATTATGTATGGATGTGTATTCTAATGTTGTGGATGTGCATATTACCACTGATCATGGGACTAGTATGGTACATACACGAGGATTTTGGGTATTCAATGCCTGAGGTCTGACATAATTGTTTGCTTGTCATCTTAGAATTGTAAACCTTGATTTAGACAAAGAGTGCTGGTGCAGTTAGTTGAGACTAAATTATTTGTGCAAAACCGTTTTGACGCTACATGCTCTAATATAGCTTACATAGAAAGGAAAAAAAGGGGGGCTTGCTGTATTTGGGCCAGATTAGACCTTGTCGAGGTAAGGCCCAATTCAATGGTCAGCCCAGGCTCTTTAACTTGTTTCTTCCCATTTAATTTTAATTTTTAACCGTTGCCCATTTCCTCCTCCGCCTCGCGAGTTTGGTTTTGGTTTCCTTCCTCCTCTTCCCTTCTCTTGCCGGCGGCGATTGGGGGGTGGGGGAGCTCCTCCAACACCACCAACACGAGCGGCGGCGGCAAGGACAAGGACAAGGACTCGCCGGCGGCCTTCCTGGAGGGCGACAGGGTGCTCGCCTACCAGGGCCCCCTCCTGTACGAGGCCAAGGTTCCCTTCCTCCTCACCTGCTTTCGATTCCATTCCGTTCCATTCCAATCTAGGGTTATTACATTGGTATTCCCCTCCGGATGGCCATGTCTAGCTTTTGGTTCTTGGTTGCTTCTCTGTATTTGCCAATTGCGGTTAGGGTTTAACACATGGTTTAGGGAATGCGAATCGAGACGGGTGGATCAGATCCAGCAAAACAAACAAGGTAGCATAATGTCCTGCATGGCCGCACCGCACCGCACTGATTGAGATTACAGAGTCCCCTTTAGGTACTAGTACTAGTTTGCTCCTAACCCGCGTATACACGATCTTCTGTTTGGTTTTTAGGTCCTTCAACTGTCAGGGTTTAGGGTTTATTACTTCATTACGTCCTCTGTGTCAGGGAATTTCCTCTGCTACATTTCTATTGTTTCTACAGCACTCAATTTAACTATATATAGTATTGTTGCTGACAGCGTACATAGCAGTTCTGATTCTTGCTATTGGCTATTGCACCCCAAACCTGTGGCATCCTTTGATTCTTGCTTGGGCTAGACATGATTAGGTAGGCCTTAACAATTTTGAGCTCAAATAGGCTGTGTCATCAATAGGGTTGGCAAGTTGTTAGAGCTTGGCACTAACTGCAGATATCAACTAGGAAGACGTGTGCCATCATGCAATCAATCTGACATCTCTTTGCCAAAAGTTCCTAAAGGAAACACACCCTTTTTAGGAGAGAGCAATGTATTTGCCTTCAGTGGAGTGAGACAAGGAAGATGGTGCACTAGAACCACCGTGTTAAATATTGTATTTCAATTGCCATGGAAATAATATGTATAACAAAGAAAAGCGTACGTATCAAATGAGAACAAGCCTTAAAATAAGAGAATGAACTAGCAATCTTGACCATTGGATATGATGTACACCTATACCATCCAAACATGATGCAATAATTAAGATTTGACTTCCTATTTTTCTATTTTAAGCATACTTCCTACTATATACAGAGAACAGCAGCCCAAGGAAGTGATGCCAGTTGCAAAAGGAAGAAGATAGCGCAGAGACCACAAGACAGCTACCCCCAGCAGTCAGCAGCCCAGCCACCAAGTGCTCCAACTCCAACTCCAACTCCGCGTTCCAGTGGGAACATGTCCGGCACTCCCTGCTCTGTCGAACAGCCTGCAGTGCGCAACCCGGTAGCACATCTTCGTTGCTTCAGTTGTGGTGAAAAAGGGCACTTCGCTAATAGATGCCCCCAGAAGAAGTTTCGGCTTACATGTTGTGCAGAAGACGACAAAGCAGACCTTGGACGTAACCCTATATGGGTGAGATAACGAAAGGGGCGAAATATTTAGAAAGGTTACTGTGACGATCGCTCAACTACATGACTACGGAATTATGTGGAGTAACGAGTATGATTATCTCTTATGGGTAAAGTGTATAATCTCTGCAGAGTCTAAACTGTTTAAACAGCCGTGCCTACGGTCAAAGGCGGACATAGTTCTATTTCAAAAACCTTTGTGGGTGGGATGAAAAATGTGGTGGGCTCACCTAGCCCTGAGATTGGATTTTTCCTAGGTTTTCGAACTCAGTGGTGTTAATAAGTGGAGGTGACTCCAATCAAAAGTAAGCATTGTGTAGAAGTTCCGATGGAGGGAACCTCTACTGCTATTAAATATTACACAATTACTCTCTTTAATAAAATGCAATTTGGTTAAAATGCTAAGCGATAGGAATTTGTAATTATGATAATTGAAAACATTGCCTTAGGAAATAAAAGAAACCGAGCTATCCTTGTTAAGCTTTGCATGTATATTATTGCATTGTGTGTTGGCTCGCGAGCACGGAAATTGTGCTCATTCTTGCTCTCTCCCCCAAAAACCCTCAGAAGCAGGAAATCCTGGAGATTACGACTACTACGAGGATCCAGAAGTCGATGGACAAGGCAATGATGAAGAGTAGTTTAGTTCTTTTAGTCTAGGTCTCGCCTCAGTCTAGTTGACTACGTCGGTGCTTGCGTGCGTCCAATGTTATCCAAGTCTTTGGTTAATATCGGACGCACACGGGTTTTCCCCAGTCGCTTGCCTGTGGAGAGATGTGTCCTCTCACTCTTTTGCTTCCGTTGGAGCTTTCGCTACTTTTGTAATGTAATCAGTTTGGTCTGTTCGGTCCTTATTGTAAAACTCGACCTGATGCGGTCTATGTAAACTCTGATGTGTTAATTAATGAATGGTTTAGTATACATCGTGTATGAATTGATTCAGTGATGTATTCTGTGAGTGCTAGCTACTAATCCAGGAAATAGCACAGTATTTTCACAGAGGATTCTGGATTACGAAATCCGGGTCCAACAAGTGGGCATTATGAGTCCCAATGTTTTCTTGCATTCAATGTCTTACCTGCAGTCCTGCACATACCTATGTTTGTAATTGTGTATCTTTTGTATATTTCGTGTTAATATATGGAATTGGGTACACTGTATCTTTTTGAACGTGAACGGTGTCTATATTTTTTATTTTTCATGTTACATATAATTGTAGGGAACTAAGGATACTACCTATTAAATATTAATAACTTAATATATGTTAGCATTTCAACTTTCAAGTCACATTGCACTAGTCTTGGACTTGGAAAGCTACTTGTTAGAAAACTATGGATTGGATATGTGCTTCCTGCATTGCCAGCATCCAAAGGTCACATTTCTCATTCTCATCAATTTGTTTTCATAAAGGAGAACCATATTTGCTTTGTTCAATTGTTCTTTTAGTCTTGTGGGCTGAATCTCGTTTCTTGGTTCAATTATCTTCAGGAAATTCTATTTGCTATAAATTCATCACATTAGCCTGAGCATTTTCCTTGTCCTGCAGCTTGTAAAGCTACCTCGATCCCCCACTGTTGATGATATTCTAAAGAAGTATTTGGAGCACCGGACAAAGAAGGATAACAAGTGAGTATTCTATGTTGACATGAATTCTGATTTATTACGCATATTTTTGTTTTTGGT
The DNA here is from genome assembly GCA_036346405.1 of Phyllostachys edulis. Lineage (NCBI taxonomy): Eukaryota > Viridiplantae > Streptophyta > Magnoliopsida > Poales > Poaceae > Phyllostachys > Phyllostachys edulis. The sequence goes on from CM070552.1 coordinate 2,351,252, forward strand.
CACATGTGCACTCATGTAGGCCCTGTTTGTTTAATATTAGACTTTTTGACTTATAGCTTAAAACCATCCTTTTGGCTTAAGCAGCTTAAAAGCAGTCCGTTTTTAAGCCAAGCTAGACTGTTTGGTAGTCTGGTTTTTTTTTTTGCTTTTGAGTTAAGGCTTTTTGTTGAAATGTTTGAAATACCCTTGATTCTAATGTTAGAAATGAGTTCCATTACGATCCAACAATCGAATCAGAACAATAATCGGCAGAACACAACAATCCGTGGTAATTTAATTCATGACCATGAACTTGATAATTACAGTTCAATTCAGAAAAAGAAAGAAAAATAAAAAAAAACAAAAATCTCATCTACAACTAGCTGGTTGCCGCAGTCGCCCTCACCGGCGGGCTGCCCCGGCCCCCTGTCGTCGCCCTCATTGTCACTGGCAGATGGACACCGTCGCTAGATCTGAATGGGAGGATGCTTTACCTCCTGTTCTCTAGATCTGCACGGAGGAGATCTGGTCGGAGGAGACGAGTTCAGGGGCGGCAGAGGAAGGAGGCCGGCAGAAGGGGGGACGGAGGATGGCGGTGGCTGCGGAAGTTGAGGACGACGTCATCGGGGGAGGACGACGGCGGAGTCGAGGCGTCACGACGGCACTGCCGACAATCTGGGGGAGGAGCATGGCGGTGCCGGGAGAAGTGGTCGCCGGTGGCGGGTCGCAGGGAGGATGCAGGCGTTAGGTCGAAGGGAGGTGGTGGGAGGACGGCAAGGGAGAGCAGAGGCCTCGTTCGGGTTGGAGAGGGGAGGATGATCGAGGAAAAACTGAAGGATTTTCTACTTATATATGGATGGTATTTGGTGGGTTAACGATGTTGGGTGGGAAAGGCAATTTCCAATCCACAAAAGCCAAAAAAGCACCCTTGAACTGGCTTATGGCTTATAGTTGTAAAGTGGTTTATGGCTTTTGGAAAAGCTCTATTAAAAAGCCACCCATTTGTTTGGTCTTTTTTGCTTTTAAGCCTAATAAAAAGTCCAAACAAACAGGGTTGTAATAGTTTATCGGAATTGTGAGGCCCCTTTTCAACTTAATGTTACCTTTTTAAATTATGCAACGGTGTAACTGCATGGTTCTAAAGCGTCATAGCGTCATATACATTGATGATTCAGTTATTATATGCCTGGTGGTTTGGATGCTTTCTTCCCATCAGGATTGCTAACAGTTCATATCAGGTTTCGAATCCTGAAAATTATTCTCTCATTTGGACAGCTTTCATGTTTAGCTGTAGTAAGGGCTTGTAGTTCATCTGATGTGCTTTGTGCCTGGTAGTGATTGTTACAAACATGCAGCAGAAATTAAGATAAAATGTTTAGTATTTATGTGTCATTTTTTTAATCATATTAACATGACAAAAAAAGGTCAATTGACCTCTTGCTGGATCAAATCTGCTAATTTATCATCAGTATGTTGAATTTTCCAGCAGCTTAAGCTAATGAAGAACAGTTGTTTTAATTATTCATATCGCCAACTATAATTATGCAAATTCTGTTCTTGTGCAATAGTGTTTTAAATTTTATTTAATTACGTCATTTTTCAAGAATTATTTTGTTTTAAGTTTTTTGTGCTACTTCTGTCGTCAGTATCAAGTGTTGCTTTCTTCACAAGTTCTATTATAGCTTTACTATCTTTTGTATTGAAGGATAAATGACTCTTATGCCGAGATTTTGAAAGGATTACGCTGTTACTTTGATAAAGCATTGCCTGCAATGCTTTTATATAAGAAAGAGCGGCAGCAATATACTGAAGAAGTTAAAGGTGATGTTTCACCCTCGACTGTATATGGAGCTGAGCATCTACTGCGCCTTTTTGGTATGCCCAATTCGTCCATTACATGAGATATCTTGTGTCTCCGATTTATCCTTTCATATGGTTCCTCAGTTTGATATTCTTCAGAAGGCTTTATAGTTCATGAGGCCATAAAATAATTATGTTTGATGTTATCCTATTATTTTCTTTCTTGTCTTGATGAACCGTCAGCCAGTGGTAGCAACATCTACTATCCTTAGTAATTTATTATTATTGGTTTAACTGATAGGATGCTTAGGTACTCCTTGTTATTGTTAAGCCTGCAGCTCTTGTACGCCTTCTTGGTGGCAACGAAATCTTAATCCTCCTATAAAGCTACCAAACAAAACTTATGGAAGTGCCACATGAACACAAATTTCACATGCTGTTGGATGACCGTCCAATGGTGTGAAATGTTTTTTAGTTTTATTATCTCGAACTCACCACGAGTCTCCGGTTGCATGAAATAAATGCAAGACTGCCATTTGTAATTGCATTGACTTGGTATGAAAGACGAGGGGCCAGGCTTTTCATATCCATGTACGGTGGTTTTGATTTCCTGTTCACACTACAAAAATCCCTGGTCACGTCATGCAGTCGTCATTGTTTTATTTTTTTACTAATGGAGTCATGGTATATATATACAATTATCATTTCTTTTCTTTTTCTGTTTCATTTGTCTCCTAGAGATTCCTGCTTAGTCTATAACTGAGCTGCTATGATCAAGTAATATGTGTTATGGATATTTTGTATGTATTGAAGAGGCCCAATAGGCAATATATATAGGAGTACAATGGGTGTATGTCATATACAGATAAGGCAATACAAAAGGTAGATAAGGAAATGCAAAATAGATTCCTATCTCTAACATATCTCTAACACCTCCCTCAAATGTAAGGCGTATGCAATAGCATTGTATTTGGAAAGGGTTGACACTAAAATATAAAAAATACAAGGTCCGAGTCTTGGTAATGTCGTCGTAGCATGCAGCACTCGAAAAATATGTCGAGTATTAAAAGATCTCCCATCCGGGGTCTTAAGATAGCCCATAAAGCACAATGTGCAGGAGCTGAGAAAGTAGTGCCAAGCGGGAGCAAAGTCGACCGCGACAACACGACCAAGAAGATGATGAAATCGACATGAATAGAGAGAGCTATCAAATCAAGCCGAATAGGAATAGGTGGAAGCATAACAACGCAGATCGAAGCCCAAGACGGCGACGGCGCGAAAGAAGCGCGGCGGCTAAGAAAGCAGCGGCATCATAACGACTTCTACGATCTGCACGCGGCTCAGAAAGAAGAGCGGGAGCGGCGCCTGATGTCATGCATAATGCAATTCCTATTCTTTTATGATTGACAAAAAAAATTTGTGGACTCGTATGGCTTAGACGAACTCAAAGATAGAGTTTTACGGACTTTGATGGACGCAACGGAAGCAACGACACAAAGAAAGAAAAACCTAAAGATAACTAGCAGTAGATACTAGCAACAGTAGCTCCTTTGCCAGCAGCAAGCGCCAGCACAGCAGCAGGCCAAAAGCCACGAGATTCCCTGCAACAAGCCAGTAGTCATAGGTCCAAAGCACCCCACATGCATCCCAAGAGTAGCAGCAGGGCCGAGGTCACCGCCCAGCCATGTGTGCTGCCCATACACTCCTCCACCACAGCATACAACGACAGGAGATGAACCAAAACAGAGGGCTGGAGTTTGGTGCAGCGGCGGCTGGGAGATGGGAGAACCCGGCGGCGCGTGCGACACTCGGAGCAGAGGTGGGGTGACATCGGGCTCGCCGGCCCGAGCAGAGGAGCTACGAGCAACACGTTCCGCCCTGGAGGCCGCGGCGGCAGTGGATCCGGTCAGTCCGGTGGCGGTACCGGCGGCACGGCGAGGAGGCCCGACGCAGCGCAGAGATCTGGGGCGTGAAGAAGCGCAGCCGAGCGGACTAGCTTCGGCGTCAGAGATCAGCCTTGCAGCGGCGTCGGGCGTCGGGCGGCGTGCCCCGACGTTGAGGTCAAGGTCGACAGCTGCGGCCGGCGCGATCGCCCGTATCCTCCAGATCCACGCCGACGAGCCCTTCGTCTGCATCTTCCAGAAGGTGAACTGCTGCAGAGCACTGGCAATCCATCCTCCCCCTCCGGCGGGAGAGCACGGGCGGTGACGAGAGGCCACCCCCGGGAGCGGAGATCGCTCCTCCCGGGGGCAGCAGCAACGGAGGACGGGTAGAGGCTAAGAGGCGGTGGTGCTACAGTAACCCTAACCCTAACCGTAACCTTTGCTCTGATACCATGTTATGAATATTGTGTATGTATTGAAAAGGCTCAATAGGCAATATATATAGGAGTACAAGGGATGTATGCCATATACAGATAAGGCAATACAAAAGGTAGATAAGGAAATACAAAATAGATTTCTATCTCTAACAATATGTACCAAGGTAAAATGGTTTTATGACAACTATTGCATTTAAACCTACTTTGTCCATCACACTTTAATATTAAAAAACCACGTTGTCTACTTAAACCACCGAATCATATAAAAAATCTCTACTATAAACCTGTTGCAACACACGGGCCATAGTTTAATTTGCACTAAAACCCAACACATCATCCGGTCATCCCTATTGGTGGATGTTATCAACTATCCATATAGGTGCAGATAGGGTTGGTTGTATCCTGTGTCATTGTGTGCACTCCCCTGTTTGAAGCACACCTTTGCATACCCTCATGTTCGAGCACTACATGAACATGAAAAAATCTTTAAAATTGGAGAATAAAGAGGCATAATTAGTTTACCATCCTGCAAATGTTTTTTTTCTGAGTCAGGAGACGAGCTCCCAATTTCTACGAGGAAATTGATCATTACAGAGTTCCAACCACAAGGGGAAAAAAGAGAAAAGAGCTAACGTTGATGAACTGACTACCCACACCACCAAACTAACTCATCATCACCACTAAGGATGTGTGACATAGCAGCCAACCACATCTATCGCTCAGCTAGTTGTTGGAACGAAGAGATATGAAATGGCTTTAATTGATGTTTGAGTGGCTGCGTCCACAACATCATCATTTCCTCAGTTTCATCATGTTATGTTGGATACTCTGTTTGATGTAGTTTGAACTTCTTCTGTTTCTATTTTCTAATAATAGTAACAGGAAAGGTTTCCCCTTTCGTCTCTCTCTCTCTCTCGCGTCCGTGTGCGGGCATCTGTCTAAAAGCTTCAGTTATCACCCGCCATAGTTGTCTGGAGACCAGTTGGAAGGTTTCGCCCAGGTCTTCTTTCTGCAAGCCAGCCTAAAACTCAATCCAACGACGAACACTAAAAGGGACCTGTGTGGGTTCAGCAGCCATTTTGCCTTGTAAACAAGCCATGTTTCTTGTCCTCCAAAGGGAACAAAAGACAGCAGCCATACCTACTGCACTAGCTTTCTAGTTTTATGAGGAAACTTGTTCAACCAACTACTACAGAGTGTTAGAATAAACACTTGATCTATTACAATGGGCCAAAATACCAATATATCATGTACAGGGTAGGTCAATATGCAAAGAGCACCTTAAGCTATATACATATCTAACCCACCTCAAACTCAGTGGATCACCAACACTGAGTTTGGAGAGGTAGAAACTGTGTTGAGTTTGGAGAGGTAGAAACTGTGCTGAACCCTAGTCTGTGCCTAGGTGAAAAAATCTGCTAACTGAAACTCTGAAGGCACATACTGAAGAGCAATAACTTGCTTTTACACCTGTGATCTCATGTACGAGGCATATACTACAATGTACTTGGTGAGCTCATGCTTCACTAGATCCCGAGCAATGCTGATAGCATCAGTACTGTCTGATAAGAGAGGAGTTGGTGTAGAAACTGAAACACCGAAATTCTCAAGTAGGCACCAAAGCCAAGTGATCTCAGCTATCAACGACGCCATGACTCTCAACTTAGCCTCAACACTCGAAAAGGAAACGACAGTCTGCTTCTTGGTCTTCCAGGCAATCAAAGAGGATTCAAGGAAAACACAATAGGCAGAAAGAGACCGGCGATTAGAATGATTGCTAGCCCGGGTCGCATTAGAGTATGCCTGAAGATTCATAGAACTGGAGCGAAGAAAGAAAAGACGACGAGCGATGTTCCCACGAAGATATCGCAGAGCACGAAGAAGGTGACTGTTGTGGAGCTGAGTAGGAGCAGAGATGAACTGACTGAGGATGTGAACTGGGTGAGAAATATCAGTTCGAGTGATCCCAAGGTAGATGAGGCTCCCGACAAGATGGCGGTAGCGAGTGTCGTCCTCAAGAAGCTCAACATCAGTAGGCCGAAGGTGAACACCACGCTCCATAGGAGTATCCACCGTGCGCTGATTAGTGAAACAAGTGCGAGCAAGGATATCCTGAATGCATTTCTCCTGGGAGAGGTAGTAGCCCTCAGGCGTAGAATTGACCTCAATCCCAAGGAAGTAACGAAGAGGACCCAAATCAGACATCAAGAACTGCCCACTAAGACGCTCCTTCACAAAGGCAATGTATTGAGAGTTATCTCCAGTAATGATCATATTATCCACATATAGAAGTAGGAGCGTTCGACCCCGAGGAGAGGTGTACAAGGAAGGCATGGTCGTGATCACTGGTGGAGAAGTCGACAGCAGTGACAATAGAGGAGAAGCGGTCAAACCAAGCACGAGGGGCTTGGTTGAGCCCATAGAGAGAGCGACGAAGGCGACAAATCTTACCATCAGAGACTGAATACCCAAGGGGCGGCTGCATGTAGACCTCACACAACTCGCCAGTGAGAAAGACATTCTTGACGTCTAGCTGAGAGATGGGCTACTATCGAATAGAAGCCACAGCAAGGAGAGTGCGAACTGTGGTCATGTCAGCGACCGGAGCAAGTGTCTTATCGTAGTCACGACCATGCTCCTGTTGAAAACCACACGCTACAAGACGAGCCTTATAGCGCTCAAAGGAACCATCTGAGCGGGTCTTGATCTTGTACACCTATTTGCACTTGATAGGAGTGACGCGCAGGTAAGGGCACAAGATTCCAAGTGCCAGTACAGTTCAAAGCAGCAATCTCCTCAGACATCGCAAGCTGACACTCAGGGTGTGCAACAGCTTCACGATAGGTCGTAAGCTCAGAAAGAGCAGCGGCTGCAAAACCGTAGCGCTCAGGAGGCCTGACAGTGTGACGATCACGAAGATCGTATCTGGAGGAATACGGAGCAGACCCACCAAGGATGGAGAAGGAGAGCTGGGAACATGGCCCAGCAAAGACGGTGCCTCAACTGGAGTAGGTCGAGGACGACGAGAGTAGTGCAAGGGAAAAGATGGAATCTCAACAAAAGAGCTAGAAGGAAACTCTGGCAGAGAGGGGACAGTCGCGCCAGAGGAGAGGGAAGTGCAAAAGGTGGAGGCTGGAACGAAACAGAAGTGGAACGCTGAGGGCTAGGAAAAATCATAAAGGAGATTGAGTCAACAAGAGAGTCTGAGCTGACAGTAGGGGAACGAGGGTAGTATGGTCGGGAGTCATCGAAGGTGACATCCTGAAGTATCCTGACCATCAGAGTCTGACGAGCAACAGGGTCGTAGCAGCGATAATCATTATACTCAAGATTGTAGCTAAGAAACACACACTCAACTGACTGAGCGGTCAACTTAGTGCGCTCATGAGGTGGAAGAATGATGAAACAGATACAACCGAATCAACGAAGGTGACTGTACTCTAGAGCCGGTCGTAGAGACCCTCAATAGGAGAACCCTGAAGAGCAGCGGAAGGCTGCATGTTGATGTGGAAAGCAGCAGTGGAGACAGCCTCAGCTTAGAAGTGTGGTGGAACTAAAGAGGCAAGCATGAGAGTGTGAGCTGTCTCAAGCAAGTGACGATGCTTACGCTCAGAGACACCGTTCTGAGCATGAGCACCAGGGCAAGAATACTGGTCCGGAAATTAGTGATTTCATACTAATTTGAATGAAGTCTTTGATGTTGATGTTATAGAATACCAAGCAAACACAATGCTTCGAGGACGAAAATATAGAATTCAAAAAATGAAATTGCAAACCGGAATAGACCAGAAATGGACCGGTAAGCAACTGGCTACCGGCCTACCTCTGGTAAATTTTCCTGAACCTCACCCCCACCTTTCTCGAAGACCCTAGCCACATTTATAAATTTTCCGGAAGGTTGATTGTGAAATCTGGGAAACTGACTAGCCAGGTAGGTATCAACCAACCAGATGTCCTCCCAAAATCTAGTGCTTTCACTGTTTCCTGCCTTTTCTTACAGAAGGCATAGTACAAGTCTTTTATCATCATAGGACCTGACCAGAAATGAGTCTCCTGGTTTTGCTGAACTTTGGGCCACAACACGATGATTATTCAAGTATTTGGCTCAGCAAATCCTGCCATGGTCCATCCCCATTCTCAACTTTCCAAAGCCACTTCCCCAGAAGGCTGATATTCATAGCATCTAAATCTGACACACCAAACCCACCATGTTTTTTTGGTTGACAAACATTAGGCCAACAAACTATGTAATATTTCCTAAACCCCCAGATCTTCATGCCAAAGCAGCTTATCCTGCAGATTTTTTTTTTCATTTAATCTACACAGGAAGATACAAAAGAATATATTATTTTGGAAAGTAAATAGAAGACAAATAGAAAATTTTGGTAGCCATTGTTCACTCAAAATTTTACTTTGTTTCTCATTGTATCACTTGGATTAAATTCTTGAAATTATACAGGGTTTCTATAGTTATTCTCTTATTGAGACCAATTAGATCACTCATGCTTTCTGGACTTAACGGGTGTCTTGTATTCATTTAGTGTTTCAACTAGAGATTGTGTAACTGTTCATAGTTGTGCATGAAAACGGGTGTGTGCATACGTTACAACCCCTAGGGTTGATGAATTATGGGGTTGTTGATGTGCTTTTATATTTGTTTTAAATGAATGTTCTATGTTAATAGGATGTTGAGGCTGGGAGACCAATTTGTAAGGCAAGTTAAGTAATGTAAAAAGGGCATGTTTATCTTTTTTGTAAAAAATATCTTTTGTGTCATATGCCTATGTTATGCTTAGGGAATAAGTCCATTTTACCCTGTCGAACTTTCAAAAAGTCAGTTTAACCCCCTCAACTACAAAACCGGTTTTTTAACCGCCTAATATTTCAAAACCAAGTCACTTAACCCCTTTAGGTGGTTTGGTTGGGCAGTTTTGCATTCGTGGCAAGGTTTTCTCCATGTCAGCGCTAGACGTGGGAAGGTTTTGCCCATATGGCACCCACATCACCCTTCTTCTTTCTCTTCTCTCCTCCCATCTTCTTCACCCGTGCTTGGTCCCCGCCATGGTGCTGTTAAAGCCCCTCCTCTCCCGCCGCCTCCCCCTCCCCCTTTGCCTCCCCATATGCCCCCACCTCCGCCTCCTCTGCCTTGCCACTTCCCACGCCACGGCTCCTCCCCCTTCATATTTTCCCCATCTCCTCCAAATCCGAGTTAGACCAAAAAATTCATCAAATCCATCTCCCCTCATCCAAAGTTGACCTCACAACCACCTTCCTCTCTTCCTTGCGACCTCAGAGACGACTTCCAACCACCGAGTCATCGCTGGAATCATCACCACCGCCGGAGCCGCCGCCGCTTTCTTCATCGTCTCTAGTGAGCCACCGTTGCCGTCGTCCAGCCACCAAGAAAACCGTGTCACAAGGTGTTCTATATCACAGTGAAGCTCTCCCCGGTCTCCTCCCCTCTCTTCGCCCTTCTGAGTGCGCTACCAAGAAGCCCCCCTCTCCCGCTGTGGCTGAATCATTCGCTGTCTTGGCTGAGGCTCCCCTTGTCCTCCTAGACACCAGTAATGGGTTCCCCTCTCTCGGGAACACGTGGTGTTCGCCCCTTCTCGTCGTTCCTCCGCCACCTCTCGCCATTGTCGTACGTCGCCATTGCCATCCAGGAGCCCCGCTGCTGCGCCGCACCACCGCTTTAGTGGTGGGGATCATGCGCATGGAGGTGAAGGGGTGCTTGGAGGCGACGGAGATGGGGAACTAGGAGGCACATGGTTCCTTGGAGGCAGTAGGGGGCTTGTAGGTGGCAGGCTGCTGGGTGGCCGCAGTGGTGGCGTAGAAGTGGGAAGGCAACCTCGCCACGTATGCAAAACCGTTTAGCCAAACCGCTTAAAGGTGTTAAGTGACCTGGTTTCGAAAGATTAGGGGGGTTAAAAAACCGGTTTTGTAGTTGAGGGGGTTAAACAAACTTTTTTGAAAGTTTGAGAGGGTAAAATGGACTTATTCCTTATGCTTAGTATAATAGATAACTTGGTTATGTTAATATAATAAATAACTTGGTTATGTTAATATAATTTTTGTGTCACCCAAACGTGCTGAGTATGTCACTATGTCATGACATTGTTACCAAATCTTTGTACTGGTTTACTTTCACCACTTTGCAGTGAAATTGCCAGAGCTACTAGCATATGTCAATATGGACGAAGATGCACTCAACAGACTACAGCAGAAATCGCTGGACATTCTCAAGTATGCGAATCTTTCTTGATACTTTTATCATTTTTTGTACTTTACCATGGTCGAACATTCATTTCCCACCAACCCAAGTACACAAAAATGTCAAGTCAATCAGAACCTTCTTCTGGTACCTGTAACCAAGGAGCAAATTTTCAGTTAAAACTTAAAACACTAGCCATCATCTCTTTATAGAATTCAAGGTGTTACTTTCTTCTGTATTTATTTTCTGGTTGACAATTTGTAATCTCGGCCTAATGTTTGGAGGCATGCATAATTTTTTCCCGTCCCATGTGCAACAAATGTTCTTGTCAATATTAGACTATTTGCTAGGCAAATTTACTTGTCAATACTAGACTATTTGCTAGGCAAATTGTAGTAGCGTATTTTATCCCGATAGTTATGCCTGCTTGAGGCCAAATTGGTTTACTAAACGAGCGGATGAATTCTTTTGTCAGGTTTCTGCAGAAGAATCAGAGTCTGTTCTTCCAATCTTCGTACGATGGTGGTTCTAAAGGTACCGATGGGGTAAAAACCAAATAGAAGCAAATGGTTGTACTGTATGTTGAATGTACCTTTTTCTGCGTTGTACTGCATTGTTAGGAGTATGGCTGTTGTTCTGACGTGCTATGGATGTCATGGAAATATGTGCCCTGTGAACATTGATCACCTCACTGTTTGCTAACACCAGTTTCATCATGTAGCAGAGCTGGAGAAGATTACAGATTACTGCTGACCTGCAAAAGAAATATTGTATTTGTGTGGTGCCCGGTGCCCCCTGTAATGAATTGAATTAGGCAGTGGTACGCTCGAGCGGACATTATTGCCCTGTAGAAATTTCCCGGATTTTGGCCGGTGGCCGGGTAACTTTACTGAACTAATCCTGGTCACATTTCGTTTCTCTTATCCTTATAAAACCCTCGACAATTTTTCGACTTCCAACAACTGATAGAGCAAGTACAGTTAAAAAAAAAGAAGAGGAAAAGGCCGATTTGACCCTCCTAAAATCTTCTCAAAGTTTAGAAATCAACTATAAAACCGGATATCGGACCGCTCTAAACTATCAATACTGTTTACTTTACCCTCTGATACTAAAACCACTTTGGTTTTATTGATGTGGCATCTATGTATTCGAATTTCAAATTTCGTAGACATGGTATCCACATTAGAATGATGTGGCATCTACGTATTCAAATTTTATTGACATAGCATCCATGTCAAGATCAACCTCTCCTTCCTCCCCTTCTTTCCACTCTATAGATGAAAATACATTCCATTGTACACTACTGGGCTCTCCACGAGCTGGCCACTGTTCAGAGATTGCATCTCTGAATGCAGGGGTGGCCCCAGCAATAGGGCAAGGCTGGGCGGCCGCCCGAGGTCCGCGCCGCAACCCCCTCCCCACCCCGGCGCCCAGCGCCATCCTAGGTGCCGCCACTCCGCCATCGCTGCAGTGCAGCCCGATCTGCAAGAAGAGCCAAGAGGTGAGGTTTCATGGGTTGATGCATATCAAGACAATGACTCGGATTTGAAGTGAAGATGTGCGTCATCAAGCTTCAAAAGGATGCTTAAGACAAAGGTATAACTAGTTAGTGCTAAGAATGTGTTCATAGTCTTTTACCGGTCTTGGTGTTTGGTTGAAAGACCGGATTGCTAATATAGGCTGCCGTACAATTAACAAGGGTCTTGTCTAGTAGCTTGAGTCTCATCATGTGTTGATAGCTCAATCCCGCTTGCTCTAGCTCTTCTAGGTATGATGCTATTATTTGCAAATGTGTTTTGCAAATAGTTGAGGCTCATGCATAATCTTTATAGCATGTGACTATAATTTGCAAATAGTTGAAGTCCATGCACATACTCCTTATGACATGATACTAAAGTTTGCAAATTGCTGAAGTTCATGCATCTTGTATTGCTTCTGGAAAATCTTTAGTGGAAATCGGTATGACCGCTTTTGATGAGCGGTACTACCGCTGTGCGGTAGTACTGAGTCTTACATGGCGGTATGTTTTTTTTTTCCAGAGAGCATGTTTTTAGGAGTTTTCACCTCCCCTGCAGATCGGTAGTACCGCATCTGAAAAATAGTACTATTGGAGAGCGGTAGTACCAAATTCTAGTTGGCGGTATGTTTTTTTCCAGAGAGCGTGTTTTTTAGGATACCTTTATCCTCTAGAAATCGGTAGTACCGATTGAGCCGAACGGTGCTACCACGGTGCGGTAGTACCAGATTCTAGTTGGCGGTTTTTACCACACCTTTTTGCAACGGCTAGTTCTAGCGCATTAAATGAACAGCAATTGGCCGTTGAACAGTGGTGCGATAGTATCGGCCAATGAACAACGGTACATAGTACCATACCTGCTGATTTTTTTTTCTAGGGAATCTCCTCCAATGGCTAGTTTTTGTTGTGTGGGCTATAAATACCCCCTTGGCTGGTTGAGAGATATCTCTTCACACTCCACTTCATTCTTTTAAACTAGTGTGAGCTTTTCTCAATTGTACATGTGTTGCACCTTGTGAGCAAGGAGAGATGTCTCTAGTTGCACGTGTTGCATCTAGAGATGGATTTTGTATCCACGTGAGCTTGTGTATTCGTTGCACATGGTGAGAGCTAAGCAAGGGGCTTGACTTATTACTCTTAGTGTTTGCCGACACTTAGACGGCGTGGAGGCGTCGTGGTCCGGTGATCTTCTCAAGAAGCTTGTGAGAAGGTTCAGCGTGTTGTGAGTGGTTTGGTGCTCACCATCTCCGAAGTGGAGGAAGAGTAACCCCAAGTGGATTGAGGTGTTGGTTCAAGTTGTGAGCCGGTTCAATTCGTTTGGGCTTATCCCGGAGGTGTTGGCTTAATTCGTGGAGCCGGTCCAATTCATTTGGGCTTATCTCAATGTGGATTATGGGAGGCCGACAAGTCTCGGAACACCACGGTAAAACATCCTTGTATCATTGTGGTTTGTTCTCTTATGTTTTACTTTGTGCAATTTACATTCTTAGAATTAAATTGCTTACATGTCTTTGTATGTTTGCTATCATTGTCAATAGTCTTAGCTTGTTGGTGCGCATAGTCAAAACTAGTTGATTTAGGTTTTAATTGAGCTAAACTGAATCGATTCACATTTTCGCATAAAACTTAGTTTTAGCCTTAGAGATTTTTAGAAACGACTATTCACCCTCCTCTAGTCAGCCTCCTAGATCTTACATGGTGGAGAGAGTGCAGATCGGTGGTGGTGAGGCAGATCGGCAAGGATGAGGATGAGCAGTTGGCTTGGGAGGAAGAAAAGAAACTAGGAAAGAGAAGGAAAAGAAAAGAAAAGAAAAGAAAAAGAAAAAAAATGAGGAATTATTTGCTGACTTAGCAATACTTGCATATGTGGACGCTATGTCAACGAAATTTGAACATGTACATGCCACATCAATGAAATCGGGGTGGTTTTGGTGTCATGGGGGGTGGGGTAAAGTGAACGGTATTGATAGTTTGGGGGGTTCTGACATGTACTTCAAGGTTGTTTTCTAGACTTTGAGAAGAGTTCAAGGCAAGGTTGCCAGAATCGCGATCCTGAATCGAGTCAGAGGTTCTTCAATAGAATCGCGAATCGCAGGATCGATGTAGAATCTAAGATCCTATATGATTTTACTAAAGAAATATTTTTTTAAATCTAACTTGTATTTTAACATTTTAACATTTTTAAAACTATACTTTTAGAACTTTTGTTTACCAAAATGTAGTGCAAAGGAAAAATCAACCGTTATTTATGCAAATTATAATAGACATGAAGAAATAAAAAGTAGTAATTTACAATGAAAGAGACATATGCAAATAATTATTTACAATAAATCACTAGAATCATGTAGGATCGTATGAAAAATTTGATCACGATCCTATTTTTTTTGTTAGAATCGTAATAATATTAAGATTATACCAAATTAGACTATACAATAAGATCGGATCGGTACAGTCAATCTGGGTCGTAGAAATATAAGATTGTATGACTAGAACTAGAATCAAGATTCTGACAACCTTGGTTCAAGAGGGTCAAATGGACTTTTCCAAAAAAAAAGAAATAAGTCTATCTGACCCCTCAACTATAGCTCGAGTCTAGTATTCAACTCTTAAGTATGAAACCAGATTCTTGATCCCTCAACTATCAAAACCCGACAACTTACCACTTAGGAGTATTTAACCCTGGTTTTTCATGTGACGTGGTGCATTCATGGCATCGATTTTGACACGTGGCAATGGGACCACTCAGCACACTTCTTCCTTCTCTCCCTCTTCTTCCCCAATCCTCCTCTTGTCACCCTGTCTTCCCTGGATGTTACATGCCGTGGCGCGTCCACCCCCCTTCTCTTTCCGTTTCTCCTCCTCGACGCCAGCGCCGACTCCGGCGCACGGGGTACGTCGACAAGGAGGATGTTACTTTCACTGGCCCTGCTAACGGAGGAGGGCTCGGGGGAGCAGATGCGGGAGGCAGATGCAGCAGCGCACGCACGGCCGGTGTTGACGAGCGCAGACGCATGGACGCTGGACGAGAGGCGCGATGGCATCGCGCGAGTGGTAGGCGGAGACGAGTGTGAGGAGGCGTATTGTTTGTCCCCACACAAATCCTCAACAACAAGATTATCGCTGCCGCCTAAGATTCCATCTCGCAGCTTCGCGAGCTCTCATCGCTTCGTTCGCGTCCTCAACTCGACCGCCGCTTGATAGCCCGCCGCGAACTCTTCTAGGAGCAGCGCACGAGTTCGGCTCCTCGACATGGACAATTATTTCGCCTTCGCGGTTCCAGAAGAGCATTTGCCGTCTTGTGCAATTGCGACATAATAAAATCAAAACCTTTAATTGCTCCAGAGAGAGGCAAGCAAAGAGTCCATGGAGAATTAATCTAGGTAGTCTATGAGAAACGACTGCAGATTAATAGCACACCTCGGCACCTCCCCGCTGCCGCCGTGAGGCTCAGCTCGCCATCGCCACCTCCTCTACTGGCGCTGCCTCCGGCTTGGTGCGCGTTGGCCCGTGTGCTGCCTCCCGCTGCTCGCCTAACTCCCTCAGCGCCTCGGCCCGACCCGGCCTCCTCTACGCCGCCACTCGGCTACTTGCGCCACCCCCGCCTAACGCCGTTGCCCTCGGCCCTCCTCTCATGGCACCACTCCTCGGCACGGCCGAAGGCCAGCGCCGCCTCGCTGGTCTGGCCTCCCCTCCTCATGCGCGTGCGTCGCCACTGCCGGGTCGGCTTGGCCTGCGGCCGCCAACCCTGACCTCCACGGCCTCTACACACCTCCAAAACCCCCCTTACTCTCTAACCTCCCCTTAAATTACTGCTTTGATTTGATTCAATTTGTTTTGTTGATTTACTTATGCTGATGCGAGTTACATTGCTAATGCATAGATACTGGATGAAATGGATGCGGCTATGAGGCTTGCTATGGGTGGTGAGGGTGGTGCTGCTAAAGCCTCGCTTTGCGGTAAACTCCCCCTCGCTCTCTAACCCAAATCCTCCCCCTTGCTCTGTGATGCTAAGTGAACTGAGAGCTACAAGTGAGCATTACTGTGAGGGGATCTATGGGTGGATGATGATGTGTGGAGCACTAAGGTTTAACTGAAGGTTACCTCCTATTGGGATTAAGGATGGGGAAGAGGATTGAAGTGCCGGTCCTGGTGCTGGTGCTCTCCTCTTCACCGTCGCTGCAGTTGGCTTACAGGCAATGATGAGGTGAACTCTGAGCCTCCTCCTCCTTGTGGCTTGATGCCTGGCGATGCCGATGGTCCTGGCTCCGCAGGTCTTGCTCTTCTCCTTTCTCCCTTCCTCTATGATTTCTTCCTCCCTTAGCTCCTGGTGTGGTCTTGGGTTTGGGAGGGCAGTGGGCTTGGTGGAGCATGGGATGTGGTTGCTCTGGTTGCCTTTGCTTGCTCTGCTGCCTTGCTTGGCCTTGCCTTCGGTTGGTTTGGGAATGGAAGGGACTGGGTGGTCTAGGGAGGCTTGTAGAGAGCAGTGGCCTTTGTGGGGGATATGCATGCTGGGGAGGGCCTTCGGCTGATTTATCCCTTCCCTATGGCGGTTGGCTTATCCCTTGACTGAGCACTGGGTTATCTTCTTCCTGTGCTATGCAGTTTATGTTCTGGGTTATCCTTTTACTGTGTAGTGCCCTAGTTACCCTCTACTATTCATTTTTACTATACTCTGACCCTGTTCCTATTTACTTTATCCTATTACTGTGCTCTTATCCCCTACTGCACTCTATGTGCCCTATTTGATCATCCTGCTCCTTTGTAATGCATGCTTGGCTTGGGAGAGGGCAGGGGTGATGATAACTAATTTTGACATCTGCCTCTGTGAACTCTCGTGGGCTACTTATGCATTTGTTTTGGTGGTGCTGTGCTGCAGCCTCTGCCTGACGGTGGCTTTGTAAATGTGAACTTGTATGCTACATATGAGGATTGGGGCTTATTAGAAGGATGTATTTCAGTTGGCTTCATTGTGGCATGTTGGTGACTCCTATGCCCCTTGACTTATCTCTATTGCCCTCTCATGATACTATTGGGACAAGGACCTGTTGGTCCATTGGTTGCTAGATGTGGATGCATTGTTGAATGGGTTTGTGTTGCCTTCGGCTGGGATGGAATAGGGAGAATGCTACATGCGGGTTTTATGTTGGCTCTCTTGTGGCATGCTGGTTTTGGTATACCCGATGATGCTTGGCTGAGGGTGGGGTTTGATGGAATGTGAAATGTGGGCTTGTGGGACCTTATGATGCTCTGGCTGAGGGTAGGATTTAATGGGAGGTGCCTTGTGGGATTACACTGCGATTGCGGTAATGAAAAAGGTGGGTGTTGGATTCTACTGATGCCGGATGAGGAGACCCCTGGAAGTAAATGGTGCTTATTAACTCTGGTTGATCTGGATACCTTGATTACTAAAGGAGCCGACTAACTCAGGTTGGTCAGAGTACCTTGGTGATCGAGGGACCGGTTGACCTAGGTTGATCTGGGGCTCCTATCGTACTTTGGGGAAATTCTGACGGCAACCTCTCTCCCTTCTAACCAGCTATTACTGTCTCCTTTTTGCTTAGCTAACTATTTTTCTAATTTTTCTTACGTGCGAGGAAAATGGATCGCGAGATGGCTCTATGGACTGGCGTTAACAGGACAAGGATGGGTGCTGCTACATGAATGAAATAAATGCATTGCAGATTAATTAATTGTTGTTATAAACATTGTAATTGGTTGTAAAATAAATTTTGTAACAAGGATTTAGTTTGTAAGTTTTTAATTCTGCTTTATAAACGGACTGTTATGAAATCTTGGAGGTTGAAACTTTTTGTATATTCTTTGTTGTTTTGAATTGTTGATAGCAAAGATTTATATAGTCAAGCGTGTTAATTATGCGTTGATCACTGTTTGATGGATTTTTAATTATGTTTAGTTTAACTTAATTACGCGGGTTCTCACAAAATCTTTGTTCATGCAAGCGCAATCTCGTTCCAGCGTGAGACTCTTGACAAGCTGCGGGAGGCCGCGTGAATATTTGACTACCTTGTTCTACTGGGTTTCTCTGCTTCCTTCACCTGACGATGCTTCTGCTTGAATGTTCTGTCAAGCAGCATCACTGAAGAAACGCACTCATCGTCAATCGTCGTTATGCTCTCAATATACATGACGCAGATAATTGGTCTAGCTTTCCTTCAACGTACACATTTGCACCACCCACACATCTGTAATCAGACCGGTTAGATTTGGACGGACACAAGGGGAATTTATTTGTTTATTGCTGGCGACAATGACTGATTGCAATGGAACATACAACATAACTCATAGCAGCTACACACGTAATACAAGAGAGCTTTGACCATGCAGCTAGCTACCACCCCTTGGGCACCTCGATTGATCAGGGGCCTAGCCAATCTTGGGGACCTGCGCGACGTTGCCGAAGTAGTTGACGAAGACGCGGACGCGCTTCTTGTTGAAGTCGGCGGTCACGACGGAACCGACGGGCAGCACGACCACCTGAACGTCCGGCCGGTCGTACAGGATCTTCTGCTTGGCCGCCTCGGCCGGCAGCCCGACCACCTCCGGCCACGACGACTTCTCGCTGCTCATTTTCGCAAAATCCAAACCTGTAAATTTACAGAACAAGTAGCAACTGCAATCGATCAATGGAGATGGGCATAAAAATATGTACAAACGGAGAGAGTGTGTCGGACCAGTCCTTGAACCTGTGGTATTTGCTACTTTGTTGTGGTGTCTGGCTTTTGGTTTCTGGACAGAGATGTGGTATTTATAGGTTAGTTGGGGGTAGATGGGAACCTGAACGAGCAGTGTATGGACATCCCAATGGTTTGTGTACCGGAAGACCAAATAATTTCTCCAAAAGTTATTGCGCCTAGTGCTTGCCTTGTTTTGGAAGATGTTTCGGTGCTCCAAGAAAAGTCGATGGCTACAAAGAACAGCTGCATAAGACAGGCTGCTACTTCGGCTATGCCTAGTGCTTGCCTTGTTTTGGAAGATGTTTCGATCGGTGCAACAAGAAAATTCGGTGGCAACTAAGGACAGCTGCATGGGACAGGCTGCTGCTTCGACTATTGTGGCAAGTGACGAAGCTGCCAGATCTGTAGCCGAGCCCAAGATAAAGATGGGACAGCTGCATTGGAGAAAGATAAAGATAAAGATAAAGATGTGGCGCCTCCACCCCCCTTCTCTTTCCGTTTCTCCTCCTCGACGCCAGCGCCGACTCTGGCGCACGGGGTACGTCGACAAGGAGGATGTAGCATTCACTGGCCCTGCTCGCGGAGGAGGGCTCAGTGGGGAGCAGATTGCGGGGAGGCGGACGTAGCAGCCGCTGCGCGGGTGGTGTTGACGAGCGCAGCACGCATAGATGCGTGGGACGAAGCGCGATGGCATCGCGCGAGTGGTAGGCGGAGACGAGCGTGAGGAGCGGCGTATTGTTTGTCCCCACACAAATCCTCCTCTACAACAGTACTACTGCTGCCGCCCCAAGATTCGATCGCGCAGGCTTCGGCGAGCTCTCATCGCTTTCCGTTCGCCTCCTCAACTCGACCGCATCCGCTTGAGCTCTTCTAGGAGCAGGCGATCGCGGACCCTAGTTGCGCAGTTTCGACAGCTCCCCAGTCCATTGGCGCAACCTCCGCAGGCACAGGAGTTCGGCGCTCCTCGACATCGACAATTATTTCGCCTTCGCCGGTTCCAGGAAGAGCAGCTGCTGGTGCTGTGCAATTGCGACATAATAAAATCAAAACCTTTAATTCGTTCCAGAGAGAGGCAAGCGAAGAGACCATGGAGAATTAATCTAGGTAGTCTATGAGAGACGACTACAGATTAATAGCACACCTCGGCTGCTGCTAGTGCTTTCTCCTGCTATTCTTCCTTTTCCTCCCAGGCTTTGCGCCTCTCTATTTTTATTGTAATAATAGGAAGAAGCCTCAAAAAGCTCTATGCATTGATCTTAGATTACAAACATGCCGGTTTACAAGAGATAGAATCTATCTATACAAAAGAATACAAGAGATAAATTCTATCCATACTAGAGATTGCAATAGATTTTGTCGGTTTAGGAATATTAACAATATACCTAAGTATAGAAAGAGAGATTGGTACAGATCGACACTTGCTAACACGCCCCCGCAGTCACAACGTTGGCTGGTCGAACGGTGAGACTATAACGAAAGTCAACGAAGAGTGACGGCGGCAATCCTTTAGTGAAGATGTCGGCAAACTGTGATGTCGAGGGAACATGAAGAACACGAATATGTCCCAATGCCACTTTGTCTCGAACAAAGTAAAGATCAATCTCAATATGTTTAGTGCATTGGTGATGAACCGGATTTGTTGTCATATAAACAACACTAACATTGCCGCATAACACAACCGTGGCTTTGGACAGCGGACGGTGCAACTCTTGAAGAAGTTGTCATAACCAGGCTGCTTCGGTGACGACACTGGTAACGGCATGGTACTTGGTCTCCGCACTAGAACGAGAAATAGTATTATGGCGTTTAGATGACTAGGACACTATGTTTTCACCAAGATAGAGACAATAACTAGACGTAGAACGGCGTGTGTTGGGACAACTAGCCCAATCGGCATTACTGTAGGCAACCAAAGTGTCCACAGAGGAAGGGGTGATGCACAGACCGTAGGAGAGAGTACCCTGGACATAACGAAGAACACGTTTCACCAAACCAAGAAGACATTCATGCGGATCATGCATGTGTAAGCAAATTTGTTGTACTGCGTACGCGATGTTAGGACGAGTGAAAGTGAGGTACTGAAGGGCACCAACAATGCCGTGATAAGATGTGGGATCATCAACCTGAGGTTCGGTAGTGGAACAAAGTTTTGGTGAGGTATCAATGTGGGTGGATGATGATCTGCACGAAGCCATGCCGGCACGGTCAAGGAGCTCAACGACATATGAGGCTTGTGACAAGAAGAGACATGCAGTGGACCGAGTGACGATGATACTGAGGAAGTGATGGAGATTACCGAGATCGGTCATAGCAAATTCTGAATATAGAGAACCAATGATGTGGGATAGGAGAGAAGTAGAGGATGTTGTGAGAATGATATCATCAACGTACATGAGAAGATACGCGGTACCGAGACCACTATGTAAAATAAAGAGATATGTGTCAGATTTAGAACATGAAAATATGATAGAATGAATAAAAGAAGCAAATCGAGTGTACCATGTGCGTGGAGCCTATTTGAGACCATAGAGAGATTGGTTCAGACAACACACATGAGATGGACGGGGGTCAATGAAACCTGAAGGTTGATGACAGCACACCACCTCAGAAAGATGTCCATGGAGGAAGGCATTTTTGACATCAAACTGATGGATAGGCCAACCGGAGGAGACAACAATAGAGAGAACAATGCAAATGGTGGCCAATTTGACAACCGGGCTGAACGTTTCATCGAAATCAACACCAGGCTATTGGGAAAACCCACGTAAAACCCAGTGAACCTTGTAGCATGCAAGGGTACCATCCGGTTGGAACTTATGCCAAAAAATCCATTTGACAGAAATAATGTTGGCATTAGGAGGTGGAGGCACCAGATCGCACGTATGGTTGGAGAGAAGAGCCTGAAATTCATCCACCATGGCAGAGTGCCAATGCGGGTCGGTGAGAGCACCATAGACAGATTTTTATGGGCTAGAAATAGCAGGAGAAGTGGACACATGGAGGTTAAGCTTCTCACGTGGTGGGACACGAATACCAGAATGAAGACGAGTGCCGTAGGAGTGAGAGGTGGGTGCGGCAGGGTCTGCCGCAGCTGTGGTAGGGTTGATCGGGGCTACCATGGCAAGAACGGGCGCTACCGCGACAACGGGGTGGGTTGCCACGGCAGAGGGAAGAGCTGCCGCAGCAGGAGCCATCGTGGCAACGGGTTGAGGTGCGGCAGGGACTACCACGGCTACGACAAGGGCAAATAAGGCCATCGCGACAGGAGTGAGCGATAGAAAAAGGAAGAATGGATGGGAAGGTGTCATCAGGAGGAGACGAGTGCGTGGTAGATGATGAAGGAGCATGTGGAGCTACATCACGAAAAAATCATAGTGAGGGGACAAACTCGGTGAAGAAAGAGCAAAAGGAAAAAACAATTCATTGAAAACCACATGACAGGAAGTGATGATCTAACAGGTAAGAAGGTCTATACAGCGATATCCCTTGTGATTTGGAGGGTATCGAAGAAATACATGCGGGACCGACCATGGAGCCAATTTGTGTGGCATAGGTACCGATGGGGTAAAAACCAAATAGAAGCAAATGGTTGTACTGTATGTTGTATGTACCATTTTCTGCGTTGTACTGCATTGTTAAGGGTGTGTTTGGTTCCCTGTTTGCTGTTGGCTCGCACCTGTGGATACAAGTTGCACCGTGTTTGGTTCGTTGCATCACTGCTCTGGCCAGGCTACGCTCGTGCAAGAGTCGGCCCCGAGCCAGGCCCGACGCAAATGCAGCTGCTAACCTTCCCTCGCGAGACAGGCCGAGCGCGTGCAGCGAATCCCCCATTCTTGGCCCAGAGCGACTCATCCGCGTGCATCCGTGCATGCAGCCATCGAGCGCGCTAGGGTTACCTCCAGCACGTCGCCGCCTCCGCCTCCACCTCCGGTTGCTCGCATCGGACTCCGCAGCTGCCTCCCCTCTCCCCTCCGGCGGCGGGTACCCTCGGGCTCCTCCTCGCTGCTCTCCTCCTCCAGGCGCAAGGCCGCACTCCTCTTTGCTACTCTCACCGCTCTCGCTGGCGGAGGTAAGCCTGGCGGGTGGTGCTCCAGCGGGGTATCCATCGCTGCCCGGCCCCAGTGCCCCCTCTTCTCCTATCCCCCCTCCCATGTTGTGCCTAGATCTACTTGTTGCATGCTGGAATGACTTGATCTGCAATTATTTTTAGTTGATTCGACCCCTGTTAGTTCTTGATCTGTACTTTCTGAGGATGGTATGCCACTAGAGCGTTCTTGATCTGCATACTTGGTTAATATGAAGCATACATGTTAGTCATTATTGGTACTATTATGAATCAACATTGTTGGACTACTATGAATCAACATGTCCTGTACTGGTGGTCTTCTTGTATGCTAGTTATTACTGATTGACAAAATCTGGATGTATTAGTTCTTGATCTGCATACTTGGTTAATATGAAGCATACATGTTAGTCATTGTTGGTACTGCTATGAATCAACATTCTTGGACTACTATGAATCAACATGTCCTGTACTGGTGGTCTTCTTGTATGCTAGTTATTACTGATTGATAGAATCTGGATGTATTAGTTCTTGATCTGCATACTTGGTTAATATGAAGCATACATGTTAGTCATTGTTGGTACTATTATGAATCAACATTGTTGGACTACTATGAATCAACATGTCCTGTACTTGTGGTCTTCTTGTATGCTAGTTATTACTGATTGACATAATCTGGATGTATTAGTTCTTGATCTGCATACTTGGTTAATATGAAGCATACATGTTAGTCATTGTTGGTACTACTATGAATCAACATTCTTGGACTACTATGAATCAACATTTCTGGACTACTATGAATCAGTATCTAGCTGTTTGTAGCATGAAAGCTGCTGCTAATTGTTGACAATGTACCGTAAAGTCTTTCAGCTAGTACTTATGGTTCATTGATAGCACCTGGATATAAGTATTTCATCTAGTATTTGATTTCTTGTGATTTGTGTTGTTTTCTACCATTTCTGCTCATGACTGTGAATAAGGTAAAATGATTGTATTAGTTATTAGTGATTGACAAAATCTAGCTGTTTGTAACTGACAAGTTATTAATTTGGTCTTCCTATTCAACCTTCGCATTGTGTTCATTGTAATTC
The DNA here is from genome assembly GCA_036346405.1 of Phyllostachys edulis. NCBI lineage: Eukaryota > Viridiplantae > Streptophyta > Magnoliopsida > Poales > Poaceae > Phyllostachys > Phyllostachys edulis. The sequence goes on from CM070552.1 coordinate 2,374,927, forward strand.
CTGTTCAACCTTCGCATGAAAGCTGCTGCTAATTGTTGACAATGTCCTTTAATAGTTCTATGTCAAAGGCTCTGGACAAGTAGGGTACGTATTTGGACCACCTCTACTTTAACTAGTCCATCACCTCTACTTTAATTAGTTCAAATGAAATGGTTGTATCATTTGTCCATAGTCGTGTAATCAGAAATCAATCAGTTGAGATGAGGACATGGGAGATATTGATGTCAATATGACCTTGGCAGAAAATTTTGATTTTTTTTGGTTGCCTCATTATGTCTAGTATTGATTTCTGATCAAATGGTTGAATATCGGTAGAAAGGTATATGTTGAAATGCACCAGGGATACTAATCCAAGAAAAGTATGCACTTTGTTTGTCAGAACTCTAAATTGTTTACCATTGATTTATATAACTCTGCTGAATTATGATAACTCTACTGAGGATTCGATATTGAGAGAACTAGAAGCTTGCTAGTAACATTCAGATTAGAAGTATGCTTTGTGTAACAGAACATATTAATAGTTTTTAACCTGACACTCTAATTGGTAAACAATAGCAGGATTTCTTATTGGGAAATTTAAAACTTTCATGTTCATTCAGTTATCGATATGCACGTTTAGATATTGCTGCAAAATGAAAGAAGACCATTACCGCTTGATGTGTCAGGTTTGGATTTAAAGGTGGTTTTTTTTGGGAGGGGGGGGTATCAGGTGCACATGACTGTTTTCATGGACATATGCACATACTCAATTCCGGCCGTTGGATCCAAAATGGATGGGCTGGATGGAGGCGGGAGGCTTCCCATCGCACTTTGTGAAAAACACCCCGCGTGAGCTAGTGCTTTCTTCCTTTGGCCCTCGCAACAGACCGAGCTCCCAGAATTCCCCACCCACGCCATGAGCTAGGGCACCGCCCCCCTCTCCCCAGCGCCGCCCCCGCACTGAGCCCACCAGAGCCCCTCAGAGCTCCTGCGTCGCAGCCCTGTGGCGAGCCGAGCCTCCGCCCCGCTTGCGTGGTCCCACCGCCTGGAGCTGCGGCTGCATCATGATCGCTGCGCCACCCAAGATCTGCCAGGCGAGGAGCTGCGTGGTTCTCTGAGGCCCCCCACGCAGTCAAGCTGCTGCCTCGCACTGCTGCCTGATCCATGCCGCCTCTGTCCGAGCCAAGCCTGCCACCCGCCCAGGCGCCCTGCGTCCCCTATGCCATGCGTCGAAGCCGAAACCCTGACCCTGACGAAGACGAAGATGGAGCCAAGAATAGAGCTAACAAGAAGCTGGACAACAAGATTACGAAATGGAAGCATCTGGACTGTATGCAAAGATCTTTCCTCTTTTTTGTCTACTCTCTCTCTCTCCCTCCTGAAACATGCATGTTTTGAATCTTATGTGTGATCATAAATTCATGATACCTCAAATATCAAAGAAAGGAGTTGAAGATATAGGAATGGAAGAGTTGCCAGAAATCCAAATTTGAAGCCAAAATGATCCCAGGCGTCCAACTCTTCACTAAGCAATTACAACCATGGATTGTGTTGTTTTGATAAATCTAGAATTTTGTAGTTGACAATAGTTGTGTCGGTTTGATATTTGAATTGTAAATTTTGACTCTGAATTCAAGCTGTCACGGTGTATGAAGGTGTATGATTGAATCTGAGAATTTTGTATGAATGAAAGATGCATGTTGTTGAATGAATGGAACTGAATGTGCAAGCATTCAAATTCCTCGAGTTGTTCCACTGAATGAATTGAATGAATGGAACTGAATGTGCAATCTCATTTTTGCTTTGATGTTTGGTTAATGACAAGGAACAGAGATAAGTGTCTACTGTCTAGAATGTTGGCACCCTGCTTAATTCCAGAAAAGAAACAACATAAAATGATCCTCTGCATTACATGATTTGGAGGATAAGTGAGCTAAACATTTTCAGCAAAGCTGGATATAAATTAACTGTGATGCAATTCAGTTGGACAAACATATGGTGGGATGAAGCTTGGCTGCACAGAACATCAATTAGCAATGCTAAGAAACTAGATTGCCACAATGGTTGCCAAAATTGTGATGGCATACTTCTCTTACAGTCCAGTTTGAGCCTTTGAATTCTGTATTTTCAAGATTATCTCTATGACTCTATGCATAAAATTTCTGGGAACCATACGAAATAATTCAGTTTGATTTATAATTAGTTAAGCTTACACTATTTCCTTCTTAGATGTTACTATCAAACGAGTTAACAAAGAATTAAGAGGACTTCATTTCAATGTGTATTAATGAGGTTTTTGTACTTTTGAACACTTGGTTTAAGCATAGCATATTCAAAATGGCATGAACTTGCAATGTTAGTTTTACAACCATCCATAGGTTTGCTTCTTTGTGTCAAACAGATAGCTTTGTGTAGATGCTAAAGCATAGCATTTTGTGTTTGCTTCCTTTGTTGATCGCAAGCTTGACTTTAGGCTTTATTTTGTCTCTTTTCCCCCATATAATTAGAAATACTATATCTCTCTCGTAATCTAGAACACTTGGCACTATATCTTGCTGATACTTAATGGTAAAGCAGTGTTTCTTTGCAGGTGAGTAAGAGTATATTCTTGTTGAAGTCACTAAGATGAGTTGCTTCAGAAGGGCATTGAAACCATCTGATCATTCACAGATTATTGAAACCATCTGGTCATTCACAGATCCTTGAAAGATTATTGAAACCATCTGGTCATTCACAGATCATTGAAACAATCAAACTGCACTTCAGATTCTAGATTTCAGACAGCATTCAAAAATTATTGAAACAAGCTGGACATTCTGGAAACAAGCTAGCATTCAGTGTAGCATTTCAGTACATTACATTTCTTGAAACCAAAATTACAGCAACAAAGTCATTTCTTAAAACCAAAATTATAGCAATAAAGTCGTAATTCGGCACCATGCCTTATCAATACACAAGAGCATGTGTGATTCTGATACATTTGGATACAGAATCAAATACATTTGAGAAGTCCCCATCTGCACCAATTCGTCCATTTGACCCCCATCAGCCCCAATTGTTCCTTAGGTAGTGGAGGGTCTGTACAACACTGGCGGAGCTCAAAGAACGGGATTTTTTCTGGGCAAGTTCATCAGGAGCACAATTCAGTTTTTCATCGCCAATCGAGTAGTCTTATTGAGTCAAGCGAAGCGAGAGAAGAGCGACGAGAAGAGATTTACAGGGCAAAACTCTCAGGTGTCTGCAACATTCAGCAACACATTTGGGCTGCCACCACAGAAGCATCGGAGATACGAGGCTAGCAGCTCTACATAGGACCCATCAACGACAAAAATAATTTTCCTACATCAACAAGGAAAAATATCAGAAATCCATCAAATCTTGAATACCTCTGCTACAATCTGAACTTCAATCTAAGCGGCGAGCGGACCTAACGTGCGGCATGGGGAGGAGGCCGGTCGGCGACACAGACGAAGGTTGGCCTTCTTTCGAATTAGAAAGAATCTCGAAGAAACAATGATGAAGCTCTAGATCTCGAGAGGAATGGATCAATCATGGCGGGGAGGCAAGCTGGATTGGCTCGGCGACAAGCTGGATCTCGGGCGGAGGTGACCGGATCTGAGGCGGTGGACGGATCTCCACTAAGTAGGTGGCACGGAGCTTCCTCCTCTCCCTTGGCGCAAGCGGTGGTGACGATCGACGAGGGAGGTGGCGGGTCTGGAGAGCCGGAGTTGGCGGCGCCGACAAGGAACCCGAGGGGAGGCATGCATGGAGTGGAAGGGGGGCGGCGGCAACAAGGCCTTGCGTGACGACAGAGGGGCGGCGGGTCTTGGTGGGAGCCGCAGGTCTGCAGGAGGAGGAGAGTGGGGAATTGAGATGAATGGATATCGGGCGGGGCTTTTGAAATGTGCGTAAGTGGGAGGTGGGTGGGTGTGAGGAGGGCCGAGATCGCTGGATGGACGGTGAGATGGGTCATGTGCATATGTCCACAAATTACAACATGTGCATAGGATATGTTCCCGGTTTTGGAGGCTTCAAGTATCAACGAAAACTAAATCGTCATATATAGGAGTTAAATCAATGGCGTAAAAGCTCTAAAGCTTTGTTGTATTTGATTTCTTGTGATTTTGTTGTTTTCTACCATTTTTGTTCATGACCTGTGAATAAGGTAAAATGATTTGTATTAGTTATGGTTCTCATGCATAATCGAAATGTATGTATTTCTCGAGTACAATCGAAATGTATGTCTTTCATAATTCAAGGTTGTTAACTTAAGAAATGTTTGAATGATTGACAAAATATCTTGTGTGATGTCCTGTCATCTCAGATACTAAGAAGTTTTGTAAGTTTTGATGGTCTATTTGAGGGGATGTCGTATTTACCTATCCATTGTATTGATATGTCGCCCTGTATTGTTAGTAAGCGCCGCTCCCACATTCCAGTCTCATGAGGATCGTATATGCTTATTTTTCCAGAAATGATGTCGTCTCATGAGGATCCAGTCTCCAAAGAAAAAAAGAGGTGATCACACACTCCTACATGTAGGCAACCAAACAACCCAAATTTGCATCTAGTCATGCATCCACTTCCTGATGCAGCCAACCAAATAACATCTCAGCACAGCCTGTCCCAACAGAAACAACCAACCAAACAACATCTCAGCACAGCCTGTCTCAACAGAAACAGCCAACCAAACAACATCACTTACATCCACTCAGTCTGGATAGCCTTAGTCTGGATGACCCGTACGAGATAGGCTAGGGATATGTAGGCAACCAAACACACCCTTAGTGAGCGAGGGTAGCCAAGATGTGCATGTCCACAACGCCCTTGGGAAAATTATCATCGACAGAAATAACAATCCAGAGCATTTCCTTACTACCAAGTATCAACCCATTTTATGACTCTCGTGTAGTGGGTAAATAAAGCGGGATCCTACACTTCTTTGTTGTTGCCTCTGAGGCGTGGGCAGTGTGATGATGAACTTATTAATGTTACTAACAAAAACTCACCGCTCAAGCCGCAAGCTAGGTATGTAAATAGTTTTTGTCCTTCCGATGCCATGTAGTTGTTACGAATCTTTATATCTCGTTGAGTATTTGCTAACATATTCAAATCATATGATTTAAATTGTCGGTATGTGGTTGAAAGAACGGATGGTGATCGTGGGATAAAGTACTAGAACACGAAAATGAATATAGAAGGCGACTCATTGACCAAGTGGTTTCTACCGCATTGCACGAAAGCAAGAGCCGCAAGTGTCTGCTTCTTTGTTAAGGCATTCATGACAACTAACCTCCTCGTGAGTGATTGAACTTCTTGAAAAGATTGTTCTTGAGTTCTCGTTCGATGGAAACTTCAATCTTGAACTCGATCATCTTGACACCATCAAAGGCGGACCCATCGAGTCATGGACTATGTTAACAACTTGACAACTTTGATGGGCTGCCGTCGGAGAAGTAGTCATAACGAGGAATAAAATCGGCGGTAACGCTTCTTGGAGTGGGGCAGGATACAGGATCCCAAATAGGTAATCTGGGTTTTCAAATTCAAATTCAAAATTTCAAATTTTGAATGGTTTTAATCAGATTTGAGCAATTTCATCGAGAAAAAACCAGTTTGATCGGTAACCGACGATGAATCGCCACCAATGAAATATACCTCATCCGGTTATCTAAACCCTGGCTGTTAAAGCACAACTGTATGAGGACACTTTTTTTTTAAAACAATACTATTTTTAAAAAAATCAAAATTAAATAGTCGCCCAAAACAATTACAAAATTAGGTCTCTGTCGTCACTTGGAATGACGAAAGGGTCCATGTCGCCAATTAGGCTCCTGTTGCCATTCTAATTGGTGACAGAACCCTGTCGTTAAAGGGAACAGTGGGGAGGTTCCTGTCGCCAAAGGGAACAATGGGGAGCCTTCTATCGCTAGTTCAATTGGCGACAGAACCCTGTCGTCAATTGAACTGGCGACAGGAGGCCTCTGTTTTTTTTTTAAAAAAAATTATGTCTAGCGAAATTTTTAAAATTTTGTAATTTTGTTTTTAAACTTTGGTAATACGTTGAAGTGTCCGTGTAATTTGGAGTGGACAAAATCGGAGAAGACAATGTAATGTGAAGTAGAGAATAGACCAAATATTTGGGTTTAGGGTTTGTCATGCGCGATGTTGTCCCGATATCGGGGGGAAAGAGATGTAATTTGTTGCATAAGACGTGTGGACCCTTATTTTAGTGCCCACTTCCACAACACATTTTTTTGGCCCTTTATCGTTATGTTGTTCCCTGCCTTGCTACAGCAAGAATTGAATTCCAAAAGAGAACGATATTTGAAGTGGGCGGTTTTACAACGCAATTGCGAATTGAAATGGACTTTATAATAAAGTTGCGGATTACACAGCGGGTAGAGTTTGTTTACGTGCATAAGAACCGACCACATGCACGATGCAACAAACTGAAATACACTTACGATACATATGGAATGCACCTTTTTGGAATGGAAATAAGTTGATTGGAACAAAGATCAGTAATTTTGGTGGTCCATCGCTCCCTTCCCCTTGTCCCCTTATCAGGGCAACCCGGTCAGTTAGGTGACGTCCTGAAGGGTCGGCGCCATCTCTCTGCACGGAAGGTGAAACTTGTGCATCTCCGGCTTCCAACGGTCAACCAACACCGTTAGTAGACACCGGTCGTATGGAAAGCGCCTGAACGTATGACTAGGAGAGCTCGCGCGATCTTAGTCGTCCTCCCATGCCGCCTCGACCATCCTCGCCAGCGGAAGAAGGTATGCTGCCCTCAAACTGCGTCGGGTAAGGTTAAGAACAAACGTTAGTTCACCAAAAGTAGTCAGGCTGCAAATGAGTACACGAAGATCGCAACGACATGTAACTCAGAACCCAACGTGGGTCCACCCTCCACGCCCTCATGGGTCCGCACACCCGCAACGCACCAAGCTCAATCGCCACCTCTTCGTCCTGGGGGAGGATGGTACTGAGGCGGCTACGGTGATGCGCGTCAATCACCAGGTCAAGCAACTCGTACAGCAACTGCGTAGCGTGTCCTGGGTCCGCCATGCATAAAAATTCAGTGCATACATTGTAAAGACTAAGAAACATGTACATAAGGTAATAAGAAGCGGCATTAACAAAATATTTACTAGCCACTAATATAAACAATAAACAAAGTTCATAATTTTATCAAAGTGAGTCTTTCGTTCTTTTTTATTCAATGGTTCTGATTAGTTAGTATTTAGTTATACTATGGCCCTGTTTGTTTAGGCTTTTTCTTTGGCTTATAAGCAAAAAAGCCTAAGCCTAAACAAAGGGGTAGCTTTTTTATCCAGCTTATAAAAAGCTTAATTCATTTTAAGCCTAAAAGCCATAAGCCAAGGGAGAGATGTTTTTTTGGCTTTTGTGGAATAGAATATCTATTTACCACTGAAGTTCACTGAAATTACCCACGAAATGCCATTGTATATAAGGGAAAATCATTTCGTTTTTTCTAACTTCCTTCCTCCTCTCACTCCTTTCTATTCGGTCCCAGAGCGCGCCTCCCCTCTCGACGCCGCCTCCCTCCTCTCCCCGACGCCTTGGCGCCGCCTCCTCCTCCCCGCCCCCAACACCGCTGCCCACTACTACAGAAAAGGTCTTCACAAACGGTTCAAAAACGTCATCACAGACGGTTTCTTGAGCCGTATGAGTTTATGGGTCAGTGATGACATGAGGTCATCACAGACGGTTATTAACTGAGAACCACCTGTGATAGGCCACTATCACATTTGCAGTTTTAGTGAAACCGTCTGTGATGACTTTTTCTATAAAGCCGCAGCAAAGGATTGCTTGTGCCTTTAAAACCAAAGCATCATATATATATATATATATATATATATATATATATATATATATATATATATATATATATATATTCTTAGTCCTCGGCCACTTTAGGAATTAGTCCCCACGACATGAGGAGGAAGAGACAGCAATCACGGGCAACTTCATTGAGCCCCTGCAAGTTTAAGAAGTACGGCTGCCAGGAGAGCGTAAGGACATCATTACATGGTTGCTGATACATGATGACACTTCTCAGTCGGAGTACTTGCGCCAGACATCGCCACTTTCTTAACGCGCAGGTACTCCAACTGGGAAGTGGCATACGTATTAGCAACCAAGTAATTGGATGTCCTGACGCTCTCCTAGCAAACTGCTTTTAAACTTGCATGGGCTCAATGAAATTGCTCGTGGTCATTGCCTCATCCTCCTCATGTCATGTGGACGACCCTCTAAAGTGGCCGAGGACTAATATATATATATATATATATATATATATATATATATATATATATATATATATATATATATATATATATATATATATATATATATGATGCCTGTTTTAAAGACACGCAAGCAGCCATTGTTTGGAGACTTTATAGAGAAGAGATTAGGAATGGAATGGTAGGACGTACTTAGGACGCAAGATAGGAGAACTTGACCGGCATGAACACAGTTACACAGACAAATGTGAAATGAATGGCGAGAAGCAACGGATGACATCTTGACAAAATGACAAATCAACAAATAAGTCATAACATACATATCACACATTTTATACATCTATTTTTGCAAATCATCAATCATACATATCAACAGCCCATGGTTCACCAAGCAAGTTTCCACTATCAATAGCAGACAACACTTGTCACTTCTAAATAAGTCATAACTCATAACAGTATAGCATATCAACAGCCCATACATATCAACAACCCAATAAGTCATAACATATCAACAACCCATACATATCAATAGAAGAGACAACACTTGACACTTCTGAATACTTCAATAGTAGACAACACTCACACTTCTGAATTCACTCATTCAGCAATCAACACAAGTGCACAATCATTGCATTCATTTATATTTATGATTTCTCTACTTCTCTCTACATGTATGTATTACACTTTTACACTTCTCTGCAACTCTTCATGTATGTATGTATTACACATTTAGTATCTGGGCTCTGGCCAATGGCCATCACCATCAGCATCAACCAACAACCAGACAACATCAAGAAGACAAGAAGGGGACTTACGCGTTAGTGGGAGAGCTGGAGCTGCGGCGTAGGGAGGAGGAGCCAGGGCCGACGACGCAACGAGGGAGGACTGGGAGCTTGATCCGGCGGCGTAGGGAGGAGGGAGCTTGATCCAGAGGTGTGGGAGCTGGTGGTGAGAGGGAGGAGGAGATCGGTTCACATGAATACCAACAGCACAAACCAATAGGTGGTAGATCTGTCTTACCTCGACATCGCCGGTGGAGAGGTAGCCGGGGTCGCACACGAGCGCCAGGGGGAGGAGGAAGAGGGGAAGGCACGCAACGTCACTGTAGTTGTGGCACAACGGTGACACTGCAAAAGACACTCTTATCGTCGGTGACGGGAAGAATGGCGGCGTCGGCGACGGGGTCACTCAGGTTGGGGAGGGGAACGGAGAGTAAGGCCACTGGGGAGTGACGAGTTAGCGCAAACCCTAGCGGGCTCCTACTAATAAAGAGACTTATCACAGTCGGTTCTATGATAGAACCGTCAGTGATACTTATCACAGATGGTTCCACAATGGAACCGTCCGTGATGTGGTCTCATATCACAGACAGTTCATTATTAAAACCGTCTGTGAAGTATCACAGACGATTGTTTTTTAAAACCGTTTGTGATACTAATTAATATCACAGACAGTTTTCAACATGAACCGTCTGTAATATTACCTCTTCACAGATAGTTTTTAGCGCAGCCAGTAACAAAGACGTTCGCAAAACCAAAACCGTCTGTGAATGCATGTAATACAGACGGGTTTGGGTAACCGTTTGTGATGAGGCGTCCAGTATTAGCCTTTTTGTAGTAGTGGCCTCCCCTCCCCTCCCCCAACGCCGCCGTCGCTCCCCTCCCCTTCAAATCCGCCACCACCCTACGTTCCGCCGCCCCAAAACCCAAAAAGTTCGTCGCCCGCCACATCCTCCTAGGCCCCTACCCCATCCTCTTGCATTCCTTCTCCTCTTCACCGCCGGTCCCCCCTGCCTAGCAAATGTGTACTGACGAACCAATGAATTTGCTTTTTTATGCATTTTATTAAGTGATAATATGTAGGGGGGCTACTTGTGGTTTTTGGTCAATTTCTGATGAACTGATGAATACGTAGTGGCTTTTTTTGTTAGATCTAGAATAAACCGATGCCTAGATTCGACTTTGAGTAATTTCTTTGGTTTTGGTTCGCTGTACTGCATGCTTTATGTTGGTAGGAATCACAATTTTAGTGATGAGATATTTTTTATCCAGCAAAGAATGTCTATTGGCAAGCCTTGTTCTAGGTTTAGTTTTACTGATTTTTTTTTGCAAGTTAAAATGTTAGTTTTGCATATCATTATATTATGCCTAAATTCTGAGTAACGCATTATATGATATATTACAAGTTAAAATGTAGGAGCAGATCTTGAGGCGGCGGAGGCTTGAGCATAGGCAGTTGGAGTAGAGGCCATTACAAGATTGATCTGACTCCAAGAAAAGCAGCTATCAAACTTATGATTCAAGAAGAGCTAACCAAGTTGTCGGTGGAGGCAGACAAGGATGAAGAAGGAAACGAAGATGCTGAGAAGAAACAACCACATCATCAAGCAAAAGAGGTTGAGGCCTGAAGATTTGTGAAACTCCATAGCTGTAGCAACCACTGTTTGTGTATGTTAAAAACATAATATGTAGGCAGCTCCACACCTATAGCTGACTGATGGGAGGCACTCCTAGGTAACTTCTGTCTATAGATTTCCAAATGATGTTCAAAACTCGCAATGGTTGTGGCGAGCATGCAATGAATAGCTCGTCATAGGTTTGAATAACATATGGACGTATTAGGCTTTAATTGTTTGTGTTCTTTGTGATATGTTTCTTTTTGGTCATTGCTTCGTGGAGGTTCAAGCAACTGTGTTGTGTTGGGTGTGCCGCACTACTACTGATCACTCTTAGTGATATTGTTTGGCTTCTCATGGTCTTGATCTGACGAATATCGAATTATATAATCAATTTAGGAAAATATGGGCTTGATCAAGGTTGACAACTCGAGATTTTGAGTAGGCTCGGTGTATTACGTGATAGTATTGCTACTTCTTCAATGGCCACAAGAGGGTAAATGAATTACATTAATATGGTATATACATGTTGCAGTAACAAGATAATTGCATCATATATGTTCAAATATTATTTTGTTACTGTGTTATTTTGTTTGGTTGAGTGATATTGGCATTTCTATATTAATTTCTTTCGTTACGCAATGTCCAAAATAAATACATGCACATACGAGCGATATCTATTTTGTTTCATATGTACACATGCATGTATCGTCATATTTTCAGATCTCATACAAAAAATTAGTTTAAATACATGCTTAACAAGGTCCTTTAAACTCTTAAGGTCATTTCAGACCTGTCATCCTTCACACATAACTCAATAAGCCAACATCCTATAAAAAGCCTGATTATCAAACAACAAAACTTGGCTTAAAAGTTTAGAGATTTATAAGCTGATTAAGCCAAAAAGTTGGTTTTAAGCTATAAGCCAAAAAGTCTAAACCTAATTAAACAGGGCAGATCCGCCTTTGAGATTGTGTGCATGTGGGCCGGCACGGCACGACCGATCTAATAGACCGTGCCGAGATGGGCCGTGCCCATGCCGGGCCGGGCCGCCCGTTTGGCCAGGTCTTTCCAGCGTGAACGTTTCATCTACCGATCGGTTTCCAGCGTCTGCGTGTGTTCTTCCGGGCCCGGGCTTCTTCCTAGCGAGAGCTTCTTCTTCGGGGGTTGGCTGACAGGCCGCCGCCACACGTGTTGCTGCCACCACGCCGCTGGTCTTCCTCGCCTCAGCGCCGCTCCAGCTGCTACCCTCGACGGAGACAAGGCCTCGTAGGAGCGCTTTCCCGCATTTGTGCCTCGTCGCCTCGCCCGTGGCTCACCAGAGGTACACTCCCCTGCCCTTGCGACTCGCCTTAGCCTTCTCCCTCTTAGGCCATCCTCGTGGCGACCTGGATCCCGTCCTCATCGGCCCATGGGCACGTGTCAATTGCATTCTTAGTGCGCATTCTTCGCCTTGCCAAGAGAGACGAATGAAAGAAGGAAACGTTGAGGAATTAGTGCACGGATGTTAATGAGAATGGATGGACAAGATGCGAAGATACCCTTTGAGCAGCCAGATCAACGGCCATGACTTAGCTTAGTAATTACTATTTCAGAATCGGTTTTTCTTACAATCTGCGGTGTAATGGGTTAAACCCGGTTTGGTGAATCGAACTTTACTTTTACAGACTCTTTACTTATCGCTTGTAAGACTATATAAGCAGTGGTTAATCAATGAAATCGGCATCGAACATTATGCCAAACCTAGTCTTATCTTAACTTAGCTTTAGCATATCACTTTCCTCCTCGTTGCTCGGTTCTTGTAACCAAATACCAAAAACTTCCTGTGTCTATGAGGAGGATCGACAAAGGTATTAGAGCAAGCTCATCCTCGGCGATTCGCCTAAAGCAAGCGGGTTGGTGATTCCGGTCACCGTAAAATCCTGGTATACTCAGATCCAATCGGCGGCCGAAATCGAGGACAAGGCAAGATTTTGAATCTGTTCTTCGTCAAGCTGCAGCGGTCCAGTTTTGGATCTCCCAAAAGAAGATGACGAAGCCAGTGACCAGATCTGAAAGCGAGGCATCCGAACTGATTGCGGTAAGGCAAGAAACCATGGAGGCCAAAAGCAAAGTAGAATCCCCGCAACAACATCCGGGCGAAGTTACAAACTCAGTCACGGTATCACAATCACAAATGAATAGGATTGAATCGCTATTGCAAGGTATGTCTGCAGTCCAACTTCAATCTGCCGAAAGACCAACTGGGTTTGGTGAATCTGCTATTGCAAAAGCCCCAGCAGACCCGACCAGGTTTCAGGAACTTGAGTTAGAAGCTATGAGAAGAAGGTCCGGAATCCTCCATTCCTCAGTAGCACCCAAGGGGTAAATTTCAATGGCAACTATGAAGGGAATCATCATCAAACTCCAGCAGGCGCGGTCTGCGAAGACCTCCACGGGGACGAACACCTCACCTCCCTTAACTCCAAATTTCACCCACCTTGAACAACAGAATTTTACTCCGGATGCTTGCTATGGCGATCTTGGAATCCAGATCCAGTGCAAGAAAGAGCTAATTGTTTTACAAGTCAATTGCTAGAGGCCCCAATATAGACTTCCTAGATTTGATGGAACTCAACCTCTGGAGTGGATTAGGCAAATAGAGACTTATTTTGCAATGGCTAGTGTCCTTGAGGAAGCAAAGTTTGAATTAGCTCAGATGTACATGAGTGGGAGGGCTGATAATTGGATTAGGAGCAATGGGCTGTTATGGAATCCACCTCCCTGGCCAATCTTCTGTAGGATGGTCTGCGATCATTTTGCTCAGTACAGCTGCTATGAAGTGCTAGAAAATTTTCACTCATTGAAGCAATACAATCTCAGCATTTCGCACTATTTTGACCGGTTTGAAGAGTTGATGGCAAGATATAAAATCGAGAACCCTTCACAAAGAGGAAGCTTTGTTAAATGTTTTATTAATGGTCTGAGACAAGACATCAAACATTATCTGAAACCACTGAAACCCCAGGTTTTGTGTGAGGCATATTGGATGGCTAAGGACATGGAGAAGGGGGCTGGAGCCGTGGCTAGAAGGGGAATGTCCAGCTCAGTGGTAAATACTCAAAAGGGTGGGTATAATGCCAACTTAGCTAAGAACAAGGCCCAATCTGTGCAGAATTTTCAGAAGAAAGAAGTGGGTAATAAGCCTAACCCTCCATTTATACCAGGAATTTGTAGGTATTGTGGTGACAAATGGTTCCTTGGCCACAAATGCAAGCAATTTCAGAATGTAAATTTGATGGTTTCTGAATCCCAGGAGAGTATACAGCCTAATCTTGAAGCTGAAGATGAACCGCAGGAGGCTAATGAGTGTACTGAGGAAGAAAAGGAACCTCAAGAGCAGTTGATGCACATGCATGTTTCATCTCAAGCAATTCAAGGCTATTCTAGAATCTCTACCTATACATTGGAAGTCATAATAGGGGGAAGAAGAGGAATAGCACTTGTAGACAGTGGTAGCACTCACACCTTCATGGACTTGAGGTTTGCCTCTAAAACAAGTTGCAAGATCATGTGCAATAACTTGATGAGAGTAACAGTGGCCGGTGGGGGCACTATTTTAACCGGGTGTCATGTATCCAAAGTGGGATATAGCATCAATGGACAGGCTTTTTGCAACTCATTCCAGATCCTCACTCTAAGAAACTATGACATTGTTTTGGGATGCGATTGGTTATACCAACACAGTCCAATCTGCCTTGACTTGAAGACAAGAAGGTTAACAATCATGAAAGAAGGGAAATGGTATATAGTTATGGAGGATAAGTCCCTATCCAAATCAGTGAAGATACTAAATTCCAGAGATCTGAACAAGATCACAGAAAAGGGGATAATGGGTTATGTTATTGAGCTGCGGGCACCAAAAGAAGAAGAAAAGAACAGCACGGTGAGTCCTAAGTTCCAGAGTTTGATTCATGAGTATGTAGATGTTTTTGAGAAACCACAAGGCTTACCTCCTGAGAGAGGGTGTGATCACTCTATTCCTATTAAAGATGGATCAGTACCTCCTAATGTCAGACCTTATCGAGTTCCTCATCAGAAAAGGAATGAAATAGAGCAGCAGATTCAAAACTTATTAGAGTCATCAATCATCAGACCGAGTACAAGTCCTTATGCATCTCCTGCCATTCTTGTCAAAAAGAAGGATGGGTCATGGAGACTTTGTATCGATTACAGGAAGTTGAATGCACAAACTATTAAGAACAAGTACCCCATTCCAGTGATTGAGGATTTGCTAGATGAACTCTTTGATGCTAAGGTATTCAGTAAGTTGGATTTGAGATCTGGATATCACCAGATAAGGATGAACAAAGAAGACATTTGTAAAACTGCATTCAATACCTATTTGGGCCATTATGAGTATCTAGTAATGCCCTTTGGACTTACTAATGCGCCTGCTACTTTCCAATGTCTTATGAACAGCATCTTTGCTCAATATTTGAGGAAGTTCATTTTAGTCTTCTTTGATGACATCCTTATTTATAGCAAGAGTGATGAGGAGCACAAAGAACATTTGACTATTGTGCTGGGGTTGTTGAGGCAACATCAACTTTTTGCCAAGTTTAGCAAATGTGTATTTGCAGTCTCCCAAGTAACTTATTTGGGCCATGTGATTTCAGGTGAAGGGGTAGCTACAGATCCTAACAAAATCAGTACCATTGTTGATTGGCCAAAACCAAAGGATATATCACAGCTGAGGAGCTTCCTAGGTATGACTGGATATTATAGAAGGTTCATCAAGAATTATGGTGTCATTTGTAGACCCTTATATGATATGTTGAAGAAAGGAGGATTTGATTAGAAGAATTCTCAGGATGAAGCTTTTGTACAGTTGAAGCTTGCTCTTACTACCACACCTGTTTTGGCACTTCCAGATTTCTTTGAAGTCTTCACTCTTGAAACTGATGCAAGTGGATTGGGAATTGGTGCTGTCTTAATGCAGCGAGGGAGACCTTTGGCTTATTTCAGTAAGACCTTAGGGGTTAGAGCTGCTGCTATGTCCACTTATGATCGAGAAGCCCTAGCAATCATAGAATCATTAAAGAGGTGGAGACACTATTTCTTGGGAACTCAATTGATAATTAAGACTGACCAGCAAAGTTTGAAATTCATGACAGAACAAAAGGTTGCTGAGGGTATTCAACACAAATTAATGTTGAGGTTATTGGAGTTTGATTATATCATTGAATATAAAAAGGGTAAGGAGAATAAGGTGGCAGACGCATTGTCAAGGAGAGGTACTAGTGCTATGGCCATCTCCATTGCCGTACCTTCTTGGATAGAAGCTGTAACGAACAGTTATCAAAATGATACACACTGTAAGGAGTTAATGGAACAATTGACACTAGCTCCAAATACAGATTCAGGATATACCTTAAAGTCTGGAGTTTTGAGATATAAAGGGAGAATTTATGTGGGTAAGGACTTTGAATTGAGGCTAAACATTATTCATTCACTTCACATGTCTGCAATAGGAGGACATTCAGGAAGAGTGGCTACATATCAAAGAGTGAAACAATTGTTCTATTGGCCGGGAATGAAGAAGGAGGTACATACTGTGGTGAAAGAATGCGCAGTGTGTCAAAGATCCAAGTCTGAACACTGTCATTATCCTGGTTTATTGGAACCATTACCTATTCCCGATATGGCCTGGACACATATCTCCATAGATTTCATAGAAGGCCTACCAAATTCAAAGGGAAAGGAGGTAATTTTTGTTGTGGTTGATAGATTCACAAAGTATGCCCATTTTGTCCCACTATCTCACCCTTACTCAGTACAATCAGTAGCACAGGCATTTATTGATAACATCTTTAAATTGCATGGATTCCCTATAGCTATTGTATCTGATAGAGATAGAATATTCACTAGTAAACTTTGGCAAGAGTTGTTCAAATCCCTGAAAGTGCAACTCAGATTTAGTACTGCATACCACCCACAAACAGATGGGCAAACAGAGAGGGTGAATCAGTGTGTTGAGTCATATTTGAGATGTATGGTAATGCAAGAACCTAAGAAATGGGCAAGTTGGTTACCTCTAGCGGAATGGTGGTATAATACAACATTCCATACAGCTCTCAAAGTATCTCCTTTCCAAGCATTATATGGTTTTCCTCCCCGTTGATTAATGAGGTGGCTGTTCCGGGCCCTGAAGATAAGGATGCTAGAGATTTCCTAGAAGAGAAGCAAGTCATGTTGAAGAGATTGAAAGAAAATCTAGCTCAAGCTCAAATGAGAATGAAGAAGTATGCTGATTTGAATCGAAGTGAGAGACAATTGGTAGTGGGGGATATGGTATACTTGAAGATGCAACCATACCGGACTGCTGCATTTGGTCTTAAACAAGCCTTAAAGCTTACTAGCAGATTTTATGGGCCATTTCGAGTAATGCAGCGAGTAGGCAATGTGGCCTATCGATTACAACTGCCTGAAGGGGTTGGTATACACCCGGTATTCCACATTAGCCAGCTCAAACAGCATTGTGGAAAGAATGCAATCCCAAGTCCAGATCTGCCCTTAGTTGGAAAGGATGGTAAGATCAAGACTGAGCCGGTTATGGTTCTTGAAACTCGGTCTATGCCTAGAAACAATGATTTGGTCACTCAATGGTTGGTACAATGGGAAAATTTACCCCCTGAGCGTCTTCATGGGAGGATGCCAACTTCATCAAAGGTACATTCCCTGAGTTTTATTCTCGAACTATTCGCTCCTGGTTTCCGGATAGCAACACTTGAGGACAAGTGTGCTGCCAAGGGGAGCAAATGTCAGAATTGCATTCTTAGTCTGCATTCTTCAGTCTTGCCGAGAGAGACAGAACAGCAGCAAGGAAACGTTGAGGAATTAGTGCCTGGATGTTAATGAGAATGGATGGACAAGATGCGAAGATACCCCTTTGAGCAGCCCAGATCAACGGCCATGACTTAGCTTAGTAATTACTATTTCTGTAATCAGTTTTTCCTTACAATCTGCAGTGTAATGGGTTAAACCCAGTTTGGTGAATCAGAACTTTACTTTTACAGCTCTTTACTTACTGCTTGTAAGACTATATAAGCAGGGTTAATCAATGAAATCAGCATCGAACATTATGCCAAACCTAGTCTTATCTTAACTTAGCTTTAGCATATCACTTTCCCCTCCCTGTTGCTCGGTTCTTCAGAACCAAATACCAAAAACTTCCCAGGTCTGTGAGGAGGATCTGACAGCCTGGATCCCATCTCGTCGGTTCCGCGGCTTGTCGGCCATGGCTGCCATGGATGGGGCGGTGGCTAGGGTTGACAGTTGGGATCGATCAGGAGGACTGATGTGTGCTCCAACGTTTTACTTTTTATCCTTAGAATGTCACGTTTTGGAGTTGGAGTAGATAAATTAGATTTGACATTAAACTTGTTTCAGCAACCCTTTGAGCATTGGGAATGTGATGGTTTTGGCAACCTTGCTCTACTGGCTGTGACACAGCATTTGCATTGACTTTCTGCTTCAGGGTTGGAAAGATGCGGAAAAAAAAAAGAGGGGCAGTGATCACACAGGAAGCTTGAATAAGAGGCAAAAAGCTTGCAAAAGTGGAAGGAAAAACAGTGAGTCATTGATTTCGAGATTGCTGGTTCTTCCTTTTTCTTGCACATATTACTCTAATAGAGCGCTCACAGTTGTGTTGTATCATGTTCTTTAATTAGGTGTCTTGCATTTGGACAGCACTTTTGAAGAGCAATTTGGCAGTTTACACAATTCCGGTCAAGGTGTCTGGAGTGAACTCAGTAAAGAAGTTGCTTCAGATTTGTCTCGAAGTGTTGTCTCGCTTGCTTTGTTCGATGGTGATTATGCTGTTATATGCTTATGAATTTTCCAAATTTGTATTTAATCGTCAGTAGTTAATGATTGAAATCATGATCTTGTGTAGGAAGTACAATGTTATTTGCATGCACAGGCATAGCTATAGGACACGAACTACACACAACAAGACTACACACAACAAGATTTCTGACTTAAGCATGTTTGGTTAGAGCCTTTAATGATGCAAGAAATATCGATGATAACTTGAGGGTTGGTGCTGCTAATCATTGTGTTTCCATTTTGCTTTGTTTATTCAAGATAATTGTGTTCATTCTGTGCAGTTGTACTGCTTTTATCACTATAGATTGAAGTGCACCTTCCCAGTAATGAAACTGCCAAAGGGTACTTGGGTCTATATGATCGAGATATTGCTGTTGTCACGGTCTTTACTCTCCTTAATGTCCATCAAGTACATCTGCATCATCAGGTGCAATCTGGGCCTCATACTACGGTAGTAGCTGCTGGGCGTGCCTTCAACTCAGGCAGTTTGATGGCCACAAGTGGGATGCTGATTGATGGTTCGAGTGGACTTGATCGTGAACAGCTTATGATCTCTACTTGTAAAATCACTAAGGTACACTGTTGATTTGTTTCTTACTTTTCGGCATGATAGAAAACTTGAAACAAATAATTGCATTTTGATATTAGTGGTCTAATGTATCATTGTATGCACTGAAGTAAAATTGCCATTTTCCCTATGTAATCCCTTTCACTTTACTTTTGTTTTAGGCTGGACATGGAGGGCCACTTATTGATGCTGATGGGAACTTTGTTGGGATGAACCTTTATTGTGGTACGGAAAAGACTCGGTTCCTACCATGGAGTTTAATTCTTCAACGCTTGGGGCAATTTCAGATATTCAGGTATGTCTTCTAGGCCTCCAGCATTTATGAGTTATATCTTGCCCAATTGGCTTATGTATATTTGTCCCAAATCCTGTTCCACTTCCACCTTGTAAGTTAAGCCGTTTTTTATACTAACAGCTTTGGGGCCTTTGGAGTTTCACACAGTAATCTGGCTAATCGGCTGCTTGATCTTTTTGCAACTTTCTGTCATTTGTAGTTGCTTTGGTTTTGTGAATGTTTATCCCTTGATAACAATTTTGTTCTTGCTACCTCTACCTGGTGGATACTTGCGCCAGTACCACCTCTCCTGTTGCTAATTTAGTGCGCTTTCTTCAATGTTGAAGGTAGTGTATTCGTCTAAACGAGGAAGAGTTAAATTTTTTTGTTCAGAGTAAAATATGGACAATGTAACTCATATTTATGACATCTGGATATGCTCAATCCTCTCTTATCTTTTGTTGAATATTTACAAGCATGTGACTTCCAAGTCTTTTTTTCATACCTTGTTTCCTTTTGTACGATTCGGTTCATGCATTGGTATGACCATTTTGCTTTTGGGCTAGTACTTCTGTGTATTTATTTATTTATCATAACGACTCTACTATGTTCTGTTGCAGTGCTGGAAATAAGCAAGGAGGCGATTGTACAAGGAAGAAACACACAGATGATATACAAAAAGCTTCCACACCCTGTGACTCCTATCTTGCAGGTGAGCATGGCACGATCACTCAACACCACTAAAGTGTGCATTATCAAGTCATTCATCATCATTTTCTAGTCATACTTATCGATCATTGTTTGCAAGTTCATCTTCAGTGGTGCTAGGTTAGTTTCACAATTCTACTTATCATCATTTTATTAACATGTTGTCAGTGCTAATCAGATCACCTTGTTTCACCAAGTTCATGGATATGCTTTGTACTCCTGCTTAGAGCTTGTGAGACAATACGTTTTCAATTGTGCCGATTCCTCTGCCCTCATCTTTTCCATTTTAGGTAGCTCGAGTGGAGAAATAAAAAATAGCAACCAGGAAGCTTCCTTGCCTTCTGACAGTATTCCACGTGTATCAAGCGTAGTCCCTTCAGGTGTGAATTATCATGCAAGTCAGAATTCTAAACATTACCTATTGATCATTATGTGCAGAATATTATGTGAATGTTACTTATCATCTTATCATCTGAGTACTAACGTTGATCACCTTATTGCACCAGGATGTATGTCACAATTTAAGGGCCTGTTTGGTTGGTGCCCTGGACTTCATGCCTGTGAAAAAGTGGTGCCTGGATGTAGCCTGAAAAGTAGATGATTTTTGCCTGGCCAGACAAACCTGGAGATGAGTTGTTTGGTTGAAAGTATGTGCCTGGAATTGATAAATAAAATATAGACCATTGGATCAAACAATCAACGTGGATCAAGCCATGCATCGAACTTCCCAGGCAGCTGGCTCCCAGGCGCTCATTTCCTACGCCTGGGAGTAGGCATCGAAGCAAGCGAGCAGCTGGCAATCCTCAGGAGCCGTCCTGGCCAGGCAGCGCACCACCAGGGAGCGAACCAAGCAGACCCTAAGTTGCTAGACTCCTTGGGCTATCCCAGACCATCGTTAGAAATGATCAAATGTGAGTCGTTGATTTTGATTTTGCTGACTTCTCCCTTGTGCATTTTTTTTAGAGCTATCGTAGTACTAACAACTTTTGTACTTGTTTCTTTAACCAGGCGATGGCAGTTTGCTTAATTCTTTTGAAGATGGTTTTGGTGACGTACTTACTTGGAAGGGTGCCAAAGTCTACTTTCGTGGTTCTGGGGACGTTGTCTGGAGAAAACTTGATAAAAATGTTATTACAAATATATCACTAACTAATGATCAAAATTATGATGTGTAGGAAACGTTAGGTTTTTTTGCATGCACAGGCTTACTTATAAAGTGGGGTGGATGCACCAGAATTCTGACTTCAGCCAGTTTGGTTAGAACTTCTGATGATGAAAACAAGATTGATGATAACTTTGAGGGTTGGTGCTCCTAATCATTTTGTACTCCTCTTTCTTGGTCTTTTAAGATAATGGTTAAGTCTCACTTTATCATTGCAGATTGAGGTGTTTCTGCCACCAAATCAACATGCCAGTGGGACATTGGAATGTTATAGTTTAAGTTATAATATTGCTATTCGTCCTGCAAATATTCTTGATCAAGTGCAGTCCGAATCTAAGAAGGTAGTAGCTATAGGGCGTCGCTTCGATGAAGGAGTATTAATGGCCTCAAGTGAAGTGACTGCCGACCATAGCAGATTTGATTGCCAAGAGCTTGTGATGTCCACTTGTAAAATCAAGAAGGTACACTGGTGAATTTTTATTGTTGTTTTTTACATGGTGGTATAAATAGTTGCATCAGAATACGAGTCAAGTTAATCTATCAACACATGTACTAAACTATATCTTTAAGGCATTACAACTTACAACTTTTCCATGTAACCTTTGTTCGTTGTACTACGATTTCATTTCCCCAACAGAACGAGCTCTGTTCTTCTAAAACTTGAACTCATTCCATCCACCTTCTCTCCTCTCAATCCCAACCAAAAACCATGTTATACTGCTGCGATCATAGTCTCAAGAGCGTTCCATTTGTTAGCGTGTTAAGTATAGTATTGCCGGGTATAGTCTTGGTTTTTACAAAACTGGTTCTTGTTAGAAAGTGAGGGATTGATTTTTGTTTTGTTATTTAAGTCGAGTGCCATATCTATGGCTGAGAGCAAGATGTTGATCGCAACCGAGGAGGGTTGTGATTTATTATTTATCAAGTACTTACTTGTTATCCTTTATCTATTTAACTGCTCTTTAAATTTCTGATGCAAAGTACTACGTATTGATATTGTAAATAAAATTTGTTTGATGCTGAAAATAACTTGTAGCATAGAGCCTTATCCTTTGTTAGCCATGCATGTATATAAATTTTGTGATACACTATAAGTCTTGCTGAGTACGCAATGTACTCAATCTTGCTTAAATTGTTGTTCACATTTATAAGATGAGCCCACGCCGGACGATGTTTTCTTTGCACCCAGTAACGGAGGGTTCAGTGATGGGTCTTTCTAGGACTTGTCGCTTGTCGGTTGCCTGAGGGATCGGATGAGCATACAGCTGGACCATTTTGGTTTATTAACTATGTTTTCCGCTGCACTCCATTGATAGTTGAGTTTTTATTTGGCTGGTCGGCCCTTGTGATGTAAACTCTGTAATCGCTTAAGTTATGTACCATATTTGTTTCATTTTGTATGTATGTATAGATGTGTGTAGTAGCCACTGATTGTAGGACTAGTACGATACACACACAGAAGGACTTCGGGTATTGAAAGCCCAGGGTCCGATAGACATTTCCGGTGGTTACTGGGCAGTTGGAAGCTTTAGTTTGCAGAGAAAAACCACCTCTAAAATTGCTGTTTATTTATTGGGTGAAAACCTATTCCGCGAAGGTGAAAACCTATACGAGCTCTAAATCAACACATGTATCATGTATGGTAAGAATGCATAAATGAAGAAAATAACTTCAATTTTTCTTCTTCTTCCGAGACAACCCTAATAGTAATTGGAAACAGAGGAGGGTTTGTGGAAAGTTTTGGAATTCTATTGGTGTGATCATGGAAGGCATTTTGTATTGCAAAAAGAAATTCTATGGCCATATTAAATGGTAGAATATATATTCCCCGCGAATGTCTCGGCTTTCAGGTATATATTCTCAGTGCCTGGTTTAATTAGGAAGGTATATATTTGTTCAGAATCCTGTTTAAGGAAGGTATAAATCATTCTATGTCAATCAAAGATCGGTGCCATTTCGGGTAAGTACTATGGAAATCCAAATCCTTTTAACGTGAGCGAATATTGAGCGGATCGGGAGGGTAAGAGATCAATTCAAATCACTAATTTCGTGATATCTGATACGTTTCACCGTGTGTACGATCTTCGAGCTCTATATATAGCCGGACTAGCTACACCAATCTTCTTCACACCAAGAGCTAGAGAAATCGCATCAATAGAATCTACAGCTAGCTACCGAGCTGAAGAGGCATTTGGGACAACATCAATGGCGGCGTCCATGTCAACTAAGGCTACCATTCTCCTCCTCTTCGTTGGCGCTCTTCTCTGTCATATCCATGGAGGTATTGACACAATGTTGATATTTATAGTTTAATTTCGTGGATGCCCAACGTACTTGATCTTACTGACTATACATGAATGAATCAATATAATGAAGGTGATGCGGGTGATGAGAAGGAGCAGTGCCAACTGTCCGGCGTACACATCTCGACGGTGGCGACGGGGAGGGTCGTCGGTGGCCTGCCGGAGCAAGAGGTGACGGTCAACAACCAGTGCTCGTGCCCGCAGTCGGACGTCGTGGTCTCGTGTCCTGACGGACTGCCGAGCGGCGTGGACAGGACGAAGATCCGCCTGGTGGACAGCAACGGGCAGCTGTGCCTCGTCGACAATGGCTTGCAGATCGCCAAGGGCTCGCCGGTGACCTTCACGTACGCGTCCAGCACGGCACTCGAGTTCACCATCTACAGCGCCACGCCGCGGTGTTGATCCATCTCGATCCTTATCTAGCTAGTTTGGTAAGGTTAGGCACGTAAGGATCGATATCGGAGTGCTGGATGAAAAAAATAAATTAATAACTGTTGGGACCCGAGTGTAATATCCTGATTTTCATAATCGGGATGTTAATATTTAATTTGGCGATCTAATAAACATTTGACTCACATTATAAAATTTTCTTGTGTTTAATAAAAAAAATTGCTTTTAAAATCAAATCGAATAGTTGAACGGTTGGATAAAAAAATTAATTAATTAAATCAAATTGTTTGAAGATGTTGACTAAATTAAATTATTTTGATTTTTTGTTTTCACATGCATTTCAAAAGTCATGTCCGGATGCATTCATTCGTATCGTCGCTTTGTCTTCCAGTTCAACCGGCAGAAGACGAAATGTTTGCGTGCCCCTTTCCTCCATTTTCCCTTCGCTGCAAATCCCATCCAACAGTCAGAAACCTCATGCCACCTTCCCCTTCTTCTCCTAGCCTAACTCATCCTCCCCACTGCCACTTCCTCCCACCTTCCACTGTGATTTCATTTCCCCAACAGAACGTGCTCTATTCGTCTAAAACATGAACCACTTTCATCCACCTTCTCTCCTCTCAATCCCAACAAAAAAAAAACCGTCCGACGCATGTTATACCACTGCGATCGACGTCTCGAGAGCGTTGTGTTTTAGTGACTAGTTCACGCATGCGAGGCTGATGTGGATCAACCTCGAGGCGATATTAAATCCATGTGTTGCCCGATCTTTCACGGTGGAACTCGAAGATCAGTAGTGCGTCGTCTTCTTCTCTAAGCGTTGGATGAACAGTACCATGCATGTAAACAGTAGCATGCACGTGAATAGTAATATGAAACAACATTTCACACTTGGATAAATAAATCTCACACCCGTGTACATCCTAGTACATGAACGAGAAATAGGGATCAAAGATCCAACGAGTAACTCCTAGCACCACAGCTAGAAACCCTCACGCCAAGATGAAATCCAAGATTGGAATTCACAAGAACACACATAAAACAGAGATGGACCCTAACGGCCGAAGACCAACACGCACGCATGTTTTAATTCATAACTCAAAACTTGTTCCCCTGATTCGGCCAAAGGCCTTTGGCTTTTATAGCCTTACACATCCACGTACAAAAGGTTACGTGACTCTTTGGACTTATATTTTGTCTTTTGTTGAATATTTACAAGCATGTGACTTCCAAGTCTTTTTTTCATACCTTGTTTCCTTTTGTACGATTTGGTTCATGCATTGGTATGACCATTTTGCTTTTGGGCTAGTACTTCTGTGTATTTATTTATCATAACGACTCTACTATGTTCTATTGCAGTGCTGGAAATAAGGAAGGAGGCGATTGTACAAGGAAGAAACACACAGATGATATACAAAAAGCTTCCACACCCTGTGGCTCCTATCTTGCAGGTGAGCATGGCACGATCACTCAACACCACTAAAGTGTGCATTATCAAGTCATTCATCATCATTTTCTAGTCATACTTATCGATCATTGTTTGCAAGTTCATCATAAGTGGTGCTAGGTTAGTTTCACAACTGTACTTATCATCATTTTATTAACATGTGGTCAGTGCTAATCAGATCACCTTGTTTCACCAAGTTCATGGATATGCTTTGTACTCCTGCTTAGAGCTTGTAATGGAGATTAATTAGCTATACGAGATGTAGATTAAAGTTGGTAGAACAGCTGTTACTTGTAATGCCAGCAATGCAAATGATATGAAATTAGTTGAAATGATATTTAAGGGATGCAAATTTGTTAGAGATAGTACATATCATTTTCGACTTTCATGCATAGGGATGACACTTGGAAATGACTTTATCAGAGGACACGTACGCGCGGGATGCTCTGGAAATCGTGTTACCATACTTTTGCAGACTTATACATCAGCGGTTAAAGTTTGCGAAATTTGATTCACGTATACATTGCCTCGTGAGAGAATTTGACGTGCATCTCTTCTTACGGTGCATCCCACTTCCAACAGTTTTGAAAAATTCCAAGGAGGACGTCATGCGGATCGAACCTCGAGATGAGACTAAATCATGTAGGTTACGAGATGAGATTAAATCATGTAGGTTGCCTGATCTTTCACGGTGGAATAGCGGCAAAAGTGCAGTAACACTCATGCGGTCTTGTGGTAACATGATGTCTTGCGTGCAGTAGCACTCCAGCGGTGGTGTGGTAACACGATGTCTTGCGTGCAGTAGCACTCCGACAGTGGTGTGGTAACACGATGTCTTGCGTGCAGTAGCATTCCGACAGTGGTGTGGTAACACGATATCTTGCGTGCAATAACGCTCCGGTGGTGGAGTAGTAATACGACTTCTGTAGCGTAGTAACGAGCTTGGTAACGTGGTTGAATCGCACTAGATCGTGGCATCTCAAACCGTGAATAATGATTTATCACGAATTAGAAGATTGAATCATATAGATTCATGTGGATAATCTCAAGAACAACACGTTCTTGATCTGTGTCAACTTTGACAAACCATAGATAGGAAAACCTCAACATACGATACACAGGGATAAACCCCAACAGCACTTGACCGAAACACACACATGTTTTCAACTCAAAATTCAACTCTCATTCACATTGGACGCACCCCTCAGGCTTATATAGCCAACACACTTACTAAGGCCTTAATGGCCGACACTTCCTAAACTTGCGAGAAAAGAAAAGATACAAATCGACCCTATTTTGGTTCGACCAAAACTAAGGCTTGCAGGCCTGACATGGCTGGACAGAAACGACTCCTAATCCTTTGGTGCACCAACTCCTCTGGACAGAAAAGATGCATTCTGATTTCCCCACGTATTCCTAAGCAACCACATCTTATTTCTTGTGCGTCGTGTGAAACTCCCACGCGCACGCCTTCTATTCCTCGTGCAGCACAACATCCGCGCGCGCCGTGCCAATCTCCCGACCCCCATGCGCCGTACCATTCTCTTCTTTCTTGTCAGTAAATTCGGAAATTCAACAATTTATGCACAAAAATTAAATTCATAAATAGGGTTAGTAGTCGTAGCCGTATCATCCAATCCCCTCCTTCAAGCCAAACCATCGTCGGTTTTGAGTTCATGTCCAAACCTTCATCTGCAACATGTACGAGCAGCCTCGGCCTCCTTGGTCTTCTCTCTCCTCGTGGGCGTGCGTGGTGTGAACTGACATCGCGTCAACACCTTCATCTCCTCCCACGTGGTGCATAAGGATAGCCAAGGTATTAGATCATTTCCAGTAGTTGCGGGGGTTCAGAATTTAGCGTATTGCTAGGACAGTCTCGAGTCCATATGCGGGGGCAACGAATTGTATGTTCCGGTGCTGAGTGAGTACCTGAGAGATCCGGAGTATGATGTTTCGTTAGAACCGCTGACCATTGAGCAAGACCTCACCTTCGAGTTCTGTTCGGTGCGTTTACTGGGGGAGTCGGCGAGGGTGTCGAGGCATAAGACATTGTAGTATGTCAAGTTGTTGTGGTCTCATTAAACCAAGTGGGAAACGACTTAGGAGTTAGAGTCTCGCTTGCGTGAAAAGTACCCAGAGTTGTTTGACGAGAATGTGTAAAAAGTTGTTTTTTGTTCAGTTTCGATTGTTCCTCATGTAGATTGGCAAGTGTAGAATTCGGGATCGAATTCTTTTAAGGGGGTAGAATGTGATACCCTGTTTTATTTATAGCCCAAGATAGGAATTTAATAGCTCATTATTTAATTAAAAACCCATGAGGGAAAACCTATGCTATAAAACGACAGGAGAGGGCATGGGAGTCAGGAGATTGGCATGGCACCCGTATGGCATGGTGGGCGGCCCAGACACAGACGAAGGGCGGGGCCGTGCAGTGCATAGCACGCGTTGACCGACCGACCCACAGAGCCCATCACGGAGGTTCCGAGGTGAGACGGCGGCCGGCGAGGGAGGGAGGACCGGAGCCAAAGGAGGAATTGAGGAAGCTAGCCGGTGGGGAGGGAGGGAGAGGAGGAGAAGAGGAGGAGGAGGGCAGGTCGTGGGGCGGCGCGGGTGGCCGGTGCGGAGGGAGGAGAAGCAGAGAAGGCGACGTCGTTCGATAGTCAGGACGGGACGGAGGATCGGAGGAGAAGGCGAGGCGGCGCCGTCGACAAGGAGGAGGAGGGTGGCGCGGTGTGGCCGCGGCAGGCTTTGGGCGCATGTGGAGGAGGAGGGCGGGGCGGCACCGACGAGGAGGAGGAGGAGGATGGCGAGGGTGAGGCAGCGCCAGCTCGGGGAGGAGGCTAAGACAGGGAGCGGTGGCCGGTGGGCGAAGGAACATGGTCGGGGCACTGCGCGTGGTAGGCCGGCAGTGGGAAGTGGCGCACAGGAACAGCCACACACGTAGCCATAGGGGTAGGGAACGAACCAGCGTGCTCGAATAAAAAAGCAGGTGGGCCTGCACTGCTGCTGCAGCCCGGCAACATTATAGCCGTTACGGGCTAAATGGGCACAGTGGGCTGTGCCTAGCACGGCACGGCCCGTCTGGCCCATTTAGCCCGTAACGTTCGGATTTTTCGCAATTCTAACCGTTTTTTTTACTGTTTGGGGCTTTAAAAAAGGAAAAAAAATAAAAAAAATACTTTTTTTCTATAAATAGGCACCATACCCCCCCTATCAAGACTTAAATATGCAAATCTAGACCCTCTGTGTATACTGCACTAGTTTAGGATCACGCTAGTGCACACAGTGGCAATATCGATAAAATATCATTCTATATGCAAAAATAACTAATAAATAAGCAAATAACAATAATTACCAGAGTAATGACCTTAAGGTCAAAGCTTACAATTAAGGGGAAATTAGCTCAGTGATATCGCGTTAGAGCATAATCGGAGGAACGATACTCCGTTCGTGACGCATTGAAAAATAACACCGCGAACACCGAAAAATTAGACGAATGACATCGCCGCTAGTTACTTCCATTTCCAGAATTTTTAAATATGGAAACTGAGCTCAAAAAATTATCAATTTTTTTGTGGAGCCTTCCGACATGGATTAATTGGTTGTGTATTTTTTTTTCAAAACTTTATATGTTCTCATTTTGTCTCTAAAATTCATTTAAGTATAATATTTGTAGGAATTTTCTAATATAGAAAATGAGATCTAAACATTATGAAGATTTTTTTTCAGGCTCCTTACATAGTGGACTTGGTTGTGTAATTTTTTCAGAATTTTATAAAATTAAGTAATACAATTTAATAACGAAAAATTAGCTCAGTGACATCGCGTTGGGACGTAATTGGAGGAACAACAATCCATTCGTGATGCACTGGAAAATAACATCGCGAACACCGAAAAATTAGATGAATGACATCGCCGCTAGTTACTTCCTTTTCCAGAATTTTTTAAATATAGAAACTTAGCTCAAAAAATTATCAATTTTTTTGTGGAGCCTCCCGACACAGTTTAATTGCTTGTGTATTTTTTTTCAAAACTTTATACGTTCTGATTTTGTCTCTAAAATTCATTTAAATATACTGTTTGTAGGAATTTTCTAATATAGAAAATGAGGTCCAAACATTATGATTTTTTTATGCTCCTTACACAGTGTACTTGATTATGTAATTTTTTCAGAATTTTACAAAATTAAGTACAGTTGAGCACTGGGAGCGACACGTTGAAGGTTAACTCATGCACCTCCACAATTGATGTATCAAGCACTCACTCTGGAAAATTGAACTTTTCTTGTTGAAGTAGTTTGTGGTTCAACTGCTTGTAACCATTAGATGTATCCCTTATGCCTAGCTTTTTGAATTTGACCTCGAATATGTTGTGGATGTCGGATCTACATATGTGAATGTTGTAATGTGAACTCAAACATTATGTCCATGTTGTTGTCGAATCTATACATGTAATGATTTGTGGATTGCCGATACATTTTCTTGTGGTGGAATATGCATCATATGAAATGCGCATTGTATGTTAAAAATTGAGTTGCATTTGCTGGCAAAGCATGTTTCATGTGTGGCTAAACAACTAATTCCCGAGTGTTATTCGGTGAAATTCACTCGGGAATAAATCAGGATCCCCGAGTGTTAACACTCGGGGTAACTTTAGAGAACCGTCGGGAAAAATTGGCCATGTGGCGATAATTCCCGAGAGCTAACACTTGGGAACAGTTTTCAGAGCCGCAGGAAAAGGATAGCCACGTGGAGATCATTCCCGAGTGTTCCCACTCGGGACACTTTTTAAGAACCGTCAGGAAATGATACACACGTGGCAAAAATCTTGGCGGGCAACGTGCTAAGCCAAAAAAGGGACATGTGTCAAACTTTGCCGAGTGCGAAACACTCGGGAAAGTATTCCATTACGTGCGGCTAAAATCGTTACGCAAAATGTCTCTCGCGTGTTATATTTTTCCCGAGTGTAAATCCGCACACACGGCGAATGTCTGTCTACCGAGTGCGACTCTCAGGAAAGAAGTTAGTGCCCGACGAAACTATCCCGAGTGTTTTTTTCCCGACGGCCGACCGTCGGGAACTATTATCCCAAGTGTCTTCTATTTTTTTTCCCGAGTGTTCTTAGCACTTGGAAAAAAAACGCGGTTTCTGGTAGTGCTTTTAGCATTAGGTGGGGGGATGATTACAATTTGCTTGCACAGATACAGCCATGAGGAGCCAAGAACTGTTCCGGCATTTTCTGTTTTGCTCTGCGTAATGAACAATATTCAAGGCTGGTCTAGAACACAGCAATTTTACTCAAAATTAACACAGTATGTAATATAACTCGGTAGGATTCCCGTGAAATTCCCGCGTCCAGGCAGGACCTCAAGAATGTGGCGTTGAACCTTTCTTCCAAACTTTTACTAAAAATCATCACAGAATATTCCTGCAGGAATTTGCAGATGTAGTTCTCGATGTACTAATCACTATATATTATTGATCCGATTAGCCGGAAGAGGACGCCTTCAACAAGATCATGCGGAAGAATATAGCAAATGGACGAGAAGAGAACAAGACACAAGTATTTAATGTTGGTATTAGGGTTTAGTGTATTTTCTGAGGACGGCCCAGGCCTCATGGTCATGGGAGCCTCCGTCCCTGCCATCTCCTTCTCAAAAAGGAAGGAACGAATGGTGGGGCGAGATGAGCGGCAGGTCAGGCCATTTCGGGGGGAGAGAGAGACTCGCAAGGCAATCAAATATAGCTTCGATCGTCACTGCTGGCCGTCGGCAGGCAAGTCCAACGGGGAAGAAGGTTGGATTGGAATCAATTTCCAATTCTCCATCCTCCTCCCTCCTTTCTTCCTTCCCCATCTGCTCTCTCTCTCTCTCTCTCTCTCTCAACAACAACAACAGGAACAAGAACAAGAACAGCAAGAGGAGGACGACCACGAATATATTTCTCTTTTACTCATTGGTTGATTGCTGCGGCCTCAACCAACAGAGTAGGACAATAGGATAGAGAATACATGAAAGAAACAAAAGGAAGCGCAGGTTCATGCATCATGGTGCCGTCATCTCCTTAGCCATTTGATTCATCCATCCGCCCACCTTAGTCGTGTATAGTCGTATACCCATTGAGAGAGCGAGCGACAAGAGATTGGCGAGAGGGATTGGGAGCTAGCGCCCTCCCTCCCTCTTCTTTCATGGGCATTCCATTTCAACTCCAACCCCAACAGGTATCATCATCCACTCCCTCCATACTTTTTTTTTCTTGCAATTATAACATTTGCAATCTCCGGATGTACTTTAGTTTTTTTTAATATAAATTTTAGAAAAAAAGTCTATATAACCCTGAACTGTTGGGGTGTGTCTGCTCTACCCCTCAATTACAAAACCGTCTAAATACCCTCGAAACTATGCAAAATCGTCTAAATACCTGCTCGAGCGGTTTTGAGAGCGGTGTTGCCACCATGGTGGATGATGTGGACAGTGATGTGCCAATGACTCAGCGCAATGGAGCTTTGCAGGGGGGTAGGGGCGCTCCAGGAGCTCAATGATCCAGTCATAGTCGCCGAAGGATGGGCGCACGTTGGATCTTGCTCATCTTCCATGGCAGATAAAGAAAGAGAGACAAAGTGAAGAAAGAGGAGGAAGAAGAATGTTGTATTCCACTAACATGTGGGTCTAAGAAATGTGATACACTGAGTTGTTGCCACCACTAATACAGGAAAGGTCTTCATAGACGGTTCAAAAACGTCATCACAGACGGTTTCGTGAGCCGTTTAAGTTTATGGGTCAATGATGACATGTCATCACAGACGGTTCTTATTTAGAACCGTCTGTGATAATCTATTTTCACAGACAATTCTAAACAAGAACCGTCTGTGATAAGTAATTATCACAGACGGTTCTTATTCAGAACCATCTGTGATAGTTTTTCTATTACAAAAAAAAAACAGATTTGAGCCAAACCAATCAATTGGTAGACAGTAGTTTCTATATGCAACCTCTAGCAAGACAACTAAAATCCAATTAAAATTCTGATAGCAAACACATTATAGGAAAGGGAAACCAAAAGGTTTCACAACGTCCCATTTGAATGGGAAAAAAAGAATAAAGTTATAAAGTTAAACTAGCTAGAAACCATCTATGTCTCCAAGCTCCTGAAGAACTCATCGGCTTCTTAGATTGGTCTTGTGAGCTCCTCTTTGTACCTCATCAGCATATCATAAGATGTTCTTGCATGTCGTCGAGTTCGACTCAGGCAAGGAGAGACGATCGAAAACCTCCAACGGCGCTCCGACCTTAGCTAACACAAGATTAAGATAATTTCCTTTACAACAAACAGCCAACAAGTTGTGTATGTTATGGAGATGTATACGTACCTTCTGGCAGTCTACCTCCTGCGGCAGAGAAGGAGCTCCTCCGCATCCCTCCTTGTCGCTGCTCGTGGTGTGTCTCTCATTGAACCATGACGGGCAATCGAGGGTGGTCGCCGGAGCTCGGTGTGGGGAGGGGAGAGGGAGAGACTGATGGAAAACAAGGCTGGGGTGGCTATAATATATAAGGACAGTGCCAAAACATTTTGCCTCCCACACGCCCGTTCAAAATTTTTCGAACTCCCGCGTTGCTAATCACAGACGGTTTCATACAAAAACCGTCTGTGACGACATATCACAGAAGGTTCTTAATACGAACCATCTGTGATAAGTATCTTATCACAGACGGTTCGTTTTAAAAACCGTCTATGATATATATCTTATCACATATGATTTGTATTAAAAACCGTCTGTGACTTGGAATTTTCCTTACTCTCTGATTTTACTATGGCTTAGAATTAGTCATTTCAAGCCATGGTAAAATCGGAGTGTTAGTCATTTCAAGCCATGGTAAAATCAGAGTGTTAGTCATTTCAAGCCATGGTAAAATCAAAAATACTTATCATAGATGGTTTTTAATACGAACCGTCTGTGATATTTAGTAGTATCACAGACAGTTCTTGTTCAGAGCCGTCTGTGATACTTCACAGACGGTTTTCAACACGGTATGCGTGATATTACTTCTTCACGCACGGTTTTAGCACGGCCCGATAATACGCGATCGCTAAACCAAAACCGTATGTGATTGTATTTAATACAGACGGTTTTAGTCAACCGTCTATGATGAGGCGTCCAGTATTAGCCTTTTCGTAGTATTGCACGTTACCATACATGTCATGCACCACGGTGGCAATATCGCTCTCAAAACCAACCCAGGGGTTATTTAGACGGTTTTGATTAGTTCGGAGGGTATTTAGACGGTTTTGCAGTTCAAGGGTAGATTAAACGTGCCCTAATAGTTTAGGGGTGATATAGACTTTTCCCTAAATTTTATAATGCAACTGTATTATGTCATTGTTGAACCGAAACGATGACTAAAGGGAGGTGAATAGGAGCACCTACTCTTTTTCAACTCCAACGATATTCAACTTCTTCACTCTAGTAGCTATGAAAGCTATGAAGATCAGAGAACAAGCACAGTGGAAGTCTTGCGTTAAAACCGAGAATCCCCGAGACAAAAGAGCCTCACAGCCGGTCTGACCACCCAAGGGTCGGTTTGGCCGGAAGTGAGCTGGTCTGACCACCCAAGGGCCGGCCTGACCGCAAGTGAGCTGGTCTGACAGCTTGAGATGCAGTCCGACCTCTGGCTGCAAAAATAGCAGCCTGCAAATATCATAAATCGACCTAACTTTTAATCCGGTGATCAAATCCCTTGAGATTTCAACTATAGTTCATCAAGAAGGTTAGGAACCTATTCTAATCAATGATTGGAACAATCGAAACCAAGGTTCCACAAATTTCTTGGATGAGATCAAGAAGGCACAATAACTGAAGAAATTCGAACTTTGATCCAAAAACTTGCTAATGGGTGGATGGTCGTCAAGATGATTCTATATAGATTCCCACACGTCGTAACAAGCTAGATCACAGCAAAAAACCCAAGGAAGACCAAAATCCCAAAGGCATCAAAGAGGGAGCATGAACAAGAGAGAACTCATCTTGAGGCAAATCTTGCTTGGTTGATTCAAGAGATTGTAGGTTTGCAACCACTTCACCATGGAGGACATTACTCAATCAATCCATCTCTCATAAACCCTAGCCTCTCCACTTTCCTCTCCTAGACTTTCCTCTCCTAGCCGTAAATCACAAATTAGGGTTTCCTAGGCTTAAAGGCTTCATGGATAAGGGTGCACATCCTGCATACCTCTCTTTTATAGTGGAGGTTAGGTTTAGAGAGAAAGACCCAACGAGCACCCGTTAAGCCCACACACAAATGGGTTCACACTCACGCACGTTTATCAAAGCGGATGACGAACCAGGTCTCCTGCATCCGTCTCTTCATGAACTCCGTCTTCTTTTGACCTAAACCGTCTCTCCTTGTGCCGTCCTGCGTCGTGGTTTCTCCAAAGGCCACCAACCCAGTATTTTAGCGAACATACCAAAATACCCCTTCTCAATCATTCTCCAAAGGTCAAGTCCAATCGTTGTGAAGCAATCACATGCTTTGCCACGTGTAGGTTGATCAATGGCTCTTTTCATGATGGTAAGTCTCTCCCATCCAACTCTTATCGGAACCACTATGGCACTTGCATCGATCCCCACGCCACTTGATGCAGCCTGTTGCAACAAATTTCCCGTTCGGTCATGCTTGTTCATCTTGCACCATGCTTAAGTCCAATAACTTCACATGGAATCCTCGATCATTCTGGACCTCAACTCTCTTAGCCTAGTCCTGATCATCCTCGTCGTTGACCGTCCTTAACTCCAAGCCACCTGCACAACAATACACTAAGAAATCGATTCTAGACACAAGTTTTCGCAACTTGACACACGTTAGCCAAAACATGCATCATGCAACACCTATGTAGTGAAACTCTGACTTTGGCCAATTCCACGAAGTTTACCACCTCCCGGCACATGAACTGCATCTGGCCGATCAGACTGCTGTTCGCTGCCCATGGACGGTTTGATCGCCAGCCATCCGGTCACACCGCTAGCAAACGGCCAACCAGACCGCACAATGACTTGGCCAAATTTCCAACCCTAAAAATTTGCACCATCTTTAGAATTTTCAAAATCTATCTAGTTTCGGCTTGAAACTCCCATTCCAATGAGAACAA
This sequence comes from Phyllostachys edulis, assembly GCA_036346405.1. Lineage (NCBI taxonomy): Eukaryota > Viridiplantae > Streptophyta > Magnoliopsida > Poales > Poaceae > Phyllostachys > Phyllostachys edulis. Next base: position 2,410,437 of record CM070552.1, read on the forward strand.
GTGCAAACACATCCTCTCACCTTCCTCCATACGTGATTTTTGGCCGAATTCCAAAATTCACAATTTGAACTTTCAGCCAATCAGACCGCTGCATGTGGCCGGTCTGACCGCTGGCACTGGCTGGTCTGACTTCCTCAGCCTGACAATAGTATGAATTTTCTCGAAAATGAGGGTTTCTCCAAACGCCTCGATGCTATTGCTAATTGTTCAACACACTAAGATTAATATCATCTACCCATGATCTCCATAGCCATCCATCTCTATACTCTGCATATCTTCTTTTGGTATGAACATTTGCAGACAAGTAAGCCATGATGAGAGAAAAATAAGAGGACGAATTGGATAGCCAAACATACAACATTGTGCCGCAATTTTCCCATAGTTTCTAATGGAGAAACACATTGTATTGAATTTCCTTTTGGTGATCAGAGATGACGAGGATCTAATAATCCTAAATTAATTATAAGTACCTGGTGGTCGTAAGCTATTCTACGACTACCCTGTATGGTCATAAGTCATTCTATTACCGCTTCATGGTCGTAAGTTCTTCTACGATCATTTTATGGTTGTAAGCTTTACTGTGACCAGATCATTCACGACCACCCTATGGTCGACAGAAACCACAGGCATGTGGACCTAATCGACTAGGACCCCATACACTGTGTATAATTACACACAGTAGCTAATATGTGCCGTTATTCTCTGATTTAACTGCACGCATTAATCTCTATCTCTAGCATAACCGCAAGGCGAACGTGGGGTGTTGTCTCTCTGAGAATAACTACTATCAACGTGCGCTATTCTTCAACCAATGAGACACCTTCTGGCATAGATAACTGCCACCCCTTCAGACGTTATATAAAGGATAAAGCCAGTGGACAGAGAAGACAAAGACAAGCAACTGAACAAACAAACAAAAGTCATTAGTCTTAGCCTTCGGTAACTTCTCTCCTGTTGTAAGTACAATCAATACAAGAACATAGGATTAGGGTTATTATTCTCCCAGGAGAAGGCCCGAACTTGTATAAATTCTCTTTGCCTCATCCTTTTGTAGTCACGAGCAAGGATGCTTCCCTTTTAGCATTCATTTCGTAAGTTCGATATTAAAACTTCGACAATAAACTATCTTACTCATTCCATCACTACTGTGTCTATGTACAGAAATCTATTTACCATTTACATGGCATTGCCAAGGTAACTTGGTTTGTGCGTACAAGTCCAAATTCAACAAATAATACCTAATATACAATATTCATGTTTTGTAATTTCAAGGTACTACTCTGGCCCAAAAGCTTAGTCATAGATTACATTCCTTGTTGATGTTTAGTTTCGTGCTGTGACACTGTCAGAAATGGTGGAATCATTTTTACTTTCTGAAGAAAACCCTGCGCATGAACTATATTTAGCTGATTCCAAAAGAGTCCACACATTTGGACTAGAACTTATATATTTTTTATATTTGCATGGCAGCTCCAAGATTTGAACTCACAATGACTTTTTCCCCGTGATCCTTTGATTTGAACTGATTATCCTAGGCACTCGCTGGAGGGTGAAATCCACATCCCTGGTCCCTGAATGCTTTGCAAAATTTGACTAGAATTATTTTCTGACATATTTTGTGTAGGCTTTCCAGGTTGCCAATTGTGCACTTGAATAAATTTAGCATATGTTTTATGCTTTTTTGAGAGATATTTTATTGCTAATGATTCTTACAGTTGTTTTATAAATAACCGGATTGCAGTTAATGCTATGGTTGGAAATAGGACATGGTTTGGAGGGCTTTTCAACAGCTCAGGTAAAAGGCGTCAAGTCAATGCCGAGAAGACCTTTGAGCTAACCCCTCTTCAGGTGAAGTTGTATTAGTTTAGCATGCCCAAAGACACATCATATTCCAGTCCTGAACTCCTGATCTCCCACTATTCTAATACATTATATGAAATACATGATTTACTGATTTTGGGATAGTAGAAGAATAAGTTACCAGCAAAACAGGAGAAACTATGTACTCTTATGATATAGATTTCTTCAAGGTTTCGTCTTAAATTTTAGTGCCCAACTAGTATTATACTCTATTGATAAAACAGACATGTTGATCCTGATGTCAGAATGGAAGGGACCTAGGGAAGGAACTCAGCTAAACTGCTAAAGTAACTAATGATTTCTCTGTGCAGTCAACTTTGCAAGGATTTGGATGATCTCTTCTTTTAGGAAAATATCTATTGACTACGATGTCTCTGCCAAATGCCTTCCCTTCTTGCAACTGAACTAACTTTTTTCTAACTATTCAGGAACAACGGCTGCAAAAGTTGAAGGAAAGACTAAATGTACCATATGACGAAACTCGACCAGATCATCAGGTAAGAAATCCCATGCTTAAATCTACTTTCAGCTAGTTAGCTATTTGTCGTTCATTTCTACCTTATCGATATCCTATTGATGATTGTGCCTGCATTGTATATCTTGTGGACTGTGGTTGTAGGAAGCCCTTAGGGCTCTTTGGAATACGTCCTTTCCTGATACAGCGCTCACTAGCTTAGTTTCAGAACAGTGGAAAGATATGGGGTGGCAGGGCCCAAACCCATCGACTGATTTCAGGTACTTCTAGTTCTATCTGTATGATAGGTTTGTCTGTTCGTGAAGTGTGTTGGTAGAGTGTAAAAACTTATCTCTGTCTTCCTGAAAGAGTTTTGACAGTATGGTCTGATTTTGACTTTCAGGGGCTGTGGATTTGTCTCACTTGAGAATCTTTTATTTTTTGCAAGAACATATCCGGTAGGTCCTTTTTTTTGTGTCAGGAATAGAGAAAAAAGAAGTCCATCTTGTAAACGAACTCTTTATGTAGTGAGAAAGTGTGGCCTTGTACTCCTGTCTGTCATATTGACATATATACTATGGTTGCTGCTCACTGGCTCAACAAGCAGGCTTCTTTCCAGAGGTTGTTACTCAAACAACAAGGAATGCGGGCCACATGGGAGTACCCCTTTGCCGTCGCAGGTGTTAATGTCTCATACATGTTGATTCAACTGTTGGAGCTCAACTCAGGTATAATCTAGTGTTTACTCATTTCCCTCTACTCCTTAAGAACCGACTACTCTTCTCATATGTGAAACTACGTACCTAAGAATTACGTAGACTATGTACATTGCATCAGTATTGGTTAAAGTACATCTGCCATCATGTGCCTCATCCGTACAAGTCAAACAACTAAATCTTTTGATTATAAGGCATCTTTTGATTTGATTATGACCATTTCATCGTAATCATTTTAATACACATGTACAGCTGGTGCTAACTGCTAACTGATGCCCAACAGTCTAATTGTGTTGTGATTAGAGTGGCCCTGCCATGCTATTATTACCTGTATACAGAATCAGTAGGTCTCACCAAAATCATTGATTAGAGGACTAATAATTATAAATTTCTATTCTTTGACAAACAAAGGCTTAATTTTTGTTTGATTGTTCATGTGCCCTTTGAATGCAACTACTGAATTGTCGCTGGTTCCATAATTGGTAGTAGCTCCACTAGTATTTCTTCGTTCAGACAACATATATAATGCCCCAATGCCAAGCTATCATTGATGCGCCTCTTTTCCTTTTCTTTTTTTCCTTTTGATCTTTGGCTGCTCAGCACGACCGAAATCTTTGCCAGGGATTAACTTTATCAGAGTGTTGTCAGGTGAGCAGTGCTCCTTCATGAAATCTTTGAATTTTGGATTGCTATGTAATGCTTAAATACACTTAAAACCTTGTCTGTTTGCTACGTCTTAGAACATGAAGAGGCATTTGACGTCCTATACTGTATAGCTTTCGAGATGATGGATGCTCAGTGGCTAGCAATGCGTGCCTCTTATATGCAGTTCAAAGTACGATATATATATTGTTCTCTTTTCCTCTGAACATTTTCTGTGATGTTGATTTGGACTAGTGATGAGAAACTAATAGTGATAAATCTCCAATCTAGGAAGTACTGGAAGCAACAAAGTTACAGCTGGAGAGAGAGCTCTCTCTGGAGGATCTCCATCGAATCCATGACCTGCCAGCTTACAACCTTCTGTACAAATAGGTTCAAAAGCACACAAACACACACGTTAACCTGTAAAATATTACATTCATCTTCTCTCCTACATCGATGAAACACGCAGTTTTGCTACAAAAGTCTGTCTAGGCATATATGCCACCCTCCTACCTGAGCATTCCTATATTGCCTATCATATTATCATCAGTGACACAAGAATTTTTCTCTATCCTGAAGTTAGCTGATCCTAACTATCAGCCAGAACCTAGAAGTTTTACCTTTTCTTTTCTTGTAAATGTTTGCATGTGAGCCACTTACTTGAATGGGGTGAAGTAAAATCATACAAGAATGGAGATCCTGTTCTCAGCATTTGATTTGTAGAAACTGAACAGTCATTTCGTCCCATCGGAGCTCATGTATAATGCGATACGAGCATGTACACGGAGCATATGTTTTCTTTCATAAAAATTAGGGGAAAACAAGATCTTGCTCTCTGCATGTAGACAATGGACGGGATACGTTGGGCACCATGCTGACGTCTTTGTCAGAACAGAACAGGGACTGTGCAATGGAAGACTGAAGAGCAACCAACCAAAGGAAAGCCTGAAGGAAGATCTTTGTTTCTTGTATCGAAATTAACAAGTAAAAAGAGAGAGAGAGAGAGACACGGATGGCTCAGAGATGAAAAGGAGGAGAATGATGGGATGACCAGCACACTATTTTGCAATGGGACAACAATGGACATCCCTTGTTCCCAGCAATCAGTGCACTGCTCCCATATTCCCTCTTGATTCCTCTCCTAATAATGCAACAGCAAGTCTGCAACCCCACACCATGCCACAGCAAAGCAAACTAGCATGATCCAGTATCAACCCAGAAAAGCAAAGGAGATGCATGAATCACCCCCTCCCTTCTCATTTCACCTCACTGTTGACTCTTGCTGTTTTGATGATGATGGGGATGGTTGGTGAGCCTCACTCAGCATTTACAGTTTAAAAAACAAGGGTCGGGTCAATCAGAGCATCACACTGATAGCTGATTGTAAAGACCTTGCCCCATGCACAAGATTCAAGGCTGTAAACATCAGTCACTACATTGAGCAAAACAGCTCTTGTTCAGGGCTCAGCACACCCCCGGAGGTGGCCAAATAGCAGCCCGGGCCGTGGGCAGCCCGCTAACTAAACGGGACGTGCCGTATCAGTGCGTAGGCTCGGTCGCTGAACCCAGACCTGTATAGCCCATCTAGATAAAGCCGCCAACACGCGCAGCCGTGCGACGCCTCCTTCGTCGCCGGTCGTGCCAGCCGGGTCGGGTCGTGTCTGGGCCCAACCAGGGTGCCGACCCAAACAAAGCACGCCGCATCGGCCACGACAGCCTGTCTAGCCATGCCGTGCCTCGGACCAGGACCATGAATGGCCAGCCAGCATCAAACGACAAAAACAAAAACAAGGAGCTTCTGTTGATTGATTCAAAATTTTCTAACCACAACCACTGCACTTGATCATGGCATCAACACTTCTCAATGGTTCATCTATTGTTTGATGGTGTTACCCCCAAAAAAACTGAAGTGCAAAGATGGCACAGACAAAAGCAAGAGCAGTACAAGAAATATGGACCAATTACCATTGATCAACCCAACTGCGAGGAGAGAAAGAAGAAGAAAGCGAAAGCAAAAAATAATTATAAACAAATTCTTTTAACAAGAAGGAAAAGAGGAATTCCTATTTCCACCGCACTCCGGCAGGGATTCGTCTTTCATCATTCCACAAAACAAAAACAACAAGCTCATTACATGCCAATCCATCCGTCGGAGAGGGAGACGAAAAGAGATCAGAAGCGCGCGTTCTCGAAGCCGTGCAGATCGCTCACCCGGTTCATCGACTTGCGCATGATGGCCACCTTCGCCAGCTGCTCCGCCGCGCGCCACGCCGACGTCGGGGTCAGCGGCTCCCCCCCTGAACCCCGCGGTGTCCCCACGGGTGTCTCCGCCTCCCTCCTGCTCCTAGACGTAGGCGTCACTGGATGCTGCTGCTGCTGGCTGCGCCGCCACCGCATGTCGCCGAGCTCCGTGTCGAGGCTGCCCACCAGGTCCTGCTGCTGCTGCGTCGGCCCCGACTGCAACACCAGCGTACGCGCCGACGAGAGCAGGTGGATGGCCGTGGCGAAGTCGCTCAACTCTGCCAGCCGCCGCGACTCGGCTACCGCACGGGTGGCCACAAACAGGTCCTGGAGGCGCTGCGAGGAGCTCCCGCCGTGGAGAGGGGGCAGCAACAGGGGCTGCTCGGCGCCGCGCAGAGTGTCCTGCGAGGCCGGGTCGCGGTAGCTGCACCTGACGGACAGCGAGTGCGGGTGGTTGTGCTGCGCGCCCCATGGCGCCCGCAGCTCCACCAGAAGCTCCCGCTCCTCCTCCGCGTACATCTCGCCCAGCCGGACACTGAGCGCCGCGCCGCCATTGCCTCCGGCGAGGGCCACGGCTTGCTGCCCGGGACCGCAGGAGTACACCGCCGTGATCTCCCCCGTCGGGAAGGCGAGCTCCAAGTGCACCTCCTGCATGACAACGCAGACGAGGCCGCCGAGGCATTTCGCAAAGGCGTGCTCCACAGGTGGGGCTCCTCCTTGCTCCTCCTTGGGCACAACCGGCTCGTCTCCCGGCCCGACGGGGATCTCGACGTGGGTGAAGCGTGTGGCCGGAGGAGCTGCTTGAGGCCGGCGGAGAGCATGGTGATCTTGCTGCTGCTGCGTGTCCGACAAGAGCATGACCGTGGCGACCGGGTTGCGGTCGCGGCGGTCCTCGATGACCTTGGTGGCCTTGCGCAGCGCGTCGCCGACGCACGCATTCTGCCCCTGCTCCTGCCCCTGCGCGGCGGCGCACACCACCAGCCGGTCCACGATCTGGCGCGCCGACCGCTGCCCCAGCCTTGACATCCGCCGCAACGGCAGCAGGCGTTTAGCAGCGCCCGAGAAGGCGACGATGGAGAGGCGGTCGGCCGGGCTGAGCGACGCGATGAGGAGCCGCATCCCTCGCTTCAGCGTCTGCAGCTTCTCGCCCATCATGCCCTGGCTCACGTCCAGCACGGTCACCAGGTCAATGGGCGTGCGCCGCGACGCCGACGACCGCAGCCCAGGCGCCTTCACCTTCACGGCCACCACGTACTTGCCATGTCTCCGCCCGTTCGACACCAGGGCAGCCTCCGGTGCCACGGTCACCGCCAGCCCGCTCCTGGGCTGCGGCGGGTGCGGGAAGAAGCCCCTGAACTCGCCCTCCCTGCCCGTGTCATCCTCGTCGTCCTCGTCGGCCTCCGGGATCGGGTTGAATCCGCCGTTGGCGGCGGCGGCCTTGGGCGCCGGGAGAGGCTCGTCGTCGTCGTACACCTTGGGGACGCCGGGCGAGGGCGGCGTCTTGCGGCCGGAGTCATCGGAGATTCTGCGCTTGTGGTGGGGGGAGCGGTTCTCGGCATTGTCGTCGATGGCGACGGCAGGGACGGAGGAGCAGTGGAGGCGGAGGGAGGCGAGGAAGGGGGCCTGGCGCCACGGGGCGGAGCAGACGGGGCAGGAGAGGGCGCCGGAGAAGGTGGAGCGGGCGTGCGCGGCGATGCAGGGGAAGTGGAAGGAGTGGGAGCACTCTGCCGTGAACACTGCCGAGCTGCCGCCGTTCTTGACGCCGTGAGAGCACACGCCGCACCGAGCCTGCAAGCAATAGCCATTGCAAAAGCGTCAATCAATCACTCCAAGAAGAAGACGACGACGAAAAAAACACATTTTTTTCAAGAAAGGAAAGCAACATTGGAAGGAGGAAAAGATCTTCTTTTTGGACAGTAGCACTAAGAATTAGGATGGGATGTGAATCATTTGAGTACTCAATCAAACTCAAGATAAAGCTGGTGCCTGGTCTGATCTATCTTTTTCCCCTCTAGCTAGGCTCCACTCCCCAGCTTTTCTCCTCCTTTCTTTCGCTTGACATAAAGCCCAAAAGGAGGAGAAGCCTTTTACAGTTGCATCCTACTGCTACTACTGGTACTATCTTCCCTTGGAGATCATTCTCTTCTTCTTCTTTTCACCTCTATGTCCCTCTTGTTATCTTGAAGAGAGAGATCTCGGTGAATCAAACGAGAGGAAGCAAAGCAAAGGAAAAGGTTGGTAGGGGATCTGAATTGTAATCCAGTCTCTGGAACGACAGAGCCAAATTGGAGTAGATGGAAGAAGATCAAGAAAGGTGGCAAGCAAGAACAAAAGGGAGGATCGTAAAGCTGCTACTGCCCTATAATAATTAGTTAATTATTACAGGGAGAATCGAATCTCAAGAGAGAAAGGGAAAAGGGGGAAGAGGAGGATTAGGACAACAGAGAGGGTGACGGTAATGATTGGTTGATCTGTTCTCCAATGGGGATCACCAATTAGCAGCGGCCAAGGCAAGAGACAAGCAACAATTAACATCTGCTTTTGCATTGCAGCACTCAACAACAACAAAAGAAGAGATAAGAGACAGAAAAAAATCGTTTTTTTTTTTTTTGCTTTCTGTTTCTTTGTTCAAGAAGCCATGGAGAGTGTGACGCTACTAGGATACGGAAAGAAAGACTGACCTTGGTAGGGAGGAAGGAGGCCTTGAAGAACGCGAATCTGGACGGGGATCTGGGCGACGACGGCGCCGACAGCGCCTGCAGCAGCGGCATCCTCTTCTTGGCCAGCATCGGCGCCGAGGGCGGGGTCACGGCGGCGGCGGCCTCCGGACCGACCTGCTGCTGCGGCTGCGGCGAGGGCTTGGTGCGGCAGTGGAGGGCGGGCGTGGAGGGGATGCCGGAGAAGAATCCTCCGAGCTTGCCGGGCGTCCGGGGGCTGGGCGCGTCGTGTGGGCGGCGCTTGGTGGCGTCGTGGTCGTCTCGGCGGACGGACGTGCACAGTGCCCTCCGCCACCCCGTCCCCATCGTTCCTCTTCTTCTTCTTGATCTTGATCTCTCTCTGCCGCTGATGTGTCTGCTCGTAAAGAAGAAAAGGAGCAAGTGGTGCTTGCTACTTATTTCACACTCCTCTTCCTCCTATCATCATGTATGTATGTATCACATCACATGGCAAGGCTCTCTCAATCTCCTCTCTTCTCTTGGTTTGGTTTTGTACACCATCACCAATTCACCATGTTTGTTAGTAGTACTCCAGCCAATACCAGTACTAGTTTATCATAAAAATTTATCTGAGCGAGAGCAAAGGAGAATTGAGCAATTATTACGGGCTTACTTGCCAGGGCCCTCCTATTTATTGTTTTAAATTCTTCCGCTCTTCTTTTTTTTTTCTCCTCTATCAGTTCTATGTTCATCAGAGCTGGCTAAATAGACAGCACAGCCACACGGTCCATTCTGCCCGCAAACTAAATGGGCCATGTCGTGCCGGTTAGGCAGCCCAGACACGGTCCAACGGCTTTTCGGGCTTTGCCGTGCCAACCTAAGTCCGTTTAACCCAACGGGCTAATTCTGATCCACTTAGCCCGTTAGGCTTGAAAATTCAAAAAAATAGAAAAATCCAAAAAATCATAAAAATGTATAGAATTCAAAAATACATATAAAAATTGTAAAAAATGAGATAAGCATATTGAAAATGTAATAGAATTTTATTAATGTTCAAATAGCTGGCTCGTTAAAACATTTGTCATTTAGCTCATAAGACATAAAAATTGAAAAACATGTAAAACAATCCTAGAAAATATATATTTTTAAAAAACCAATATATATATATATATATATATATATACACTTATAAAATGAACTATATAAAATTTAAAAACTACAAAATAAAACCATATAAGTATTAAAAATGGAAACAAAATCATATAAATGAAAATAAAATCATACATGTATATTAAAAGCGATTGTCGTCTAACAGATGCCGTCTTGAGTGCGTGAGGTCGTCTTGTCTTGTCTTAAGTTTACCATCGTCTTGGGATGGCGGCCAAGCACTACTTGAGCTATCGTCTTGTGTCGGCCTACCAAAGTGAACAGTCTTGGCGTCGTCTTGCGTTCTGGTCGAGCCAAGAAGCGATGTCGTGCCTCGGGCAGACCAGTGAAGAGGCGGCCAGTGAACGATATGGGCCATGCAGGTGGGTCGGCCAAGAAGATGTCGTGCCTCGGACCGACCCAGTAGGCCAGCTCTAATATTTTCCTTGGGTAAGTGGGGTATTTCATGTTGTATTTGGTTGGTGTCACAATTTACCACAAATAAAAGTTAGCCAGGGTATTGCTATAACGTGGCACTCCTTCCTCCCTCCCCTCATCTTTTCTTCTTTCAACTTCAAACTTTCAAACTGTATTCGTGAACTTTCAACCAAACAATTTTCGACTCAAAGACCTTTCAACCAAACAATTTTCGACTCAAAGACCTTTCAACCAAATCTGAAGTGCTTTCAAGTCCAACAACTTTCAACTCAATGCCCTTTCAACCAATCAATTGGAACTTTCTGTTAGACAAATATGGCATGCATGCCGGGCCGCACGCTTTCCATCCTCCTGGCATTGTTTCTATAAACAGGATTGGAAGGATACGCGTGTGTCCGCCTATATATATGTACCCTTGTGTTACATCTAATCCATTGCGTGATTAAGCCCAAATCCTCGCTTTCATGGTATCATGAGGCGTCGCTCCGCGACCTACCCTTCCGCAAACCCTAACCCTAGACAACCCGGCCGCGCGCAGCTGCCGCCATCCATGGCGAGCCCGAAACTCCTCCGCCGCCAGACGCCGCTGGCCGAGGTCGCTCTTGCCCACCGCGACGCCGATGCCGCCGCCGCTGCAAGATCGAAAGCAGAGGCCGCCGCCGCCGCCGCCACGCCGTCGTCGCGTGCCGAGGTCGTCGCCGCCAACATGCCAATGATGCATTGCCGCCGCCTGCGCATCAAGTAGGAGGCCGCCGCCGTCGCGCCGCCACAGACGCCATGGCCGAGGCCGCCGCCATCCACCGCGACGCTGGTGCCGCCGCCGCAAGACGAAAGGCGAGGCCGCCGCCCGTCGCGGCCGAGGCGCGCCTCGCCACCGCCGCGCCAGAGGCATCTCTGCGGAGGCCCACTGTCTGTTGGCACCGCCGCACCTGGCGCCCTCGGCACCCGGCGCCCGCCCATCCGGTGATCGACGCGATCGAGACACGGCTCGTGCCACGCCTTCTCCGGCCGCCGCGATCGCCTCCTCCACGCAGCAGCGTCTGGCGTCATCAACATCCGAGCACTTGTTCTGTCGTCCTCGACCTCGCCTCGTCGGCGTTCACCAAGTGGCGCGGCCTCTTCCTTATCACCACAGGCAAGTATGCCTTGTCGGATCACGTGCTTTCGCCGACGCCTGTGTACCCGATGTCCCTTCGTGGTCTGCGCATGGATTGCCTTGTCCTCTCTTGGTCGTTCGGCACCATCGGTGCGAACTCCATGAGATCGATATCTGACCCGCCTCCACCGCGACGCCACGTTTATCGGCCTCGAACAGCGAGTTCGCCGGCAACAAGGAGACGTCGCGACTCTACCTCGGCGCCGAAGTTCCGCAACCGCGCGCAAGGTGATCTCTCCATCTCCGATTATTGTCGCAAATTGAAGGCCATGGCGGACGCTCTCGGCGATCTCGGTGAGCCCGTGCACGATCGCACACTCGTCCTGTCCATCTTGCGTGGGCTCAACGCGAAGTTCTCCTACATGGCGGCGCTCCTCAAGCGGCAGAAGCCGTTTCCGTCATTCATCGATGTCCGTTCCGATCTGCTGTTGGAAGAGCTCACCATGGGGCCCCGCTCGTCGACTCCTTCCACGGCCCTCGTCGCCACCGCGCCCGCCACACCCCGGGGCTCCGTCCCTGGCGCACCCTTGGGTGGGGGTGGTGGCGGTAACGCAACTCCTCCCGCCGCCGCCGCCCGCAGCGGCGGCAAAAGCGGCCACAATGCAGCGGCTCCACGGCACCCCTAGTCGCCCCGCTCCTCCGCCAACACAGGCGCCCCCGCCACCACCCACGGTCTACAACCCGTGGGCGGAACTATTCAATCGTAGCCGCCCGGCTTCACCGCGCCAAGTGCGGCATGTGCCCACCTCGGCGCCAGGTGCCGCGCCACCAGAGGCGCGCCCACTCTTGCGTGCGCGGCACACACCTCGGAACTTCGCGCAGCCATGTTACTGCTGATTACGTGCCCCCAGCGTGGTACCCGGGCTCGGTGCTCCCGTCGCTCCGGCGGCACCATGGCCCATGCCGGCCCCAATGGCGCCTCTGATCGGAAGTTATTAACGCGTTCAAAGACGATGACCCTCGCAGCCCCACCGACGACGGACTGGTACATGGACTCGGGTGCCTCCTCCCATATGACATCCGACACCGGTACTCTCTCCCGTTCTCTCCCACCTACTACATCTACTCCTTCATCTATCGTTGTAGGTGACGGGTCACTGCTACCTGTTGTCTCCACAGGCTCTACTTGTTTGGTTCCTTAACCTTAACAATGTCCTTGTCACTCCTAAATTGATTAAGAATCTTATTTCTGTGCGCCAATTCACTCTCGATAACTCCGTTTACATCGAGTTTGACCCTTTGGCCTCTCTGTGAAGGACCTCACCTCCAGGAACGAGATCGTCAGGTGCAATAGCTCCGGGCCGCTTTACCCGTTGCACCTTCCGGCATCGGCGCCTCGCTTCACCGCTCTTTTCGCCGACGCCTCCTCGCTTTGGCATCAACGCCTCGGTCACCTCGGTCATGCGGCTCTTTCTAGGCTTGCTAGTGCTTCTGCTATTTCCTGTAATAAAAACACCAGTAGCCCTATCTGTCATGCTTGCCAGCTAGGACGCCATGTGCGCTTACCTTTTGGTACTTCCCAGTCGCGTGCTCTCAAGATTTTTGATTTAATTCACTGTGATCTTATCTTTGGACATCTCCTGTTCCTAGTGTGTCCGGTTACAAGTATTATCTTGTCATTCTTGATGATTACTCGCATTACCTATGGACGTTTCCATTGCGCCTTAAGTCCGATACTTTTGCAACCATCTCCCATTTTTTCTCTTATGTTGCAACCCAGTTCGGCACCACCATCAAATGCGTCCAAAGCGACAACGGGCGTGAGTTTGACAACTCAAATAAGACGCTCCTTCTTTCTCACCCATGGCGTTGCTCTTCGCATGTCCTGTCCATACACCTCCCAAACAGAGCAGCAAGGCGAACGCATTATTCGCTCCACCAACAATGTTGTTCGCTCTCTTATGTTTCAAAGTAGTCTTCCTTCCTCCTATTGGGTTGGCGCTACACACCGCCACTTATCTCCTCAACCGCCAACCCTCCAAGACCCTGAATTTTGCCACGCCGTTCTTTGCCCTCTACGGAGTCCATCCCTCCTACTCGCACCTACGGGTTTTTGGGTGTAAGTGCTACCCCAATCTTTTCGCCACCACACCTCACAAGCTTGCTCCTCGCTCCACCTTGTGTGTGTTCCTTGGCTACCCGTCGGAGCACAAGGGTTATCGATGCCTCGACCTCGCCACAAATCGAGTCATCATCTCCCGCCATGTCACCTTCGATGAGTCATCTTTTCCGTTCGCTGAATGTGACACCCCTGTCCCCTCCACTAACCTTGATTTTTTGATGGAGTTTGACTATGCACCAGCGCCCATTGGGCCCGTGCATCTTGCAGGTACCGGCAGTCCACTTGGCGCCCCTGTCGCATCCACCGTGCCCGCGCCCCCTGGCCGTGCGCCTGCCAGCAGCGTCTCACCGATGCGATCGGTCCAGGCCATGTCATGCGCACCCGTGGACCACGACGCCTCGTCACCTGGTGCGCCTGGTTCCCCACCGACCACTGCTCCACTGGCTCCCCCTGCGGCTGTGGTAGCCCCGTGTGCTCCAGCCCGCAGTCCCACAAAGATCGGCCTCCCCGGTATGTGGTAGCACCGTATGCTCCACCGCCGGTCTGTCTGCGGCGCCTCCCGCCCGTGGTCAGGGCGGCCGGCTCTGCTGCGGGTCTCCCTCCTGGCGCCGTGCCCATACCCCCTATGACCAACAGCCACACTATGGTCACACGGGTAGCGTGGCTTCGGCGCGTGGGCGAACTCAACTCATCTTGCCGCCCTCTCGCCAGTCCCCACGACTTATCGTGGCGCCCCTGCGGACCCCAACTAGCGACAGGCTATGGACGAGGAGTTTCTGGCTCTCCAGTCCAACAACACTTGGACACTTGTTCCCCGACCGCCCAATGCAAACATCGTTACTGGCAAGTGGATATTTCGGCACAAGCTCAACTCTGATGGCACCCTCGATCGCTACAAGGCCCGTTGGGTTCTCCGGGGTTTCACTCAGCGACCGGGTGTTGACTTTGATGAGACTTTCATCCAGTTGTGAAGCCCGCCATCGCGCATGATCCTCACTTTGGCACTCTCCCAGATCGCTTTGTTCATCACCGGGCGTGAAAAATCGTTTCTTCATGGGACCTTGACTGAGACCGTTTACTGCTCACAGCCATCTGGTTTTGTTGATTCTTCCAAGCCAGAGTTTGTCTGCCGCCTCAACAGGTCTCTCTATGGTCTGAAATAGGCGCCTCGTGCATGGTATAGCCTCTTCGCCTCCTACCTGCTGCAGCTTGGTTTTGTTGAAGCCAAGTCCGATACTTCACTGTTCATCTACCGCCGTGAGGGTGAGACGGTTTACTTGCTTCTCTATGTTGACGACATTGTGCTTACTGCCTCCTCCACCAGCGTTCTCCGCCGCACCATTGACGCACTGCAGCGTGAGTTCCCGATGACGGACCTTGGCCCTTTGGAGCATTTTCTCGGCATCTCTGTCACTCGCAGTTCGGGTACCATTTTTCTCTCTCAGCGGCAGTACACTCTTGAGATCTTGGACCGTGCAGGCATGACTGCCTGCAAGCCGTGTAGCACTCCATTTGACACTCAGTCCAAGGTCTCGTCTGATGGCGCTCCCGTTGAGGACGCGACCTTCTACCGGAGTTTGGCTGGCGCTCTCCAGTACCTCACATTCACGAGACCTGACATTGCTTATGCCGTCCAGCAGGTCTGTCTCTACATGCACGATCCCAGGGAGCTGCACCTTGCTGCGGTTAAGCGCATTTTGCGCTACTTGCGCGGCACCGTTGACTACGGCCTTCGTCTTCACCGCGCCCCCGTGTCCGACTTGGTGGTCTACTCCGACGCCGACTGGGCGGGTTGTCCCGATACGCGTAAGTCCACCTCGGGCTATGCTGTGTTTCTGGGCGACAACCTCGTCTCCTGGTCCTCCAAGCGCCAACACACGGTATCGCGTTCGAGTGCGGAGGCCGAATACCGGGCGGTGGCCAATGCCGTGGCCGAAGCCTCCTGCTCGCCAATCGCTATCTGAGAGCTCTATAGTCCCCTCCGCCGAGCCACTCTCGTTTACTGTGACAACGTAAGTGCCGTCTACCTCTCGACAAACCCGGTGCAACATCAACGCACCAAACATGTTGAGATTGACTTGCATTTCGTCCGGGAACGCGTTGCTCTTGGCGAGGTTCGGGTTCTTCATGTTCCGACGAGCTCCCAGTATGCGGACATCTTCACCAAGGGCCTTCCTACCACTGTCTTCACCGAGTTCCGTTCGAGTTTGCACGTCTCGAAGGGCACCGACGATCAAACTGCGGGGTGTTAGACAAATATGGCATGCACGTCGGGCCGCACGCTTTCCATCCTCCTGGCATTGTTTCTATAAACAGGATTGGAAGGATACGCGTGTGTCTGGCCTATATATATGTACCCTTGTGTTACATCTAATCCATTGCGTGATTAAGCCCAAATCCTACGCTTTCACTTTCAACTCCAAGATTTGGGAAGTTTTCGCTCGAATATCAAACTTCCTACTCAGATCTAAAGAACTTTCCACTAAAAAAATTCAAAATACATTCAAATAGGCACTTTGAGATTTTACCCAGGCAACACAAATGACTTTCAATATATATGTGTGGCTGCCCTGCAGTACATTGCTCCCACGGTCACCTATTTCCCTCTAGTCTGAATCAAAGAGTGTACATCTGTCACCTCTTCCAGCTCCTTCATCTCCCTCCGTTAAGGTGCACAGATGAAAAACACATGAATAAAAAAGAAATTGACGTGTAAAACATATGATTGGAAAACACAGAAAAATTGTAAGAAATGTGGTTTGGATAGGCATAAGAAAATCGTAGGAATTTATTCAGGAAACTCGGGAGTGTATAAATAAACCACAGTGGTTTAGCATTCAACAAATTTTCCATTTTTAGTTGCCATTGACAGGTGGGCCAAATACACCATGGGTCCCACAATTAGTGAAGAAACTTGGGCTTCATGTTTATCCCCTTCCCATCGAGATCTCATCCGGTCTCCATCTCCCGCACTATTCCCTCAAACCGAACCACACAGATTCATCATCCATTTCGCCATTGCTTCCACAATCTCACGCGTAAGCCCAGCCTTAGGGGCTTTGCTGCAACAATCATGGATAGTGGAAGGTGTTCTCGTCATGGGGCGGCATCACAAACGGCGTTCCGCCCCTTCCTTCACCGGGCGATGGAACAAGGCGCCGGCGCTGGTATGTAGCACCGGCGAGCGGCTCTCGAGTCTTGCAGATCTGGCTTCGTCTGTGTATGGAGCATGGTGCGTCGTCAGCCTCGATGCCACGCGAAAGAGCGGAAAAATGAGGTATCAGCGACATTGTCAAGAGTCTCGATCCAAGTCTTAAGACTTCATCGCATCTTAGTATCATTACCATTTTAGTAAAAAAAAATTACGATCACAAAGAAAATTTACATACCATTCTACTTGATTCTAGTAATTGATTATTAAAAAATTAGAATCTTTCGTTTTCACAATATTTTTTTTTAAAAAAGCTTTTGAATTATAATTTAAATCATGACGTTGTAATATGTACACAAAAATATGTATTATATAGCCAACTTGTGTTAATTATTATATCACGATGATAACCTAGGCAACAATAAATCTAATTAGGTGTCAAATGACTAAATAAATGCTAAAATCGCAATCAAAAGATAGGGTAGATTGAGAAAATATACTATTTGGTAGAATCAAATAGGATCTTATATTCTACGATTCGATTCTAGAATACGATCCTATCGAAGCATATCCGATCCGATTCGATATCTCTATTCTGACAACCTCATGTATAAGTGCATATTTAGAATTCAGTGAAATTCAAGTAAAATCAACGGAAGTGAATTCCTATCCCGTGAAATTCCCAAGGCCATTCCTAGTTGCAAACAAGTGTACAGTGCACATTCCTATGGATTTGGGAATCCTACGATTTTTCCTGTGAAAATTCTTTGAACAATCCGTAATTTACGAAAATAATTTAACAAAAAAATAACCGTATATGGTAGATTAATTATATATTTTGCAAGCGGAAGGAGAGAGGGAGGGAGGAGGCTGCACGTAGGGAAAAAAGACGTGCTCTCACCTCACATCGTTTTTTTATTTAACTTATTTTTTATTTAATTTTATTATTAACCTCTCACCAAATTTATTTCTAAATCTGACTATTTTGGTCATACCATCACCTGTAGCGTGACAAGATAATACCACCACACGCTGAATAAGTCTAACTAAATAACTCTTTTGGTCATACCACCACCCGTGGCGTGATCAAACAATACTAGCACGCTGCTGATGGTGGAGTGACAGGATTTGACCATGCCATGTTGACTGACGTGGCAGTGTTGTTTTGGTGGCGTGGGCAAAAGGGTTATATTTAGAAATAAAGTTGGTAAGTAGTTAGTAATTAAATTAAATTAAAAATAGGTTAAATAAAAAAAAAGTTCCCTCGCCTCAGCTGCAGTGTGTGTATGTGTCGCTCATCTCGATCGAAAAATGCAAGGAATAGCATCGCATTCTCCCTCGGCCCCTTTGTCGTGCATTCCTGAGGGCTTGTTTGGAAGTAAAGGGCAGGAAAACTAGGGGGCAAAATCTTTGGAGGGGATTTTACGGGCACATGAATTCCCCCTCAACCCTAAGGGGAAATCTTCCTGCTCCGAAATAAAATATATGTTGCCGTTTGAGAACAACAGGGATAATAATCCCCGCCATGAAAAAAAAATAAAAAAATTCAGAAACAACACACAACTAAACAAAATTTTGGACTACAGAAAACTGCAATTGTTACAAATACACGATCACTGACAATACAAACTGGGACTAACAAGCCGTACTTGTTGGGTGCAAAGAAATAATCACCCAAATACAACCTAAAGCTATAATGAATACAAATAAACCATATGGATTTGTATTGACAACTACTACCTGCTCAATTGAACAATCTTGGCTACTTTGACTGCACTTAGCTCTATAAGTTAACATCTTTCCTCCCTGTAAGACTAAGTTAATGTGAAAACTTGCCCAAAGCAATCACTAACTGACTGAAGTGTAGTAACTTTTTGTCGGGATTTTGTCCAAGTCAAACATTTCCATGAATAATGTTGTTAATGTTTCCACCAGAGAGGCTTCTTGCTAAACACTTTCTCCTTTCAACGCCTTCTGCACTAGCTTCAGAGTCTCTATCACCTAAAAGCATTATGAAAAAAGATTATGTGCTATAGAATCTTGACAACAAAAAACATGTCCAGAACATTCAACAAAAAGTGCAGGACTGATATCAGGAAAATTTATGGAGTAATTGTCCTACCCCAGGGTAATGCTTCAAAACAGGAGAAAAAGTATTGGGTCGTATCAAGATTCCAGATTTCACATTTTGGTTTGGATAGAACGCAAAACCAGTATCATGTGAGTTTCTCTAAGAGAAATGGGTGGAGAAAATTGCAATTTTTTACATTAGCTTCTTATGAATGGAGCAAGCTGCAGATGCCATTTGGCACCAAAAAAAATGCACATAGGATTCAAATTCCTGTCCGCATCAAGAAGCTCCCAAGCTCATTGATCTTCATGAACTACACAATCACCACAAATTCCTCAAACAAAGCCCTAACTCTGAGCTAAGATTTGTAGCTCCAACACACGCTACTACCTACCACCCCAGAATAATTATAAACGAGAAGCACAAGAATCCTAGCCATGGCTCATCTAACCGAACCCACAAACAAATCTGCCATTTATCCGCAAGAAATGCCAAAATAAACACAGATCTACACTCTACGTCTCTACTGCTACTTGAAGACTGCAAGTTCCGCACAAATTAAGAAAAAGCGCAGCTTGGTCGGCGTCAAACCCTAAGGGCCGCGCCGCCGCCGCAGCGTGTCCGGGGAGGTGCTGACCTTGAGGAGGAGGGACGGAGGGATCTGCGGCGGTGGATGAAGGAGAGGCAGCGCTCGAATGGAACCCGGCTTCTTGAGAACTCGAGATCAAAAGCCTGCATCTGCGTGTGAGGAACCGTGGATGTGACGGTCGGGAGCGAGACGAGGAGAAATTCCTGACGTGGGGCGACGTTGTTTTTCTCCCCCATGGGTTAGGACGGGTTGGAGCAAAATTTCCCCGTCCCTGGTGTCCCCAAACAGACCTACAGGACTGACTGGAAAAATCTACCACGAGAAGAATTTTTTTAGAATTGGGTCGGGATCCCGGCCGAGATTAGCACTCCCAAACAAGTCCTGAGAGAGCACGTGCATCCTCAAGTGTTTTCCATGGACAGCTCACTTCTTTGGATGGAGGCCAGGCCGGCGTTGGGCTATGTGAATGGAGTCAGCGGCAATATAGGGATTTCATAATTTTAATTGTAAAAATACAAAAAAAAAAGGAAAATGGAATAACACCAAGACAGCAAAAGAAGAAACAATAGTATCTTTGAGTCGTATTAAAGTGTACCAACTCTTTCACCAGTAGAGTAGTGCTATATACACCAGTCCAGTCACAGATACATGAGATACATGTTGTTTTGTGATGTGCGCAATCAAAATTTTAAAAACATTGAATGTCGATATGTGTAGATTTGTTTTGAAAAATACTTTCATAATATTATAATTTTATTGTGTTTTATAAATATATTATAATATAAATTAGTAGTCAAAATTACGTTTCGGGAACCGTTGATGTCTAAAACAACATGCATCTGTGACTGGAGGGAGTAGTTAAACTGGTCTTCTTTCAGTGCTACTCCCTCCGGTTCAAAAAGAAGTCGTTTTGGAATGCGTGTAGTCAAATTTTAGAAACTTTAGTGGTTGATACCTTTTTAAATATTTAGATTATATATATAAAAATCATGTCTAGATTCACATCGAAAAGTACTTTCATAATATTATAATTTTTAGGGACCATGTCGATGTCCAAAACGACTTATTTTTGTGAACCGGAGGGGTAGGATCCAAGCTGGCATGGCACTGTTCCAAATTAAGCTTCTCATGCGTCTGCGCTATTTCTTTCCTGTCTCGTTGTGCCTACACACATGCATATACCGTACTACGTATTTGTAGTAGTTGATGGGTGCACAATAGATACATAGCATAGGCAGTCACTTCACTGTAACTAGAGATGTCGCAACATGGCAGACGAGCGATTGCCATGAAATGCCATATTTTTTTGCCCTCATGCTCCTACTCTTTCTTTTTATTTTATCTGTTTAGAGCATCTATAATAGTGCTAAGAGAAGAGAGTGTACTTAATCTAATAAAAAAAATAAGTTTTTCAATTGATTGTTTCTTGAGCTTATATCAAGATTTTAATTGCTACCCACAAAACAAGTTTTTAGATAACAAGCAAGTCTCCAATAGATATTTTGTTATTTCCTGTTTTTTCATCTAGAAACAAACTCGTATTCTCTCCTCACTAACTCTCCTCTATATCACTTAAATACTGATGTATTTATTTCTTAGTAACAAATGATATGAACTATTATAGATGCTCTAAATTTGACGATTCGTCGGTATTTGGATCCATCGATCCTTCCGTCATACCTGAATGGTTACCCACGTCCATCCATGACAGTAAAGCTTCACCATTCCTTAGTGGAAGTGCTCCGGTCGGAACTACCTACGGATACTGACAGTAATTGGTGATCAATGAATAATTGTAAGTTTATTCCAAAGTGTCGGGATTCTTGATTATTATTATTTTTCTTATACGCAGTACATAATTGGTTGGTGTAGTCAAGACTCGCAGTCACGTGTGACAGGTTCAAATTCCAAAAAACAAAAAATAGTGCACGATACCCAAAAAATAGTGCACGATACACAAAAAAAAATTGGAGGATTTTCCAACGTCTCATACAGACGCCAATGAGATTGATGGCGGTCATCAAAGAAGATACTTGGGCATAAGCACAGAGTAGGGCAATCAAGCTGCAGACCTATCTGCGAGATAGAGATGATACTCACATTAGCGCGCTAACTTAGGAGGGGGTAATCCCTGTAAATAGTTTGTGTGTGTGTCTTTCTCTCTTTGTTTTTTGGTGGTGGTGGTGGGGGGTTTGAACCCCCTTCTGTTTTGTAAACTTCCCTTTTTTTAATGCAATAACGACACTCTTGCGTTTCCTCGAAAAAGAAAAAGGATTTGCATCCTCTACCATTCCATTTGGAATGTCATAGGTCAACAGTTTCACAGGGTGAATCTTGCAGGCGAGTTTTTGGTTAAATTGGTGAGTTTTCGTTTGGTATTTATAGAAATAGCAGTGTGCAAACGGTATTTACAAAAATAGCGTCATCTTAAATCTGACTACGTTGTATGGTAGGGCCTCCTCATTACCACGTCGTTTACTCAAGACTGCAGGCGTCTGATGAGTTTTTTGTTTTTTATTAAGAAAAAGCTCATCTGAAGTGTTTTTATACACACACACACACACACACACACACACACACACACACACACACACACATATATATATATATATATATATATATATATATATATATATATATATATATATATATATTTTAAAAAAACTGCTGTTGCAGTAGCCATCTTGACAACGCACTATAGCATTTTTTTCTTTTAAAAAAAAATCATTTAAATATACTTTTTGTATGAATTTTTAAATATAGCAAATGAGCTCCAAAAATTATGAATTTTTTTGTGGAGCCTTCTGACACAGTGTACTTGCTTGTGTAATGTTTTTAATAATTTTAACTATTCTGAATTTTTCTCGAAAATTCATTTAAGTATACTGTTTGTAGGAATTGTTTAATATAGAAAATGAGGTCCAAACATTATGATTTTTTTAAAGGCTCCTTATACAGTGGACTTTATTGTGTAATATTTTTAGAATTTCATTCACCGACATAAATAATACTACCTTATTTTTTGTCAGAAGTAATCATCAGTCATCGTACCATTGGGCGACTTACACCTAGTTGCCCAACCATTGGGTGACTGCACATAGTCGCCCAACCACAGAGCGCCAAGCGTTAGAGTCGCCTGGTAGTTGAGCGACTTTACTAAGTCGCCCAGTGGTTCAATGGCTTATTTAAAATCGCCCAACCACTGGGCGATTTTAAGTAGAACCTCTGCTATTTAATAAAATTCGATTGGAATAATTATATTGGAATAAATGTTACATTTTGTAGGTATTACATTTAGGAAATCCTATTGTAGGATGTTATTTTATTTTGAAATAAAAGGGTGGTGACAAGGTTGGTTGGTCCGTTTGTGATTTTCGCAGAATCTGAAGGGTACGAAATTTGTGAGACTCGCAATAATATTTTGTGATCGTCGTATGTTGTTCTAGTGCGCTAAATTTCTGTAGAATTTTGTGAGGACAATGGAGGTAGCAATGATTCGTAAGTACGAAGGTAAGTGATATTGCGATGCGCTAGGAAATTCATACATGGTGAACTTTGGAGAAATAGTGCAACGATAACAATACGACATTTGATCCTACAAGGGGTTACATGGCAAGCAGGCTAACGAACCAAGAACGGACATATGGACGAAGAGGGTCGGACTACTGCGTGGACCAAGGCCATTTGCCCTTCCTTGCGAGCTCAGCGTTGTACTCCTCGCCGGCCGCCTTGGCCTCGGCCACCAATTCCTTCTTTTTCTCGCGCTCCCTCTTGCGAGCCTCACAGTCCCTGCACCTGCACGCCTCTAGATGGGCCTGTGTCTCCCGTCGGATACGGTGGTTGTGCTCTTCGGTGCGGCGCTCCTCCTCCCTCCTCTCGCGGTCCCTGTTGGCACCCACTCCTCGCAGTCGAGAGTCTACTAGTCGTGTGGGTGGATCTCTAGGTCGATCCACTTGCGATAGCCACATAGCAGATCCGGGGACTGCGGGTAGACGAGAGAGGTTGTTAGTACGGACTTTGAAAGAGAAATGGTAGGGGAACATACTGCTACCTGTCCTTACTGGCTGCCGATAGCATCTCGTGTCCCAACGACGGTCACGATAGTCGCTGGAGTAGTTCGCGTAAACCCAGTAACGCATGCCCAGGCTTAGCCGGTGCTTGGACTTCAAGAACTTGCATCTGTCCCTACACCAACAGAGGGGCGGCGTCTCCCCCTCGGGCTGGAGTTGCGGCGAACACTCGGTTGGGATGTTGTGGTAGAGGTTGCTGCTATGGGGGACGGCGTCATTGCGAGGAGGTGGCCTCTTGGCACGCTCCCTTTGTTCCTCCTGGGCCGCATACTCTCTTTGCATTTCGCGGACCTCCTCCCAGTGCTTGTCCATCTGAGCGAGATTGTGTTAAAGTCCGGATCACGAGAGAACTTCGGCGTGGAAGGGTAGTACTTATATCTTAGCGGCGTATACAAGCGTGTTGAATTGTAATTCAGTTGAAGGGAATTCGTGTCCGTAAGATAGCCTCGTCGGGTCACGTCATCCTGAAAGGCTACCTCGTCGGGTCACGTTGTCTTGAAAGGCTACCTCGGTGGGTCACGTCGTCCTGAAAAGTTGGCTCGTCGGGTCATGTCGTCCTGAAAAGCTATCTCGTCGGGTCACGTCCTGTTTTGCAGAGAGTGGTCATATCTTGCTTTGCAGAGAGTGGTCACGTCCTGCTTTACAGAGAGTGGTCACGTGGTGCGCTGCCGAGCGAGGTCATGTCGTGCATTGCAAGTAAGACAAGAGATTGACACTTCAAATAAAGTTAAAATTTACAATTACGATACAATTAGTTTCATAGTGCTTACAACAAGCAAAGTACTGACTGAAGTATAAGCTACAACATGCTGAAGTACAAGTTGGTGTTCCTACGTGTCGGTAGGCGCCTTGCAAGTTCTCGCAGTGTGGCCTTTTTGGCGGCAGCGGCCGCAACGTGTACTCGCCGCTCCAGCTTCCCTTTCATCCATATCGTTCCTAATGCGGCGACTCTGCCGATGGCCCTTCCCCCCCTTCAACAGGTCTAGATCCGGAATCCAAGTCCTCTGTGCAATATCCAACGTGGCAAAGTTGCCCACAACACTGAAGCCTCTTAGCTCGCCGCACCACGCCTGCTGCACCCTCTCCTTCATGAAGTACTCCGATATGAAGTTCGATGGGTCCATGTGGATGGTCCCACATGCGGCGAGGACATGAGAGCATGGCTTGTGAAGGAGCTTTAGCTTGTTGCATGTATAGCTAGGTTCATTCACATGGTCTCCAAGGCATACCTCGTGGGTAACAAGAGACCGAGCCGTCCCAAATCCGGCTCTGTCTCGAAGGACCACGTCTAATCGATGCTCCGTATTGCCCATTACGAAGACCATGTGCGACTGAGCCTTCTCAGTCTTGGCCTACATGTACGCTGTAATCTTCGAGCAGTACGGTGTATGTGGGTTGGCTGCATGAAGTGCCGCATTTGCATGCCTTTCCCTGAAATATCCGATTTATACCGTGCAGAACGCCTTCCACGATGGTGACGAAAGACTAAGAACTGAGGCCCCTAATAACTCAGTTGTACACCTCTGCAAGGTTAGTGGTCATTATGCAGTACCTTACACCGTCCATGTCGTGCAGCATGGACCACTTCTCCAATGGCTCGGCCTCAATCCAATGAGAGAAGCACCTGATGTCCCTCGAGGTCCTCTGCATCAAATGGGGAGTGTCCAGCTCCCCGCAGTGGTATGAGGCGTTCGTGCTGCGCCGCCCAAGGAATGAGCGGACGCTTGTTCCTCTCGATGACATGCTTCCTGGTGTGCTCGTCCAACATCTCCCACAATGCATCAAATTTACGCTACTAGTTCTGCATAGGAAGCCTCTTGAACAGCTTCATCAACAATTGCTGCCTAAACTATTTGAAGAAGTTGGCCCCCAGATGGCGAATGCACCATTTGTTCCTCATGTCTGCCCAAGGGAACGACTCATCGGGGTCTTGCTGAAGTTTTCGAATGGCCTTCATCATCCCGGGGTGGCGATCATGGATTATGCAGACATCAGGACGTGTCCTAACTACTCCCTTCTTCAGATGTCGAAGGAACCAGAACCAACTGTTGAAATTCTCACTTTCGACAAAAGCGATGGCTAACGACAGAATCTAATTGTTGCCATCAACGCCAATTGATGTCAGGATCATGCCCTTGTATTTCCTAGTTAGAAACGTCCCGTCCACTGAGATCACAGGCAACATGTGTCTGAATGCATCGATGCAGGGACAGAATGCTAAGAAGGCCCTCTGCAAAACCATAAAACCTAACGGCGGTCTTTTGGATGGTTTGTCCTTCACAGCAATGTATGTGCCCGGGTTCCTGTCCTGTAGCACCTAGAGCATACAAGGAAGGTTGTCGTAAGACTCCTCGAAAGAATCAAATGTCCTTTCCAAAGCCTTCTACTTAGCACGCCATGTCTTCGTATAGCTAATCTTGTACTTGAATTTCTGCTCGATAGCCATCATGATGTGCTTAGCCTCCAGGTCCGTTTTATTCACTATCTCTCTGTACATCACATTGGCTATGAAGGTGGACGTCAGGTTGCGATGTCTCGGCAAAACACTACTGAGCAAGCAGGAGTGCGCCTCCACCTTGGAGACAATCGGTGAGTCTCAGACTTGGGTCTTCGTGCGTGTACACGCCAAGGACACCGACACCTCGCCAGAAACCACGATGTCTTCGCTCCTAGCTTTGATTTGAGTACACAAAATGACTGCTGCATGGACAAGGCCCGTAGCTTAATGGCATCCTGTAGTGATCCCTTATCAGCAAACATTGCACGAAGCCGAACCTCTGTCCCATGGTACTCTCACAGTGATTCGTACTCGTCATGCACAGTAAGACCCTCAATGTCCACCCTAATCCATTCCTGTGGGATGGGACCTTCGTCCACCTTAGAAGAGTCATCACCATCCTCTTCTAAAGCTTCATCCTCGGCCCAAGCTGTCAAATCATCGATCTCCATCTAACGCACTATGCTGTCGAAGACCCCCTACTGGCCACCCGCTACGCCACCCACAGCACCTCCTCTGTCGCCCCACACCGTCCCACAGGTCGCGCCCTGTCGTCCCTCGCTTGGGCTTAGAAGCACGGGGTGCCTAGGCCGGGGCCCAGATAGGGAAAGGCACTCAGGAGCCCTGCTGATCCGTGCTCCCAAGGGGGTTGTCTCTACTTGTGTCTGTGTGACCACTGGGGGTCCGCTAAGCTGTGACCTAGAGAGGACCTCAACGGGTGCGGGTTCAGCTGCTCCCCTGACCTCCTCAGGTGGATCCGTGAAGAAGGCTTCCACATCCTCGTGCGGGGAGAGCTCAGCTGTCGGCTGGAGCAGGAAATCTACAGGACAAATAATGTTAATCTCTACAATATATCGACGATCACAAACCTGAAGAGAGGAAACGTACCTTGGTTAGGGGTGTTGGGCCACGGGTAGGCTACGATAGCTACAAACAAAAATTTCTACCACGCAAACCAGGAAGCCAAGCAAGTAGATGATCACAGATCGTTACTAACAGACGCGTAGAGCAGCGAAGAAGGGTTGGAGCAGCCTGGTCCAATGAAGAGCGCGTCGATGTAGTGGTCGTAGTCGATCATTCAACGTCCAGCAAGTCGATGCAGTGGTCGTAGTCGATCGTCCAACGTCCAGCAAGTCGATGCAGTGGTCGTAGTCGATCGTCCAGCGTCCTCGCGAGTCGATCGTCTCCTCCAACAAAGTGTCCTTGCGAGTCGATCGTCTCTTTCAGCAACTTTTGCAGTCCCTCGTGAAGATCGCGGATCGTCCTTTAAGCGCAACAATCGTAGTAGCGCCTCTACGGTATCCACACGTCCAGGGAAGGAACAACCATACGCCGGTGTGCTAGCACCAAGTCGCACGGCGGAGCTCTCAGGAAGATGGCGGCTAGGGTTTCGGTGGAGCAACTTACGTCAACTCGTGTAACCTCTGTATTTCCCCACAGCCTCATGCATCTCCTTATATAGTGCTCATGACGGATCCTATCCGAACACGTTTACGAATCGTATCCGTACTAGTTTGTTCTAACCCGTTAAGTGTGTGACCTTGTAGGTTCATGCATAGTTCGGTTGTGACTCGGAAACACTTTCCGACCACGAGTCGTAGCGGCTCCTAGCAGAACATATCGATTCCCGAATACACACAAATTATATCAGACAAACCTTAATGCAATATGATCTACGACCAGGTCCTATCTATATACGACCAGTTCGTATTTGGTCACGACCAGGCTTCGACCACTCTGTGATTACGTTCGACAGCCTCTCGACCATTTCGATATCCATACGACTAGTCCGTGAATCGTCGAACTAAGCTTACCTACTGTATACTCCTTCCGCCTCACGATGTCCGGTTGAACTCCGGTGAGATGTTGTGTCATCCATGGATATCAATTCTTTCTCGTCGAGTGTCGGATAACTTTACGTGGTCGAACACTTGACTACTAGTGGCATGGCCATGCACTTTCTTTATCCGATCACAACGAGGGGCCCAGACATCTCTCTGTTATGTTTAGGAGGGCAAATCCCATATCGACCGGTCACATTCCTCTCCATGTTTCATAGCATACCCAAAGCTACCTTTATAACTACCTGAGTTACGGTTTAGCGTTTGGCAACCCCTAAGAGTGCTATTACACATGTAGAAAACTATGCTGATCTCAGGTCTAAGGATTATACATCATCATTGCTTGAGACCAACTAACGACACATAGAATCATAACAATCTCAATAGTGTCTCATGGTGGGTCTTATCCAACATCATGTTCTCTAACATGTGTCCATATTATTGGTTTGATATCTCCATATATATGACTCGTGAAACATAGTCATCAACCAATACATATGCTAGTCTATTCATATGTGTCCTCATATGTTTACGACCAGGGATCGTATAAGAATAATTGTAGCAGAAATATAGTGTTTCACAATCAAGTCACATACTTGATAATCAATATTAACAATATTATTCTAGGAACAAGATAACACTTTATCCAATGTCATGAACATAATGAAATATAATCATCTTTATGATTGCCTCTATGGCATATTTCCAACAAGGGGCCATGCGCGAGAAAGGGTCAAACCCGCCGTACTGTCCATACGGGTCTGGGAAGAAAGGATACTGCACTGGCGCTCTTGGGTAGGTGTCCTGGAACGACAATGGTGGCGGTGGCTGTGGCGGTGTGTATCCACGTGCCCACCCAGACCCTCCAGCCTGCCAAGGCGCAGGCGCAGGAGGGGCACATGGACGTGGCCCTCCTGAGCCTCTTGACTGGGCTGTAGGACGTGGCGGCCTTGACGTATGCGCCGACACGACAACCTCCTGGACTGTCCTGCACTACGTCAGGGTCATGCAATGCCTCGCTGCACTGTAGGCTCGACGGACAAACTGCACTAGCTCATCGCGCGTCACCTCCGCACCAATGCTGAGCCTGTCCAGGATCAACTGGGAGTCCCTGGCAATCCCGACGTTGATGTCTGTTTGCAAGGAGTACATGAAAGCGTCAAACCTATAATTGAGGTAATAGTACACAAACATTTTAAAACATGATAGTACGTACCGCGAGGTGCACGTTCCACGCGAAGTGTACAGGGTATGCGTCGGTCGGTGCTGGTACACGAACGGGGGGAGGGTCAACGACACGCACCAGCCTGGTGTGTGTTTGCGGGGTGTACCAGCGAAGGTACTCGTCGTACGCGCTGGGGTCGTACGGGCCGTCTTCCTGCATGCATTCCTCGTGGGCGTTCGCCCACTGCGCCACCTATGGCTCCATCTTCACCGGCCACTTGCGTCCTAGTGTCACCCCTCCTACTATGCCTGCGAAACGTACCACTGTAATTAGAAGCTGTTGTAGCAGAACTGGCAAAAACATATACGAACATGTGTTGTGTGTAACTCACGCATGGGTCAAGTTAGGCACCCTCGTCCCGATGGGAACTGGAACAACCTAGCGGAGGCCGAACTGGCGCATCACCCTGTGCACTGCGTAATTCTTGACGAACATGTCGAAGACGAGCTTCTTCTACATCCGCTAGTATGCCTGGTCGTGCCAGCACAGTGAGGACAGCCCCCTGAGAGCACGACCCTCCGTCTCCTAATAAGAGTACGGCTCCCAGCGCAAGTCATCAGCGGTGAGGCGATCCAGCTACTCCACAAAGTGCTCATACACACGTGTGACTCGCACGTATGCATACTGTGCCTGCGAGCCAGAACAGTGGTTACAAAGGATGACCAGTAATACGACTAAAGTAAAGATATAGGGAAGTACGTACCCATCTATGGCACCAAAGGGACCCTACGATCGGCCGTTCCATCGCGTCCCCATGGTATATGTCCTCGTTGTACGGGCTGGAGTCTACCAGCATGGATCGTCCTTGAGAGAAGCGCTCGAATGACCACAACTGCAGCAGGAGGGGGTAGCCTGTGAGGAAAGATGTCGGCTTTGTCCTCAAAGACGCGCGCACACGCCATGCATGCGTCACGGCAAGTATGGTGATCCTAGCCGATCAGAGTTCTCCTCGCCGTCGGCGATGGCCCTCGCGTACCCCATGAGGTGGGCGTCAACGGAATCACCGTGCCTACTGGTAAACAGTACCCAGCCAAAGATCCACAGCAGGTACGCCTCGAGGTGCCGTGACACCTGGTTGGCGGTGGGCTGCGGGACCATCCGCTCGACCTACACACAAACTAATAATTAGTAAGCCTGTCATATGGCTAGGATAGTGCATCGCTAAACATGGAAAATAGGTAGCACATGTACCCAGAAACTGCGAAAGCCACCGCAGGGGCGGGCCATGAAGCTGTCGCCCCGAGAAGTCATAGTACGGTGGCGCGGCCTCCGCCGCAAGAACCCCCTGAAACTTGCCCAGCAGGGCGTCGCGCTAGTTGACAGGCGCGTCCGGCGGGAATGCAAGGGCTCCCGCGATAGGCAGGCCAAGCAGCATCACGACATCCTGCAGAGTAGGGGCCATCTCCCCGAATGGGAGGTGGAAGGTGTGCGTCTCGGGCCGCCACCGGTCCACCAGGGCTGTTAGGAGCAACCGGTCGAATGGGAACCATCGTGATCGCTCCGGACCGGCCTGGACCTCCCCATCGTCCTCCTTGACCGGAGCGTCGTCCTCTTCGGTGGCCTCCACCAACCGCGCGAGAGGTAGAAGGCCGGCACAACTCATTCTGCAAAGCACGAAGAAGTAAATACATAGCGGGCATATGATACAAAAAGTGGAACAGTTTGCGGACAAACCTGTCTACCCAGCGTGGGTCCAGTCTATAAGCCCGCCGGGGTGTCCGCATACGAACCACCCAAGTCAGCCGCGTCGTCCCCGCGAACCAGATGTGGGACATGATGGCTCACAGTCTTGCACAGTGTCGACTAACCGTCCAATGAGACCAAAATGCGATCCGAACCACTGTGTCGTGAGCCATACCTACAAATTAAGAAATTTTAAAAGCATTAATGTTAATTGAGCATTTAAATTATATTCCAATGGAAAATAAATCATATTTGGTTTGTTCTTAGTGGCACCTAAACACTTTGCTCGAACACAGTGGTAATAAATATACAATTTCATGAAACCCAAGTGGTAAACCTAAATACTAGCATTTGCGAATGCACGAGTTATCGACATGTTTATATAATAGAAAAGTAACACGTTATCGTTCATCAAGCCTGAGCGCAATTAGCGCAGCATGTGAAATAGTACAACTGAATTAACTTTCACCGACTAATTTTTCCTCCATACGAACTTCCAAACTAATTGTATTAATTATGCTATCTCCAAACTAAGATTTTTTAGATTAACCTACTATTATTTCATTTACTAACAATATGTCAATACACATGATGTTGCTTACAAACCTACAATGGTTTCAAAAATACACTCATACAAAATAATGCTACAAACTCACCGTCATGGTCGTCGATGTGAAGAAACTTTTTTTCCTCCTCTCCCTCTTCCTCTCCTCTCTTCCTCTCCTCTCTTTCTTTCTTTCTTCCGCTCTCGGGTCGCTCTCTCAAATGGCGATTGTTCACGGACGGTCGCATGCGCGCGGAATATAAGCAGCCCAAGTCGTCCAACGGTTGGACGACTAGGGTCCAGCGTCAGAGCGACATGTGTCCTAGTCACTCCACCGTACGGCCACTTGAACCGAGTCGCCCATCCGTTCGGCGACTAGGAGGCGAAGGATCCAGTCACTTCACTGTTAAACCACTTACACATCTGTCGCTCACCCATTGGGCGACTAGACCAAGTCGCCCAACCGTGGAGCGATATATGATTATTTATGACAAAAAAAAATTAAGTAGCATTATTTCTGTAATTCTGAATAAAAAATAGATTATTAAAAAAATCTGGGAAAGCGGGCGTTGCAGTAAATAAAAGGGGAAAAGGGGTTGCGTGAAATTAATGATGGGTTTGGGTAGAGCTGGACCTCAGGATTCCTTCACGTCGACGTCGTCTCTCTCTTCTCCATTCGACCCAACTCAGCTCACTGGTGATGCATGTTGTGCCTTCCCTAGCGAGGCGTGTCGACGGTCGGTCAGCATGCACCGTGTCGTACGTGTGTAAGAGAGAAAATGTATATACTGAATGATTGTCGCAGCGTGTGCGATTCTGTCATGTGGGAAATAAATTCTATGGACCGGGCTTTAGTAAAGGCTCTATGCATCTGCCGTTCATCAGGAGAGAGAGTGGAGAAGGGTCAGGAGATCCAACGGTGAAGGAGAGGGTCCTCACCGTAAGGCCCCGTCCCATAGAATTTGTTTCGTGTCATGTGTACACTTACTTGCATTCATTCATTCTCACAGCATGTGTATACTACAGTATCATCGGCTTGACATAATGCATGTCGTAGGGAGTAACTAACTAGAGTATCCATCGTGTTATGAATCTGTTAACGCAATCTACACAACATCTTCTGTTTTGGATACATTCTCTGTAATCTTCTCTTGCTGGTTGTACTATTCACTATCCGGCACGGGATTCTTCCCTTTATTTCCACTGCGCCTTCCTTCTTCGATTGATGCTCGGATCGTAATCTGCACACCATCGCTATATATACATACACAGACCCCATCTGGGTTCCTTGCGACCAATATCGTCTTACATGGTATCAGTGATCCGAGCTTTTTCCTTTGCCCCGACTTGCCATCATCTTCTTCCTACTCTGTTGACATGAGCGCCGACTCCGGCTTCTCATCTCCTTCCTCCACCTCCACCTCCACTTCCTCCTTATCTGCGCCACTCTCCTCCGTGTCCGCAGTTGCTTTTCCCTCATCTACCATCTCCTCCGTCTGGATGATGGCACCGGTTCTTCGACGTGGTGCTTGGCAAGTTCGGTCTCACCCATCATGTTGATGGCTTTGATCCTGAATCAAACACCACCGCCTGGATGCAGGATGATTTTAGTGTCGTTTCGTGGCTATACACTACCATCTCCTCAGAGATCCTCGGAATTATCATGCGGCCCAACGACAATGCCTGTTCTATCTGGATGAGCATTGAATCCATCTTCCGCGACAACAAGCTCACCATGGCCATCTACATCGAAGAAGAATTCCGCAACATCTTTCAAGGTGATATGACAATCACCGCCTACTGTCATCGACTGAAGACTCTTGCAGATAGTCTCCATGACGTCGATCAACCTGTTTTCAGACTAGACCTTGGTTCTTAACACAGTGCGTGGACTCAATCCCAAGTATCACAATGCAGCATCCATCCTCACGATACACGTTCCCTTTCCGGATTTTCTTCAAGAGAGATCATATCTCCTCCTTGAAGAAAACCGATTTAAGCAGATGACAAAGTTCGTGGCGACCACAACACTCGACTCCCAGTCATCTTCATCTCACACTGACGGACGTGGTGATCGCAATGATCGTTCTGATCGCAAGAACCACAAGTCCAAGAACAAGCACGGTGGCAACCAACGCCCACCGTTGGCCCAGTCCTGGACACCTCAGTTCAATCCTTAGATGGGCGTTGTCCAGGCATGGCCAGCTCCCTGGAATGGATTGTGTGCACTGGCCACCCCTGCTTTCGCCGCCTTCCCAAGTGGTCCACCTGGCGCTCCCGGTGCACTGCCGCCCCAGGCGTTCGCCACCTTTCCTCGTGGTCCAGCTGGTGCCCCCGGTACTTCTCCGTCATCTGTCATGGCACCTCTCCAGCACTCTTCCATGACGTGGGATCAGTCCGCCCTGATTACCATGTTGAACAACATGACGGTTCAGTAGTGTTAGCTATAATCTTGACTTAATTGATTTTTGCATGTAACATTAGTGTTTATTTGCATGTAGGACGTTTCGTGTGGTTAGCGGAACGTTAGTAAATTAAGATAGTTAGTGGGGAGGTTACATGTGGTTAGTGGAGCATTTCTTAGGGGTAGTGTGCAGTAGTGTCGGATATTTTATTGGCCTATTAATTTGCTTATAATATGAGGGGTCACCATGACTCTATAAATAAGAGGAGAAATAGAAAAGTTGTGCGACAGTTTTGGAGCAGCACAAAATCTTTGTGTTCTGTTTGCTGTGTCGCTGTGTGTGTGTGTGTGTTCTCCAGGTGTTCTTTGCATGCGTAGACACCAGTGATGCTAACAAGCAACAGTAGCCATTTGGTCCTGTTGACTGGTTCATTACCACAGGCGCCAGCGCTCATATGTCATTTAGTTTCGGTAATTTTTCCTCTACCTCTCCTTTGGCTTCTTCTCATATCATTGTTGGTAATGGCTCTACCTTACCAATAACTCACTCTAGCTCCTCCTCCGTTCGCACTCCTTCATCTCCTATTCTTTTACACATTATACTCATTGCTCCCACTCTCATCAAGAACCTAATTTTCGTTCATTTTTTTACTCGAGATAATTCTATTTCTGTTGAATTTGATCCTTTCGGTTTTTCTGTCAAGGACTTGCGCACAAAGGCAGAGATTCTCTGTTCTGATAGTCACAACGATCTCTACCCGTTATCTCCCAATAAACCGACAACTCCCGTCCATTCCTTCCTGGCTACCACCACCTTAGTTGATGTGTGGCATCAACGCCTCGAACATCTAGGTCATGAAGCTTTGTCCCGCACACTTCGGTCCTTCAATTCTCGCCACAATAAACTCACATCTTCTCGCTATCATGCATGTCAGTTAGGGAAGCATGTTCGCCTACCCTTTTATTCATCTTCTTACATAAGTTTTGCTCCTTTTCAACTAGTTCATTGCGATGTATGGACTTGTCCAATTTCTAGCACTTCTGGTTTTCAATACTATCTCGTCATACTTGATGATTTCTCTCATTACTTGTGGACTTTTCCTTTGTGCTGAAAATTTGAAGTCTTTGCAATGATTGAACACTTTCATGCTTACGTTCGTACCCAGTTTCAGCTTCCACTTCAGTCGGTTCAAGCTGATAATGGCCGTGAATTTGATAATCATGCCTCTCGTTCTTTCTTTGCCACACATGGCATCACCTTTCGCCTCTCCTGCCCATGCCCCTCTCGACAAAATGGCAAATCTGAACGTATGATTCATACTAGCAACGGTATCAATCGCACCTTGCTGTTCCACACTCATATGTCGCCACCATTTTGGGCAGAAGCACTTGCCACAGCTACCTATCTTCTCAATAGACGTTCGTGCAAACCTCTTAACCTTGTTTCTCCATACGAATGTCTCTTCAGCATCCCCCCTGATTATAGCCACCTCTATTTGTTCGGTTGCCTTTGCTACCCAAACATGACAGCCACGACTCCTCACAAATTATCTCCCCGTTCCATCACCCGTGTCTTTCTCGGTTATCCTGCTGCTCACAAAGGATACCGCTGCTATGACCCTACTACCCGACGTATCATCACATCTCGTCATATCAACTTCCACGAAATTGTCTTTCCTTTCCACAAAGACGCTTCTTCCCCTCCATCTCTTTCCTTTCTCCACGACGATGACAAATGTCCCATCTTTGTTCCTACCGCGGCACAATCCTCACCTATCGCAGCACACCCCTCCCCTGCAGCGGCACCCATTCCTGTTGTGGCACCAATCTTTCCTGCCACGGCACCGGCTTCTCCTACCACGGCAACAACTTCTTCTGTTACGACATCTTCCTCCTCTACCGACTCTGCTCCAGCTTTCGCCACTGTGCCTACACACTCCATGATCACGCGCGGCAAGGACGACATCCGCTGTCCCAATCCCAAATATGCTCACATTGCCACCACCTCTGATATCTCTCATGTTCCTAGGACCGTTCGCATGGCTCTCAAGGATCCACACTGGCTTGCCGCCAAGCAAGAAGAATAGTGTGCTCTGGTCAGCAATGCGACATGGGTTCTTGTTCCTCGTCCCCACGGAGTCAACATCATTTTAGGCAAATTGGTTTTCCGTCATAAGCTACGGCCCGACGGCACCCTTGATCGTTACAAGGCGTGATGGGTTGTTCGCGGTTTCTCTCAAAAACCTGGAGTGGATTTCGATGAAACCTTTAGCCCAGTGGTTAAACCTGCTACCATTCGCCTTGTTCTTAGCCTTGCCGGCTCTCGTCACTGGCATGTTCATCAATTGGACGTTAAGAATGCTTTTCTTCACGACAATCTCAACGAAATAGTATATTGTCAACAACTAGTCGGTTTCATTGGCCCCTCTAAACAGGATCATGTTTGCCTTCTCAACAAATCCCTTTACGGCTTGAAACAAGCGCCTCGCGCTTGGTACACCTGCTTCGCCACATACATTCGCTCCATTGGCTTCCTTCCAACAATCTCTGATTCTTCCTTGTACGCCAAGGCGATGACCTCACATATTTTCTGCTCTATGTCAATGACATCGTCCTCACAACATCTTCCACACAACTCCTATAGAAAACCATCTCCCTTCTCCATGAAGGACCTCGGCCCTCTCCACTTATTCCTTCGCATCTCAGTCGAACGCTCCTCTGCGGGTTTCTTTCTCTCCCAACAGAAATACGCTGAAGAGCTTCTCGACTGTGGTGGCATGGCATCTTGCAAGCCCGCCACCACCCCCATTGACACTAATCCCAAACTCTCCTCTGCCAGTAGTACACCGCTGCCTGATGACTCCCTCTATTGGTGTTTCGTAGGTGCTCTCCAATACCTAACACTGACACGTCCCGATATAGCCTATGCAGTTCAGCAGGTATGTCTTCACATGCATCATCCCCGGGATTGTCATATGGCCCTTATTAAAAGGATCCTCAGTTATATTCAAGGTTCTCTCAGTCATGGTCTCTAGCTTCACGCCACACCGTCCACTGAGCTCATCGCCTACTTTGATGCCGACTGGCGGGTTGTTCCGACGCTCGTCATTCCACCTTATATTATGGTGTCTTTCTTGGTGACAATTTAATTTCTTGGTCTTCCAAGCGACAAGTGTTGCTGGCTCCGACAACCCTTGGCCGAGCTACACCGTCCTCTTGCGAAGGCAACAATTGTTTACTATGACAATGTCTCTGTGTTTATATGTCCTCTAATCCTGTCCAACATCGTCGCACGAAGCACATCGAGTTGGACATTCTTTTTGTTCGTGAAAAAGTTGCCCTTAGAGAGCTCCGAGTTCTGCATGTCCCTTCCGGTGCATAGTTCGCCGACATGATGACAAAGAGGATCCCGACGGCAATGTTCCTTGAGTTTCGATCCAGTCTGAGCATTCGTGCGAACGACGCTCCAACTGCGGTAGGGTGTTAACGCAATCTGCACAACATCTTCTGTTTCGGATAGATTCTCTGTAATCTGTTTTGATTCTCTGTTATCTTCTATACATAATCTGTACACCATCGCTATATATACATACACGGACCCATGTGGGTTCCTTGCGACCAATATCGCCTTACAATATCCATCCACTCCTTCGATTTGGTTGCCTGGTTGGGTTCTTGTTTGCTTGGCCTCCTGCTCTGCTCTCTTCCCCCTTTGCATCTTCGGCATCATCTGCGCTAAATACTTGCCTTTCTCTTGTTAATCTCTGCTTCTTCTATCTCTACCTTTTTTCTTCATGGATACTAATTCATAACATGCTTTCCTTTTCCCCCTGCCTTCAGGGCATCTGCAAATGTGATGAGGTACGGCCTAATTCCAAGTCTTGTCCCCATCTGCACGATTGCATCGATCCTTTTTCACTTTTCCTCCACTTCCTCTGCACTTTGTCTCGCCGAATTCAACGAATGGATTCTTCAATCTCACCTGAAACTGTAGATCAGTGGTGAAAGAAAAACAAGAATCCTCCTTCCACAAAATGCCGGCTCCATCATATCGCAGTTTGTCAGCAAGTTGGAATGGAAATGGATTTGGACGACCATACCATACTATACTCGTACTAGTTTACATGCAACTTGGAGATTTCTAATTGCCATATGATCGAGATCGATGATAGAGTAACAACCAGCCGCAACTTATATTAGCGGCCGGCGACGATGGGATTATTGAGATTCTCTCTCCAACAAAGTCAATAATGAACCGAACAAGTAGTAGTGGTACCAGTAAATGATTGGGCCTCTCTCTCTCTCTCTCCTAAGCAGAGCAGCAAATATCAGATCAGGGCGGTTCTCTCTTTCTTTTTTGTTGGCAAAAAATGTAGGCCGACCTATATCACACGAAATGCTTCAAATGCAGCTAGGCATCCTATACTTTGTACTAGTAATATAATTTCTTTTATTGTAACTCTTTTGCCATCATGTTCTTCCTACTCTGTCGACATGAGCGCCGACTCCGACTTCTCAACTCCTTCCTCCACCTCCTCCTCATCCGCTTCACTCTCCTCTGTATTCACAGCTGCTTTTCCCTCATCTACCATCTCCTCTGTCAACATTCGAACTCATGTCCCGATTGTTTTGGATCTGAAGGAATCAAACTACTCCTAGTGGCGCCAGTTCTTCGACGTGGTGCTTGGCAAGTTCGGTCTCACCCCTCATGTTGATGGCTTTGTGTAACGTCCCGTTTTTCAGACGGCGAATAATAAATTCTGTTTGGTTTTCGGTTTCCATTCGTAATTCAAACTAGCAAATTATTTTCAAAATCTTCTAACTTCCTCTAAGCTTAGGTTTGTGTTTCAAACCTTTTCGCAACTTCGGAATTCAAATTTGAATTTGAATTTCTCTTTTCAAGTTTCTGGCCCCCCTTTCACTTTTGTCCCTTCTTTTCTTGGGCTCAGCCCAGCATCTCCCTTGGGCTAGCCCACTCCCCATCCCCTTTTCGGCCTCCTTCCTTGGCCCAACTCCTGGCCAGCCCACCTCCCACGCGCGCGCCTGCTTCTCCCTTTCTTCTTCCTGGAGCCGGCCACAGCTCACACACCCGAGTCTCTCTCCCTCTCCCTTTCTTCGTCCCGGGTCAGCGCCAGCCACGAGCTTCCTGCCACCTCCTGCCGCCCTCGTGCGCTCTCGTCAGCAAGCACGAGCGCCCGGTCGCTGCACCCTCCCTGCTGCGCCCACGCCGCTCTGCGCTGCCCCATCACCTTGGCTACTCGCCCCCGGCCTCCAAGTCGTCGCCGCTGCCGTCAGCTCCTCCTCACCATGCGTCCTCGCCGCCCGGCTTGACCATGCTCGCTCCCATGCGCTCGCGCCCAGTCACGAGCTCCCCTTGACCCGGTGGTGCACGCTCGTCCGGTCTTATCGTCGCCCAGTGCCGCCTGCTCCACACACCTGCTCAGCCTACGCCTCCCTCTGCCCTCTCTGGCGCCCACGCAGCTCCACGAGCATCGCAACCACTCTTGCTGCAGCCGAAGACTTCGGAGCCCTCTTCGTCCTATCATCTCCCCGTGCACAGCCATGAAGCCACCGCCGTCCTCGCTGCCCTTGACCGACCAGTCCGAGCACTGCGCCCGCGCCATGAAATCCCGCTTTGCCCGGTCCAAGTTGCGCGCCCGCTGTCCTCGCCGTCCTCGTCGCACAGGAGCTCAGGGACCAAGTTGTGCGCGCTGCGCAGCACACGCGCGCACCCGTGCCAGCGTTGACGCCCAAGGTCTTCGCTCGTACCGCTGCGGCGCCCCCACGCCCATCCTTTGGTCGGCCCAAGCCATCTTGCGATGCACGCGACCAAGACGGCCATAGCCTCCTTCGCTATTTAAACCCTCAGGCTCCTTGCTTCCCTCACATCACCTCTTGGAGCATTGGTAAGCCCCAACCGAAATCACCGCACCTGAGCTCCTTTGGCCGCGCTGCCTCGCCGCCCCGTCACCGCTCCGGTGAGCCGCCGCCCCAGCTGACCGTGTCACCGAGTGCCCCACGACATGAGGATTCTATTCCCCTCCTCCCTGCTCCCTCCCCGCCACCGAGACGAGCCATTGCCCCTCTTCCTCCTCTCGGGCACGCCGCCGGGCTACTGCAGACCATGGCCCTCACCGACGGCTCTGTGCCCTCCTCGTGGCAGCGCACAGCCGTGTGTGCGCCCTCTTCGCCAGGTGCCACCCCACCATGGCGCCTCATGCTGACTTGACGCCGCCACCGCCTTTCTCCACAGCGCCGCAGCTCCACAGCCTCGTCGGCCCCGCCGCCGGTGTCCTCGTGACCGCCGACCCCAGGGCATCACATTCCTGGCCTCCCTTGGCACCCCCCCTCCTTCCTTGCGCTGGCGACGAGCTCGCGCCGCCAACCACCCGAGAGCGCCCCTGTTTTGCTGTCGGTTTTGGACAAGCAGCTCCTCATTTATTTCCCCTAACCCCTGTCTTAAGGGTTAAAGCAATCATTGCCTTAATTGAACTTCGGCTTAATTGCTAACCATTCATTAGCCCAGCTAATTGGTGTCCTAACCCCTTTGACCGATCAAGGCGGGCTGCCCTTCGCCTGACTTTGTGCCTGTCTTGCACACAGTGGACCAAGTCCACGCACAGCTTTCTATGCTAGTGTGACTGAACTGTGGGCCCCACTGTCAGCTTTTCTCCTCCCTTTATTTTCTAATTCCCTTCCGATCTTTGTAAATCCTGTTCTCCCTCGTCGTAACTCCGAAATTTATGAAACTTGTTTCTAAAAATTTGTTAATTCAAGATCTTGCTAATGGCATAGGTCTTGTTCAATTTGGAGTTCATTTATTGTTCTTTATTATTTATTTGCTCTCTTTGCTTGTTTGTGCCTTTTTCCGGTGCGATCGTCCGATTAGGATTCGAAGACGCAGAGGATCTCCACTTCGATCAAGCACAAGATTGTCAAGCTCCTCTTACCTATATCCAAGGAGAGTCAATACTTTGAACATATTGAGCCTACATTTTATGCAAATTATATTCATTTAAAATACTAAAATTGCATGCTTTAATTATTTAATCAAATGTATGTTAAAGCTTAAGGTAGTTAAATACCGATTTGATGATTAATTAATTAATATGCCATCCCTTGATAATTGAATCCATTATTCCATGTCACCCTAGTAATCTATATGGTAATACTAGTTATAGGTTGTACTTAAGCGACATGCTAGTCTTGCTTAAGTACCGGGGTATTAAATACTCCAATCATCATCTCTTCAAATATAAAAATGGTTTTGGGCAGTCATTGCGGGGAAATGACCGAGGTGAATGTGATAATTTGGTTTTCCTTCTCAAAGACCCTAATAACCTGCTTTTCCCCATCTGGACGAATGGTATGATGAATGATGTGATGGTGGGCGCTAATGTAGCCCAAGGGATGCTGGTATGTTGGTGGGTGCTAATGTAGCCCAAGGGAATACTGGTATGTGGAACGAACCGTCCAGATAACCCTAAGGACTTAATCTTGTCATGACCTCTTGTGTAAAACAAGTACAACCACAAGTCTGTAAATTACAACCTGGCTAAATAATTTGTATCCACCAATACAAGTTGCACCAGGGAGATGGCTCGCGACGCCGTAAGCCTTTGTGGCGAAGGGTATCGGGGTGCGCGACGTAAGTCGTTAGATGGCGCAAGAGGGGGTCTAAGTAAGGGTTAACGGATCTATACAGGCGTAACCCTTCGAGGACGAAACCTTAGCGAGTGTAACTAATACTGCTGGATGCATTGTAAAGACCTTGTGGTGATCTCCCCTTGATTCACATGTCTAAGGAAACATGTGTACATATCAGGACGATTATCTCTTGTGCGTAAAGTGTACAATCTCTGCAGAGTATTAAACTGTTTAAACAGCCGTGCCTATGGTTAAAGGCGGACATGGGAACTTAACTTGAGTTAGTTCTATTTCAAAAACCTTGTAGGTGGTATGAAAATGTGGAGGGCTCACCTAGCCCTGTGTTGGATTTTATCTGAGCCTTCGAGCTCAGTGGCGGTAATAAATGGAGGTAACTCTAATCAAAATAAGCATAAGGCGGAGGTAGCCTCTGTTGTTACAAATATTGCACAATTACTCTCTTTATAAAATGCAATTTGTTAAAATGCTAAGTGATAGGAATTTGTAATTATGATATTTGAAAATATTGCTTTAGCAAATAAAAGAACCCGAACCATCCTTGTCTGGCCTTGCATGTATATTATTGCATTGTGTGTTGGCTCGCGAGCACGGAAGTTGTGCTCATTCTCGCTCTTTCCCCCAAAAACCCTCAGAAGCAGGAAATCCAGGTGATTACGACTACTACGAGGATCCCGAAGTTGGAGGCCTTGGAGATGAATGAAGCGTAGTCTAGTCTTTAGCTATTCTAGTCTCGCCCCAGTCTAGTTGACTTCATTGGTGCTTGTGTGCATCCAATATTATCCAAGTCCTTGGTTAATATCGGACGCACACGGGTTTTCCCAGTCACTTGCCTGTGGAGAGATGTGCTCTACCCCTTTTGCTTCCGTTGTCTCTTCCGCTTTTGTAATGTAATCTTTGGCCTTGTTCGGCCCATTTTGTAAAACCCGACCCGACGCGGTCTATGTAAACTCTGATGTGTTAATTAATGAATGGTATGGTTTAATCTACGACTTGTATAATTTGATTCAGTGATGTATCTGTGAGTGCTATCTACTAATCCAAGGAATAGCACAGTGTTTTCACAGAGGATTTGGATTCTCGGAATCCGGGTTCGACAGAGCTGGTATCAAAGCATACGACTGTAGGAGCCTTAGCTAGACTGGTCGAACCCTAAGGACTTGAGTCCTATTTTCAAAAATTAAGAAAAGAGTTGTTAAAATATAGCGTATTTATTGCTCCTTCTTACCACTCTTAGTTCTTTACTTACCTGGACTTCACTTGAGTTTTTACTCAGTCCTGACCTTTTCTCCTGTCTCCAAAAATTGTAGATGGCTACCCCTTCCAACGATGGCCCCTGGGACTTTTGCTCTCAGGA
Organism: Phyllostachys edulis; assembly: GCA_036346405.1. NCBI lineage: Eukaryota > Viridiplantae > Streptophyta > Magnoliopsida > Poales > Poaceae > Phyllostachys > Phyllostachys edulis. The sequence goes on from CM070552.1 coordinate 2,452,909, forward strand.
AGTAGATGGAGATGAGCGCGTGGACATTCTTCGCCAACTCATGGTGCACCTGGGTTACAACCGCCATCCTATCTTCAGAGGCCGAAAGATCCAGACCGTGGATCAAGAGTCATGGACCATGGAGGTTTTCCTCTATGCCAAGGAGGGCGAGTTCAACGCTCATATCTTCCGACTCGCGACACCCCAGAGTAGCTATTCTGAAGCAGTCCAAGACGCAGCACGCTTCGCCTACGCCCGCCTGTTCCAGATGCACGAGGATTTTCTGGTGGAGATGCCCTTCCACTACTTTCAGCCTCTCTAGGAGGGAGAGATCGAGCACGAGATCTTCATCGTCATATTAGTCTAGGTTAGCTAGCAGTGCTTGCTAGGTAGTCTTTTGGTTGCAAGCACTTTCTGTTTCTTTCTTTTGTAGACATTGTGTTTGTATCCTGTGTTGTGGCTTAGCATGGCCTATATGTTGTGCTTCAGGAGTCATGTAACACCTAACCCCTTAATATAATGCAGCCACTCTAGGCTTTGTATTGTATTTGATCGTTTCTCCTCGTTGGTTTCAAGTTCTTTTGTGGTGCTCTAGAGGGCTAGTAACCCTCATATATACCCCTGCCCTTCCTCGTTCTAAGTTTCAGCGTTCCTTCAGATGCCGCCAAGAAGAGCCGCCGCCCCAGCCCGTGGAGCCTTTGCAACTAGCCGAGGAAGAGGCCGTGGCACTTGCCGTGGTCGTGGCCGAGGACAAGATCTACCTCCCCCACCGCCAGCAGCCCCAACAATGGCACAAGTGATGTTCCAACAGACTCAGATTCTGCAGGCCTTGCTCAACAATCAGCAGATTGGACCTGCCGGCCGCAATTCCAAACTCGCTGACTTCCTCAGGACAAGATCCCTCACCTTTGCTGCAGCCAACGAACCTCTAGAAGCTGAAGACTGGCTCCGAGACATGGAGAAGAAACTTCGACTTGCTCGCTGCACAGACGAAGACAAGGTGGACTTCGCCACCCATCAACTGAAAGGAGCCGCCGCTGCATGGTGGGAAAATTACCTCGCTGCCCGAGGTAATGACAGTCTAGAGTCCGAAGAAGAAGAAGAAGAAGCAGAACCAGAAGTAGTAGCATCTACGGATGGAGCTCAACCAGCCCCTGCCGTCGAGGCCGCCGCAGAAGAAATCGTTGAAGCCCCACAAGAGGAAGATGAACCAGCTTGGCAGACAAGCCCCGCAAGGTGGACTTCCTTGGCTGGGAAGGATTGGGGGCATCTGCTGCTCTCAGGGTGGTAGCGCAACGCTTGAAATCTGGGTCAGCTGGTCCAGGATTGAAGTTTGACAAGGTTATCCATGTGGTTTGCTCGGTGTGGAAAAGCAGGAGGGCCCTACAGAAGGCGGTCGCGGAGGAGCTGCAGCTTCCACGTCGGGTGATGGCCATCTTCGACCAGCGCGACGCAAGGCTCTGTTGTTATTTCTCTGACGGACGCAAGGCTCCTTAGGTCGCTGCAGCACGTCGGGTTACAGGGCCCTGCAGAAGAATCCTTTAATAAGTGGCGTATTTCTCTGACGGACGCAAGGCTCCTTAGGTCGCTTTTGCCCGTAAAAGATTATTTTGAAGTAGGGTACTTTCATGTTGATATCTGTGTAATGTGTGCATCTTTTACTACTTGAGGACATTCTGGGCGTCCCAGCTCCCGACGGCGCGCTACATCTGGAACTGGCCAAGTACTGTTGCAATGTCCCAGCTCCATCCAGATTCCTTTAAAGACCTGCAATTCTTGCACCTGGACTGCTGCCCCAGGCTGATACACGTGCTCCCCTTGCCCACGAGCATGGCCACCTTGCGCAGCCTGGAGACCCTCAAGATCGTGTGCTGTAGTGATCTCAGGAAGGTCTTCCCTTTGGACCCTGAGCGCAAAGAGCAGGGAATAGAAATAGAATTCCCCATGCTGCAGCGCATCTGCGGGCACAGGATGTCCACGCCCAAGCTCGAGACCGTCAACATCAGGGGCTGCTGGAGCCTCAGCCGCCTGCCTGCCCATTGGTAGCAACACCAAGCCTCCTCTGGTGGACTGCGAGAAGGAGTGGTGAGACCGACTGGAGTGGGACGGCCCGCAGCAGAAGCACCACCCTTCCCTCTACTGTCCGAGCCACTCGCCCTACTACAAGAAGACCCAGCTGCCCAAGGAATCCATCCTCAGGTGAGGTGAGCCCTCCTGTGAACATATATAAGCAAGCAATCCTCTAGCTACTAATTATGCACTATTTGGCTATCATATGATGCGTCTATATGTTACATGTACAGTTACGTCGATCGATCGATACATACATATATGCCAGCTGCCTAGCTTAGTCATGCATGCAGAAAGATTCATTCATCCATTCCTAGATCGATACGATAGGATTTATTATTGCCTGCTTCTTCACTGACATATACACATGCATGCTTCCGTTGGATTCATCCTGCAGGTAATTCCTTGCTTGAATTGCAGCTACCCATGCAGTTAGTTCCCTTCAACTATGTATGTATGATGTTTGTGCTGCCTGAGAGACAACAGCTGCTCTCCTCTGCTTCTCACGGTCTCACCTGCTGCTGCTTCCCCTGCCTGCTGATGCTGCGAGTTGCGAGTTGCTTTTGTGTCAAGTCCCATCTGCACTGCCATGGTGTGTTGGAACTGAATCGCTCAGCTCCCTTGCACAATCTCTATCACAGAGATGTATACACATGCATATGAGATAAGCACACATACACACGCATGGGAGCCGTAGCAGGACTACATTGTTCTATCCTCTGTTACTTTTTCTCAACTAAACAGCTGCTTAAATACATGCAACAGGACCGGCTAAGCCAGCGATTCTCATGCTATGATCCAGAACTATCGGCTCATGAGCCCAACTAAACCAACACACCCACGACTAGATAATGTGCAAACTAACTGCAAGCTAACTGCATACACGTATATGCATGCACCCACTAACTCCACAAGCTAACTAGATGCAAGTGCGTGCACAACACATGTACACACAGATAAAACTCTGTCAAGATTAAACCCAATATTTTCCCCCCTAATCTTGACATGTCAACTCACCGTTGTGGATCGCCCACAACCCCTTACTACGCGCAGCGGCTTTCTCCCAGCGGCATCGCACCGCTATTATTGTCAGTCTCACACTGACTTCTCCTGGTGGCCTCACACCTCCTTTCATGTACGTCTGCTGACGACCACACGTCGCCGCCGTACACAACTTCAAGCGTGAGCGAGACACCATTGTGGCCTCACGCCACCAGCTTCTCCTCGCAGCGGCATCACACCGCTACCGCTCGGTTTCACACCGACTCCTCTAGCGACGATGGCTTCACACCACCGCCTTCGGCTTCACGCCGAATCCTCACAACGGTTTCGCACCGCCGTCGTGCTCCGCGCCGCGCCTCCACGCGCCGACCGCACGCCATCACCGTCGCTTCCACGAACACGGCCTCACACAGCGGTTCGTGGCCTCCAACGTGGCTCTTGCGCATAGCCATCTCCTCATGGCCTTGCACAAACACCATTGGCATCACACCGACTGTCTTCTCATAGCGACCTCGCAAGGCCACCTCCACGAACGCGGCCTCCCACCACCGTTCATGGTCTCCACCGCATCAAGGCAGCACCTTGACGCCGCAGCGGCCTCTCGTCGCAAGCCTCGACATCGCCATGTCGCTGGTGTTGCCGCTCCTCGACATAGCACCGGACGCCAGCGGCCTCCATCTCGTATGGACCATCGTCGTCGCCAAGTCGTGGGCAGTATCACCTTGGACATCTCCTCAGGATTGAACCATGCTCTGATACCAATTGTTGGAACTGAATCGCTCAGCTCCCTTGCACAATCTCTATCACAGAGATGTATACACATGCATATGAGATAAGCACACATACACACGCATGGGAGCCGTAGCAGGACTACATTGTTCTATCCTCTGTTACTTTTTCTCAACTAAACAGCTGCTTAAATACATGCAACAGGACCGGCTAAGCCAGCGATTCTCATGCTATGATCCAGAACTATCGGCTCATGAGCCCAACTAAACCAACACACCCACGACTAGATAATGTGCAAACTAACTGCAAGCTAACTGCATACACGTATATGCATGCACCCACTAACTCCACAAGCTAACTAGATGCAAGTGCGTGCACAACACATGTACACACAGATAAAACTCTGTCAAGATTAAACCCAATATGGTGTGCCGGTGCCGGTGCCGGTGTGTTCGCCTGCCAATATATCGATCCCTTCGTCAAAATAAACCATATATCGATCGATCATCTAGCTCGTTGGATAGATAGATGTTATCGACCGTGTGTGTCAGTGTGTGTGTGAGAAATAATTATAAAGGGCGCTCAGCTAGCTTCCGCATGAGCATGTTGCTGCTGTGCTCTTTTGTTTGTGTTGTGTGTCTGCGTGCGTGTGACTTCTAAACTTTGGACCGATGTAGTATTTACTCCGGTACTTATGAACGATGGTGATGATTAATTGTGCGTGTGATTTGTGCAACATCCTTGTTATGCTGGAATGTACTACATGACTAGTTTAGCTGCTTCTCCCTGAAACTGAAATATTGTCTAAATTCACACATTGAGTTGGCCAGGGAAGAGAAAAGCTTGAACAATCTGATAGCCGAATCTTTGAGCTCACTCACGCAATCCTGAAACTTTACAAGAGCAACCGATGTACGCTAAAACAATCTAGTTTCAAGAGATTAATTGGTCATGCATACAAGCATCTTTTTTTGTTCGATGACAATTGCAATTAATCACAATGTCGATAGGTCGAATCAGAAACATACTATGTAGTAATACTACAGTACTATACCATTGTTCCCCACTGACATCAATATAATTCTTGCAGTTGCAGCAATTCTAAACCTGCAGGAGCTTGCTGCGTGCAGATCGATCGATCCATGGGTTAGATACTATCAATTCCAAACCTGCAGGTGCTGCAGATCCAGCCAGTACAGATCGATATGGAAACCGCGATCTTAACTCGATCGATTCCATTCACCACGCGTGTCATCGGTTAATGCTGCACCTCGATCTTCAGCTGTTAATGCTGCACCTCGATCTTTCTTTTTTTGGGGTTTATATGTAAGCAAAACATTTGTAGATTTTTTTATGGAAATACTTTCGATGCCAATTCGACTCGTCTTATTTTAATGCGATCAAGCCAAATATAGTTTCGAACGAAGGAGTTAAAAAAAGACTAGAAGTGGTCAGCCTTATCTTGTTTCGATTAAACGCTGCAGGTGATCGAGATCAAGGCAGACAACGTCAATGCGGCTGCAGGAGAGATACTTGGTGTTGTGGAGGATACGAGCAAAGCAAATGTGATCTAGGGACTGTGGATTGGGGGCATCCGCTGCTCTCAGGGTGGTAGCGCAACGCCTGGAATCTGGGTCAGCTGGTCCAGGATCGATTGCTCGGTGTGGAAAAGCAGGAGGGCCCTGCAGAAGGCGGTCGCGGAGGAGCTGCAGCTTCCACGTCGGGTGATGGCCATCTTCGACCAGCGCGACGAGATACTGGATGTCACAAGATACTGGATGTCACAAGGGAGATCTACACGAATCTGGCTGGCCACAGATTTGTGGTGGTTTTCCACAATGGGAACGGCAGCTATATTGATCTTAGTGACTTTGGTGTCCCCGTGCATGGACGATGGATGCTTAACAGGGTGCTGTGGATGAATTTGAAGACTTTTTCGGAAATACCAATGTTTTCCTTGACGCCAGAGCTAAAGAGGACAGTAACATTGTGGGGTTTAGTGCATGAAGAGGCCGAGGACCTTGCCAAGTACTACACAGGTGCAGCTGCAGGGAACATCATTGACCAGTGACCACAGCCTGGTTGAGGAGTGCGTCCTGTATATGTGGGCACTGCGAGGCATGGCCGGCATCATCGACTGGGGGAACCCATGCTTCAAACTACTGGGTATGCGACGGGATCATACAATGCGCCGGCACCCATACATCAACATGGGAGATTGGAGATGCTCTGCAGAGATATATACGCTTGGATTGGAGTTGGGAGTACATGGATCGTGCTGTTCCTTTCTCAGCTACTCATCTGCAGCATGATCATGAGCCACCACGACAGGCACCGTTTTGCTGCCTCTCTTCTTCTTCTTCCAAAATTACTAGTGTGCCTCCGGGGGTGACTTCCTTCTTCCTAGCAGCAGCTGCTAAAGAAACATCTACTCATACAACGACATTACCCGCTGGCATGTTCCAACATCCAGGCAGCGGGCTGCGTGTGCTACATCTCTCCTGGTGCACCTTCAGTTTTGCATCTCCTCCCTTCCTCTGTTGCAGCGACCTAAGATTCCTCCTGCTCGACCACTGCAAAGATGACAAGGGGCACAGCCAGAGCGGAACATCATGGAGGGCATCATGTTTCCGCAAGTTATGGGTGCTGGACCTGAGCTATACAGACTGGTACTGGTTGCCGTCAGAAGAGATCATGAGCGTAATGGCTGACCTCAGGGAGCTGAATGTAAAGGGGATCAAGCATTGGAGCATAAGTTGTTAATATTTTGGATCCGTACGTGATCCGAATTTCTAATATGGAAATATCTGGAATATGCTATATTAGTGGATTAGAGTCCTACTTGGACTCTAACTCCTTTTACCCCTTTATATACCTCTTGTAAGCTGCACAGGCAGAGAGACGCCTCATTATAATCCCCTGTGTTTTGTAATCGCTTCCTTTATAGTGATCATCGTCGGTTGGCGTCTGTGGTTTTTTCCTGTAAGGGTTTTTCACGTAAAAATTCGTGTCTCCTTCCCTATTTTTCTAACAAATAGTATCAGAGCACAAGAGACATTAAGGTTTGGAGAGATACAAAGGAAAAAATAGCAGATCGATCTGCTGCCGCCGTCTCGTTCGGCGCCGCCGTCTTGCAGTGAGTCGTCTCGCGCCTACGCCTCGACCGGAGTGTCCCGAGGCCCCGTCGCGCGTCGCTCCCGAGCGAGGGCTCCAGTTCATCCGTGCGTTGCCTCGGTCCGATCGTCGCCTTCAGTGGCCATTGGTCCTTCGGCGCTAGCGCGGTCCTTCGGCGCCAGAAAACTCCGCTCAGTCCAAGCGCGCGTGCGTCCAAGCAGATCCGATCTGCCGCTGCCGTCTCGCGAGCGCGTCTTCATCCGCTGCGTCCGCCCGTCGTCCTTCGTCGCTTGTCTCGCGTCCACCTCGGTCCAAGCTGCGCCGCACCGCCCTTCGTCCTTGGTTTGTGCGGCTGCCGTCCGCAAGCGACTGCTCGCGTGGATAGCCGAAGGCTTCAAGTCCAAACCGAAAGCAAACATCACGTGATCAAGGCAAGACCAAGTCCAATCAAAAGGCCAAAGCAAGTCAGAAGCACAGGTCAAGAATTCTTATTTTAATCAATCACCAAATAAGCTTTCCTGTTGCCGTGAATTTCACGTGAAGCTCCTGCTGGTTTGGTAGTATTGGTGATTTTTTTTTGCTACGTCTACACGAGATCAGTACTAGGAATCTTGAAGATCTTCGATTCGTGTACATAGTACGTATACCAAAGAGGTTGTGATTTTTGCTAGGTTTATCCAAATCAGTACTAGCAATTTTCAGAATTTATTTCTCATGACGACTTTGAAATATGATCTTCCACTCCTGGGTTGAGACACAAGATTTTCACTGTGGCAAGTGAAGATGAGGGCTGTGTTAGCACAGATGGATTTGGATGATACGTTGGAAGGGTTTGAGAAATAACCTATCACATGGACTGCAGATGAGAAGCGTAAAGACCGTAGGGCTTTATCTCAGATTCACCTTCATCTATCAAATAATATTTTGCAGGAGGTTTTGAAGGAAAAGACAGCTGCTGCATTATAGTTGAAGCTGGAACAAATTTGCATGACAAATGATCTCACCAGCAAGATGCATCTCAAATAGAAGTTGTACTCTCACAAATTGCAAAAAGGTAAACCAGATGATGAAGGTAAAGCCTCCCTTACTACTGATGATAGTTTTGATGGAGGTGTTCATGTTGCTTTTGCTGGATGTGCTAAGATCAATGATGAATGGATTCTTGATTCTGCCTGTACCTTTCATATGTGTCCTAATAGGGACTGGTTTGCCACCTATGAACCTGTTGAAGGTGGTACTGTGTTGATGGGTGATAACTCATCTTGTAAGGTTGCAGGAATTGGTTCAATTCAAATCAAGTTGTTTGATGGCATTGTCAGAACTTTGACAGATGTGAGGCACATTCCAGATTTGAAAAGAAACCTTATCTCTTTGAGTATTCTAGATGGCAAAGGGTACAAGTATTCTGGTGAAGGTAGAGTTTTGAAGGTATCAAAAGGCTCTCTTATTGTGATGAAATCTGAAATTAAATCTGCCAATCTGTACCATCTGCGAGGTACTACAATATTAGGTAATATTGCTGTAATTTCAAGTTCATTATCTGATTCCGATGCTACTAATATTTGGCATATGCGCCTTGGGCATATGAGTGAAATTGGTTTGGCAGAATTGAGCAAGAGAGGACTTCTTGATGGACATAGCATCGGCAAGCTGAAATTTTATGAGCATTGTGTGTTTGGCAAACACAAGAGGGTGATGTTCAATACCTCGGTTCATACCACAGAAGGTATTTTGGATTATGTGCATTCTGATTTATAGGGGCCATCTCGGAAGACATCGCTAGGAGGTGCTCGCTATATGTTAACAATTATTGATGATTACTCTAGAAGAGTGTGGCCTTCTTTTTTGAAGCATAAATCAGAAGCATTTTCAGCATTTAAAGAGTGGAAGACTATGGTTGAAAGGAACTGAAAAGAAGGTAAAGAAACTTCGACCGATAATGGGATGGAATTGCTCGATGAATTTGAATCATATTGCAAGATCAAGGTATTGTTAGGCACTACACCGCTCTGGTACTCCTCAACAAAACGGTGTAGCCGAGCGATAAATAGAACCATCATTTCAGGTCTGTTGCATGTTGTCAAATGCAGTTTGCATAGACGTTTTTGGGCTGAAGCCGCTTCCACTGCTTGCTACCTTATTAATCGGTCACCCTCTCTTGCAATTGAAAAGAAAACTCCAATTGAGGTATGATCTGATTCCCAAACAAATTATTCAGAATTGAGAGTTTTTGGTCAGATCGCTTATGCTCATGTTGATAATGGAAAATTAGAGCCTAGAGTCATATGCATCTTTCTTGGTTATAAATCTGGTGTTAAATGATATAAGTTGTGGAATCCTGAAACAAGGAAGGTTGTGATTAGCAGAAACGTTATCTTTAATGAATCTGCTATGCTTCATGATAAACTGCCCACTAATGTTCCTGTTGAGAGTGAGCAGAATTCAAGTATTTAGGTAGACCATTTTGTTGGTTAAAATGACACATCAGATAAAGAAAATATTGTTGTTCATGATGCACCTATTGTTGAGGATACTCCTATTATTAAGCAGCCACCACAACGGTCTATTGCAGTTGACAGGCCTAGGAGGGAGATTAATCCACCCAAGAGGTTGATTGAAGAAGCTAATATTGTTGCTTATGCTTTGAGTGTGGCAGAAGAAATTGAAGGTAATGCAGAACCTTCATCATACTTTGAGTCTATTAGCTCCACTGATTGTAATAAGTGGATAACTGCCATGCATGATGAAATGGAGTCACTTGAAAAGAATGGCACTTGGGAATTAGTGAAATTGCCAAAGGAGAAGAAACATGTTCATTGCAAGTGGATTTTCAAAAGAAAAGGAGGGTATTTCTCCTATTGAACCAGCAAGGTATAAAGCAAGGTTAGTTGTTAAAGGTTATAGTCAGATTCCAGGTATTGATTTTAATGATGTCTTTTTCCCCGCCAGAAGCATAGTTCTATTCAGACTTTACTCAAAGATTGTTGCTATGCATAATTATGAACTTGAGCAATTAGATGTTAAAACCGCATTCTTACATGGGGAGTTGGAAGAAGACATTTATATGGACCAACCTGAGGGTTTTGTTACTCCTGAAAAAGAACACCTTGTTTGTAGATTAAAGAAATCTCTTTATGGTTTGAAGCAATCTCCTAGGCAATGGTACAAGAGATTTGACTCATTTATGCTCTCTCATGACTTTAAGAGATCTGATTATGATAGCTGTGTTTATTTAAAGACTGTTAATGGTTCAGCTATTTATTTGCTTCTCTATGTTGATGATATGTTGATTGCTGGAAAAAGATAAGTCAGAAATAACAAAACTGAAAGCACAATTGAGTAATGAATTTGAGATGAAGGATTTAGGTGCAGCAAGAAAATTCTTGGTGTGGAGATTATTAGAGAGAGGCAATTTGGCAAGTTATACCTTAGTCAAAAATGTTATATTGAGAAAGTTCTTCGCTATTTTAATATACATGATGCAAAACCAGTGAGTACTCCATTAGCTTCGCATTTCAGATTATCTTCGCAGTTGGTTCTCTTATGTATGCCATGGTTTGTTCTCGTCCTGATTTATCTCATGCATTGAGTGTTGTCAGTAGATACATGGCTAATCCTGGAAAAAAGCATTGGAAAGTAGTTCAGTGGATATTCAGATATTTACGTGGCACTTCTAATGCTTGTTTACAGTTTGGGAATTCTAGAGATGAACTTGTTGGTTATGTTGACTCTGATTATACTGGTGATTTGGACAAGAGGAGGTCTCTAACAGGTTATGTTTTCACCATTGATGGTTGTGCTGTTAGTTGGAAGGCAAGTTTGCAAGCTACTGTTGCCTTATCAACCACTGAAGCAGAATATATGGCTATTTCTGAAGCTTGTAAAGAAGCTATTTGGTTGAGAGGTTTGTACACTGAGCTTTGTGGAGATAATTCTTGCACTACTATATTTTGTGATAGTCAAAGTGCTATATGCCTTACAAAGGATCAGATGTTCCATGAGAGAACAAAGAACATTGATGTGAGATATCACTTTATTCGAGGTGTTATTGCTCAAGGTGATGTCAAGGTGTGCAAGATAAGTACTCATGATAATCCAGCTGATATGATGACAAAGCCATTCCCTGTTACTAAGTTTGAGCTTTGCTCAAGCTTAGTTGGCGTTAAAGTTTAGTCCTAGTGACTAGTTGGCGCACGGTGATTTTTTATCTTATTGGGGAATCATTTGATGATTGATGATTCTTTGTTTTGCTACAAGAGGAAATTCGTCTCAAGGTGGAGATTGTTAATATTTTGGATCCGTATGTGATCTGAATTTCTAATATGGAAATGTCTAGAATATGCCATATTAGTGGATTAGAGTCCTACTTGGACTCTAAGTCCTTTTACCTCTTTATATACCTCTTGTAAGCCGCACGGGTAGAGAGACGCCTCATTGTAATCCCCTGCGTTTTGTAATCGCTTCCCTTATAGTGATCATCGTCGGTTGGCGCGCGTGGTTTTTTCCCGCAAGGGTTTTCCACGTAAAAATTCGTGTCTCCTTTGTCTCTATTTTTCTAACATAAGTGATTTACGGGGAAGCTACAGACTTCATAATCTTGTGAAGCTCCTAGTAACTGCCGAGCCAACAGATGAAGCACAATCAACAATAGCAGCAGAATTCCCCAACTTGTCCAAATATGAAAAAATTTTAAGACGATCGTCCTTGACGGCTACATTGGGTTGCAACAAGTCTGCCCCGATGCCCTGCCCGCATCACTCGAGTCATTTAGCTTCTCCGTTGATGAGTATGATTCCCACCCCCGCCGTTTTCGCACAGTGAGGCCCTCCACCAGCAAATTTGCTTCCCTATCTAGCATCTCCTTCCGGGGTTGTGCTCGGTTGAAGAGCTTACTGCTGATAGGATTGTTCGGGAGCCTCAAGGAGCTGGACATCTCGGGCACAGCAGTGAAAACCCTCAACCTCCACGCACTACAAGCCCCAAGACTCAGTGTGACGACCTTCCCTGTGATATACGGCAAAGGTCCGGGAGGACCATTTTTTTTGAGCCGCGGTACTACCGCACAGAGGAGCGGTAGTACCTCTCGGTGCTTCCCAAGGGAGGTCTACCAGGACCTCCCAGGAGGTCTTCAAGACCTCCTGGAGGTCTTAGCAAACGCAGCCCGCCGGTAGCACTCAAAAGGTATATCACCGAGGAGGTCCGATAGGATCTCCCAGGAGGTCTCCCGTAGGACCTCCGGGGGGTCCTGCCCCTATGCAACCGAGCTAGTCCCAGGACAACCGAAGCTAGCTCACACAGGAACACAAGATAATATCACAACCACAAGGTCAAACAAAGATGAAGTAGACAAATTAAACTTAATATTAAACAGGACCTTATGGTCAAGCTTGATAACAAGAGGTCTGCCACTAAGGGCTTACAAAACTGACAAAGACTTACAACTGGCAACAAAGAGCTCAAAAGCACCAACACCAAGAGCACGCAGAAGCCATCCAACTAGCCCACAGGCTGTCGGGTGGAGGACGTCCTAGGCAGCAGGGTCGTCGAAGAACTCCTCCTCAAAAAGGTTTGCACTGCCCTGCACTTGATCATCTTCATAATCTGCTTTGACACAGGGCTTAAAGCCATGAGTACGTGGAATGTACTCAGCAAGACACAGGGAACAAATATGCAATAATATCCATACAGGGGCTTACCAATTGAGAGCTGTATGGTTAGATTGCACAAATCCAAGTTTTGACAATAATAACATAAGTAGATTGAAAAGCAGCAAATTAAAACGCTAGTACATAATAGATTTGATTTTGAAAAGGTGGAATGAGCACCAACTCACGTCCACAACCAAAATGGGGGAGGTCTGGTCACACCCATGACCAGGTCCTCACCCAAAACCCACTCCGGAGCACCCACTCCAGAGGTTCGAACCAGCCCCTGGACCACCACCCGAGCCAACCCTGACCCCTCTAGAGCCGGCCAAGGTCTCTTCGACGCAAAACCAAGGCATCTCGCTGAAGTGTCCAGTGGCACAAACTTTTGAAACATCTACCCCTTGCACCATTTTCACTGAGCATGTCCATGACCAAGGACTTGGCTATTCGAATAGATCTTACACTCTGCAGAGGTGTACACCTTTACCCACAATCCACGATCTCTCTAGCGGATCGGTTCCGGTCACCCTTGCTCACTCCGGCGGCAGGTCTAGAGAGCGCGGCAAGGCCTTTACAAAGCTTTGAACTGACTCGGAGCTGCCCGCTAAGGTTTCGCAATCCCCCCCCTTTAGTCTAGAAGTCCGCAGGGTTATGGGGTGCCCCCTCTTGCGCCAACGAATCACACGCTCAACCACAACAGCCCCAAGCCAACCCATTGCTAATTATTCAGCCCAGACCACCCCCATAAAGTGATCTTGTGGTTGCACTGATTGGCCCAGATCAATAGAACACAAAGTTAAGTCCTTAATTGTGCTAAGGCAAGACATCCACAAACCCAAATGTGCATAGCACCCGCTACTCACTCCCTGCCTTCTTGCCTGAGCAAAATGTTTTGTAATTACCCTTGCCAAAAGACCACCCAGTCTTGGCACAACAATTTTAACAAAGTGGTCTCACACCACAGTCAACACAACTTAGGCATCCTGCCATAGCTGCTCAACAGTGGCACCAACCACAGATTCCATAAGTTATTAGTCAAGTTTATTAGAGATGATGCATGATACAGCAAAGCCACGGTTCCTAGAGCAAAGCTATATAAACCTACGGCCCCACGTTGGCATATAACAAGGAACACCAACTAAATACCCAATCTAAGGCTTACAAGGACAACATGACAACATGACTTGAACAAGTGGTGAAGGAGGCATAAAAACAAGCAAGGAGTGCACCCAGGCTATATATAGCCAGGCTACAAAGGCTTGCCCACCCAGGCTATATATAGCCAGAGTTGGTGGAGTGCACCAAGAAAAGAGTTCAATGACGTGTTGGCAATCAGGGCAGGCTAGGGCAGGGCTTGCCCTAAAAGAATTGAAATAAGGTGCCTCAGATGTGACTGCATTTAATGTGATCCAACCCCTATTAAATGTGCACAGAGTTCTGAGGCGGGAGCAATGATAACAAGGTGGAGAGAGGCTGGCAAGTGGGGCCAGTCAAATGGGTGCACAACCGGTCAAAGAGATGGCCCCACCACAAGGGCTGTCTCTGCAAGAGACCACGGGGAGGTCCTAGACAGGAGGTCTGAAATACTTCAAGGGGGAGGTCCTGGACAGGAGGTCCAAGGACTCAGGAGGGAGGTCCTGACACTCAGATCTCCACAAGAGAGGTCTAACGGTCAAGATCTCAAAGAGGAGGACATCAACGGTCCAGATCAAAAACGCAGGGAGGTCATGACGAGTAGATCTCCAAAAGGGAGGTCTAGCGGTCAAGATCTCAAGGAGGAGGACCTCAACGGTCCAGATCAAAAAGGGAGGACCGGAATGGTCAGATCTGCAAGGCAAGAGGAGGTCTGCGGAGACAAGGATACGTGGGGTAAGGCTGAGGCCGTTAGATCGAGATCGGATGGCGCAAAACAAAGGGGGCCATCCACAAGGCATCGAAGGGTCCTTAGGTGATGAAGGCAAAGCCTCAAGCGATACAGCCGCAGGAGCCAATGGTGGGTCCAAGCACTAGGGAGGTCTTGGACCTAAGGAGGTCGGGACCTTTAGATCCAACAGAGAAGGGATCTGGACGGCTAAGATCTCCAAAAGGGAGATCCTAACGGACGGATCTACGCAAGGGGGAGATCTGTGCGGTTAAGATCTCCAGAGAGGAGGTCCTAACGGCCAGATCTCAACAAGGGGAGGTCTGTGCGGTTAAGATCTCCAGAGAGGAGGTCCTAACGGCCAGATCTCAACAAGGGGAGGTCTGTGCGGTTAAGATCTCCAGAGAGAAGGTCCTAACGGCCAGATCTCAACAAGGGGAGGTCCTAAAGGACGCAGAGAAGGGCCAAAGGAGTTCCATATGGATACAAGGAGGTCCATAGGGGCACAGGGAGGTCCAGAAGGACTTGGGATGCCCAAAAGAACTCAGGGATTACCAGAGAACGTGGAGAGGTCCACGAGGAGGTCTAAGAGAAGCAAAGCCAAGCGTGGCTTTGAGAGATCAAAGGGGTTTTTGAAACACAAACCCGAGCTGGGTCCTTAACAAGGAACCCGAAGCAAGGGAGAGGTCCGAACAGAGGGGGAGATAAAAGAGAGAGATTTAGGTCTCAAAGAGATTCAAACCAACAAAGGAAGTTAGAAGTGAAGAGATGCACCCAGAGGCACACAGAGAAGCTACGGGGGGAAACAACCCAAGGGAGCAGCAAAGAACAACAGAGGGCTACAACCAGCAGAGAGCACCAACAAGGAGTTTAGTTAAGGTTTGATTAATTCAAGTTAAACTCTCCAAATTTTAAAATATCAGGTTAAGCTTTGGATTCTTAATAAAGCCAAATGATTACTTTTATTTTAAAAACTTGACAAAAACTTAAGAGAAACGGGACGTTACACTCAGGCGGCTCCTTCTATCAGGCTGCGAGAAGCTCCGCGCAATACTGTGGCCACCCGATCAGGACAAATATGCTAGAAAATTGGAGTTGCTGCGCATCGACACCACCTCCCGATCAGCACCAGCTGACGGAGGGGAAGAAAACTTGGCGGTTGCTGCTGCTGCGGGATCATCATCAGTACCACATGGCGGTCGACCCCAAGCGAAGAAAGAAGAATCACGAGGCTCCTTAGGTCGCTTTTGCACGTAAAAGGTCATATTGAGAGAGTGCACTGTCATGTTGATATTTGTGGTGTAGCTACTGTTGGTGGTAGCATCGTCCAACCGCATACAAGTACTCCTATGGTGGACTCCAAGTACAGAGATGTCTTCAAGCAGGCTGCTCCCACTAATAATAACTATGTTGATGTGGCTGCAGTGCCAGTGACTATGATGACGTGGGGCTGCCCCGAGATGCCGCTACCTTCGTCAAGCGACCAGAGCAACTGTGTCATAGAGTTGATCACGCAGGGGCAGGGAAGCAGCAAACTCTTGGAGGGTGCTCCTCAAAGTGCTAGTACTAGCACTAGCATGAGTGGTTTACTACTACCTAATTTCGTTTGTAATGAGGCTACATCACTGCACGTGTACGACAACTCGTCCATCACCAACTTGTCTATCACCAGTGTCCCAGAACCATCGGAAGGACCAAGGTGGTGTCGCCTGTGGTATCGCCTAAGATGGTGCCGAGTCGAGAGGTGCCCCAAGGTACACACCGTCTTCGCTACTCCCCAGGGCACATTCACTCCCTAGGACACATTTCGGGCGTTTTGCTACTTGAGCACATTCTGGGCGTCCCAGCTCCCGACGGCGCACTACGTCTGGAACTGGCCAAGTACTGCTGCAATGTCCCAGCTCTCAGGAAGTTCCTTTGAAGAGTTGCGATTCTTGCACCTGGACTGCTGCCCCAGGCTAATACACGTGCTCCCCTTGTCCACGCGCGTAGCCACCTTGCGCAGCCTGGAGACCCTCGAGATCTTGTGCTGCGGCGATCTCAGGGAGGTCTTCCCTTTGGACCCTCAGCGCCAAGAGCGGGGAATAGAAATAGAATTCCCTAGGTTGAAGCGCATCCACCTGCACGAGCTCCCAATGCTGCAGCGCATCTTCGGGCACAGGATGTCCGCACCCAGCCTCGAGACCGTCAACATCAGGGGCTGCTGGAGCCTCAGCCGCCTGCCCGCCATTGGCAGCAACACCAAGCCTCCTCTGGTGGACTGCGAGAAGGAGTGGTGGAACAGACTGGAGTGGGACGGCCCGCAGCACGACCGTTCCCACTACAAGCCGAGCCACTCGCCCTACTACAAGAAGACCTAGCTGCCCAAGGGATCCATCCTCAGGTGAGGTAAGGTGAGCCCTCCTGTGAACATATATAAGCTCCTCCAGCTAGCTTAGTTAGTACAATCTTGCGTATATAATTCAACCATCTATCCATTCCACACAGAGGTTTAATATTTAATTAATCTACCCACTAATTATGCATGATTTGGCTATCATATGATGTTACATGTACAGTTACGTCTATCTATCGATACATACATATATGCCAGCTGCCTAGCTTAGTCATGCATGCAGAAAGATTCATTCATCCATTCCTAGCTCGATATGATAGAGTTTATCATTGCCTGCTTCTTCACTGACATATACACATGCATGCTCCGGTTGGATTCATCCTTCAGGTAATTCCTTCCTTGAATTGCAGCTGCCCATGCAGTTTCCTTCAACTATGTATGATGTTTGTGCTGCCTTCAACTAGAGGCAACATCTGCTCTCCTCTGCTTCTCACGGTCTCACCTGCTGCTGCTTCCCCTGCCTACTGATGCTGCGAGTTGCGAGTTGCTTTTGTGTCAAGTCCCATCTGCACTGCCATGGTGTGCCGGTGCCGGTGTGTTCGCCTACCAATTTACTCTGGTTTGGTTTGGTCGACTTTTATTGCTCGGTCCATCCATCCGTTCGTCAAAATAAACCATATATCGATCGATCATCTAGCTCGTTGGATAGATAGATGGTATCGACCGTGTGTGTCAGCTAGTTTTCGCATGAGCATGTTGCCGCTGTGCTCTTTTGTTTGTGTTGTGTCTGTGTGCATGTGACTTTTAAACTTTGGACCGATGTAGTATTTACTCCAGTACCTGTGATTAATTGTGCGTGTGATTTGTGCAACATCCTTGTTATGCTGGAATGTACTACATGACTAGTTTAGCTACTTCTCCCTGGAACTGAAATATTGTCTGAATTCACACATTGAGTTGGCCAAGGAAGAGAAAAGCTTGAACAATCTGATAGCCAAATCTTGAACACATCCGTTCGTCAAAATAATCCATTTTTATTTGAAGAGCTAAAGAAGAAAGTCTTTTATCGGGAGTAGTTCCCCACTTGTTTGACAATGGGTTGTCCATTTTACAGTATGCTGATGATACTATCCTCTTTTTGAACCATGATTTAGATCAAGCAAAAAATCTCAAACTTATTCTATGTATCTTTGAACAATTATCAGGTTTTAAGATTAATTTTCACAAGAGTGAGATTTTTTGTTTCGGTTTTGCCAAAGAAGCTGAACCACAATATACTGAGTTATTTGGTTGTGAAGTGAGTACCTTTCCTTTCAGGTACTTAGGTATTCCAATTCACTTCAGGAAATTAAGAAATTGTGATTGGAAAGGGGTTGAGGATAGAATTGAAAAGAAACTTTGTCATTGGAAAGGAAAAAAATTGTCTGTGGGTGTACGTCTAGTTCTTATTAATTCGTTTCTAAGTAGTCTACCAATGTTTATGTTATTTTTTTAGGTTCCTAGGAAGGTTCTCAAAAGACTAGATTTTTACCGATCTAGATTTTTTTGGTAGAGCGGCAGTCGTAGTCGTAAATATAGGCTTGCTAAATGGAGTTTAGTTTGCTCTCCCAAAGAGCAGGGCGGTCTAGGAATTCATAACTTCGACATGAAAAACAAAAGTTTACTAGAAAAATGGTTGTTCAAACTGCTTAATGAAGAAGGAAGTTGGCAATCTATGCTCACAAGGAAATATTTAGGTGAGAAGAATCTTTTGCATGCGGTTAATAAGCCTGGCACTTCTCATTTTTGTCGGGTTTAATGAAAATCAAAGATCAATTTCTTAGCTTTGGTTCATTCCAGATTAAAAATGGAATGAACACCAGGTTTTGGGAAGATAATTGGTTAGGTGACTCTCCTCTGAAAAGTCAATATCCGCTCCTTTATAATGTGGTTAGGAGGAAGGATGATACAGTGGCAAATATCATGAGAACGATTCCTTTAAATATCTCTTTTCGACGACCTATAATTGGCCCTAAGTTACAGGCATGGAATGAGCTAATTTTGAGAATGTCTAATTTACAATTGAGTTATCAGAAAGATGTTTTCAGGTGGAATTTGAATAAGTCTGGACTTTTTTCGGTACAGTCTTTTTATGCGGCTTTAATTGGAAATCATCAAGCCCCCATTAGGAATTTATTTTGGCAAATTAAAATTCCATTAAAAGTGAAAATATTCCTATGGTATCTCAAAAGAGGGATAGTATTAACTAAAGATAACTTGCTCAAAAGAAATTGGAGGGGAAGTAACAAGTGTTGTTTTTGTATTAAGGAGGAAACAATTCAACATCTTTTTTTAAATGCCATTTTGCACGTCTTGCGTAGTGGGCTGTTCAATGTGCGTTCAATTTATCTCCTCCTACGAGTAATTGCAAATATGTTTGGGAATTGGTTAGCTGGTGTTCCAAAAATTTTAAAGTCACAACTCCTAGTGGGAGCTAGTGCATTATGTTAGTCTATCTGGTTATGTCGGAATGATGTTATTTTTGATAAAAAGATTATCACTAACGCACTGTAGGTTATCTTATTGAGTGGACACTGGCTAAGGGCTTGGGCAAATTTGCAGAAATCAGCCCAAAAGGAGTCTATGTTGGCCGGAAGCGATATGCTGGAAGTGGTGGCGAAACAAATGTTAAGCTTTCGTGGGTGACGGTTTAGTAACAGGATTTGTAATGATTGAGTTTAAAGTTCATTCATTGTTTGATTGTAAGGATTCAAGCCTCTTTTAACTGACTGGCTTTCTCTTCTGATTTTAGACCTTTTAATAAAGTGGGCTGTGTGCATCTTTGATGCAGAGGCCGGGAGAGGTTTTCTCTTCCATTATCTAAAAAAAACTTGTTACAAAAAACTCGTTTTGTGTGTCATGCACATTTGTAGCAATGAAAATCCTAGATACAAACTCAAGAAATAATCTATTAGAAGGATTGTTTCTTTTTATTAGATGAAGTACTATCTTTCCTCTTAGTAACAGGTTAAGAAACAAACCATTGTAAACGGTCTTTTGGCCCTTGAATCATAAGCGTCTAGGCCCTGTTTGTCGTAGCCCTCATGTTAGGGCTGTTCACTTCACCACGAACCGATACGTACCTGTCCGGTATGCTGTGTTCCGTAAGGTAGAACAAAAACGCTGATTTTGGGAGTTCGGATTTTTTGGTAAAAACCGGTTGAAAACTGAACAAACCAAAAGAATCCAAATTCTGAAAAGGCCCTCCTCTGGAAGGCCACTTGTATTCCTATCTGTTTCGCCCCCCCCCCCCCCCACCCCCATTGTCCAGCTAAAGTTCTGCTTTTGTCAAAAATTTAAGTTGATCTCCTCAGAAGTTAGATCCAAAATGCCACTGTTTTGTTAAAATGAGCAATATAAATGTACTAAAAGATACCCGTGAAGCACAAATGCTCGCTAAGCACGGATGAAAATCCCTTCTCCTTTCCATTGTTTTTGTATTTATTGTTGTCCAATCATGTCATGACAAAATTACCACAGGATTGGATCATGGATGGCAGCCTACATCTACTCTCATTTGGTGTGGTATTTTGTCGAGTTTTTGTCTAATATAGCACCGTTGACGTCATAAATAGTAAATCTAGCCCTCTATCGACACTAATTGCAAAAATAGCACCGAATTTGTGCCCCAGAGGGATGGACCTCTCCTCCACGCGACACATCACCTAGTCTGTGCCTCGGGGGCACGGATCTAGTCGTGTCCGTGCCTCGAGCGCATGGACGACCCTTTGCACGCCACAGGGCCCGAGTCAATGCCCTAGCACATAGACGAGCTGCTCGCCCGCGCCCACGCCGCGTCGTGCTTGCCCACGCCGCGCCCGGTGCCGTGGCGCCACCGCGCTTGCCGAGCTGCGTCTGACAGCAAGACTCGCCACGCCTCGAGGCGCTTCACGCCGGCGCCTTCGCAAGACTCGCGACCGCTTCAAGCCGCCGATCTCCCTCTCCGGTGAGTTTCTTGCCATCTTGAGCGCGCCACGATGTGTTCCTGACCTTTCTCCATCTTTTCCCCACCTTCTTTCAGCTGCTACGCCGCCGCCACCATCTCCCTCGACACCGGCATCGTCGCCCCGCCGCCTCGGCCCCTCCCTGGTCTCCCCAAGTGACGCGGCACGACTCCCTCGTCGGTGCCGATCCTATGCTCACGCCATCTTCCACCAGGCGCTGCTGAGACGCCGCTGACGCCACCCACCTGTGCACCCGCGTCGGTCGTGCTGCTGCCGTCGCCACCACGGTGTCGCTCCGCCTGCGCCACTGCTTCCCATGGCCTCCCAGAGCCCCAGCAATCCATTTTGGCCATCACCAGCCGTCCGCCGTGCCACCGTCCACCGCCGGCGCCGGACTATACGTTGATGTCGTAGCCCTCATGTACAAATGCTCGCTAAGCAGGGATGAAAATCCGTTCTCCTTTCCATTGTTTTTGTATTTGTTGTTGTCCAATCATGACATGACAAAATTACCACAGGATTGGATCATGGATGTTAACCTGCATCTACTCTCATTTGGGGCCTGTTTGGTATAGCTCCAACTCTTAGCTTCGTAGTTGGAGTTTGTGGAGCTGTGACAAACGGGGTTGCTCCACAATTTTTTTGAAGTTGGAGCAACCAGGAGCAGAGCAGCCTGTAGTGTAAATTTTGGGAGCAGGTAGAACCTTGCTCCAATTGAGGAGCTGCGGACTAACAAAACAAAATACCCTTAGAAGTTTAAAGTAATTACCCGCAATTTGCCACTGATATACCCCCACCTGCTCAGATCCTCAAGCAACCCGAGCCCCCTCCTCCCTGAGCCCCCGAGGTCCCCTCCTCCCCGCCGACGCCGCCCCTCCCCTTCTCCTCCCACGCGGCCGAGCCCTCCTCCTCCTCCTCCCGCGCCGCCCCTCCCTCTTCCTCCAGCGCGCCGCCCACCTCCTCCTGCACCAGCCCCCACCTCCTCCCGCGCCGGCGTCGTCGCCCCTCCTCCTCCCCACTCGCCACCGCCCCTTCTCCTCCCCACATGGGCGCACGTGGTCGTCCCGAGCCCCGCAACCCGTCGTAGAGAAACCCTAGAGAGGAGAGAAGAGGCGGCGGCGACCAGGGCAACGCCCCCTCCCCCGGCGACGACCACCTCCCCAGCGGCGACACCCTTGCCCCCAATCCCCTCGTTGCCGGATCCCTCACCCCCAGATCCCCTCCCTGCCAGAACCCCTCACCGCCCCCAGATCCCCTCGTTGCCAACCTCCCTTGCACCCAGATCCCCTCATCGCCTCCCCCGCCGGCCGAAGCTCCCTCCTTGCTTGCTCTCCTTCATCCCGACGCCGACCAACCGACTCGAGGCTCCGCCGTCCAGGCACCTGCCGGCCGAAGGTAAACTCCATCCTCCTGTTCCATGCTCTGATCTGATTTTTTAGCCCCCTGATTTCAATTGTGACAATTTCATTAGCATGAGTACTCTTGTTCTACATGGGATTCGGATCCTTCTATCCTAGTTATTGTTGTTTTTCTGGACTTGATGCAATTATTCAAGATGGAACTGGACTTCACCTTGAATAATTGCATCAATTTTGTTGATCAGATGTATATGCATCAAATGTGTTAGTAGAGAAACTGGACTTCTATCCTTGCTGTCCAAATCCTAAATGAACACATTGAAATTATCTTTCATTTTGATCAGTCTACACAGGACACCAGTGACCACCAATTTTCAGTTCAATTGTGCAATCTAGTCATCTATGATCTATCATCTATGCTGAGGTTCAAGTGAAGGTTATTATGATCTATCATCTATGCTGAGGTTCAAGTGAAGGTTTGCTTGTACATTAGAAGACTGATAATTGGAAAAGAAAATTGCTTGGTTATGATGTCACTGTGTTATGTCTGTATCATTTCAGAAGCTTGATATTTGGAATGTATGCTTGCTTGGTTCTGATACTTGTGATTTATGTGACATAAAATTTTCTTAGTTTTGACTTAAAAAGTGTAGAGGGTTATATGCTTCTTAGAATTTTCACAATACAGATGTACAGGCTTGCAAGCATCAGTGTTCATTCTGTGCATAGCTAATTGACATCTTCATCTATGTTACTTTATTGGATTATCATCAGTGAGCTTCCTTTGCTGTTCAAACTACATGTTAGCCAACAAGTTTCTGCATATACACAGTAACATTGTTTGCAAATTGTGTTCAACCATGATACTACCTGCTAAATATTTCTGGTGGCATCTCATTTCTCACTTATTCCCACTCCATGTTATTGTTTTTATGCTTTCACCAGGGGATTCTAATGCTATGCACTTGCCCTTCAGCAGTTCAAGAATAGATTATAGTTCTTTCCATGTATACTTTCATTGATATTTCAATGGATTATCATTCTTTTTCTGATTCTTTCACATTACTTTGCAAGGATTCACATTACTCCGCCCAGCGCCGCCTCTCCACCATCGCTCTGCCTTGAGCTCCCTGTGCGTTAGAAGAGTCGGGGAGCCGGCGGCGGGTAGCAAAAAACTATATGTTCAGGACAAGTTCAAAAATATACCAAAACTTTGTGTCGATGTAACTGTGCATATTGGCTTTTTCTTTCCTTTTGATTAAAAATGAGAGCAAAATTCTTAGCATCTACAATGTCCACATCTTTTATCACTTTTATATAGATGGAAAGGGGTGCGACGGGGATTTATACCAATTGATCGGGCAGCAATAGAATGGAAAAGGCACAACAAGGTAATGCATTTGCTAACTATAATACTGATTTTTACCATGTACTCAATCTGTTGATCAA
Source organism: Phyllostachys edulis (assembly GCA_036346405.1). Classification (NCBI taxonomy): domain Eukaryota; kingdom Viridiplantae; phylum Streptophyta; class Magnoliopsida; order Poales; family Poaceae; genus Phyllostachys; species Phyllostachys edulis. Next base: position 2,476,437 of record CM070552.1, read on the forward strand.
TGGATCAATAATCATGCAATTCCTTCTAATGACTGTTACTTTCTGGTTTAGGCAAAAGTGAGAGTCAGATTGTCAAGACCACTACAGAAACCTAGATTGAAGCATGGGTTAAGAGGAAATTTTAGGATTGGGCATAGTGCTCCTCGAGGTGGCCGTTTTCCATATGCTTGCCCTCCTCCGCCACGCCGGCCTCCACCACGTATTGTAAAATGGTTAACTAATCCATTAGTTTCTTGTGATTTTGTTCTAATGGATGCCTTGAATTGGACCAAACAATTTTGTAATGTTTTCTGAATAAACAAGTGAGTTTGGAATGCAACTGAATGGTCTTTTTTTTGGAAGACGCAAGTGAATAGTATTGTTTTGAATGCTTTTGAGTTTGTGTGTTGATACATTATTATGGTGGATGTTCTGAATATTTGCGAGGTGATACAATATTTGATTTGATTATGTGTTGTTTGATACAATATTATGTTTATCTTTATTATGGATTTTTGTTATGAACTTGATATGTTTATGTAAACCTTTGTTCTGAACTTCATATGTTTATGTATGTTTTTTTTCAAGTAAAACTTCCAAAACTGGGTGAAAATATGGCACAACATGATAAAAAAATTAAATAAATAAAAGCACAGCATGATTGAAATCAACTTATTAAACTGTTATAGGTTAAGCAATACGAAAAAAGATTACAAGTCATAAAACAAGGGTAGTACAGTCTTTTTACAAAGATCTTTCTCATTTCTGGAGCTGGAGTTAACTTTCTAGCTAAACACCTCCTCAGACTGCTCCAACTTCTCATAGGAGTAGATCCAAAAGTGAAGCTGGAGTTAGAGCTGCAAAAAGTTGAAGCAGAGCTGTACCAAACAGGGCCTTGGTGTGGTATTTTGTCTCTGCCTGCTATTTTACAAGAACAACTATTCCGATGCATCACAAGCAGGAGAGCTCATGACAGATGTGCACTTACCTCTAAAGCTACACGATGCAGAGCTCATTCATTTACCCACTTTGCTCAGCCCTATCTATGTGATTCATGTATGCACCCAATTCAATTCAGAGTAGTGTGACATGACAGCAAGCAATGCAACTCATGCATCAATACTAAGTTATCTGTGCCCTGTGTATTGGACTAATGAGAGGCGGTGAGCGTGTGATGCTTTGAACTACTATAGTGTAGTGCAGTTTTTTAGATAATAGAAGAGAATCTCTTCCGGTCTCTACATCTAGGATGCACATAACTCATTTTATTAAGAAATAGTGTAGTGTAGTATCTGGACTGGAACTTGGATTGCAATGTGTCTCTAACTTGGATGCAACATGCAGCCATTTTATCACAACAACACTATACTCAACAAATTATAGGTAACTAGACTACGTGCGTAGAGGACCCGTGTGGCGAGGAGCGAGGTTGGCGCGCGTGCCTTCGCGCGTAGAGGACCAACATGGTGGCCGAACGGACGGATGATGCAGCGCGGCATCGCATCGTCGATGCCGAGATTCTACCAAAATTTTGGGGTAGAGATTCTTTTTAGGGGCAATTAGCACAGTGACATCGCGTTAGAGCGTAATAAGAGGAATGACACTCCGTTCGTCTCGGGCTGGAAAGTAACATCGCGAACATCGCGAACATCGCAAAATTAGATGAATGACATCCTGACTTTTTCCAGAATTTTTTAAATATAGAAAATTAGCTCAAAAAATTATCAATTGTTTTGTGGAGTCTCCCGACATATTTTAATTGCTTATGTATTTTTTTAAAAACTTTATACATTCTGATTTTATCTCTAAAATTCATTTAAGTATATTGTTTGTAGGAATTTCCTAATATAGAAAATGTGGTCCAAACATTATGAATTTTGTTTTTTAGGCTCCTTAAATAGTGGGCTTGATTGTGTAATTTGTTTGGAATTTTAAAAAATTAAGTAACGCAATTTCATCATGTCCACTCTGTGAGGAGTCTAATATTTCATAATGTAAGGACATTATGAAATTGTATTAATTAATTTTTTTAAAATTTTAAAAATACACAAGCAACTAAAATGTGTTGGGAGACTCCACAAAAAAATTTATAATTTTTTGAGCTCAATTTATATATTTAAAAAATTCTGGAAAAAACCAGAATGTCATTCGTCTAATTTTGCGATGTTCGTGATGTTATTTTCCAGCCCGAGACAAACGGAGTGTCATTCCTCTAAATACGGCTGAACGTGATGTTACTGAACTAATTTTCCCTTCTTTTTAATGGGGAGCATTTGAAATTATTAAAAAATATGGATTTTTAAAAACTTTTTGTTTCGCTTTGTCGGCGTTCGAATTTTTGAGCTGTTAATTGAAACCTCAACCCTAAAAACAGAAAACTGAATTCAAACCGAGTTTAAAAGGAAATGAAAAAGAAAATGAATTCAAACTTCGAAAGTGCTGTCTGAGAAACTACTCGGCTTTTTTCTTTCTTTCTTTTCTTTTCTTTTCTTTTCTTTTATTTTTCACTTTTCTCTTTTTTCTTTCTTTTCAATTTTCCTTCCCTTTCTTTTTTTTCCTTTTCCTCCCGCCCACCCGCCACCTTTCTCCCTTCTCCTTTGTCCTCTGCTTTCTTTCCTCCTTCACCCGACAAAGATGCTCAGGCGCCATGTCGTCACCCACGCCAAGACGCCACCAGCTTGCGCCCGGGTGCCATGCTGTCTGTCTGCCCATGGGAGAGAGAAGGATGAGAGTGAGTTTAGCTATCTCTTCGTGAAGAGAAGAGACAACCTAATACATAGCACAAAATACTATTGTATGAGTTGTTATCTATAACAAACATTATTTTCCATTCATAATTAAAAAAATTATAGGCCCCGGTTGAAACTCTGATGCCCATTTGTTTTTGCCGCCACCGATTTCTCCGATGTGCACCTTCTGGCATTGCCATTAACCCTGTAGGATCGTTAATGACAATCAGAGGGGGGGGGTGAATGATTGTAATAGATTTTTATCAATACTCAGACCTCAACAGCAGCTTCTCCACTCAATTGCGCAGCGCCAAAACTCCTAATACCACCGAAATAGCAGCAGCAGTAGCAATGTCTCCCAGCCGAAAAACTAGCTTCATGTGACTTCTTTTCTTTAATCAACGTGAATAGTAGCCAACATCAACAAGTAATAAATGCTCCCTGTTGTGAGCTATTAAATAATTTGGTAATTGATTGAACTCCAAGTAACTTTCTGCCAGCACAAAATAGTGGTAGTACTTGACGTTGGAGATCAATTGCAGCAGCTCCTAATCCACACAAACATCACGTCGCATACACAACAAGAAAGCCCTTTTTGATTCCTCGCTCGAGCACTGCCGAAAGTCTCGCACACAGCAAACCACAAGGAGTCGACACGCACGAGCCAAAAAGCGAAACCTCTGTTGCAGCAAGCCGATGGCACAATCTAGATTCGTTTTCTCGATTCGTTTTCTCGGGAGCTCCCTACCAACGGCCCTAACCTTTTCTTTCCTGCCGCGCACAGAACTGCGCCCCTATATACGGATATATATACTAGCCCCTGCACCTAAACATGTCTTTATCAGACACGGTTTCATAATTCTAATCCAATTCTAATAAACAAAGATTTTCTAATTTTTTTCAGCTTTCCAATTTTGGACGCTTCCAAAATTGTCACATGTTGTAGCCTCCGAAACGCACATCCGTAGCTTCAACACGCATCATCCATATTTGATCTTCACGCGCCCCAACTCGAGCTCGACCGTCTCCTCCAACATCCTCGACCCTCTAGACTATGACTTCGCACCAAGCCATCTCCCGGTCACCGCCGTAGACCACGATCGCCTCCGAGTTACCCTACACATGCAAAGACCAAAACACCATCTTTTCCCGGCACAAGTTCTTTCTAACTTGATCGACATTAGTCCACCCACACCACACGTCTCAAATAATATCAGTACCCAATATTGTCAATTATTCATCAACTAAAATATACTAGAACTGGCCACATGGTCTAACAATCTCCCCCTTGATGAATACATTGACAATACTTTAAAATTATGAGTTGAATTTTGAAAGAAAAAAAAATTGCAAAAAGAAAGTTTCAAAGCTGCAAAGCAAACACTTCAAAACCACAGTGAAAAACTCCCCCTCAACACAAGGAGCTGAAAAACTCCCCCTCAACACAAGGGAAGCAAATTTCTCCATTTTTTTTCTTTTCAAATTCTCCTATTTTCTCCCCCTTTGGCAATGGAATCATCAAGAACTTCAGACAAGGAATAATTCTAAAACAAGGGAGCAAGGAGAGTAAAAATCAAGAAACTTTGTAGATTATGCAAATCAATTTAATAAAGTAACCAAGTCATCTTGTTGAGTAGAGCTTAATAGGATCATATAAAATCATGTATCATGTAGCGAAGATAAGACAAGTCAGTACCACTTGAAGGATGATTATGCAATTTTAACTTAATGACAGGCATCTCAATAATGACTAAACCGATTATAAACATCACGAAAAGATAGCACCAAGAAAAGTGAGAGCCTAACAGTGAGACACAAGTTAAATCTAGATGAGCTAGCAGTCTCATATAACATCATATTGCTTCACTTTCAATTCTTATTTGCATGTGGCATGCTTGGAGCATACTTCTTTTCAAGGGTGGTATGCTTGAAGCATACTTCTTTTCTTTTTAGCACTTTTGTGTGCATATTTTTCCTTTTGAATATACATAGCTATGTATGGCATGCTTAAAGCATACTTCTTTTTCATTTGAGCACTTTTGTGTTCGTATTTTTCTTTTGAATACACATAGCTATGCATGGCATGCTTGAAGCATACATCTTTTTATTTTCCTTTTCTCAACCCTTTATCTTTTATAACATGCCAAATTGAGTGAGCATAAAGGATTGCAACGAGAGACATACTTGCTTCAAATCCAAGATTTAAAATAAGACTCACAAACAAGCTCATCCTTTTCTATGGACATCTCCAAGTGATAACAATAATCAATCTAGTCAACGTATTCAGCCATGTCATGCTTTAGTTCTAAATGTAGCAAATTAATTATAACCAGTCAAGATCAAAGCTACACAACACATGAATAAATATGATAAAAAAAGCTCTACAACTCAGTTGATTTCAATGGCTTGGACTAGATGAATTGTTTGACAAGTATAATAAACAAAGCTTCTGAAATTTTAAACAACAAGCTCCCCTCGAATAATCCCATAGGATGCAACACACCCAACTCACTTTGCAAATATGATCTAGGAATCCAAGATCTTGAGATACGATATGGAGGAACAAAGAAGAAAACTAGAACCGAACCACGTGTGCAGCACGATCAAAATGCGAATTATGTGAATTAAATCGCAAACCAGTACGTGAAGCAGATTTAAAACCATCATAAAAGTCCTCTAAAAACCTAGCTTTCACATTAGTTCTAGGGACAATAAAAGAGGTGGCACGTTTTTGTCTTAAGGCATTAAATCTTTCCTTTTTCTCTTTTTTAACACGTCTAAAGCAAAATTCATGCAAGTGCCCATCTCTACCACAATAGGTGCAATAAAATTTAACATAAGTAGATTTCTTTTGAGATGATGAGCTAGCACCTACAACATTAGTAGAAGAGCTTTGCACAAAACCAGCAGATTTAAACACGGTTTGTTTTGGTTCAGATTTTACTTCAAATTTTCCAGGTTCAAGAGGCTTAACAATCTTAGGAGGATGGTTCTTGGCATGCTCAATAAAATTAAATCCTAGACCTTGACTTTTAACACTCACTTTTGATTTGTCTAGGATCATATTCAAGTTTTTCTTGTCAAAAGAAAATATCTCTAAAGTGTCCTTAAGGTACTCATTTTCTTTAGCTAGAGTAGGACAAGTTGTGCACTTAACAGATTCATTCACAGCTTTTCTTAGAAGCACTAGATCGAGCCAATCTTTCTTTTTCAAAAACTCATTTAGTTGTCTGGTCAAAGCTTCTATCTCTATTGTAAGTTTAGGACAGTTAGAGAAAGAATCTACCTCATGATAAAGCATATGTTGAATTGTTTCTTGAGAAGAATTGAGTCTAGCTTCTAACAATTCACAATTAGAGCAAGTTTTAGTTTGAGCATTTAACATACTTGACTCTAAACAAGTAGAACTAGACTTGAGCTTTTCAATTTCATCATATACAAGTTTTAACTTTTCATCACAAGAGTCATGTGCTAGTCTTAATTCATCAAATTTAGTATGTATTGACCTAGCAGCCTCCAATTCAGAAAATAAAACTTGGCAAGACTCACAAGATTCATCATCAGGAATAGAAACTTTAAGTCTATCAATTTCAGAATTTAAGTTCTCAACAACAATATCATGTTTCTTTATTTTCTTTTTATACTTTTTGAGCTCATCTCACAACCTAAGCACAAAGACGAGATAAATCAGATAAGAAGGTTTTACCTCATCGTGGTCATCAGAGAGATCATCATAATTAAGCTCCTCACCGCCGCCATAAAACACATCCTGTGAAATCCACCCCTTTGCCTTCTTGCCGTTGTCCTCATCGTTGCTTCCGAATCAACATCACTTAATTCAATCTCATCAAGTCTTTGAGAGTATCTTTTTGACTGCCTTACGATAATTGTGCTTCTTGCTTGAGTCAATCTTGGATTTAGAGCGACGAGTTGGTACTTTGTCATCTTTGACCTCCTTACTCCTCAGTTTGGGACAATTTATTTTTATATGATTTAGCTCACCACATTCATAGCATCTGATTGGACCTCCTCTCCGCCTTGTTCTGATGTTGTTAATTGCTTTGGTCACTCTGTTGGAGATAAGTACAAGCTGCTCTTCTGGAATCTCCTCTAACTGTTCATCTGAGAAAGAAGACAAAGCAGACACAAGACAAGAACTCGAATAAACATCTTGCATAGGGTTAGTCATAAGAGCTAAAGATGAAGATTTATCAATCTTAGATGGCACAACTTCCATCTCATAGGTTTTCAATCTAGAATAAAGATCATCCATGGTTAAAGTATCTAGATCGATAGTTTGATTGATAGTTGTGACAACCATCAACCACTCAGAACCTAAAGATCTCAATATCTTAGTTGCATTTTCTTCATCAGTTGGAATAACACCAACACCACGCAAACTACTCAGTATCTTTTCAAAACGAGCAAAAAGGTCATCAATAGATTCACCAGGCTTCATAGCAAAATCAGAATACTCTTTTTGATAAAGATTTTTACGTACTTTCTTAATTTTAGTGGTTCCCTCATGATAATCGCAAAGAGTCTTCCATATTAAGTGAGCAGAAGTAATATGAGCTACACGATCAAATTCTTTGCGAGAGATTCCTTGAAACAACAAGTTACGTGCTTGAGCATTCAAATTAACATCTGCTTTATTTAAATTATTAACAGTAGCAGGAACTACATAAGGACTAGAAACCTTATTCCAAACATCACTACCTTGAGCCTCAATATATGCTTGCATACGACACTTCCAAAAAGCAAAATCAGTACTATCTAGCATGGGGGGACGATTCACATACCTCTCTGACGCTATAGCAACTTGGCTCTGATACCACTTGTAGGATCGTTAATGACAATCAGAGGGGGGGTGAATGATTGTAATAGATTTTTATCAATACTCAGACCTCAACAGCAGCTTCTCCACCTCAATTGCGCAGCGCCAAAACTCCTAATACCACCGAAATAGCAGCAGCAGTAGCAATGTCTCCCAGCCGAAAAACTAGCTTCATGTGACTTCTTTTCTTTAATCAATGTGAATAGTAGCCAACATCAACAAGTAATAAATGCTCCCTGTTGTGAGCTATTAAATAATTTGGTAATTGATTGAACTCCAAGTAACTTTCTGCCAGCACAAAACAGTGGTAGTACTTGACGTTGGAGATCAATTGCAGCAGCTCCTAATCCACACAAACATCACGTCGCATACACAGTCGCAAAGCCCTTTTTTGATTCCCTGCTCTGAGCACCTGCCCGGAAAGTCTGCCGCACACAGCAAACCACAAGGAGTCGACACGCACGAGCCAAAAAGCGAAACCTCTGTTGCAGCAAGCCGATGGCACAATCTAGATTCGTTTTCTCGATTCGTTTTCTCGGGAGCTCCCTACCAACGGCCCTAACCTTTTCTTTCTGCGCACAAGCATGTAATCAAGCGCCCTATATACGGATATATATACTAGCCCCTGCACCTAAACGTGTCTTTATCAGACACGGTTTCATAATTCTAATCCAATCCTAATAAACAAAGATTTTCTAATTTTTTTCAGCTTTCCAATTTTGGACACTTCCAAAATTGTCACATGTTGTAGCCTCCGAAACGCACATCCGTAGCTTCAACACGCATCATCCATCTTTGATCTTCACGCGCCCCAACTCGAGCTCGACCGTCTCCTCCAACATCCTCGACCCTCTAGACCATGACTTCGCACCAAGCCATCTCCCGGTCACCGCCGTAGACCACGATCGCCTCCGAGTTACCCTACACATGCAAAGACCAAAACACCATCTTTTCCCGGCACAAGTTCTTTCTAACTTGATCGACATTAGTCCACCCACACCACACGTCTCAAATAATATCCCTCTCACGGTCTCCCCTTCCTTCTCTCTCCCGGACAAAGTGAGGAAGCAATGAGGTTACGAGCCCATCGAGAAATTCAAAATAAAATCTGTCCCACGAAGGTCTATCGGGTAAGAGTAACATAACCGTTAAGGTGAGCGGACCCGTTTCATCGATTCGCAGTAACAGAGCACGCGTTTCTTGAACAAACTCTAATTTGGATGATTTTTATTAACAAAACATACGGGTGGTAACTATCAAAACCCTTTCTTAATTTCCTTCCTCCTCCTCCCCATTGATTTAATTTCCTGGGGTTATTCGAGTCAAAAGGAAAGCACAAAGCTGCTCTCTATGATCTTTAAACCCCAGCTAGCTAGCTGCAAGCAAAGAATCTAACGATGGATGGAGTGTGCAGGCAGCTTAATTTGCAGCTTTATTATACAGAAAGCAAATTATAGGAGCAAGAAGCAAAGCAAATGAAAGGAACAGCCCAATTTTATCTTTATCTTTATTCTTTTATGATCTTTAAACTCTAGCTAGCTAGCTACAAGCTAAGAATCTGACGATGGATGGAGTATGCAGGCAGCTTAATTTGCAGCTTATTTTACAGAGCAAATTATAGGAGCAAGCACAGCAAAGCAAAGCAAAGCAAAGGAATAATATACTAGGACGTGAGGCAGGCAGTCTGGGAAGGCAGGCATGCGAGCTGAGTGCGACGCCCCGTGTCATTACCTTAAGGGTAATCACACTTAGACATACGGATTACTATTCGTTTGCTCAGTAGAACACTGCTCCAACGAATAGTAAGCCATTTATCAAAGATAACGTAGCAGAATAATAAAATAGAAACTGTTCTTTATTACAACAGTAGCCACACCAGTTTAATGTTCCAATTACAATTATTTAATTACAAAAAGGGATATCACATTCCCCTGAGTCTACCAGCTAGATCCCTTCAGTGAACTACTCGTCCCACGAGTCAAAGGAGGTGTCCACCTCGCCTTGCTCATCGAAATCTGTGCCCTCATCACCGGTAGCCTTCTCGGTACTTGCAAATCCCTTGTCCCACTCGGGATAACTCCCGGTAGAACTAGGGTCTAAGCAAGGGAGGAGATAGCAAGAGTGAGTACTATAGCGTACTCAGCAAGCATTAATAGCTAAAAAAATGCATTTGATGACTCTAAACTTCGTCCTTAGCAAAGTTCCTACCTCTTCTCTTATTCGGAAAGTAGTTTTCAAAACTTAGGTTGCAATTTTAATTATAAAGAGACTACTTGATTACTCGGAGAGAAGAAAGACCCCTAGCGGTTCCCGTAGACTCCAATCCAGGAGACTGGCATGAATTCATGATTTGTATAGCACTGCGCAGGCTTGTACCACTTTACCCACAGTTACTCTGAACTCTCTGAGCTAGGTTCACCGCATTTCCTTTGATGCGATTTCAAGTTCAGAATACAGAACGTTTTCCGGTTACGTGATCAAGTCTCCACCCATTACCTTTCGTCGGTGCTGACTTAATCACGTTGCTGACCCCGTCATACACCGAGTGCAAGTAATGTTGGTTGGGACGCCACCCAACACTCCACCATGCATTCCTATAACGCCCCGGATCCCCCACTTCCGGGCTGGTTACCGGTTCTGGGTTCTTCCCTAACTCAACACATGCAATGTGACTCGCCCGTTGTGGAGAACATAATCACGTAAAAGGTAACCTTTCTGCCCGCCGAAACGGGAAAATGGTTGGTACTGAATTACGGCCTCTGACCGAGTAAGAGTTTTGTTGGTCCTTATATTATAACCACCCGTAAAAAGGGACCCACCTCTTACCTCATCATCATCATCATCGTCGTGTTTCCTCGTCCGGGTCCCCTTTTACCAAGCCAGTAATATTACTATGCTTTCATCTCTTCCTTTCTCATTTCTTAATTCTTTCATCTCTTTTATCTTTCTTATCTTTTTATTTCCATCTCATTCATTCGAATTGATTTTTGAAAAATAGTTTTGATGCAATACATATAAGATAGAGCAATATACGGTTTACATTTAATATAGCTATGTTAATGAACAAGGGAGTAGCTTGCCTGCGGAACTGTAGGAAAGACCATCGTTGATGAAATCGATATTATCTACTCTTGTTGGTTCACCCGCTGCAATTTATACGATGGTGCGAGATAATAAATACATAATTAAATATTTGTCAATAATATGTGCGACTATGTGCATGCTATTCAGATGATTCTTTTTGTTAGCGGATCTTAATTTAATAATCATTTCGAAACCCCGCTATGTTAACACTCTCCCAGCGCGGTCGTTCTACAGTTTATCGGTTCTAGGGTTAGGATAGTTGATAATCACGTTTTAATGGACGAAAAGAAATTACTACACATAATTGCATATTACTAGGCCTAACAAATTTTATTCGGGCGAAACTAAGTCTACCTAATTTTATTCGGACAATTAAACGATTAACTTGATTTTATGACGGTGCTAAATAAATGAACTCAGTTGATTTAATTACCTCTTTCGCCCCAAATTACCTATTTACTTAGTTTGGGAGTTCTAACGACGATTAACTCGAACTGGTGGTCTCAAATTAATTTATACACATTTTTCGCCTTTAGCTTCTACCGGTCGATTTACCGCTAAATATTTTAACGTAAATTAAAATGGCCTAACTTACCGATGACTCAAACGAAGATCGCAATTATACTACTAAATCAATCTATCTACCTAATTTAAATTTATCACAATTTTTACCAAATTTTCTCATTCTTTTTATTCACTTCCCTTATTTCCTTTTCCTCATTTTCCATTTTTTTTCTACCTATTTTCGGTTCGGCCGACACTACCTAACCGGCCCCTTCCTTCCCCAATTTCCCCATTCATCCTCACTCTCAATCCCTAACCCCCTCACTTCTCTCTCTCTTCCTCACTCCCCACAGGTGGCCACTGCCCTTGCCTCCAAACCTCCGGCCCGTCATTGCCTTCTACCCCGCCGCCTCCGGCTCTCGGCGCCATCATCATGCCATCTGGCCCGCCCCACTTGCCTGCTGTTTCGCCTTTCTTGGGTCCCGTCGGCTTTGCTCCCGTCGGCCTGCTCTCGTCCGGCCTCCTCCGCCCTCTTCCAGCTCGCCGTCGCCGCCTCCTCCAGGCTGGTGGTCGCCGCCGCTCCTTCTAGCCTCACCGGCGGCCGGAGGCCAGCCACCGCTCGGATCCTCCTCCTCCTCTCGACCGGTTGCAGCCGCCTCCACGGGCGCTAGGCCGGCTCGGCCATCCGGCCGCCCGCCTGTGGGCTTTGCTCGGCCCTTCTCCCCTTCGGCGCGCGCTCACCCGAGCCCTCCTACGGTTCGGCCAAATCCGCTTCGTTTACCATCCTTTCCCAACCTAATTCGGCTACTGAAGTTTTCTTTTTTAAACTTTGGATTGATTCGATTTTACTTATTGATATTGACTCATTTAATTGATTGCTGGCGATTTGCTTACTGAGATCTGTTGTTTCATGATTATGCAAGGTATGGTGAGGAGTTGAGCTACTAGAAGTCGGTTCTGGTGATGCTGGGTGGTAGCAGATAGAAGTGGAGGTTGGTTCGCATTGCTCTGTGATGCGATGGACTGATAGCTAGGTATTGATGCTACTTATAGTTTTAGTGATATTCGTGAATGATGGGGATGTGTAGATGAGTTACCTCCGGTTGGTGTCTGGGATGGGAAATAAAAGTCGCAGGGTCGGCCTTGGGCTGGGGCTTCCTCTTCCTTCCTGTGGTGGGTGGTCTGCAAGCTAGGAGGCTGAGGATGTGGAGCCTGCTTCACCTCCGGGCTGCCTTGATGCTCTGGTTGCAGAGAGAGAGGTGAGTACTTGTTTGCCTCCTGTTGAGTTTGAGAAGAGGGGAGGGACTGGGTGGTCTGGAGAAGTTTGTGAAGTGCAGTGAATGTTGTGTGGGTGAAGGGCTTGCTGGGGAAGCCTATCGGCTGGGTTATCCTTCCCTACTGGCTTATGTCGGTTTGCACAGGGAGAGGGCTTATGTCGGTTTGCACTGGGAGTTATCTCTCCCGTGCTATCTCCTGCCCGCACTAGCTTATCCCCTGCCCTGTGCACTCTGAGCTATCTCTTTACTGTGCTCTACTTTATCTCTTTGGACAGTGCTCTAGTTGACCTCCACTGTTCACTATTGTTTTAACTGACCAGGGTTAATTAGCTAACTAATTTCTATCATTTTGGTTGCATGTGCTGAAATGGTGGGAGAAACTGGATGCGATTTCAAGAGGAGTTTTGAAGAAAGGAATGCAAGAAGTGAATTGCAATTTAGTTATCTTTTTTAAGTGCTGGGAGTTAGATGTATGTTCCATATTGTATCAATACCACAGTGTATGAGTATTATCTTTGATTAACATTTAAATTGGTGAGATGTAACCAAGGTTGTACTTTGATATGATTTGAGATGTATCGAAATGATGCTACATGGGTAATACAAAGCTTCCTATTGACAATAGTGTGGTTTTATAACTTGAGGTCTAAATTGAGGTTATACTTTATTACGAATTAAAGAAGTTTAATTACCATTAGTTACTAATTAATATTGCTTAGCTTAGTTCCATGGTTTGGGTTCTCACACTGAGCTTCTCGTTTCCTCGTCAACCTGATCGCGCTCGGGATCTATTTGGCCTTCTATCTAGCCGAGCTCGTACCAATTCAGTCCAACGGCACCGCGCGTGATCAAGGTAATTAACTAGTACATCGATCTACACCAATCAATTCACATGCATTGATCGATCTGCAGAGAGCTAGAATTGATATAAGCTAGCTTTTGTTAATCCTTCTTTCTTTCGATAAACGAGGGGATCATAATATACTGTGATGTTTTCCAACTGGCCCTGCTTAGTATAAGTGCGTGTTACATCTATATATAGTTTGTAGGAAGGTAGTATCCTACGTAGTAATACTACAATATTAATCACAATGTCGATAGGTCGAATCAGAAACATACTATGTCATATTATACAATTGGTCCCCACTGACATCAATATAATGCTTGCAGATCGATCGATCCATGGGTTAGATCCGGCCAAGCTTCAATTCCAAACCTGCAGATGCTGCAGATCCAGCCAGTACAGATCGATATGGAAGGCCTCTAGCTTGATCCAGGAGATCGATCGATTAGATACATCATGCGTCCCGAGGTAATAATCCATCATGCAGGTGCTGCAGATTTGTTACTAGTATTTACTTACTATAGTTGGTTTCTTTAGCTAAAGAGTTTAATTGATATTTGCATCTGTTAATATATTTTGCTTGTACACTTTGTGGGGGTTTTTTTAGGCTTGTGCACTTTGTGGGTTTAATTTGGTGGGTTTTTCCAAGAAGAGTGTATTTAATCCATGTATGTTGGCGGTGTCATTTACTCTACATATAATCGCAAGCTGTTATAGACTTGTAGTGTATTCACTTTTAGTTATTTTTTCACTTTCGATGCCAATTCGACTCGTCTTATTTTCATGCGATTAAACGCTGCAGGAGATCGAGATCCAGAAGGTGGAGGTCCAAGAGATGACGAAGCATAGTTTAGTTTTTAGTTGTTCTAGTCTCACCCTAGTCTAGTTGACTCCGTTGGTGCTTGCGTGCATCCAATATTATCCAAGTCCTTGATTAATATCGGGCGTACACGGGTTTCTCCAGTCACTTGCCTGTGGAGAGATGTGCTCTCACCCCTTTTGCTTCCGTTGTCGCTTCCGTTTTTGTAATGTAATCTTTGGCCTTGTTCGGCCCTTTTGTAAAACATGACCCGATGCGGTCTATGTAAAACTCCGATGTGTTAATTAATGAATACTATGGTTTAATTTACGCCATGTATGAATTGATTCAGAGATGTATCTGTGAGTACTATCTACTGATCTAGGGAATAGCACGGTGTCTTTCACAGAGGATTTGGATTCTCGGAATCTGGGTCCGACAAGAAGGGAGGAGTTCGGGCTAAGCCCAAAAGAAGAGGAGCACAAATTGAGAAAGGGCTCAATTTGAAAAGAATAAATTTAAATTTGAAATTTGAATTCGGGAATTGCAAGAAGGTTCGAAATTCTAATTCGAACTTAGCTAGAAGCTAGAAGATTTTGAGAAAGTACAATAATTTGAAATAAAGTTTGAAAATCCAAGAACCAAAGTAATTACTATCCACCGTTTTGAAAACGAGATGTTACTCATGTTTAACTAAGTTAAGCTAGTATTTGGTTCCTAGCCACAAGTAAGACGTGCCAAACAATTATAGGAGCAAGCAGCAAAGCAAACGAAAGGAACAGCCCAATTTTATCTTTACCTTTATTCTTTCTGATCTTTAAACTTCGGCTAGCTAGCTGCAAGCAAAGAATCTGACGATGGAGTGAGTGTGCAGGCAGCTTAATTTGCAGCTTTATTTTACAGAAAGCAAATTATAGGAGCAAGCAGCAAAGGAAAGGAAAGGAATAATATACTAGTACTGGAGGCAGGCAGTCTGGGCAGGCAGGTGCGAGCTGAGCTTCTAGTTTCCTCGTCAACCTGATCGCGTTCGGTATCTATTTGGCATTCTATCTAGCTGAGCTCGTACCAATTCAGTCCAACGGCGCCGCGCGTGATCAAGGTAATTAACGAGGGGATCATACATAAGTAATGTGCTGTTTTCCAACTGGCCCTGCTTAGTATAGGTGCGTGTTACTTCTATAGTTTGTAGGAAGGTAGTATCCTATATATTGAGTAGTTGATGCAATTAATCACAATGTCGATCCCTAAACTTGTTCTCCCTTTTTTAATATATTTGGCCCGGGAATCTTCTAACCGGCCCGTCGAAAAATCACAATGTCGATAGGTCGAATCAGAACCATACTATATAGTAATACTACAGTACTATACAATTGGTCCCCACTGACATCGATATAATTCTTGCAGTTGCAGCAATTCTAAACCTGCAGGAGCTTGCTGCGTGCAGATCGATCGATCCATGGGTTAGATACTATCAATTCCAAACCTGCAGGTGCTGCAGATCCAGCCAGTACAGATCGAAATGGTCACCTCCTTCTAAGCAAGGCCTCTAGCTTGATCCAGGAGATCGATCGATTCGATTCATCATGGATATCGAGGTAATAATCCATCATGCACCTCGATCTTCAACTGTTAATGCTACAGATTTGTTACTAGTATTTACTTACTATAGTTGGTTTCTTTAGCTAGAGAGCTTAATTGATATTTGCATTTATTAATATATTTTGCTTGTACACGTTTCGTTTTTGTTTGAGAAGAAGAGTGTATTTAATCCATATATGTTGGCGGTGTCATTTACTCTACGTATCATCGCTGGATGTTAAAGCTTTAACAATCTATAGCAGAGTTATAGACTTGTAGTGTATTCACTTTTAGTTATTTTTTTCACTCAGTGATCGATTAAACAGCCATCACTCCCTGTATTGGCATGGTTTTCTATGTACCCGCATCTGACCATAGTTTCTTTCTTTTTGGGGGTTTATATGTAAGCAAAACATTTGTAGATTTTTTTATGGAAATACTTTCGATGCCAATTCGACTCGTCTTATTTTCATACGATCAAGCCAAATTTAGTTTCGAGCGAAGGAGTAAAAAAAAAAGACTAGAAGTGGTCAGCCTTATCTAGTTTCGATTAAACGCTGCAGGAGATCGAGGTCGAGATCGAGGCAGACAACGTCAATGCGGCTGCAGGAGAGATACTTGGTGTTGTGGAGGATACGAGCAAACCAAATGTGATGTACTTCCTTGGCTGGGATGGATTGGGGGCATCTGCTGCTCTCAGGGTGGTAGCGCAACGCCTGGAATCTCGGCCAGCTGGTCCAGGATTGAAGTTTGACAAGGTTATCCATGTCGATTGCTCGGTCTGGAAAAGCAGGAGGGCCCTGCAGAAGGCCGTCGCGGAGGAGCTGCAGCTTCCACGCCGGGTGATGGCCATCTTCGACCAGCGCGACGAGGAGGATGACTTCCAGGGGGTGGACGAGGGCTCCAGGGGCGAGATACCGGATGTCACAGGGGAGATCTTCAGGAATCTGACTGGCCAGAGATTTGTGGTGGTTTTCCACAATGGGAGCGGCAGCTATATTGATCTTATTAACTTTGGTGTCCTCGTGCATGGATCCCTGCGTAACAGGGTGCTGTGGACGGACCAGGGGAGGTTTTTGGGAAAGTTGGGGAGGTTTTTCGGAAAGTTGCAGAGTTTTCCGGAAATATCGTACAATAACATCAAGGAGAAAATTGCAGAGTTTTTGGGAAATACTGGCATTGTTCTTGCGGGAACCACAGCTAAAAAGGACAGTAGTACATTGTGGGGTTTAGTGCATGAAGAGGCCGAGGAGGTTGCCAAGTACTACACAGGTGCAGCTGCAGGGAACATCATCGACCACAGGCTGGTTGAGGAGTGCGTCCTGTATATGTGGGCACTGCGAGGCATGGACGACATCATCGACTGGGGAACCCATGCTTCAAACTACTGGGTATGCGACGGGATCATACAATGCGCCGGCACCCATACATCAGCATGGGAGATTGGAGATGCTCTGCAGAGATATATACGCTTGGATTGGAGTTGGGAGCACATGGATGATGCTGTTCCTTTCTCAGCTACTCATCTGCAGCATGATCATGAGCCGCCACGACAGGCACCGTTTTGCTGTCCCTCTTCTTCTTCCAAAATGTAACGTCCGTTTTCGGACGGTCCAATAGTAATTGATTTCGTTCCGTTCTTCGCCGTAATTCAACTAAATCCTATTTTCAAAAATCTCCGTTCTTCCTCGGTTTGAGTTTCAAATGCATTGCTCGTAGCATTTGAAACTCGATTCAGCGATTTGGAGCTCGTCTCCTCTGTTTCGAACCTTCGGGCCAACTCTCGGGCTTAGCCCACTTCCTCTCTCGGGCAGCCACACCCAAATTTCAGCCAGGCCGGTCTTCCTCCTCTTCTCTCCTCCCCATTCCCCTGTCAGCAGCAGCAGGAGGACCTTCTCCTTCCCCCACAGATCGCCTCCTTTGCTCCTCTGCCCTCTGCTCGACCAACCCCCAGCCGCCTCCATCCTGTTCCTCCCCTTTCCCTCTGCTGCTCTCTGCGCGCCCGGCTTCAGAGCCACCGGCTCGCCCGCTCCTGCGCTTCTCTGCACTTCCATCCTCCGCAGGCGCCCTCGTCACCGACTCCGTCACCGCGTCCTCGCCCTCGACCGGGCCGCCCGTGCGCGATGGCGTCATCGTCATCTCGCTCGTGGGCAGCAGCGCTTTCGGTCGTCACCAACCTCATGACCTTGAGCGCTCGCCAGACGCTGCATCGGCAAGACGTCCACAAAGATCGCCTCGCCGTCCTCGCAGCACCCCAACCACCTCCCTCGCCAGGACCAAGCGCGTCGCCCATGCCTCCGCCTCGGGGCCGACGCAGCTCTCGCCCTCCCCTCCCTTGACCCCGCAGCTCCCTCCGCTCCTCCTTCTCCCCTTTAAGCCCCTTCGCCCCAGAGCTCCCCCACGTCGCCTCATTGCAAACGGTAAGAAAACATACCTCCAAAACCGTGAACTCCTCCTCCGGCCGGCCGCTAACGTGTGGTCGCCTCGGTGAGCCCCAGCCTGCCAAGCGCCACCATGAGCCCCGTGAGCACGAGGAGTCCGTCCCCCACCTCCTGCTCTCCGCCCCGCCAGAGACCTCCACCCACGCGCCCTTCTTCTCCGCTCCCGCCACTGCCGCCGAGCCGCACCGTCTCCCCATTCCTCCCGGACCGCTCCTCCCACACCCCTCGCCCTCGCTGCTGGCAGTGCGTCGCCGCCTCCTCCTGGCGCCACAGATCGCCGAGCCGACGAGCTCGAGAAAAGCCGCCGCCTCTTTCTTCCTCTCCGCGCCCACCTCTCCCGGCCCGCCGCCACCTCCCCAGGCCGCCTCCTCTGGCGACCCGGCCTCACGCCGGCCTCACGCCACGCCCTCACGCCGCCGCCGCGGCCGGAGCGGCCCCACCCCCGCCTCCTCTGCTCAAAAATGGGAGAGGAAGTGATTTGGGGTTTTATTTTTATTTTTTGGCGTGGGCCCCACCTGTCATAGGGTCTTCTCCCTTGTTAGGGTGACCAGGGCCCCGAGCCTCAGAGCAAGCCAGCCAGCCCCCTCCTCACCGCCAAGGGCCAGCAGCGTCTTGTTGCGTGAACCCGAGCCGCTTCAGGTGTGTGGATCGGTCTACACTGCTTTAAATGAACCAAAGACCCTCTCTCTCTCTTTTTTTTTCCTTTTAAGCTTCAGAATTCAGATTCTCCTCGTTATAGCTCCAAAAATTGCAAACTAAATTTCTAAAATTGTTAAGTCGAGACCTTGCTAATGGCATAGGCCTTGATTAATTTGGAGTTTATTTGTGTATTCATTTGTATTTACTTGCTCTCTTTGCCGTTGTGCTTTTTCCCAGAATCGCCTGCTTAGGATTCGAAGACGCCGGAGATCCTCAAGTCGATCAAGACCAAGAATATCACGATCATCTTGCCTCTAACCAAGGCGAGTCAATACTTTGACCATGTTGCTCCTACATTTTATGTAAATTAGTTTCTTTTAAATTAACAAATTGCATGCTTTAATTTTTAATCAAATGTATGTTAAAGCTTAAGGTAGTTAATTACCTACTTGTTGTCTAATTAATTAATATGCCATCCATGTCAACTTGAATCCAATATCCTTTGTCACCCTAGTAATACTATGGTAATACTAGTTATAGGTCGTGCTTAGGCGACATGCTAGCCTTGCTCAAGTAGGGGTATTAAATACCCCAAATCATCATGTCTTCAAAAATAAAATGTTTTGGGTAGTCATTGGTGGTCCAATGACTAAGGCGAAAAAATAGTTTGGTTTACTCCTCAAAAACCCTAAAATGCTAGCTCTATCTCGGGCGGATGGTGAGGCGGATTGGTGCTCAAGAGCACGAGAATGATTGGGTTGTGGAATGAACCGCCAGATAACCCTAAGGACTTAATCGGTCACGACCTCCGTGTTAAACAAGTACAACCACAAGTTGCGTAAAAAACTTGCGACTTAGCTTAGTAGGTTTATTGAACCTTGGATGCCATTTCACGGGCGGATAAATGGGGAGCCAAGGGATTTATTCGCTTGAATGGGACACCGAGAGGAGGGTGACGTTTTGCCGGTCGAGGTATAGCACCGCTATACCGGTCGCCGAGTAAAACATCCCGCTCAACACTATGGGCGAACCCTATATGTGCGAAATGACGAAGGGGCAAGATAAGTCGAACGTTATTGTGACAACCTCTCGACTACACATCTAAGGAATTGTGTAGGGCAATGAGTTAATTGTCTCTTGTGGGTAAAGTGTGCTATCTCTGCAGAGTATTAAAGCTGTTTAAACAGTAGTGCCTTTACGGTCAAAAGCGGACATGGGAACTTAACTTGAGTTAGTTCTATTTCAAAACCTCGTGGGTGGTATAAAAAGCGTGGCGGGCTCACCTAGCCCTCGAATTTGTTTTTCTGGGTGGATGTACCCAGTCTTTGTTAATATGGTGGATGTAACCATAATCAAAATAAGCATGAAGGTGGAGGTAACCTCTGCTTTAATAATTATTGCACATTACTCTCTTTATAAAAATTGCAATTTGTTAAAAATGCTAAGTCATAGGATTGGTAACTATAGTATTGCAAAACCGGCTTTCATAAATAAAAGAACCCGAGCCATCCTTGTTAAGCCGTGCATATATATAATTGCATTTGTGTGTTGGCTCATGAGCACGCAGTAGTAGTGCTCATCCTCGCTTCTCTCCCCACCCTTCAGATAATGAAGATGAAGGAGACTATGCCTACTACGATGGACCGAAGGCGATGGACAAGGATATGACGAGGAGTAGGATAGTTACGTAGTTTAGATCTCGCCCGATCTAAGTAGACTTCGTTGGTACCAGCATACAACCGATATTATCCAGCCCTTGGTTAATATATGTCGTACACAGGACACCCCAGTCGCTTGCCTGTGTGAGATGAGCCCTACCTTCCCCTTTTGCTTCCGCTGTAGACTTGGTCGTTCTTTTGTAATGTATTATATTTGGCCTTGTGCGGCCCTTTTGTAAACTTCGACCCGATGAGGTCAATGTTACCATGTGTTGTAATATATTTGTTTTAGTTCACGCCTTGTATGAATGATGCAAGAATGTGTCTTGTGAAGTGCTAGCTCTTGATCCAGGAATAGCACGGTGATTCACAGAGGATTTGGATTCTCGTAATCCGGGTCCGAAAGAGCCGATATCGAGCATACGATCAGAGAGTTTTAGTTAGATTGGTCGTTGCCTTAAGGACTTGGATCTTATTTTTAAAATTAAGAAAAGTTTTGCCAAAAATATAGAGTAATTATTGCTTCTACTCATCATTCCTAGTTCCATACTTATCTCTATTCTCATTAAGTGTTACTAATCTTTTCCCCTGTTTCAAAATTTGTAGATGGCTTCTCCTCCATTGCAGCCCATGGGACCATAGCTCTCATGGAGTTAATGAAGGCGGTTTAAATCGATCTCCTTCAGTGATGATGCGGTTCCTTAGCTTCCCCGCCTCCGCTCTTCCGAGGACGGAAGGCGATGGTTATAGCTCACGAGTCTTGGGACATGGAGGTTTTCCTCTATGCCAGACCGGCGAGTTCACGACCCACGTGTTCTTTGCCGAGGCACCCGCCTCAGCAGCTCGGCGCTATCCAGATGCAGCCGTGTCGCCGTCACCGCTTGTGTCGATACACGAGGTCCTCTGCAAGAGTCGCCAGTCTTGCTTCTTCCGTGTCTCTACAATGGAGAGAGCTCCCGAGTCGCCGTCGCCATCGACGATGAGCCCCGCCGACCCAACAGTGCGGTGACCCAGCGATGATCCACAACATCCACTCCCATACCGGCGAGATCCGCCCGGCCGGATGCTTCTCACGGTAGTGAGGCCCACTCCGACACCCTTCGCACCAACATGATCGAGCGATGAAGCCCACCATGATGCCATGTGGGAGAGAGACGGCATCGGCGTGGACGAGACATCATCAAGATGGAGAGAGCGCGCCATTGCGAGTAGCACGTCTCACAAGAGCCACTGCACTTTCGCCACTTCAGCTCTGGCTTCACCGGCTCCTCCTCGCCCCGAGGACTCCGCACCAGTTGATCACAAGCAAGAGCGTCAGGACGCCCGATCCGCCGCCTTCGACGACCTTCCGGTGTCGGCGTGGGCGCAGCCCCCACTGTTCCGTTCCCTTCGCCAAGCATCAGCTCGAGTCACTCTCGTTCGCCGAGCTTGATCGAGCCGCTCCGCTCCGTTCCTCGATGGAGTAGTCGAGATAGGCTAGGATAGCTAGCGATGCTTGCTAAGCGCCTTTTGGGTTGCAAGCACTTTTGTTTCTCCCTTTTGTAGACGATGTGTATCTTGTGTCATGACTTAGCTTAGCGTATAAGCTTTGTATGGAAGTCATGTAACACTTAACCCCTTAATATAATGCAGCCATTCTAGGCTTTGTATTGTATTTGTTCGATCTTCCTGTTTGGTTCTTTTGTGTGTGCCTTAGAGGGCTAGTAAACCCTCATATACCCCTTCCCCTGATCCGCCCTGGTTCTAAGTCTCATCTTTTCTTCAGGATGCCGCCAAGAAGAGCCGCCGCCCCTGTCCGTGGAGCCTTTGCCACTGGCCGAGGAAGAGGCCGTGGACGTGGCCGTGATCGTGGACAAGGACAAGACCTGCCCCCTCCACCACCAGCAAATCCGACAATGGCCCAAGTGATGTTCCAGCAGACCCAAATTCTCCAAGCTTTGCTCAACAATCGTGACAGACTGCTGCCGCAATTCAAGCTCGTGACTTCTTAAGGACAAGGCCCTCACCTTTCTTTGCAATGGACGAACCTCTTGAAGCCGAAGACTGGCTCAGGGACACTGAAAAGAAGCTTCGACTCGCTCGTTGCTCCAACAAAGACATGGTGGACTTTGCCACCCACCAACTAAAAGGTGCTGCAGCCGCATGGTGGGAGAATTACCTTGCCGCCAGAGGTAAGGAAAGTCCAGAGTCCGAAGAAGAAGAAGAAGAAGAAGAAGCGGTCAGTAGCATCTACGATGGAGAACCGGCGACCTCCGCAGACTGCATGGCATTGAGAAGAAGTTGCGAATACGCTTTGATGGGGATGAACCAGCTTTGCAGCCAATTCCCTGGACGGAATTCAAAGCAGCCTTTCGCACCAACTTCGTACCAGCCGGTACAATGAGATTGAAGAAGAATGAGTTCAGAACTCTGAAACAAGGACATATGACGGTCAACGAGTATGTCACTAAGTTTACCCAGCTTGCTCGCTACGCCCCCAATGACGTAGCCGATGAAGAAGAAAAGATAGACCGCTTTGTGGAAGGTATGCGTGGTGACATGCGTGGAAAGCTTATCCTCCATGACTATGCCAACTTCCACCAGTTGATCAACAAGGCTCTACTGCTAGAAAATGAGAATAAGTTAGCAGAAACTAGCCGCAAGAGGAAGATGCCCTTCCAGAAGCCCCAAGGAAACTATCCCCAGAAGTCAACTTTCGAGGCGGTTCATCTTCAGATCATCTGCAGCCCGACCTCGAAAAAGCTCACTCGGCCTCCCATCCTCAAGGAAGCGGTTTCCGCGCCCTTCGCCCACCGGACAGCCAACAATCTGTCAACCCAAGAAGACACCTCCATTGCTTGTTTGTGGAGAAAAAGGTCACTTTGCTAACGGTGCCCTCATCGCAGAGAACCCCGCTCCAAAGAATAACCCAGAGCCGCCCTAGTTCAAGGTCGGACCTCGGCTCGAGCAAGAGTCACCAGACTTCCCAAGCTTCAAGGTCTACCCAGACACAAAGCCGTGGCAATGTGAATCATGTCACCGCAGAGGAGGCACAAGAGGCAGCAGAGAGTCTTGATGGATGCGTTCTCTGTTAATTCATTACCGCACAAGTATTGTTTGATTCTGGAGCTTCACACTCCTTTGTTTCAAGAAAGTTTGTTGAAAGGCTTAAGTTGCCGACTTATAAGCTAAAGAAACCCGTGGTACTTAGATCACCCGGGGGAACCCTATATGCTACTTCAGTTAGTCCCAAAGTAGAAATTGCTTTGGAGGATTCTGGATTCTTAGCTACTCTTCTTGTGCTAGAATCCCAAACACTAGATATCATCCTCGGGATGGATTGGTTGGCCGCATATCATGGATTAATAGATTGCGCCAACAGAAAAGTGGTACTTGTCAAGGATCCTGAAACCACAATAAGGATTAGTGTGGATCGTTCCCCTCCTTTGGATCGAACAATCCACCACCTTGGAGAGTTGTCCTTAGAGACAACGCCTGTAGTTCAAGCTTACCCCGACGTCTTCCCAGAAGAATTGCCAGGCATGCCACCTGACAGAGATATCGAGTTTGTGATCAATTTGAAGCCAGGAACAGCCCCAATTGCTAAGAGACCATCTGAGAATGGCGGCGATTTAACTTGAAGAGTTGAAGACACAACGAAGACTTACACGAGAAAGGATTCATTAGACCTAGTTCTTCTCCACAGGGTTCGCCATTCTTTTTGTAAGGAAGAAAGATGGTTCCGCCAGATTGTGCGTGGATTACAGATCACTCAACGAGGTGACAATCAAGAACAAGTATCCCTTGCCCCGCATTGATGATCTATTTGATCGGTTGACACGCGCTTCAGTTTTCTCCAAAATAGATTTAAGATCTGGATACCATCAACTCAAGATCCGGAACGAGGACATTCCTAAGACAGCCTTCACCACTCGGTATGGCTTGTATGAGTTCACAGTCATGTCGTTTGGCTTGACCAATGCTCCAGCCTACTTCATGAATCTGATGAACAAGGTATTTATGGAATATCTGGACAAGTTTGTGGTCGTGTTCATAGATCGACATCTTGATCTATTCCAAGACCAATGAAGAGCATCTTTGAACATCCGCAAATGGTCTGGAAAAGCTAAAAGAGCATGAGCTCTATGCCAAGTCAATAAATGTGAATTTTGGCTTAAAGAAATCAGTTTCCTCGGACATATTGTATCCGCAGGAGGAATAGCGGTTGATCCAGCCAAGGTAGAAGCTGTGATGGATTGGAAACAACCTACATCGGTGTCAGAAGTCCGTAGCTTTCTCGGTTTAGCCGGATACTACAGACGCTTCATAGAAGGATTCTCCAAGCTTTCCAAGCCGATGACCCACTTGCTTAAGAAAGAAAAGAAGTATGAATGGACAGATGCTTGTGAGAAGAGTTTTAAAGAATTGAAGAAGAAGTTAACTTCTGCACGAGTGTTGACCCTGCCAGACATTCATCAAGACTTTGAAGTCTACTGTGATGCATCGCGCCAAGGTCTTGGTTGCGTGCTTATGCAAGGAGGAAAAGTTGTAGCCTATGCATCCAGACAGCTCCGTCCTCATGAAGACAACTATCCAACTCATGACTTGGAGTTAGCGGCGATAGTGCACGCCTCAAAATTTGGCGGCATTACTTGATTGGAAATCATTGTGATATTTATCACGGACCACAAGAGTCTCAAATACATATTCACTCAATCAGATCTCAACCTCCGACAAAGAAGATGGTTAGAGTTAATAAAGGATTACAATTTGGATGTCCATTATCATCCCGGAAAGGCTAATGTAGTTGCTGATGCATTAAGCCGTAAGTCATCTTCTTGATAATGTTATGGTTCAAGAGCATCAACCCGAGCTTTATAAGGAATTTGAAGCCCTCAACCTTGTGTTTGATAGAACAAGGCACTGGCGGATGCTATGGAAGCACATCCAACTTTAGAAGAGCAAATCAAGGCCGCTCAAAAAGAACATCCTCGAGTCCAAAGATTCAAGCATCTCATGGCTAAAGGAAAAGCCCCAAGATGATCGAAGACCAAAGAAGGAATTCTATGGTATGGGACCGTCTCTTTGTTCCCCACCGAAGGAACTCAAGGATTTGATTACGAAAGAAGCCCACAGCTCAGCGTATACCCTGCACCTAGGTAGCACCAAGATGTATCAAGACATGAAAATTTTGTATTGGTGGCCACGCATGAAGAGAGATATCGCCGAGTATGTCGCCTGTTGTGATGTATGTCGTGAATCAAAGTTTGAACATCGGCAAGCAGATTGCTCCAACCCCGCAAGTCCCTCGGTGGAAATGGGAAGAGATTGGAATGGATTTCATTACGGTCTACCCGAACCAAGTCGGTTGTGACTCAATATGGGTTATAGTTGATAGATCGACCAAAGTAGCCCATTTCCTCCCAAAGAAGACAACTTACAAGGGAGACAAGTTAGCGAGTTATATATGGCTCGTACAGTGTGTACACGGAGTACCCAAGAGGATAGTCTCCGATCGAGGATCCCAATTCACCTCGCATTTACGGGCGGTTGCATGATGCCCTTGGAACACACCTCGATTTTAGCACGACTTACCATCCGCAGACCGATGGTCGACAGAAGGACAAACCAAATTCTCGAAGACATGCTTGAGCTTGTGCTTTGAATTTACCGTAGATTGGGAAAAGTGTCTATCGTATGCGAGTTTGCATACAATAATAGCTACCATCAAGTCCGAAAATGTCACCGTTTGAAGCACTTTATGGAAGAAAATCTGAGAACCCTCTGCATTGGTCAGAATCCGGTGAAGGATATATCTTCGGACCAGATACTCTCAAGCAAGCCGAAGAGAAAGTTCGACTGATCCGAGATCGCCTCCAAGCGGCTCAGTCGAGACAGAAGAGTTATGCCGACAACCGTCGAAGAAAGTTAACTTTTGAAGTTGGAGATGCCGTGTACCTTAAGGTATCACCGCTTTGTGGAACTCGAAGATTCAAGGTTAAAGGCAAGCTTGCCCCAAGGTATATAGGCCCATTCCCCATCACCGCCAAGCGTGGAGAAGTTGCCTACCAGTTAGAGCTACCGGAGAATTTGTCAGAAGTTCACAATGTGTTTCACGTCTCCCAGCTCAAGAAGTGTCTCAGAGTACCTGAAGAGCAGACGCCCGTCGAAGCCATCGCCCTTCAGCAAGATCTGACTTATCCTGAGCATCCGATCAAGATCCTCGACGTCATCGAGAAGCGAACAAGACGTCAAGTCATCCGCCTTTGCAAGGTCCAGTGGAGTCACCACACCGTTAAGGAAGCCACTTGGGAACGCGAAGATCAACTGAAGCAAGACTACCCGTTCCTGTTCTCGGAGCAGCTTGAATCTCGGGGTCGAGATTCTGTTTAAGGTGGGTAGGATTTGTAACGTCCGTTTTCGGACGGTCCAATAGTAATTGATTTCGTTCCGTTCTTCGCCATAATTCAACTAAATCCTATTTTCAAAAATCTCCGTTCTTCCTCGGTTTGAGTTTCAAATGCATTGCTCGTAGCATTTGAAACTCGATTCAGCGATTTGGAGCTCGTCTCCTCCGTTTCGAACCTTCGGGCCAACTCTCGGGCTTAGCCCACTTCCTCTCTCGCCAGCCAAACCCGGCCAATGACCGGTCTTCCTCCTCTTCTCTCCCTCCCATTCCCCAGGTCAAGAAGAAGTGGAGGACCTTCTCCTTCCCCCACAGTCAAGATCGCTGCTCCTCGCCCTCTGCTCAAGACTAACCCCCTCGCCGCCTCCATCCTTCCTCCCCTTTCCCTCTGCCGCTCTCTGCACGCCCGGCTTGTCGAGCCACCCACCGCTTGCCGCTCCTGCGCTTTCTTGCACTTCCATCCCTCGTCAGGCGCCCTCGTCACCGACTCCCTTCACAAGGCCTCGCCCTCGACCGGAGCGCCCGTGCGCGATGGCGTCATCGTCATCTCGCTTCGTGGGCAGCAAGCGCTTTCGGTCGTCACCAACCCATGACCTTGAGCAGCCAGACGCTGCGTCGGCCGCGGCCACAACCTCGTCCTCGCCGTCCTCACAGCACCCCAACCACCCGTCCTCGCCCGTGGACCAAGCCGCGTGCGCCCATGCCTCCGCCTCGGGACGCAGCCGCCTACTCTCGTCCTCCCCCTTGACCCCGCAGCTCCCTCCCGCTCCTCCTTCTCCCCTTTAAGCCCCTTCGCCCCCCCAGAGCTCCCCCCCACGTCGCCCCATTGCAAACGGTAAGAAAACATACCTCCAAAACCGTGAACTCCTCCTCTGGCCGCCGCGCCTCGCCAACGTGTGGTCGCCTCGGTGAGCCCCCCTTGCCATGGCCAAGGCCACCATGAGCCCCGTAGCACGAGGAGTCCGTCCCCCACCTCCCGCTCTCCCCCGTCGCCGTAGACCTCCACCCACGCGTCCCTTCTTCTCCGCTCCCGGCCGCCGTCGCCGAGCCGCACCGGTCTCCCCCATTCCTCCCGGACCGCTCCTCCCACACCTCGCCCTCATGCTGGATGCGTCGCCGCCTCCTCCTCAGGGCCACAGCCTCGCCGAGCCAACGCCGAGCTCGAGAAAAGCCGCCGCCTCTTTCTTCCTCTCCGCCACGCCCACCTCTCCCGGCCCGCCGCCCACCTCCCAGGCCGCCTCCCTCTGGCGACCGTGCCGCCTCCTCACGCCCTCCCCGCCTCACCTCCGCTGCCGCCTCACCACGGATCGGCCCGAGCCTCCCTCGCCTCCTCTGCTCAAAAATGGGAGAGGAAGTGATTTGGGGTTTTATTTTATTTTTTGGCGTGGGCCCCACCTGTCATAGGGTCTTCTCCCCTTGTTAGGGTGACCAGGCCCCCGAGCCTGTAGCAAGCCAGCCAGCTCCCCCTCCTCATTGCCCGGTGGGCCCAGCGTCTTGTTGCGTGAACCCGAGCCGCTTCAGGTTGTGGACTGGGTCTACACTGCTTAAATGAACCAATGACCCTCTCTCTCTCTTTTCTTTTTCCTTTTAAGCTTCAGAATTCAGATCTCCTCCGTTATAGCTCCAAAAATTGCAAACTAAATTTCTAAAAATTCGTTAAGTCGAGACCTTGCTAATGGCATAGGCCTTGATTAATTTGGAGTTTATTTGTGTATTCATTTGTATTTACTTGCTCTCTTTGCCGTTGTGCTTTTTCCCAGAATCGCCTGTTTAGGATTCAAGACGGGAGATCCTCAAGTCGATCAAGACCAAGAATATCACGATCATCTTGCCTCTAACCAAGGCGAGTCAATACTTTGACCATGTTGCTCCTACATTTTATGTAAATTAGTTTCTTTTAAATTAACAAATTGCATGCTTTAATTTTTAATCAAATGTATGTTAAAGCTTAAGGTAGTTAATTACCTACTTGTTGTCTAATTAATTAATATGCCATCCATGTCAACTTGAATCCAATATCCTTTGTCACCCTAGTAATACTATGGTAATACTAGTTATAGGTCGTACTTGGGCGACATGCTAGCCTTGCTCAAGTACCGGGGTATTAAATACCCCAAATCATCATGTCTTCAAAAATAAAATGTTTTGGGTAGTCATTGGTGGTCCAATGACTAAGGCGAGAAAATAGTTTGGTTTACTCCTCAAAAACCCTAAAAATGCTAGCTCTATCTGGGCGGATGGTGAGGCGGATTGGTGCTCCGGGAGCACGAGAATGATTGGGTTGTGGAATGAACCGCCCAGATAACCCTAAGGACTTAATCGGGTCACGACCTCCCGTGTTAAACAAGTACAACCACAAGTTGCAGAAAAACTTGCGACTTAGCTTAGTAGGTTTATTGAACCTTGGATGCCATTTCATTTGGGCGGATAAATGGGGAGCCAAGGGATTTATTCGCTTGAATGGGACACCGAGAGGAGGGTGACGTTTTGCCAGTCGCTGAGGTATAGCACCGCTATACCAGTCGCTGAGGTAAAACATCCCGCTCAACACTATGGGCGTAACCCTATATGTGCGAAATGACAGAAGGGGCAAGATAAGTCGAAACGTTATTGTGACAACCTCTCGACTACACATCTAAGGAATTGTGTAGGGCAATGAGTTAATTGTCTCTTGTGGGTAAAGTGTGCTATCTCTGCAGAGTATTAAACTGTTTAAATGTAGTGCCTTTACGGTCAAAGGCGGACATGGGAACTTAACTTGAGTTAGTTCTATTTCAAAACCTCGTGGGTGGTATAAAAACGTGGCGGGCTCACCTAGCCCTGAATTTGTTTTTCCTGGGTGGATGTACCCCAGTGCTGTTAATATGGTGGATGTAACCATAATCAAAATAAGCATGAAGGTGGAGGTAACCTCTGCTGTTAATAATTATTGCACATTACTCTCTTTATAAAAATTGCAATTTGTTAAAAATGCTAAGTCATAGGATTGGTAACTATAGTATTGCAAAACTGGCTTTCGCAAATAAAAGAACCCGAGCCATCCTTGTTAAGCCGTGCATATATATAATTGCATTTGTGTGTTGGCTCGCGAGCACGGTAGTAGTGCTCATCCTCGCTTCTCTCCCCCACCCTTCAGATAATGAAGATGAAGGAGACTATGCCTACTACGATGGACCAGAAGACGATGGACAAGGATATGACGAGGAGTAGGATAGTTCTGTAGTTTAGATCTCGCCCAGTCTAAGTAGACTCGTTGGTACCCGCGTACAACCGATATTATCCAGCCCTTGGTTAATATCTGTCGTACACAGGACACCCCAGTCGCTTGCCTGTGTGAGATGAGCCCTACCTTCCCCTTTTGCTTCCGCTGTAGACTTGGTCGTTCTTTTGTAATGTATTATATTTGGCCTTGTGCGGCCCTTTTGTAAACTCGACCCGATGAGGTCTATGTTACCATGTGTTGTAATATATTTGTTTTAGTTCACGCCTTGTATGAATGATGCAGCAATGTGTACTGTGAAGTGCTAGCTACTGATCCAGGGAATAGCACAGTGATTCACAGAGGATTTGGATTCTCAGAATCCGGGTCCGACACAAAATTACTAGTGTGCCTCCGGTGGTGACTTCCTTCTTCCTAGCAGCAGCTGCTGAAGAACCATCTACTCATACAACGACATTACCCGCTGGCATGTTCCAACATTCAGGCAGCAGGCTGCGTGTGCTACATCTCTCCCGGTGCACCTTCAGTTTTGCATCTCCTCCCTTCCTCTGCTGCAGCGACCTAAGATTCCTCCTGCTCGACCACTGCAAAGATGACGAGGGGCACAGCCAGAGCGGAACATCATGGAGGGCATCATGTTTCCGCAAGTTATGGGTGCTGGACCTGAGCTATACAGACTGGTACTGGTTGCTGTCAGAAGAGATGATGAGCGTAATGGCTGACCTCAGGGAGCTGAATGTAAAGGGGATCAAGCATTGGAGCATAAGTGATTTACCGAGAAGCTGCAGGCTGCTTAATCTTGTCAAGCTCCTAGTAACAGCCGAGTCAACGGATGAATCAGAATCAGCCGAGTCAACGGATGAAGCAGAAGCATTGGAGCCAACGGATGAAGCAGAATCAGCAATAGCAGTAGCATTCCCCAACATGTCCAGCGCGAGCAGCCTCAATCTTGACGGCTGCGTTGGGTTGCAACAAGTAGCATTAATCTGCCCCGACGCCCTGCCCGCATCACTCGAGTCATTTAGCTTCCCCGTTGATGCTGCTACAGAAGGTAAAGGTTCCAAACAGATATCTAGCATCTCCTTCCGGGGTTGTGCTCGGTTGAAGAGCTTACTGCTGAGAGGATTGTTCGGGAGCCTCGAGGAGCTGGACATCTCGGGCACAGCAGTGAAAACCCTCGACCTCAGCGCACTGCAAGCCTGGGGACTCAGGCGGCTCCTTCTATCAGGCTGCGAGAAGCTCCGCGCAATACTGTGGCCACCGGGTCAGGACATATATGCTAGCAATTTGGAGTTGCTGCGCATCGACACCACCTCCCGATCAGCACCAGCTGACGGAGGGCAAGAAAACTTGGCTGCTGCTGCTGCTGCTGCGGGATCATCATCAGCACCACATGGCTGTCGACTCCAAGCGAAGAAAGTAGAATCCTTCAATAAGTGGCGTATTTCTCTGACGGACGCAAGGCTCCTTAGGTCGCTTGTGCCTGTAAAAGGTTATATTAAGTCAGCGAACAAATGTCATGTTGATATCTGTGCTACAGCTACTGTTGGTGGTAGCATCGTTCAACCGCATACAAGTACTCGTGTGGTGGACTCCATGTATAGAGATGTCTTCAAGGAGGCTACTCCGGCTAATAATAACTATGTTGATGTGGCTGCAGTGCCAGTGACGACGATGACGTGGGGCTGCCCCGAGATGCCGCTACCTTCGTCAAGCGACCAGAGCAACTGTGTCATAGAGTTGATCACGCAGGGGCAGGGCAGCAGCAAACTCTTGGAGGGTGCTCCTCAAAGTGCTAGTACTAGCACTAGCACGAGCGGTTTATTACTACCTGATTTCATATGTGATGCTGCTACATCGCTACATGTGTACGACAACTCGTCCATCACCACTGTCCCTGCACCACCGGAAGGAGCAAGGTGGCATCAGCTAAGATGGTGCCGAGTCGAGAGGTGCCCCAAGGTACACACCGTCTTCGCTACTCCCCAGGGCAGTGATGTGTGCATCTTTTGGTGGCTTAGTACATTCTGGGCGTCCCAGCTCGCGACGGCGCGCTATGTCTGGAACTGGCCAAGTACAATGCCCCAACTCGATGGAAGATCCTTTGAAGACCTGCGATTCTTGCACCTGGATTGCTGCCCCAGACTGATACACGTGCTCCCCTTGCCCACGAGCATTGCCACCTTGCGCAGCCTGGAGACCCTCGAGATTGTGTGCTGCGGCAATCTCAGGGAGGTCTTCCCTTTGGACCCTGAGCGCCAAGAACGGGGAATAGAAATAGAATTCCCCAGTCTGAGGCGCATCCACCTGCACGAGCTCCCCATGCTACAGCGCATCTGCGGGCGCAGGATGTCCGCACCCAGCCTCGAGACCGTCAACATCAGGGGCTGCTGGAGCCTCAGCCGCCTGCCCGCCGTTGGCACAGAGGAGGACGACACGGAACCTCCTCTGGTGGACTGCGAGAAGGAGTGGTGGAACAGACTGGAGTGGGACGGGGTGGAGGCCAAGCACCACCCTTCCCTCTACCGGCCGAGCCACTCGTCCTACTACAAGAAGACCCAGCTGCCCAAGGGATCCATCCTCAGGTGAGGTAAGGTGAGCCCTCCTGTGAACATATATAAGCAAGCAATCCTCTAGCTAGCTTAATTACCACTATCTTGCACATATAATTCAACCATCTATCCTTTCCGCACTGAGGTTTAATATTTAATTAATCTACCCACTAATTATGAACAATTTGGCTATCATATGATGTTACATGTACAGTTACGTCGATCGATCGATACATATATGCCAGCTGCCCAGCTTAGTCATGCATGCTAGCTTGATATGATAGGATTTATTATTTGCCTGCTTCTTCACTGACATATACACATGCATGCTTCCGTTGGATTCATCCTGCAGGTAATTCCATCCTTGAATTGCAGCTACCCATGCAGTTTCCTTCAACTATGTATCATGTTTGTGCTGCCTGAGACTGAGAGGCAAGATCTGCTCTCCTCTGCTTCTCACGGTCTCATCTGCTGCTGCTTCCCATCTGCACTGCCATGGTGTGCCGGTGCCGGTGTGTTTGCCTGCCAATTTACTCTGGTTTGGTTTGGTCGACCTTAATTACTCGATCCATCCAACCCTTCGTCAAAATAAACCATATATCGATCGATCATCTAGCTCGTTGGATAGATAGATGGTATCGACCGTGTATGTCAGTGTGTGTGAGAGAGAAATAATTATAAAGGGCACTCAGCTAGCTTCTGCATAAGCATGTTGCTGCCGTGCTCTTTTGTTTGTGTTGTGTTGTGTGTCCGTGTGCGTGTGACTTCTCAACTATGGACCGATGTAGTATTTACTCTAGTACTTATGAACGATGGTAATAATTAATTGTGCGTGTGGTTTGTGCAACATCCTTGTTATGCTGGAATGTACTACATGACTAGTTTAGCTGCTTCTCCCTGAAAACTGAAATATTGTCTGAATTCACACATTGAGTTGGCCAAGGAAGAGAAAAGCTTGAACAATCTGATGGCCAAATCTTTGAGCTCACTCACGCAATCCTGAAACTTTACAAGAGCAACCGATGTACGCTCAAACAATCTAGTTTCAAGAGATTAATTGGTCATGCATACAAGCTTAATTTTTTTTGTTCGATGGCAATTGCCAAGCTAGTAAAATGCATCAACGGAACACGACTGGGGAATTGAACCTTTTATCATATCTCAACCCTCACCCACAACATGATGATAACTGTCACCGGTAGAATTATATGTTTTTCTTTCTACCACCTCCTCTTGCTCAAGCTCTCCCAGCCATCTACTCTCATTGCATCAGTACCTCCCAGACGGTAGCAGAAGCGCTGGCGACTGGTCTGCTGCCGCTCAAACTTCAGCCCCGCCTCTCGACTCAGGCAACCTCGGAGTTGGCAAATCTTACAATTAACTGCCTAGCTTCAATATTGTAACATCCGTTTTGACTTACCTCCCAGCCCGGCCATCCCCCTGTCTTTCTCTTCCTCCCCTTTCCCTTCACGCGCGTCATCCCGGGTCAGCAGCAGCAGCAGTCACCTGCTCCCCTCCTTCTCCCGTGCGCACGCCGCACCAACCCCGTCCTCTCCGTAGCAGCGTCCCGTCTTGTCGCTGCCCGTCTCGTCGCCACTTGCTGCTCCTGTGCGCGCGCCCGCTGCTCCTCAAGACGCGACGCCACAAGACGTCATCAAGGCTTTGAGCCAAGCACGCAGCAGCGCCAGACCGGACCCCCTTCTCGGCCCTCTTCCTCCCGCCACGGGCCTCCCTATAAAGCTCCTCCTCCCTTGCTTGAGCCTCCACGTCGCCCGAGCTCCGATAAGTCCTAGGACAGAACCGAAGCCACGCCGCCTCCTCGTCTCGTCGCCGCTTCGGTGAGTTGCTGCCCCTCCCCTGAGCCGCCGCCGCCTCCCTTGTGGCCACCGCCCGGCCAGCCCACGCCGCCACCCGTCGGCCCACCCCGCGCTCCGCCACGGCCGTGCCACCGTGCTGCTGCCGCCATGGTCCGCCTGCAGCTGCCGCCATGGTCCGCCCGTCTTGTCGCGCTTGCCTCTCCCGAGCCGCCGCCACCTCATTGGGGGGCCGCCCTCCAGCGACCAGCGTCGCCGCCGCCGGCCGCCCCGCTGGCTGCCACGGCCGCCTCCCACCCGAGCACCTCCCTGCCCCTCCCCTGTTCTGACTCTAAGAAGCAGTTGGGAACTCAATTTGGGAAATCAGATTGGGGAATTGGATTTGAGTTGGGGATTTAGTTGGGAATTGTGGGCCCCACCAGTCATTTGGTAACCTCCCCTACTTTGGCTGCCTTGTGGGCCCCACCTGCCAGCATGGCCCTCTCTCTCTCTCTCCTTTCTTTTATTTCTTGAGTTTTTGTTAAAAAGGAACTTCAAAAATTCATATCTTCTCCATTTTAACTCCAAAAATTATGAAATAAATTTCTAAAAATTTGTTAAATCAAGATCTTGCTAATGGCATAGGACTTGATTAATTTGGAGTTTATTTATTGTTCCTTATTTATTTATTTGCTCTCTTTGCCGTTGTGTCTTTTTCCGATATTCTCGCGCGATTAGGATTTGAAGACGCCAGCGACCCGCAAGCTGATCAAGACCAAGATCCCCTAGCCTTTAACCAAGGCGAGTCAATACTTTGACCATGTTGATCCTACATTTTATGCAAATTATATTCGTTTAAATTAGCAAAATTGCATGCTTTACTTCTTTATCAAATGTATGTTAAAGCTTAAGGTAGTTAAATACCCACTTGTTGATTAATTAAATTAATATGTCATCCTTGATAACTTGAATCCATTAATCCTTGTCACCCTAGTAACTATATGGTAATACTAGTTATAGGTTGTACTTAAGCGACATGCTAGTCTTACTTAAGTACCGGGGTATTAAATACTCCAATCATCATTTCCTCAAACATAAAAATGCTTTGGGTAGTCATTGGTGGACCATTGACTAAAGTGTGGAAAATAATTTGGTTTACTCCTCTAAAACCCTATTGCTAGTTCTATCTGGGCGGATGGTGAGGCGGTGGGTGCTCGGGGAGCACAAGGTTAGTTGGGTTGTGGAATGAACCGCCCAGATAACCCTAAGGACTTAATCTTGTCTCGACCTCCGTGTTAAACATGTGCAACCACAAGTCTGCAAAGTGCAACTTGGCCTAGTACAATTATTAAACCCTGAATGTGTCTCACACGGTGGAAAAATGTATCATGCAAGCTTGCGGTAAATAAGGCTTGAAAGGGACACCGAGGCAAGGGTGAAGTTGCCTGCCGCTGGGGGTAAACTAACTACCTGGCAGCAGGGGTAACATCCCACATGAGCGTATGGGCGCAACCCCATATGGGTGAGATGACTAAAGGCGAGGTAATTAGAAAAGTTCTTGTGTGATTTGTCGCCCAACTACATGACTACGGAATCATGTGGGGTAACGGTATGACTATCTCTTGTGGGTAAAGTGTACAAACCTCTGCGAGTCTAAAGCTGTTTAAAGCAAATTGCGCCTACGGTCAAAGGCGGACATGGGGATCATAACTTGAGTTAGTTCTATTTCAAAAGCTTTGTGGGTGGGATGGAAATGGTGGAAGGGCTCACCTAGCCCTGTTTTGGATTTCTCCTGAGTCGCCGAGCTCAGCGGGTGTGGTCTTTGGGGGCAGCC
The DNA here is from genome assembly GCA_036346405.1 of Phyllostachys edulis. Lineage (NCBI taxonomy): Eukaryota > Viridiplantae > Streptophyta > Magnoliopsida > Poales > Poaceae > Phyllostachys > Phyllostachys edulis. Next base: position 2,512,590 of record CM070552.1, read on the forward strand.
CCAATTGAAAGGATGCATGGGTAGAGTTTCCGCCGGATGGATTCTCTACTAATATAATTATTGCACATTAATCTTTGTTAAAATGTAATTTGTTAAAAATGCTAAGTGATAGGACTTTGTAACTATGATATTTGAAAACTTGCTTTCGCAAATAAAAGAACCCGAGCCATCCTTGTTAAGCCTTACATGTATATAACTGCATTGTGTGTTGGCTCGCGAGCACGGTAGTAGTGCTCATTCTCGCTACTCTCCCCAACCCTTCAGACAATGAAGATGGAGGAGACTACGCTTACTACGATGGACCCGAAGATGTTGGACAAGGATATGACGAGGAGTAGTATAGCTCTGTAGTTTAGGTCTTGTCCAGTCTAAGTAGACTCGTTGGTACTTGCGTACAACTGATATTATCTGGTTCTTGGATAATATCCGTCGTACACAGGTCACCCCGGTCGCTTGCCTGTGTGAGATGAGCCCTACCTCACCTTTTGCTTCCGCTGTAGCATTCGCTATCTTTATGTGATGTAATCAATTTGGCCTGCTCGGCCCCTTTTGTAAAACTGGACCCGATGTGGTCTATGTCACTCAGTTGGTTGTAATATTTAATATTTCAGTTCACGCTTGTATGAATGATTCAGCAATGTGTACTGTGAAGTGCTAGCTACTGATCCAGGGAATAGCACAATGATTTCACAGAGGATTTGGATTCTCGAAATCCAGGTCTGACAAATATATCGGATGATGCACAGCACCGGTTGCAGCCTTCCCCTTCAGGAATTCAATTGGGGCAATTTCACACCAAAAAAGGTTCTAGTATTCTTCTGGATTCTCAGGCGACCTCGGAGGCCCTTTTAATGCCTGCTATTGTAAGAATTTTTGAAGTTTTGAATTAATGAAGTTGTTGAGAAGGGAGAACCCTCAGTTGCCTCTTAAAAAAAGATTAGATTAGTACTTGTTCGGTCGTTGTCCCGTTGGTCATGGGGATGCATTCACACTTGTTATTTGTAACCTGCTTTCTTGTTAATGGAATGACATGCAACGCAATGTTCTTGCGTGTTCTATAAAACAATTAATGGAAAGGGGAAGGAAAATCCCTCGGCTCGCTTATTTCATCAGTTGTGCAGTAGCGTGCATGGACGGAGGATATTCCGCAGGATGCCATCCGCAGCCTCAGCAAAGCTCAGTCGATTGTTCGCAAGGAGTTGAAGAAGAGCTGGGCCGAATGTGCTCGTGATAGTACTAGTTACCAAACCAATACAGTCGATTGCTTCTTTTTTTTTCCTCTCTGTATCTCTCAGTATGTCGCGCAGAAGGATATATCCACGCATAAAAACTAAAGAGGATATGGGCATGTTTAGTTGAAAGTCGAAGGTTACCATGCTTTGCCACAAGTGTTTTAGACAAGTTTAACTAAGTTAGGCTAGTGTTTGGTTTCTAGCTACAAGTTAGACATGCCAAACTTTCAGTGTTTAGTTCCTAGCCACAAGTTAGACATGTCAAACTTTTTTTGAGTTAAGTCTTGCGTGTCATAGACACAAAAAAGTTGTGGCAATATTCCTTTAGCCATGCTAAGCTGTGGCTCTAATTATTTCGATCATAACTTTAAAAATTATGCAAAAATGTTTGACAAACTTAGAAGTCTCCGTGACTTCTTTTTTCCCCTCTCTTTTTATTTCTCTCTCGGTATGTTGAGAAGATGGACATATCCATGCATAAAGAGGATATGAGCATATTTAGTCACAAATTAGACATGTGAAACTTTTTTTGAGCTAGGTCTTGCCATGTTACAGACACAAAAAGTTGTGGCAAGATTCATTTAGTCATGCTAAGTTGTGGCTCTAATTTTTTCGATCATAAATTTGAAAAATTATGCACAAATATTTGACAAACTTACACGTCTCTGTGCTATGGCCCTATATCAATGCATCCATAATACTCGATTTTGAAGAAGGCAATGCAACGCAGCCTACCGTTGTTTAGTCAGACCAAGCAGAGTTGTTGAGTCAGACAAGAAAACTACAATTATAACAGAGCAAATCACTCGCAAGTTGCACTGCATGTCATTGTGTGCGTTCTGCAAAATCCATTTGGGACTTGAAAATGCATACTAGTAATAGTATTACCACCACCCATGTAACGATCGTTTTTGGCTTACCTCCCAGGCCCCCCTGCCTTTCTCCCCTCCTTCTTCCCGTGCACGCCTGCACGCCGCCTGCACGCCCGCACGTCGCTACAGTAGCCGCCGCCATGGAGACTCGCGCCACACGCTGCAGCAGCAGCAGCAGCCGCAGCCACCTGCTCCCGCGTGCTCGCCTTGTCGTGTCGCCGCACCAACCCCGTCCTCTCCTCGACGTCACCACAGTGGTAAATCGCCAGACTCCGCTTCGCCGCCTCGTGCTGTCTTGTCGCCGCTCTGTGCAGCGCACACAGCTGCTCCTCAAGACGCACGCCGCACAGACGCCGCCAGCGCCTCGAGCCGCACATCGTCGCGGCGCTTCCTCCAGCGCCAGCGCATCGCGTCCTTACCGCCTCGGGACGCGCGCGGCCCGAGCCGGGCCCCTCCTCCTCCTCGCCGAGCCTCCCTATAAAGCTCCTCCTCCTTGCTTGAGCCTCCCGTTGCCCGAGCTCCGGTAAGTTCTAGGACGAACCGGCCACGCCGCCTCCTCGTCTCGTCGCCGCCTCGGTGAGTTGCCACCTCCCGAGCCGCTCCGCCACCACCACGCCTCCCTCGCGGTGCCACGCGCCCTCGAGCCGCGACGCCGCTCCGCCCGTGCCGCCAGTGTCGCCCGTGCCGGGCGCTTGCCTCTCCCGAGCCGCCGCCACCTCCCGCCGAGCCACCGCCTGGCCTGCCGAGCCGCCGCCGCCGCCCCCTGCCGCCCGCTGCCTGGCCGCGCCTCCCTCCCGAGCGCCTCCTTGCCCTCCCCTGCTTCTTCTCTCGAGAGCACAATGACCAATTAGATGGGGAATTGGTTTTGATTTGGGGATTTGTTTTGGATGTGGTGGCCCACTTGTCATTTACTTGCCCTCCCTCCTTGGGCTGCCATGTGGGGCCTCCCTTTTTCCTATGTTTGTGAACCAATGCTCTGTGCGCATGAACCGGGTCCATGCAATCGCTCAGACTCCCTCTTTTTCCAATTCAATTAACCTTCAAAAATTCATATCTTGTCCTTTCAACTCCAAAATTATGAAATAAATTTCTAAAATTTGTTAAATCAAGATCTTGCTAATGGCATAGGACTTGATTAATTTGGAGTTTATTTATTGTTCCTTATTTATTTATTTGCTCTCTTTGCCGTTGTGTCTTTTTCCGGTATTCTCGCGCGATTAGGATTTGAAGACGCCGGCGACCCGCAAGCTGATCAAGACCGAGATCCCCTAGCCTTTAACCAAGGCGAGTCAATACTTGACCATATTGATCCTACATTTTATGCAAATTATATTCGTTTAAATTAGCAAAAATTGCATGCTTTAATTCTTAATCAAATGTATGTTAAAGCTTAAGGTAGTTAAATGCCCACTTGATGTTTAAATAATTATTATGCCATCCTTGATAACTTGAATCCATTATTCATTGTCACCCTAGTAATTATATGGTAATACTAGCTATAGGTTGTACTTAAGCGACATGCTAGTCTTGTAAAAGTACCGGATATTACAATATCCCAATCATCATTTCCTTAAACATAAAATGTTTTGGGTAGTCATTGGTGGTCCATTGGCTAAAGGTTTGTGAAAATAAATTGGTTTCCCTCCTCAAAACCCTAATGCTAGCTCTATCTGGGCGGATGGTGAGGTGGTGGGTGCTCAGGGAGCACATGGTTGGTTGGCTTGTGGAATGAACCGCCCAGATAACCCTAAGGACTTAATCTTGTCACGACCTCTGTGTTAAACAAGTACAACCACAAGTCTCAAAAGTGCAACTTGGCTTAGTAAAGTTATTAAGCCTCGGATGTCATCTCACCGAGGGGAATGAAGAACGTACAAGTCTTGCGAGATACTCCGCTTGGAAGGACACCAAAAGGTGAAGTTACAAATGCGCTAGACGTTGTGGCGGGGCAACAAGCTAGTCGTTGTGGTGAACATCCCGCACAACATATGGGCGTAACCCGTATGGGTGGATTGACGGAAAGGGCGAGATAGCTAGAAAGGTTCTTGTGGCGTTTGCCGCCCAACTACATGACTACTGAGAATCATGTGGGGTAACGGGTAGACTATCTCTTGTGGGTAAAGTGTGCAACCTCTGCAGAGTCTAAATCTGTTTAAGCAGTAGTGCCCCTACGGTCAAAGGCGGACATGGGAATCATAACTTGAGTTAGTTCTATTTCAAAAACTTTGTGGGTGGTATGGAAAATGGTGAAAGGGCTCACCTAGCCTGTTTTGGATTTTTGCCTGAGTCGTCGAGCTCAGTGGTTGTGATTATTGGAGGCCACTCCAATTAAAAGGATGCATTGGTAGAGTTTCCGACGGATGGATTCTCTACTAAAATAATTATTGCACATGCTCTCTTTATTAAAATGCAATTTGTTAAAAATGCTAAGTGATAGGACTTTGTAATTATGATATTTGAAAAGTTGCTTTCGCAAATAAAAGAACCCGAGCCATCCTTGTTAAGCCTTGCATGTATATAATTGCATTGTGTGTTGACTCGCGAGCACGGTAGTAGTGCTCATTCTCGCTTCTCCCCCAACCCCTCAGATAATGAAGACGATGGAGACTATGCCTTCTACGATGGCCCAGAAGATGATGGACAAGGCTATGACGAGGAGTAGCATAGTCAGAGTTTAGGTCTCGCCAGTCTAAGTAGACTTCGTTGGTACTCAGCATACAAGCGATACTATCCAACTCTTGGTTAATATCCGTCGTACACGGGATACCCCAGTCGCTTGCCTGTGTGAGATGAGCCCTACCTTCCCTTTTGCTTCCGCTGTAGACTTGGTCGTTCTTTTGTAATGTAATATATTTGGCCTTGTGCGGTGTAACATCCCAAGTGTATAATTAGGGTTATTCAAGTATAATTATATATGTAGAAATTAAAACTTTTTCTCACATCTTGAAAAACCCTAAAATCTTATGTAATTTTTGTCCAAGAGTTGTGTAATCCAAAAACACAAAGCTCTTGTTGACCAAAAATCAAACTCATTCTCCAATTATCTTAAATCTTGTGCCAATCAATTGGAAATATTTTCCCTTGGTCCAAAAACTGATGTGGGACCCCTCTGAAAAATATCACAAGTTGTAAAACTAGTTTGATAAATTTTGGAGGTAAAACAATCCTTTAAACAACCTTAATAAATTTCCTGAGAAAAATGCATTGCATAATAACCTCTGGAAAATTTCTGTAAGGTTAATCATGTTGTCAGCAAGCTCCAGTTAAAATTTCATCAAATTTGGAGCTCATTTGCTAGCCCAAACAATTCTGCAAAGTCTCAATTTGTTTAAAAGTTCAAATTCAAAAACCTCAGACTGTTCCTTGGGCTAGCCATGTTCAAAAGCTGGTCCATTAACCCCTTTGGACCTCCTCAACCAGGTCTGCACCCCAGCAGACCTCCCTCTCCACCTTAATCAGGTCGCAGCCGTTGGATTCACATCCAACCGCCACGACCTCCTCCGCGGCTAACACCGCAAAGACCTCCCCACCTCATCAGGTCATAGCCGCTGGATCAAAGATCCACGGCCACGACCTCCCCTGTGTGTTAAACCTCAAAGGACCTCCTTGTGCTGTTAAGCCATCGCAGCGAGGTCATCCCACCTGCGTGAGGTCTTGGCCCTTGGATTCAAGATCCACGGCCCTGACTTCCCCTCCCTGTTAAAACCACTTAGACATCCCACCTACGTGAGGTCATAGCCCTTGGATTAAAAATCTAAGGCCATGACCTCCCTTGTCTTTCTCTGCCTTTGGATCTCTGCTCAACGCACGAGATCAATGAGCCGTTCGGACCACCCAATATTGACCATTGGATTTACATCTCACGATGCGCTAACAAATGGGCGATTCGGACCATCGCGTGAGCCCTTAGATCCAAATCGGAGGCTAAGACCTCCTTTGCGCTTCTGCCGAGTCCTCTGACCTCCCTTATTCACTTTGTGCGTATTAGACCTCCCCATCAGGTCAGTGCCCTTGGATTTACATCCAAAGGCCATGACCTCCCCCCTCATGTCTTTTGATCGCGTGCGGTAAGTCCTCATTGGAGGTCCGCACCGTTGGATGGAGATCCAACGCTTTGGACCTCCTGTCCATTTCCTCACGTGCGTTTTCACGTTAAGTGAAATCGTGAGGCCATGACCTCCCCACGTTTGATCGTGTGGCTGGGACCTCCTCCCAGCCACTTAAAAACATAACGGTTCAAAATGGGATCCGATGGCCAGGACCTCCTCGAGGTCTCATCCAATGGCCACTAGGACCTCCCCTGTTCTTCTCCTTCCTCTGGCGCGCGTGGGAGCTTCTGAGCAGTGCATTTAATGCATGTCTGAGCAGGAGGTACTGTTCAATGACTCTTTCTCGACCGCATTTAATCTGCAGTCGACTTTCCGCCTCAATGGTCGGCCGAGCCTGCCCCTTGTCGCCCCCATGTCTTGTCCACTCCATAGACCATGCCATGGGCCAAGCTCACCATGAGCTTAGCCGGTGGTCTAAGACCTCAATTGCCCTTGGATAAAACCACCTCCACGGTTTTCTGGCTTCCTTTGCACACCATTATCACTTTGCTCACACCTCTGTGCTTGTGAGCTCTAGACACCAAAGTTCCTTGGCGCCTTTTGCTTTGGAGCTCGAAGCTCCTCGGTGGGCAAGGGTCATTGAGAATTTTTCTCCTCTCCTTGCTTCCATTGTGCCTTCCTCTGGGACCAAGTCCTAACTAAGTTGTTGGACATTTGCAGAGGGGGACAAAGTGGAGCTTGGAGTCGAGCCGAGGCTTGGAACTTGGACTTGAGCAATGGGCTCCCCATCTTCCCCAACTCAAAGCCAAGCACCATCCCCGACCTCCCGGCATCTTAAGGACCTCCGGTACCTCCCGATAGTCCTTAGTCTTTGCACTGCGTGTATGTTGTCATGAGCTCTTATTTGGCACACGCTTGAATGTCGCTACGAGCATCATTTTGCGTTCAAAATTTGGCCGTGTGATCTCTTTCGTTGTCCTCTCGGCTCGCGGCGTTCAACGCCGTCGTCGCCGTCGAGAGAAAGCTCATGGTGTGCGCAACACTATTGCGCACACGATGATAAACTTGGTTGTCGCCGGCGAGGTCCGCATCGCCGCAACAACCATTTCTTCAAGCTTCGGGATGTTGTCGGATGTCCCGAGCGTGTCGTTGTCATTTTAGGACCAAGATCCTGGCTTTTATGGTGCTAATCATTGCCCAATCTCGCAATCATTGGCGTCTTAACTGCCTTAAATCCATCCTTTAATGCGTGCATTAAAGACCTCCCGAGCGCACGGACCTCCTCGTGGTCCCTCGCGCTTTAATGCCCTGTCCAAACGCGCGCGTGCGCGAGTTAAGGCGCTGGGTCTGGGACGTCCAGACCTCCTCCGAGGAGATCTGGAGCGTCCAAGACCTCCCCCTTGCGCGATCCTGACCATCCAGACCTCCCTGGAGGTCTGTAAGGTTTAGATCTCACCGTTAAGGACCTCCCCTTTAGATCTGGTCCGTTCCGGACCTCCCCATCATCGTTGTGGTTCGTTGGATCCTCAATCTACGGCCACGACCTCCCCCTTGCCTCGCGCATGTGAGTTGTTAGGAGGTCCAGGACCTCTGGACCTCACATGTGCGTGCGTGTTGATCTCCTGGGAGGTCTGAGCCGTTGGATCTGTGATCTGTGGCTCACGACCTCCCGTGTCTTTGTGAGTTTTAGAAATTCCAGTGAAGTCTTAGTTATAAACTAAAACAAGGTATAAACTTTAGAATTTCATATCTTTTTCATTTTAAATCCAAATGAGGTCATTCAAATTGTGTTAGCTCTGTCTTGAACTTGACCTTAATCCAAAAATGATTGTAAGTTGAGTTCAGCTCCAGAGCACAGTTAGCCACTAGGTTTTAAAACTAACTTTAAACATACATTCAAATTAGTGCTTAACTTGTAAAAATTCATAACTAATGCTCTGTAGATTCTTTTTAAGTGAGACCAACTTTGTTGGTTTCCTCTAGTAATGAACTCACTGTGAAAATTAGTTTTGAGCTTGTTGCTGTTATGAAAATGAGGACTTGTGCATTATAATTTTGTTCAAGTTCTTGTTTTGAAAAATTATAGAGATTGCATAATAGCTCCAGATGGGATGAACTCAATTGTGTTATTCATCTCATGAGGTGCTGGTTTCACAGTAAAAATCTCAGCCTCACCACTTTTCTAGAAAATGTTGCCTCATAATTAAATTAGTGAATAGTGCAGTTTGGTATTTTTAGGGCTGAGCAGAGTTGTTTTGCTCATAACTTTTGCATTGAGAATCCAAATCCATTGGTTCTTGTTGCTAAATTCCTTATAAATTTCCTCCTCTTGCTGCAGTAGAAATTTCAGGGGATTTGGAGTTCTGTTGCTGTGTTGTCTTTGTTGTTTTTCGTCGTTCTTATCGGTTCTTTATTGCTTTTTCCGTTAGGGTTCGACATTTGTGGTGATCCCGCGAACGACCCTCCGCAACAAAGTGACCAGCAGCAAGGCAAGCAGTTTGACCATTTCCATCATTGTCCCATTACGTTAAAGCTTACTACTTTGTTTTACTTCTATGTATGCATGCTACTTTGTGTTAAATGTCGCTAGCTTTCCTATAGTTGCATAATCTGTAGGAATTGTTATCGTCTACTACCAATGAGCCTAGGTTATTCGCTGTGGTTTGAGCTCGTTGGATGAGCTCTTATCACTTAGTAGTTGCGTTTAAAACTGCTTAGACATGCTTAGCTATCGGTAGTAATGGGCGATCATCGACTTAGTCGATGGTCTAGATCACACAAGTATTATTATTCCTCCTATATGTCCAGCACTTGTGCTTTGATTAATTTGTAAGATCAAAAACTGAAAATAAAATGTTGATTTAGACTTGGGCATATTGGATGGATGGTGCGGTTCTTGGAATGTGGTGGTATGCCCGTCCCTAAGGACCGAGTACTTGGGTCACTAAGCCAAGCGCTTTTATGTGCTAACCACACGAGGGGATATGGGACCTCTCTTGACTAAGTACTTTGGGAGGTGTTAATTATGAGCTGGTTGGTGGGTATGTTTTAATAAAATCTGTGTGTGTGGTGTTGGGAGGGAGCATTGGCGGACCGGTTAGGGCTGCCTAATGTGTCTTGTCCCGTGGGTTCTTGGCTCGTAATTAGCATCGTCCATTGGAAATGTCTCGTAGGACTTAGCCGTGCGGCACACCAAAGGTAGTGTGCCTAAAGGAAAGGCGATGCAGCGTGTGGGTACATTGGTACACCCTCGCAGGATAAAACTATTCAATAGCCTCGTCCTAGGTTATGGACATGCTTGGTAAGGTCGTTCAAGACTAGTCTCAACTTTTTTTAATTAAAACTTGATGGGTTGGTATGAACGGGGAGTTCATGCTATTTGTTGTGGTGACTAAGGGTTAGTCACTTCCAGGTTTGTTCTTGTTGTTGTTATTATGTTATTATCGCGTTGTATTTCAACAATTAAAAATGCTTTATCAAATTGCCTTCAATCTATTATGTTATTGCAAATGAAACTTGCTTTGTGCTAAAATGAGTCCAAAGCCTCATCCACTTAAATAAAGCTTGCATGTAGCTAAATTATAGTTCTGTTATCTTACGTCGGTCTTGCAGTACAATAAACAAGTTATTGTACTCATTTGCTTTGCTTAACAAATTTGTTGCAGAGGAAGAAGGAGAGCTCCAAGAGCCTCTCTTTTGTGCTACGTGTTGCGCTTTCTTGACGACTAGCTTGGCGGTCGGTCGAGATGCCTAGGGTTAAGGCACACCGATTGGCTTTGTGTTATAGCCATCTTTATGGCACTTTTGCTTCATTGTTATCTTTTTATTTGTTGCTATTTGGCCTAAGGGCCTCTCTTTTGTAATAGCTATTCCATATTAATATTAACTTCGGTTTGTTGCTTATGTTCTATGTGTTGTATGGAATTGATACATTCTTTTGTTGTGAGGTATGTATATTGCATCCCGGGAGTATACATCTCTCGAGACCGAAGTTTATTTGGTTGATAATACTAGGGTCAATTGGATGACTAAGTATTATGAGCCTAATAAACGTCGGGGTCTCACAAAAGTTGGTATCAGAGCCGTTATGACCGTAGTAACGCAAGCTTGGTCGTCTTTAGGATATTTTGAAAACCTATTTTCAAAGTATAAATGAGTTTTGAAAGCTTAAGTAATTCTCGGATTTTACTCCTTACCTATCTTAGCTTTCTTCTCATCTCACTCTAATTTGAGTTTTAAAAGTTGTTTTCCTCTCTTCCCTTCTACATAATAGTTGTTATCGACTAATTCGGGTTTTGGGAGAACCAATGAGATTGGCAAATTTAAGTGTGAGCTGCCCACTACAAGGTTTTGAAGTTCTGGAGTCGGTGATTCGACGAGGAGCTTGATCTTGAAATCTGACAGCAAGCATCAAATTTCCGGACAGCAATCTCAAAGGTTTCTAATTAGGATAGATAATGAGAGGTTAATTCAACTAAAACTTGTGGGAATGAAAAAGGGTAAGATGTGATACTAGTTAGCTAAGTATCTAACACTTATTTCGCTGCAATAACCTTGCTCTCTAATAGTTTTAGATCTCATCTTACAATCTGATTTTTAACCTTCTCGGTCAATTACTCGTTCATTCAATACGGGTTAGTTGAGTTGAGAAGTTGAGCCTTCCGTTTGGTGTTTCTTGGCTGTTTTTGGAGTCTTTTAGAAGTTTCTAAAGTTGATTTACTCGCTGTTTTGGCTTTCGATTTGGGTGAAATTCCATTCCCCTAATCGTTAGCTTTTGCTTCCTTTAAGGCTTTGTTTTGGGTCAAGTTACTAACCAAAAGTTCGTTGTAACAGATGGCGGGCCTTTTCAGTAGCGGCCAAGGCGATCGGTCCGGACGAGGAGCTTCCTCCTCCTCCGACCATGGCCGAGGTTCTTCTTCAGATCGGCGCAACCGCGTGGATGACAGAGAGTTCTCTTCGACGTCATCGCGCGCAACACTCTTCGCACTTTCCGGAGCTTCGGATCTAGGCGAGGAATGCCCATCACCGCGTGGAGGACTCGCGGAGTTTCTTCGTACTCGGCCCCTACCTTTTCCCTGGCCCGAGGACCCTTTGGATGCGGACGATTGGCCGTCTTGTGGGCGTAAGCCGCATAGCGATGCGAGCACGAGAAGGCGCTGTTCGCGATCGCACCGGCTTGAGGGTGCGGCTTTGTCATGGTGGGAGAGCTTTCTCGCCATGCAGCCCGTGGACCATACCGTCTCTTGGGAGGAGTTCCGTCTTGCCTTCCGTCGGCTCACATCCTGCCGGCTTGATGGAGATCAAGAAGGGGAGTTTCTTGCGCTCAAGCAAGGCGTGCTCACCATGGAGTATGTCTACGAGTTCAACCATCTAGCTCGTTATGCTCCCGAGGATGTGGCCACCGATATGGCTAAGGTGCCAAGTTCAGCGTGGCTTGTCCGAGGAGTGAAGGACAAGCTATCCATTGCCGACTTTCTGATTTTCAGACCTTGGTCGACAAGGCCATCGTCGTGAGCATGCGGCTCGGAGCTTATGGATTCCATAGCGCAAGTGGGAGACCTATAAGACTTCGGGCCCAGTGCTTCCGCCCTCGTTTGAGGCGGTCTCAGGGTACCACTCTCATTCTTGGCGCCCCGAGGTCACCTCCCCTGTTCCTCGTCCTTCGCAGCCGTGTCCTACCACATGCACTGCGAGTCGTGAGAGCGGCCCCATAACCCGGCCGCCGGGTCACATGTTTCTCATGCAACGGAAGGGGCATTATGCGAACCAATGCCCTAAGAAGATAGGAGCGACCCCTCGTCCTAATGGAGGACGCGGTCGAGGTGGTGCATCTCGGGACGACCAAGATCGTCCGGCTACCCAAGGCGTGGGTAGTGGTCGTGTCAACGCCATCACCGCAGAGGAGGCTCGGAGGCACCCGGCGTCGTGCTAGGTACACTTTCGTTAACTCTCACCTCGCTCTTCGTCTTGTTTGATTCAGAGCATCTCATTCCTTTGTTTACGAGTCTTTTGCTACTTTGTTGGAGAGCTTCTTTCCCTCCATTGTCGGTCCCGCTTCTCATTCGCTCTCTCTGGTTCGGAGTTAAGAGCCGAGATTGAGTGTAGGATGTCCCTATCGAGATCGGCGTAGGGTTCTTAGCAAACCTTATCCTTCTCCATTCAGCGAGTCTTGATGTGATTCTTGGCATGGATTGGTTGTCCCAAACATGGGGCAAATCGATTGCGCCAGAAGCTCATCTCTATCTAGTCCTCCGTGAGCAAGTTAAGCTTCTCATGAAGTCGCTAGATCCTCATCTCTTCGGCTTGAAGCGAAGCCGCTCTAGATATTAGCGAAGTCCCAACAGTTTGTGACTTTGTTGATGTCTTTCCCGCGATCTTCCGGGATGCCACCCGCTCGAGACCTCGAGTTTGTCATTGAGTTGGCTCCTGTACCGCCCCTATCTCCAAGAGGCCTTATCGGATGCCACCGAACGAGTTGGTGGAGTTGAAGAAGCGATTAAGTGAGCTGCAAGAGAAGGGTTTCATTCGCCTAGCTCATCTCCTTGGGGTTGTCCAAAAATCTTCGTAAAGAAGAAGGATTCGTACTTTACGCATGTGCGTTGATTATCGTCCACTTAATGAAGTGACGGTAAAGAACAAGTATCCATTGCCCCGCATTGACGATCTCTTCGATCAATTAACCGGAGCTCGAGTTTTCTTCAAGATTGATTTGAGAGTGGGATATCATCAGGTTCGAATTCGGCCTGAGGATATTCCAAAGACGGCGTTCTCTACTCGCTACGGCTTGTACGAGTACACTGTCATGTCGTTCGGCTTAACCAATGCTCCTGCCTTGTTCATGAACCTCATGAATTCGGTATTCATGGAGTATTTGGATAAGTTTGTCGTGGTCTTCATCGATGATATTCTTATCTATTCTAAGAACGATGAGGAACATGATCAGCATCTGAGACTTGTGTTAGGCAAGCTACGTGAGCACCACCGTATCTGCGAAGTTCACAAGTCGCGATTCAGTTGAAGGAAGTGGCTTTCTTAGGTCATATTCTTTCAGCAGAGGCGAGCCGTTGATCCTAGCAAGGTCGCGATGTTCTTTCATGGAGTCAGCCTGTTTCGGTCACCGATGTGCGGAGTTTTCTTGGTTTAGCGGGATATTATCGCCGCTTTATCGAGAACTTCTCCAAGATCGCTGGCCGATGACGGAGTTGCTCAAGAAGGACAAGAAGTTTGTGTGATCCGTTGAGTGTGAGGAAAGTTTCCTAATACTCAAAAGCGTTTGACCACCGCTCCGTTCTTGTTCTTCCCGATATCCATCGAAGCTTCGATATCTTTTGCGATGCTTCTCGTCGAGGCCTCGGTTGTGTCCTTATGCAAGAAGGCAAGGTAGTGGCCTATGCATCAAGGCAATTGAGACCTCATGAACTCAACTACCCTACTCATGATTTGGAGTTGGCTGCGTGATTCATGCACTTAAGATTTGGCGACATAACCTAATCGTGTCGCTGTGAAGTGTATTCGGATCACAAAGCCTCAAGTACTTGTTCACCCAACCTGACTGAACCTCGTGCAAAGGAGATGGTTGGAGTTGATCAAGGATTATGATATGGGTATTCACTACCATCCGGCAAGGCTAATGTCGCTGCCGATGCGCTTAGTCGCAAAGCGCATTGTAATGCCTTAGTGCTCAAGGAGCATTCCCTCTCTTCTCGAAGCATTCCAAATGCCTCAACTTGGAGATAGTTGAGCATGGATCTCTCGCGCCATGGTTGTGCAACCAACCTTGGTGGATCGGATCAAGTCCGCTCGGCAATCGGATGATGGAGTGAGCCACATCAAGGCAAATGTCAAGGCCGAACGACCAAGTGCTTTTACGAGGATGAGCATGGTGTTGTGAGGTTTGGGCAACGCCTTGTGGTTCCAAAGGACATGGAGTTGCGGAATTTGATCCTCCGCTGAAGCCCATGATTCGCCATTATCCATTCATCCCGGGCCACAAAGATGTATCAAGATCTCCGCCAGAGATTTTGGTGGACCCGAATGAAGAGGGAGATTGCGGTTCGTTCTTAAAAGCGACGTATGTCGTCGAATGTCAAGGCCGAACATCGGCGTCTGTTGATCGCTTGACCTTTGCTAATTCTCGAGTGGAAGTGGGATTCGATCGAATGGATTTCATCACGGTCTACCCACATCCCAAGAAGAATGATGCCATTTGGGTCGCCATCGATCGATTGACTAAGGTGGCACATTTCCTTCCGTCAAGACCGACCTTCGGTAGGTCTTTTGGCGAGCTCTACATCGCCCGCATCGTGAGTTTGCACGGTGTGTCAAGACGATCGTGTCGGATCGTGGATCCTTTTCACGTCTCGTTTTTGGCATAGCTTGCAAGAGGCTATGGGCACTCATCTTGTTTTTAGCACAGCATTTCATCCTCAAACTGATGGTCAGACCGAGAGGGTCAACCAGGTTTTGGAGGACATGCTTCGTGCTTGTGTCCTTTCCTATGGGAAGCATTGGGAGAAATGCTTGCCATTCGCGAAGTTTTCTTATAACAACGACTTTCAGCCGCCTCTCGGCATGGCACCTTTTGAGGCCTTATACGGAGAAAGTGTAGGACCCGTTGAACTGGTCGAGACCGGTGAGAGACCTCTCTTTGGCGGACTCAATCAATGAGGCCGAGCGCCAAGTCCAAATTTTATTCGTGGCGTTTGCGCATAGCTCAATCCAGGCAAAAGAGCTATGCGGATCGCCGTCGACGTGAGTTACGTTTTGAGCCTAATGACTTTGTTTATCTCAAAGTCTCTCCTTTGAAGGGCCATCAACGTTTGGCGTCAAGGGCAAGTTGGCTCCTCGATATGTCGGTCCCTACCGCGTTATCGAGAAGAAGGAGCTGTTGCCTATAAGTTGGAGTTGCCACTGCACTTGAGGGGTACATGATGTTTTTCATGTGTCCCAGCTTAAGAAGTGCCTCCGTGTTCCAACCGAGGAAGCTCGGTTGGAAACCCTCGATGTCCGTGAAGATTTGACCTATCGCGAGCACCTGCTCAAGGTGCTCGATGAGTCTGAACGAAGGACAAGGAATAAGACCACCAAGTTCCTTAAAGTTCAGTGGTCGAACCATTCCGAGGATGAGGCTACTTGGGAAAGAGAAGATCGTCTGCGTGCGGACTATCCATCTTTCTTTACCGAGTGAGCCAAATCTCGGGGCGAGATTTCTGTAAGGAGGGAGATTTTGTAACATCCCAAGTGTATAATTAGGGTTATTCAAGTATAATTATATGTGTAGAAATTAAAACTTTTTCTCACATCTTGAAAAACCCTAAAATCTTATGTAATTTTTGTCCAAGAGTTGTGTAATCCAAAAACACAAAGCTCTTGTTGACCAAAAATCAAACTCATTCTCCAATTATCTTAAATCTTGTGCCAATCAATTGGAAATATTTTCCCTTGGTCCAAAAACTGATGTGGGACCCCTCTAAAAAATATCACAAGTTGTAAAACTAGTTTGATAAATTTTGGAGGTAAAACAATCCTTTAAACAACCTTAATAAATTTCCTGAGAAAAATGCATTGCATAATAACCTCTGGAAAATTTCTGTAAGGTTAATCATGTTGTCAGCAAGCTCCAGTTAAAATTTCATCAAATTTGGAGCTCATTTGCTAGCCCAAACAATTCTGCAAAGTCTCACTGTTTAAAAGTTCAAATTCAAAAACCTCAAGACTGCTTTGTTCCTTGGGCTAGCTATGTTCAAAACTGGTCCAAATTTCAACCCCTTTGACCTCCAACAGCAGTGCACCCCAGCAGACCTCCTCTCCATTTAATCAGTCGCAGCCGTTGGATTCACATCCAACCGCCACGACCTCCTCATGACTAACACCGCAAAGACCTCCCCACCTCATCAGGTCATAGCCGGATCAAAGATCCACGGCCACGACCTCCCCTGTGTTAAACCTCAAAGGACCTCCTCGTCTTTGTTAAGCCATCGCAGCCGAGGTCATCCCACTGCGTGAGGTCTTGGCCCTTGGATTCAAGATCCACGGCCTGACCTCCCTCCCCGTTAAAACCACTTAGACATCCCACCACGTGAGGTCATAGCCCTTGGATTAAAAATCTAAGGCCATGACCTCCCTTGTCTTCTTCGCCTTTGGATCTCTGCTCAACGACGAGATCAATGAGCCGTTCGACCACCCAATATTGACCATTGGATTTACATCTCACGATGCGCTAACAAATGGGCGATTCGGACCATCGCGGAGCCCTTAGATCCAAATCGGAGGGCTAAGACCTCCTTTGCGCTACGCCAGCAGTCCTCTCGACCTCCCTTATTCACTTTGTGCGTATAGACCTCCCCATCAGTCGGTGCCCTTGGATTTACATCCAAAGGCCATGACCTCCCCTCATGTCTTTTGATCGCGTGCGTAAGTCCTCATTGGAGGTCCGCGCGTTGGATGGAGATCCAACGCTTTGGACCTCTGTCCATTTCTCACGTCGCGTTTTCACGTTAAGTGAAATCGTGAGGCCATGACCTCCCACGTTTGATCGTGTGGTGGGACCTCCTCCCACCACTTAAAAACATAACGGTTCAAAATGGGATCCGATGGCGGGGCGTCCTCGAGGTCTCATCCAATGGCCACTAGGACCTCCCTGTTCTTCTCCTTCCTCTGGCGGCGTGGGAGCTTCGAAAGGTGCATTTAATGCATGTCCGAGCAGGAGGTACTGCTCATCACTCTTTGTCGACCAAGATTTAATGCAGGTCGACTTTCACTCAATGGTCGGCCGAGCCTGCCCCTTTGTCGCCCCATGTCTTGTCCACTCCATAGACCATGCCATGGGCCAAGCTCACCATGAGCTTAGCCGTGGTCTAAGACCTCAATTGCCCTTGGATAAAACCACCTCCACGGTTTTCCGGCTTCCTTTGCACACCATTATCACTTTGCTCACACCTCTGTGCTTGTGAGCTCTAGACACCAAAGTTCCTTGGCACTTTGCTTTGGAGCTCGAAGCTCCTCGGTGGGCAAGGGTCATTGAGAATTTTTCTCCCTCTCCTTGCTTCCATTGTGCCTTCCTCTCGAGACCAAGTCCTAACTAAGTTGTTGGACATTTGCAGAGGGGGACAAAGTGGAGCTTGGAGCCGAGCCGAGGCTTGAACTTGGACTTGAGCAATGGAGCTCCCCATCTTCCCCAACTCAAAGCCAAGACCATCCCCGACCTCCCGGCATCTTAAGGACCTCCGGTACCTCCCGATAGTCCTTAGTCTTTGCACTCGATGTATGTTGTCATGGAGCTCTTATTTGGCACACGCTTGAATGTCGCATGAGCATCATTTTGCGTTCAAAATTTGGCCGTGTGATCTCTTTCGTTGTCCTCTCGGCTCATGGGCGTTCAACGCCGCTGTCGTCGCCGAGAGAAGCTCATGGTGTGCGCAACACTATTGCGCACACGATGATAAACTTGGTTGTCGCGGCGAGGTCCGCATCGCCGCAACAACCATTTCTTCAAGCTCGGGATGTTGTCGGATGTCCCGGCG
Organism: Phyllostachys edulis; assembly: GCA_036346405.1. NCBI lineage: Eukaryota > Viridiplantae > Streptophyta > Magnoliopsida > Poales > Poaceae > Phyllostachys > Phyllostachys edulis. The sequence goes on from CM070552.1 coordinate 2,530,265, forward strand.
TGTCGTTGTCATTTTAGGACCAAGATCCCGGCTTTTATGGTGCTAATCATTGCCCAATCTCGCAATCATTGGCGTCTTAACGCCTTAAATCCATCCTTTAATGCGTGCATTAAAGACCTCCAGCGCACGGACCTCCTCGTGGTCCTCGCGCTTTAATGCCTCGTCTAAACGCTGCTTGCGAAGTTATGGCGCTGGTGCAGGGCGTCCTGACCTCCTCCGAGGAGATCTGGGCGTCCAAGACCTCCCCTTGCGCGATCTCGACCATCCGACCTCCCCGGAGGTGCAGAAGGTTTAGATCTCACCGTTAAGGACCTCCCTTTAGATCTGGTCCGTTCCGGACCTCCCCATCATCGTTGTGGTTCGTTGGATCCTCAATCTCGGCCACGACCTCCCCTTGCCTCGCGCATGTGAGTTGTTAGGAGGTCCAGACCTCTGGACCTCACATGTGCGTGCGTGTTGATCTCTGGGAGGTCTCGAGCCGTTGGATCTGTGATCGTGGCTCACGACCTCCCGTGTCTTTGTGAGTTTTAGAAATTCGGTGAAGTCTTAGTTATAAACTAAAACAAGGTATAAACTTTAGAATTTCATATCTTTTTCATTTTAAATCCAAATGAGGTCATTCAAATTGTGTTAGCTCTGTCTTGAACTTGACCTTAATCCAAAAATGATTGTAAGTTGAGTTCAGCTCGAGCACAGCTTAGCCACTAGGTTTTAAAACTAACTTTAAACATACATTCAAATTAGTGCTTAACTTGTAAAAATTCATAACTAATGCTCTGTAGATTCTTTTTAAGTGAGACCAACTTTGTTGGTTTCCTCTAGTAATGAACTCACTGTGAAAATTAGTTTTGAGCTTGTTGTTTATTATGAAAATGAGGACTTGTGCATTATAATTTTGTTCAAGTTCTTGTTTTGAAAAATTATAGAGATTGCATAATAGCTCCAGATGGGATGAACTCAATTGTGTTATTCATCTCATGAGGTGCTGGTTTCACAGTAAAAATCTCAGCCTCACCACTTTTCTAGAAAATGTTGCCTCATAATTAAATTAGTGAATAGTGCAGTTTGGTATTTTTAGGGCTGAGCAGAGTTGTTTTGCTCATAACTTTTGCATTGAGAATCCAAATCCATTGGTTCTTGTTGCTAAATTCCCTAAAAATCCTCCTCTTGCTGCAGTAGAAATTTCAGGGGATTTGGAGTTCTGTTGCTGTGTTGTCTTTGTTGTTTTTCGTCGTTCTTATCGGTTCTTTATTGCTTTTTCCGTTAGGGTTCGACATTTGTGGTGATCCCGCGAACGACCCTCCGCAACAAAGTGACCAGCAGCAAGGCAAGCAGTTTGACCATTTCCATCATTGTCCCATTACGTTAAAGCTTACTACTTTGTTTTACTTCTATGTATGCATGCTACTTTGTGTTAAATGTCGCTAGCTTTCCTATAGTTGCATAATCTGTAGGAATTGTTATCGTCTACTACCAATGAGCCTAGGTTATTCGCTGTGGTTTGAGCTCGTTGGATGAGCTCTTATCACTTAGTAGTTGCGTTTAAAACTGCTTAGACATGCTTAGCTATCGGTAGTAATGGGCGATCATCGACTTAGTCGATGGTCTAGATCACACAAGTATTATTATTCCTCCTATATGTCCAGCACTTGTGCTTTGATTAATTTGTAAGATCAAAAACTGAAAATAAAATGTTGATTTAGACTTGGGCATATTGGATGGATGGTGCGGTTCTTGGAATGTGGTGGTATGCCCGGGTCCCTAAGGACCGAGTACTTGGGTCACTAAGCCAAGCGCTTTTGCGTGCTAACCACACGAGGGGGATATGGGACCTCTGTTGACTAAGTACTTTGGGAGGTGTTAATTATGAGCTGGTTGGTGGGTATGTTTTAATAAAATCTGTGTGTGTGGTGTTGGGAGGGAGCATTGGCGGACCGGTTAGGTCTGTCTAATGTGTCTTGTCCCGTGGGTTCTTGGCTCGTAATTAGCATCGTCCATTGGAAATATCTCGAGGACTTAGCCGTGCAAGCACACCAAAGGTAGTGTGCCTAAAGGAAAGGCGATGCAGGCGTGTGGGTACATTGGTACACCCTGCAGGATAAAACTATTCAATAGCCTCGTCCTAGGTTATGGACATGCTTGGTAAGGTCGTTCAAGACTAGTCTCAACTTTTTTAATTAAAACTTGATGGGTTGGTATGAGCGGGAGTTCATGCTATTTGTTGTGGTGACTAAGGGTTAGTCACTTCCGGTGTTTGTTCTTGTTGTTGTTATTATGTTATTATCGCGTTGTATTTCAACAATTAAAATTGCTTTATCAAATTGCCTTCAATCTATTATGTTATTGCAAATGAAACTTGCTTTGTGCTAAAATGAGTCCAAAGCCTCATCCACTTAAATAAAGCTTGCATGTAGCTAAATTATAGTTCTGTTATCTTACACGTCAGTCTTGCGAGTACAATAAACAAGTTATTGTACTCATTTGCTTTGCTTAACAAATTTGTTGCAGAGGAAGAAGGAGAGCTCCAAGAGCCTCTCTTTTGTGCTACGTGTTGCAGTTTCTTCGACGACTAGCTTGGCGGTCCGGTCAGATGCCTAGGGGTTAAGGCACACTGATTGGCTTTGTGTTATAGCCATCTTTATGGCACTTTTGCTTCCGCTGTTATCTTTTTATTTGTTGCTATTTGGCCTAAGGGCCTCTCTTTTGTAATAGCTATTCCATATTAATATTAACTTCTGGTTTGTTGCTTATGTTCTATGTGTTGTATGGAATTGATACATTCTTTTGTTGTGAGGTATGTATACTGCATCCTGGGGAGTATACATCTCTCGAGACCGAGTTTATTTGGTTGATAATACTAGGGTCAATTGGATGACTAAGTATTATGAGCCTAATAAACGTCGGGGTCTCACATGCGGCCCTTTTGTAAAACTCGACCCGATGAGGTCTATGTTACCCTGTGTTGTATTATATTTGTTTCAGTTCACGCCTTGTATGAATGATTCAGCAATGTGTACTGTGAAGTGCTAGCTACTGATCCAGGGAATAGCACAGTGATTCACAGAGGATTTGGATTCTCAGAATCTGGGTCCAACAGAGCTGGTATCAGAGCATACGACTGTAGGACCCCTAGTTAGATTGGTCGATTGCCTTAAGGACTTGGATTTTATTTTCAAAACCTAAGAAAAATTTTATCAAAATATAGAGTATTTATTGCTTCTACTCATCATTCCTAGTTCCTTACTCATCTCTATTCTCATTAAGTGTTACTAACCTCTTCTCTTGTTTCAAAATTTGTAGATGGCCTCTTCTCCAGCTGCCGGCCCATGGGACCATTGCTCACATGGGGAGCATGACGGCGGATTCGCCGAGCTCCTTCACCAGCTGATGGTGGAACTTGGTTTCATCCACCCTCCAATCTACAGAGGCCGGATGACGAGAGTCATGGCTCACGAGTCTTGGGCAATGGAGGTCTTCCTCTACCCTAGGACTGGCGAGTTCGTGGCTCATACCTTCCAGGCTGAGGCCCCTCGTCGCAGCATCCCCGACACCATCCAGGACGCAGCCCGTGTCGCCATCACCCGCCTGTGCTGGATGCACGAGGACCTCCTGCGCGGATACCCGTTCTCCTTCTTTCCGTACCTCCCCGACGGACAGCGCTTCCCGGAGTCCTTCGTCGCCATCGACAACGAGCCCCGCCTGACCCACCAGGTGCAGCTGACCCAGGCGATGGTTTACAGCATCCACACCTTCACCGACGAGATCCGCCAGCTTCGGACGCTTCTCGCCGGCGGCGAAGCCCACTCCGACACCCTCCGCGCCAACTGGAACAGGAGTGATGAAGCCCTCTTTGCTGCCAGATGGGAGAGAGACACCGTCACTACGGAGAGAGATGCACTCGCGGAGGTGGCACGTCTCACCGCCGCCCTTGCGAGCGCCACCGGCTCGGCCCGGCTCGGCTCGATTCCCCTCGGCCTTCCCTTCCAACAGCGGGACGCGCAACCAACCTCTTCGCCCCATGAGCCCGCTTTTGGATATCATACAAGCAAGAGCGTCGACGCCCAATCGCCGCCCTTCAACGACCTTCTGGTGTTCAGGCGTGGACGCAGCCCCAGCCGTTCACCGCACATCAGCCCGAGTCATTCTGGCTCGTCGAGCTTCAGACGAGCCGCTCCGCTCCGAGTCCCCGATGGAGTAGTTAGGATAGTCTAGGTTAGCCGGTAGTGCTTGCTAGGCAGTATTTTGGGTTGCAAGCACTTTTGCTCTTTCTTTTGTAGACGAGATGTGTGTATCTGTGTCATGACTTAGCTTAGCATATAAGCTTTGTTAAGTGAGTCATGTAACACTAACCCCCATAATTTAATGCAGCCATTCTAGGCTTTGTATTGTACTTATTTGATCTTCTCGTTTGGTTTATGTTCTTCTGTGTGTGCCTTAGAGGGCTAGTGAACCCTCATATACCCCTCCCTGGTTCTCTCTAGTTCTAAACCTCAGTTTTCCTTCAGGATGCCGCCAAGAAGAGCCACCGCCCCAGCCCGTGGAGCCTTTGCAACTGGCCGAGGCCGTGGTCGTGGCCGTGGTCGTGGACAAGGACAAGAGCTACCTCCCCCACCACCAGCTCACCCGACCATGGCATAAGTAATGCTGCAACAGACTCAGATTCTCCAGGCTATGCTCAACAATCAGCATTCAGGACCTGCCGGCCGCCACTCCAAACTCGTTGATTTCCTAAGAACAAGACCTCTCACATTTGAAGCAGCTAATGAACCTCTTGAAGCCGAAGATTGGCTCAGGGATACTGAAAAGAAGCTTAGACTTGCCCGTTGCTCCGACGCAGATAAGGTGGACTTTGCTACCCACCAGCTGAAAGGTGCCGCCGCTGCATTGTGGGAGAATTACCTTGCTGCTAGAAGTAATGAAGGACCAGAAGATGAAGAAGAAGATGCAGCAACAGAACCAGAAGTAGTGGGATCCACGAATGGAGAACCAGCAGCCCCCGCCGCTGAAGCCGTGGAAGAAGAAGTTGTTGAAACACCTCTCGTTGAAAATGAACCGGCTTGGCAGCCGATTCCTTGGACGGAATTCAAAACCGCCTTCAGAACCAATTTTGTGCCAGCCGGTACCATGAGACTGAAGAAGAACGAGTTCAGAACTCTTAAACAAGGACATATGACGGTCAACGAGTATGTCACTAAGTTTACCCAGCTTGCCCGCTACGCCCCCAATGACGTAGCTGATGAGGAAGAAAAGATAGACCGCTTTGTGGAAGGTATGCGTAGTGACATGCGTGGAAAGCTTATCCTCCATGACTATGCCAACTTCCATCAGTTGATCAACAAGGCCCTCTTTTTTGGAAAATGAGAATAAGTTAGCGTAAACTAGCCGCAAGAGGAAGATGCCTTTCCAGAAGCCGCAAGGCAACTTTTCCCAGAAGTCAACCTTTCAGGGCAGTTCTTCCTTTAGATCTTCTGCCGCCACACCTCAGAAAAGTTCATCTCTAAGGCCCCAAGGAAGTGGATTCCGCACTCTCCGCCCTACTGGACACCCTGCCACAGTCAACCCAGCTAATAATCTCCTTTGTTTTGCTTGCGGAGAAAAGGACACTTTGCCAATCGGTGCCCTCATCGCAGCAACCCTGCCCCAAAGAACAACCCCGGAGCCGCTGCAATTCAAGGTCGAACCTCAGCTCCCAGTAAGAGCCACCAGACTTCTCAAGCTTCAAGGTCTACACCATCGCAAGGTCGTGGCCGTGTGAATCATGTCATCACGAGGAGGCACAAGATGCCGCAGAGTGCTAATGGAGTGCGTTCTCTGTTAATTCAGTACCCGCACAAGTTTTGTTTGATTCTGGAGCTTCGCACTCTTTTGTTTCAAGAAAGTTTGTTGAAAGGCTTAAGTTGCCGACCTATAAGTTAAAGAAACATGTGGTACTTAGTTCACCCGGGAGACCCCTATATGCTACCTCAGTTAGTCCCAGAGTAGAGATTGCTTTGGAAGACTCTGGATTCCTAGCCTCCCTTCTAGTGCTAGAATCTCAAACATTGGATATCATCCTAGGGATGGATTGGTTGGCCGCGTATCACGGACTAATAGATTGCGCCAACAGGAAAGTGGTACTTGCCAAAGACCCTGGAACCACAATAAGGATTAGTGTGGATCGTTCCTCTCCTTTGGTTCGAACAATCCACCATCTTGGAGAGATGTCCCTAGAGACGACGCCTGTAGTCCAAGCTTACCCCGAAGTCTTCCCAGAAGAATTGCCAGGCATGCCCCCTGATAGAGATATCGAGTTTGTAATCAACTTGAAGCCAGGAACAGCCCCAATTGCCAAGAGACCATATAGGATGGCCGCTGACGAACTTGAAGAGTTGAAGACACAACTCGAAGACTTGCAAGAGAAAGGATTCATTAGACCTAGTTCCTCCCCAGGGTTCGCGATTCTCTTTGTGAAAAAGAAAGATGGTTACGCCAGATTGTGTGTGGATTACTGAGCCCTCAGCGAAGTGACCATCAAAAACAAGTATCCCTTGCCCGCATTGATGACTGTTCGATCGGTTGGCAGAGCTTGTTTTTCTCCAAGATAGACCTACGGTCGAGGATACCACCACTCAAGATCGAGAATGAGGATATTCCTAAGACGGCCTTTACCACCCTAAGTATGGCTTGTTTGAGTTCACAAATCATGTCGTTTGGCTTGACCAATGCACCACCTATTTCATGAATCGATGAACAAGGTATTTATGGAATACTGGACAAGTTTGTTGTCGTGTTCATAGATGACATCTTGATCTATTCTAAGACCAAGGAAGAGCATCTTTGAACACCCGCAATTGGTCTGGAAAAGCTTAAAGAGCATGAGCTCTATGCCAAGTCTGATAAATGTGAGCTTTGGCTTGAAATCAGCTTCCTCGGACATATTGTATCCGCAGGAGGAATAGCGATTGATCCGGCCAAGGTAGAAGCCGTGATGGATTGGAAACAACCCACATCGATAATGAAGTTCGTAGTTTTCTCGGTTTAGCGGATACTCTGAGACGCTTCATAGAAGGATTCTCAAAGCTCTCCAAACCAATGACCCATTTGCTTAAAAAGGAAAAGAAGTATGAATGGACTGAGGCTTGTGAGAAAAGTTTCCAGGAATTGAAGAAGAAATTGACTTCTGCACCAGTATTAACCCTGCCAGACATTCAGCAAGACTTTGAAGTCTATTGCGATGCATCACGCCAAGGTCTTGGATGCGTGCTTATGCAAGGAGGAAAAGTTGTAGCTTATGCATCCAGACAACTTCGCCCTCATGAAGACAACTATCCAACTCATGACTTGGAGTTAGCAGCAGTAGTGCACGCCCTCAAGATTTGGCGGCATTATTTGATTGGAAATCATTGCAACATCTACACGGACCACAAGAGTCTCAAGTACATCTTTACCCAATCTGATCTCAACCTTCGGCAAAGAAGATGGTTAGAGTTAATAAAAGATTACAACTTGGATGTCCATTATCATCCCGGAAAGGCTAATGTAGTCGCCGATGCATTAAGCCGCAAGTCATACTTCCGCAATAATGTTATGATTCAAGAACACCAACTTTGAGCCCTATAAGGAATTGAAGCCCTCAACCTTTGTTTGATAGAGCAAGGTAACCCAGACGCCATGGAAGCACATCCAACTTTAGAAGAGCAAATCAAGACCGTTCAAAAAGAACATCCTGGAGTCCAAAGATTCAAGCGTCTCATGGCTAAAGGAAAAGCCCCAAGATGATCAAAGATCGACAAGGAATTCTATGGTATGGGACACGTCTCTTTGTTCCCCACCAAAGGAACTCAAGGATTTAATTACGAAAGAAGCCCACACCGGCATATACCCTACATCCAGGCAGTACAAAGATGTATCAGGACATGAAGATTTTGTACTGGTGGCCACGCATGAAAAGAGATATCGCTGAGTATGTAGCCTGTTGTGATGTATGTCAGCGAATCAAAGCCGAACATCAGAAGCGGCCAGGATTGCTTCAACCCCTAAAATTCCCGGTGGAAATGGGAAGAAATTGGAATGGATTTCATTATCGGTCTACCCCTAACCAAGTCCTGATGTGACTCGGTATGGGTTATAGTTGATAGATGACCAAAGTAGCCCATTTTATCGATAGAAGACAACCTACAAGGGAGACAAGTTAGCCGAGCTATACATGGCTCGTGTCGTGTCTACATGGAGTACCCAAGAGGATAGTCTCGATCGAGGATCTCAATTCACCTCACATTTTGGGCTAGTTTGCATGATGCCCTTGGAACACACCTTGATTTCACCTGACATATCATCCGAGACCGATGGTCAGACCGAAAGGACAAATCAGATTCTTGAAGACATGCTTCGAGCTTGTGCTTTAGAATTTACAGTAGACTGGGAGAAGTGTCTGCCATATGCCGAGTTCGCATACAATAACAGCTACCAGTCGAGTTTGAAAATGTCCCCATTTGAAGCACTTTATGGGAGAAAATCTGAGAACCTCTCTGCATTGGTCAGAATCAGGCGAAGGATATATATTTGGACCGGATACCCTCAAGCAAGTCAAGAAAAGTTCGACTAATCAGAGATTGCCTTCAAGCTGCTCAGTCAAGACAAAAGAGTTATGCCAACAACCGTCGAAGAAATTGACTTTTGAAGTTGGAGACGCCAGTATACCTCAAGGTATCCCACTTCGTGGAACTCGAAGATTCAAAGTAAAGACAAGCTCGCCCCAAGATATATAGGACCATTTCCGATTACACGCTAAGCGTGGAGAAGTAGCCTATCGGCTAGAGCTACGGAACATCTGTCGAGAGGTTCTAGCGTGTTTCACGTCTCCCACCAAGAAGTGTCTCGAGGGTACACGAAGAGCAGACGCTTCGTTGAAGCCATCGCCCTTCAACAAGACCTAACCTATCCGGAGCATCCGATCAAGATCCTCGGCGTCATCGAAGCGAACAAGACGCCAAGTCTTCCGCCTTTGCAAGGTCGATGGAGTCACCACTCGGCCAAGGAAGCCACACAGGAGCGCTAAGATCAATCAAGCAGACTACTGCGTTCTGTTGGCGGGCGACCGAATCTCGAGGTCGAGATTCCGTTTAAAATGGGTAGGATTTGTAACGATCGTTTTGGCTTACCTCGAGGCCCCCGCCTTTCTCCCCTCCTTCTTCCGTCTTGCGCGCTGCCAAGACGCCGCCTGCCTTGCTCAAGACGTCGCTTCTGATGGCTGCCGCCATGGAGACTCGCGCCACACGCAGCTGCGGCGGCAGCGGCCGCCGCAGCCACTGCTCCCTCGTGCTTTCGCCTTGTCGTGTCGCCGCACCAACCCGTCCTCTCCTCGATGTCACCACAGTGGTCGCCGCCAGCACCCTTCAGACGCCTCGTCTTTGTCTTGTCGCCGCTCACTGCCGCGCCAGGCAAGCCTGCTCACCGCCGCGACGCCCGCACAAGACGCCGCCAAGACTCGAGCCGACGTCGTCGGCGCTTCCTCGCGCCACAAGCGCTGTCGTCCTTGCCGCCTCGGGACGCCAAGGCGCTCGGACCGGGCCCCTCCTCCTCCCACGCCGAGCCTCCCTATAAAGCTCCTCCTCCCCTTGCTTGAGCCTCCCTGTCACCCCGAGCTCCGGTAAGTTCTAGGACGAACCGAAGCCACGCCGCCTCCTCGTCTCGTCGCCGCCTCGGTGAGTTGCCACCCCTCCCGAGCCGCTCCGCCACCGCCTGGCCTCCCCTCGCCGGTGCCGCGCCCTCGAGCAGCAGCTTCCTCCGCCCGTCTTGCCCGTGTCGCCCGTGCCGCACGGCGCTGCCTCTCCCGAGCCCGCCACCTCCTTGAGCCACCGCCCAAGCCCCGGAGCCGCCGCCCTGCGCCGCCACCCATGCCCGCCGCCCCACCCGGCGCCTCCTTGCCCTCCTGCTTCTTCTCTGAGAGCACAGCAGCCAATTAGATGGGGAATTGGTTTTTGATTTGGGGATTTGTTTTGGATGTGGTGGCCCACTTGTCATTTACTTGCCCCTCCCTCCTTGGGCTGCCATGTGGGGCCTCCCCTTTTTCCTATGCTGTGAACCAATGCTCCTGTGCGCATGAACCGGGTCCATGCACTGTTCTGTAGACTCCCCTCTTTTTCCAATTCAATTAACCTTCAAAAATTCATATCTTGTCCCTTTCAACTCCAAAAATTATGAAATAAATTTCTAAAAATTTGTTAAATCAAGATCTTGCTAATGGCATAGGACTTGATTAATTTGGAGTTTATTTATTGTTCCTTATTTATTTATTTGCTCTCTTTGCCGTTGTGTCTTTTTCCCAGTATTCTCGCGATTAGGATTTGAAGACGCCGACCCATAGTTGATCAAGACCGAGATCCCCTAGCCTTTAACCAAGGCGAGTCAATACTTGACCATATTGATCCTACATTTTATGCAAATTATATTCGTTTAAATTAGCAAAAATTGCATGCTTTAATTCTTAATCAAATGTATGTTAAAGCTTAAGGTAGTTAAATGCCCACTTGATGTTTAAATAATTATTATGCCATCCTTGATAACTTGAATCCATTATTCATTGTCACCCTAGTAATTATATGGTAATACTAGCTATAGGTTGTACTTAAGCGACATGCTAGTCTTGCTTAAGTACCGGGATATTACAATATCCCAATCATCATTTCCTTAAACATAAAATGTTTTGGGTAGTCATTGGTGGTCCATTGGCTAAAGGTTTGTGAAAATAAATTGGTTTCCCTCCTCAAAACCCTAATGCTAGCTCTATCTCATGGATGGTGAGGTGGTGGGTGCTCGAGGAGCACATGGTTGGTTGGCTTGTGGAATGAACCGCCCAGATAACCCTAAGGACTTAATCTTGTCACGACCTCCTGTGTTAAACAAGTACAACCACAAGTCTGCAAAGTGCAACTTGGCTTAGTAAAGTTATTAAGCCTCGGATGTCATCTCACTGGAGGGGAATGAAGAACGTACAAGTCTTGGAGATACTCCGGCTTGGAAGGACACCAAAAGGTGAAGTTACAGTGCGCTAGACGTTGTGGCGGGGCAGTTTCGCTAGTCGTTGTGGTGAACATCCCGCACAACATATGGGCGTAACCCGTATGGGTGGATTGACGGAAAGGCGAGATAGCTAGAAAGGTTCTTGTGATTTGTCGCCCAACTACATGACTACAGAATCATGTGGGGTAACGGGTAGACTATCTCTTGTGGGTAAAGTGTGCAACCTCTGCAGAGTCTAAACTGTTTAAACAGTCGTGCCTACGGTCAAAGGCGGACATGGGAATCATAACTTGAGTTAGTTCTATTTCAAAAACTTTGTGGGTGGTATGGAAAATGGTGAAAGGGCTCACCTAGCCCTGTTTTGGATTTTTGCCTGAGTCGTCGAGCTCAGTGGTTGTGATTATTGGAGGCCACTCCAATTAAAAGGATGCATTGGTAGAGTTTCCGACGGATGGATTCTCTACTAAAATAATTATTGCACATGCTCTCTTTATTAAAATGCAATTTGTTAAAAATGCTAAGTGATAGGACTTTGTAATTATGATATTTGAAAAGTTGCTTTCGCAAATAAAAGAACCCAAGCCATCCTTGTTAAGCCTTGCATGTATATAATTGCATTGTGTGTTGACTCGCGAGCACGGTAGTAGTGCTCATTCTCGCTTCTCCCCAACCCTCGAGATAATGAAGACGATGGAGACTACGCCTTCTCGACGCCCGAAGATGATGGACAAGGCTATGACGAGGAGTAGCATAGTCAGAGTTTAGGTCTCGCCAGTCTAAGTAGACTTCGTTGGTACTCGCACAACCGATACTATCCAACTCTTGGTTAATATCCGTCAGACAGGATACCCCGATCGCTTACTGTGTGAGATGAGCCCTACCTTCCCTTTTGCTTCCGCCAGTAGACTTGGTCGTTCTTTTGTAATGTAATATATTTGGCCTTGTGCGGCCCTTTTGTAAACTTCGACCCGATGAGGTCTATGTTACCTGTGTTGTATTATATTTGTTTGAGTTCACGCCTTGTATGAATGATTGACAATGTGTCTTGTGAAGTGCTAGCTCTTGATTCAGTGAATAGCACATGATTCACAGAGGATTTGGATTCTCGTAATCCGGTCCGACAACCCAATGACCAGTGAACTTTTTTATTAATTAATCTATTTTTTAAATTATTTTGTTATTAACCTCTGCCAATTTTATTTCTAATTCTAACCCTTTTGCTCGTTACTATGGCAAAACAACATTGTTACGTTAGCACCATGGCATAGCCAAATCCTATCACTTCACCACTAGTGAGGTGATAGTGTTGTTTGATCACGCCACTACCAGTAGTGTGACAAAAAATGATATTTAACTATATTTACCCTCTGGCGTGACAGTATTGTGTTGCCACGGGTGGTGGTGTGGCCAAAAGGGTTAGATTTGAAAATAAAGTTGACGAGGGATTAGTAATAAAAATAAATTAAAAATAGGTTAATTAATTAAAAAAAAGTTTGCCCAGCTCTGCAAATCCATTTGGGACCTGAAAATGCTAGTAGTAGTAGTACCACCACCCCAGCAGGCCCAGACCGCCTTTGTTGAATTAAGCGAGTTGTGTCACGTTATTTTTTTTTATAGACTTGCATGGGGTTGCTAACGTGTCAGGCAACACCAAAATTAGTTTGCATGGCGTCGGTCGATGACCTGTCGTGGGATGGCACGGCAAAAGGATAGCCACAGCGTAATTGTAGGCCATGATTTAGGCTAATCTGTATGTAATCTCTAGATGCTCATCAAAGGAAGAGAAAAATAGAAAAGTCATATAGTTGTTGTTGCGGCGCAAATTCCTCTCTTGAGTTCTAGGGTTTACACCGATCTCGCGTGAGTGTGTCCACCCATGGTTGTCTTGCCTCGCCGGCTCGCCCCGCCCGAGCCCTTGCCGCTGTCGCTCGCTGCTTAGTTATGGTTAGGGGAGGAGAGGACTGTGGAGGCGTGGGTGAGTGAGGAGCAGAGAAGGCCGTGAGTCTATGAGGAAAATACGGTGTGGCTATGGGTAGTGCCTTCTAATGGGCTGGTCGGTTGGCCAGGCCATACCCAAATGAACAAACGCCACGACCACGAAGCAGCCTCCTCTTCAACCTCTGCTCTGCTAAGCTTTGAAGATTTCTGGAACTTTTATGAGATTTTTTGAAAGGAAAAGGAGGTTTGGGCAAAAGAAAAACTCAAGTAAAGTTGGGCTTTTTTTTGGAACTTCTGCTGTGAATTGGCGATGTGGATGCGCAGAAGATTCCATGGGCCTAGCAAGATTGCAAATAGCAGTAGGGCTACCGATCTCTTAACACTAATCAGCCCACTCGAGCGGTCAAGCCCACCATCATAGGCACATATATACATGCTCGTGGGGTGACCCCAACCGACAGGAGGGCATGTTGATCATAGGTCCGGTCGGAGAGGAGCTCGGGCAGCGGCCGCCTGAGCATGCCTGAAGAGACGGTCCACCCCTGATTACCATGAAATTTCTTCATTTTCATGGAACATTGGAAATATAGTGTAAGATATGTGCCGGTATGAGCATGCCTACTGTAACATTCTGATTTTCTAAATCCTTTTAAAATGTGTAAAACAAATTAAAACTATTTTATTTTGATGAGAATTCAAAGTTTGGTTCGGTTGGAGAGGTTTGAGTTGTTGATGCATCCTTTCTGGTATGCTCGGCGGGTCCTCTTTTATTAGCCTATCTCCGTTGGGTTACGTGAGGTTTTGACCTTCTCTGTGACCTAGACCTCCTCGTTGCCTGGGCACTCTCTTATGCCCAGACCTCTTTTCAGTCGGACCTCCTTGTACTCTATTTGAACCCGTCCGCCTGGACCTTCCCTTTTGTTTGAATCTAACGGTTCGGACCTCTCCTCATTTCGAATCCAAGGGTCCAGACCTCCCTATGCATTATTTCTCTCTGGGAACCTCACCTTCACGATTGATCTTGGCTGTTGGACCTCCTTCTTGGAGATCCAACCGCCCGGACCTCAACTCGCCCTTGATCCCAACCACGGGACCTTTTTGTAGTTCTCTGGACCTCCTCGTCAGACCTCCCTTGATGAGATCCTGACCGTCAGGACCTCCCCATGTCCAGACCTCCTCTGTATGTCTGGACCTCCTCAACCTTTAGACCTCCCTGTCCTTTGGGCCTAGGACCTCCCAAGCCTCTCGGACCTCCCCAAAAAGACCTCCCTTGCGGGGCGAGACCTCCCTCCTTGACCCGACTATTTTTAAAAATTTGTTGGCCCCACTTGCCAGACTTAGTCATTCTCATTTCCTCCGCCACGTTAATATCTTGGGCATTCAATGCATGTCATGTCACATTAAATGCATCCATATGCGTGGCGTTTACTCTGAATTTGGTCACTTAGTTGTACCCTGACATCCCTCTTTGCTCCTTCCCATAGCAACACGCGTTGTCCTTCCTCGTACCTTTTACCCAGGATGGTGGTGACACCTGCCCTGCCACTCACCTACCTTTGACCCATTTATATACTTATCCTAGGTACGTCTGCTTCTAGTTTTCTTCGCCCATGTTGGCTATAAATAGCCCAGGGAACTCAACCACATAACCTTCTCCACACTCGTCATCTTGGCTCTCGCTCAGTGGCTTTCCAGGGAAAACCTTGTTGCCCACGACCTCCCCTCCATCCCTTAGTTCCTTCTTATCCCTGGTAAGTCCCTTGGTGACCTGCTCCACTCTTACTCGTGCCACTGCATTGAGTTGGTTGTGTCCTTCTCAGGACCTCCCCTTGTGGGCTCCTTTTTGGATTTCTGTGGCCTTTGTATGAGGACCTCCTCCCTGGTCTTTGCGCAGGAACCATTTCTCAGGACCTCTCGGTTCTATTGCTTAAATCACTCCTTTGGGGTCTTTTGCTAAAAGACCACCTCCTCCTGGTAAGCTTAGACCTCTTCCATAAGAACCTATTCTAAAATATAGACCTCTCCTATTGGTTAAGTTTTGGACTCCCTCTGGGGTTCTGTTGGTTGTCTTGATGATTTCAGTTGGTTCTTTATTTGAGCTTTCTTTGAACTCGCTCTTTTACCCGTGTAGATTGCGAAGACTCCAAGGGGTCTGAGTGTACTGAAGAAGAAGATTCACAGGATAGTGAGCAAGGCAAGTTACACTCTTGATCATATTGCACCCAATAATTCAATTTATTTATGTTCAGTTTCAAAGTATAATGCATGCCTATTTCTACCAAGTTATTTCAATACCTGTTTTAAATTCATAGTTATGCCTACTTCCTTTGTATGGCCACTGTTGACCTTGGACTGAACTTGTTGTCACCTTTAGATCAAACTTGGGTCATGCAATAGTGTGAGCCAAGACTATTTGAAAAACATATGCTTAGTCATGCTTAGACCAAAAGTATTGATTTGGAGAAATCTTTACTATCATGACCAAACACTGTTTTAAATGTTTTCACCATGACATCGGGTTGTCATGGAGGGATGAAAATGTTGCTGGGGAAGCAAGGAAAAAGGGACATGGATTTAGACTGGGGCGAATTGGTTGGCTTGGCTGGTGCAATGTTTGTGCACGGACTCTATCCTGGCTAAGGTGGAGGTCCAGGGGTTTGTGGAAGTCGCCCTAGTCATTTGAGGACCGGTCTTTGAGCGACCAATGCCATGCCTATAATGGGCTATGCCACAATCGTGCAACCACATGTCTCCAGAATGGGGCGTGGGACCTGGCTGAGTAATTTGCAAAACTCTACCATAAGCTGCTCCATTGGAGGTGTGGGAGGTCTTCTATGGCTAATGGTCTTTTATGACCTACTGTTCCCACTGGTGCAAGAGGGGGCTTTCCGCCGGATTGCGATCCATAGGAAAGTGAAACCTTAGCAATGAAATGCTGTGGTGGAGCAATGCATTGTAAAGGCCTTGTCATGAACTCTAGACCTCTTACCTTCGGCAGTGAGAGGTGGCACTCGCGCATGCCAAACAAACTAGAGGACTCATGTCGTGTGGGTAAAGTGCACAACCTCTGCAGAGTTAAATCTATTCGAATAGCCGTGTCCGCGGTCATGGACGTGCTGGCAAAGGCTACTCAGAGTTAGATGTTGGTTTTGGGTTTCCAGAAAGGTTTTCAAATCTGTTCTGGGATTTCTATCCCATGGGTTCGGGCAGGGAGCCTTGTGTCAGGAGGGTATCCTTCACCAACTTGTTGATGAATGTTATCCAACTGAAAATCAAGTTTAGAAAATGAATTTTATCTATTAAGTACCTGCTTTGGAACTTAGTAATTGTATTCAAAAGAAACTTGGCTTTGTGCAAATCAACCATATTATGCCATCCATTGATTACCCATATATGCATGTCATTTTGCTAACCCACGGGTGTAACTTGCGAGCACAGTTGTGTGCTCACTCTTGCTCATTCCAATTTTTGCCAGGAGAGGACCTTGGCAGTGATGAAGACCAAAGCGAATAGATTGTGCCTTCCAGTCAGTTGCCTGTGGCGTGCTGATGGATCTTGTGTTCTTTTGCTCTTTTGTATATATGCTTGGCCCAAGGCCACTTTGTAAACAACTTTGTTGATATTTTGCTTTAATAAAGACTGTTCTGGATGTTACCACCATTGTATTATTGCTGTGAAGAGCTAGCCATGATCCTTGGGACTAGCTCGGGTTTCACAGGGAACCTTGGAGCAAGCTCGGACCTCCATGTCCACACAAGGGAAGGAACGCGTGAGGTTCTGGGGTGGTCTCAGACCTCCACGACCTCCTCTGGAGGGTCGCGGGTGGTCTTGGGGTGCCCTCAGACCTCCTCGTTTTTCCCTGGTTTGGCCGTGGCAGGACTTCGGGTGCCCCCTGGCTTCAAGACCCTCTTGGGTCATGTTCTCCTGGACTTCAGGGAGGTCTCGCTGACCTCTGGGAGGTCTTAGGATCTGTCCGAGAGGTCCTTTGTGGACCTCCTGGGAGGTCCTGATGGACTTTCCAGAAGGTCTTGGAGGACCTCTCGGGTGCCCTAGAGTTGGGTCGTTACAAAAGTGGTATCAGAGCATCCTGACTGCAAGTCGCAACCTAGTAGAATGGTTATAGAATTTCAAAACTATTTTATACAGTAAAAGAAAAATAAAATGTTCTTTCTTATCTGGGTCATCTTTTCACTCTTACCTTTCTTCTGGTGCTCTTCCTTACCTTAATCTCACCTTATCTGGTTTCTTCCCACGCACTGTTTATAATTTTAAGTGGACCTCCTTACCCTTGCCAATTCTATTAGAGGTCTTTTGAGTTAGATTTGGAGCTTAAGACCTCCCTCAAAATGGTAAGAAACGAGTAGAACGATGTTTGGTTATTATAGACTTTGAAAAAAAAAAGCTTCTGTCTGCTGTTTTCTTTGCATCGGATTTCCTTTGCTGAGTGGTTGGTTTGGCCAGTTTTTCCTTAGCCTTTCTCTTCTCTTTTCTCAGCCCTGGTGCTTGGACATTATGGCCACCTCTAGAAATGGCAGTGGCAGTCCAAGCCATCACAACCGTCAAGCTGAGGAAGAGGCCGAGAATCCAGCCTTGTGGACCAATCAGAATAGAGGAGTTGAGGGTGAACTTGGGCAACCAACTTCCCAGCCACCCCCACCTCCAGTTGAAGGTCCTAGTTGGACTCAACTGTTGGCCAATCAAACTCATTTAATAAATCTGCTTTCACGGTCCATGGCCAACACCCAGTCCTTGCAAGCTACAGCAGCAGCCCAACCTCAAGCCCTAGTTCCACCTCCTCCAAGGTCTAGTATTGCAGAATTTATGAGGTTGCGCCCTCCAACCTTTTCAAGCAGCACTGAGCCAATGGAAGCTGATGACTGGTTAAGGGCAGTGGGTCGAAAGTTAGACATGGTGCAGTGTACAGACCATGAAAGAGTGCTCTTTGCCTCCCACCAGCTCAGTGGGCCAGCTTCTGAGTGGTGGGACAACTTTAGTCAAACTCATGCTGATCCTCAGGCCATCATATGGGATGAGTTTAAGCGAGCCTTTCACCGTGCCCATCTCCCACCGGGCATGATGTCTTTAAAAAGAACGGAATTCCGTACCTTGAAGCAAGGCAACCGCACTGTCAATAAGTATATGTATAAGTTTAATTAATTGGCAAGATATACTTCAGGAGATGTTGCCACTGATGAAAGTAAACAAGAACACTTTTTGGAGGGGCTAAATGATGAAATTTCAGTCCACCAATTTACCGCTTTGATTAGTGGAAATAATTAATGCTGCAAGCAAAGAATCTAACGATGGATGGAGTGTGCAGGCAGCTTAATTTGCAGCTTTATTTTACAGAAAGCAAATTATAGGAGCAAGCAGCAAAGCAAATGAAAGGAACCGCCCAATTTTATCTTTATCTTTATCTTTATTCTTTTATGATCTTTAAACTCTAGCTAGCTAGCTGCAAGTTAAGAATCTGACGATGGATGGAGTATGCAGGCAGCTTAATTTGCAGCTTTATTTTACAGAAAGCAAATTATAGGAGCAAGCAAAGCAAAGCAAAGGAATAATATACTAGCTTAGAAGGCAGTATGCAGGCAGTCTTCAGCCATATACATCTTGCTGTGCAGAGGCTGGAATAATAAATATTCCTTTTTCTAAAAAAAGTATGCAGGCAGTCTTGGAAGGCAGGCATGCGAGCTGAGCTTCTCGTTTCCTCGTCAACCTGATCGCGCTCGGGATCTATTTGGCCTTCAATCTAGCTGAGCTCGTACCAATTCAGTCCAACGGCGCCGCTCGTGATCAAGGTAATTAATTAACTAGTACATCGATCTACACCAATCAATTCACATGCATTGATCGATCTGCAGAGAGCTAGAATTGATATTGCTAGCTCCTCCAAATTTATATAAGCTAGCTTTTGTTAGTCCTTCTTTCTTTCTATAAACGAGGGGATCATAATATACTGTGATGTTTTCCAACTGGCCCTGCTTAGTATAAGTGCGTGTTACTTCTATATATAGTTTGTAGGAAGGTAGTATCCTACGTAGTAATACTACAATATTAATCACAATGTCGATAGGTCGAATCAGAAACATACTTGTCGATGTTTTAGAACCGATCTTACGTAAAGATTATTTGATTCGGGGGGTCTCCTAGAATAGAATCACGTAGAGAGATTGACACGGGTATTTTTATACAGGTTTAGGCCTTCTCCGGAGAGAATAACAACCCTACTCCTGTGTGTGTATGGTATTGAGTGTATTTTGAACAATTAGGAGAAAAACTAAGACTATTACAGATGATCCTACTTGTCTTCTTGACCTGACAGTTACTAGTCAGAGATAATGTGGTATTATGTGCTACCATTTCGCATAATAACAGTGCATATTGACTGTTTAGATTCCTTAATCAATTAGACCCACTTGCCTGTAGGTTTTATTGATCATAAGGTGGTTGTAGCTGACCTGATCATAGAAGAACTTACAACCATAAGATAGTCGTAGTAAGACTTACGACTATAAGGTAATCGTAGAATATCTTACGACTGGGTAGTGATCGTAGAAGAACTTACGACCATAAGGTAGTCGTAGCAAGACTTACGACTATGGAGGTGGTCGTAGAAAAACTTACGATCACCTAGTAGGCTTCTCCTTTATAAACTTAAGAGGTATACCTAGGGACCATATAACGTAATATTTACTTATAATAAGAATTATAAATAAAAGATAAAATGAGGATTATTAGATCCTCGTTAATACTATGTCATATTATACAATTGGTCCCCACTGACATCAATATAATGCTTGCAGATCGATCGATCCATGGGTTAGATCCGGCCAAGCTTCAATTCCAAACCTGCAGATGTTGCAGATCCAGCCAGTAAAGATTGACATGGAAGGCCTCTAGCTTGATCCAGGAGATCGATCGATTCGATTCATCATGGATCGTGAGGTAATAATCAATCTTGCACCTCGATCTTCAGCTGTTAATGCTGCAGATTTGTTACTAGTATTTACTTACTATAGTTGGTTTTTTAGCAAGAGAGCTTAAATGATATTTGCATTTATTAATATATTTTGCTTGTACACTTTGTGGGGGGTTTTTTTAGGCTTGTGCACTTTCTGGGTTTAATTTGGTGGGTTTTTCCAAGAAGAGTGTATTTAATCCATTTACTCTGCATATAATCGCAAGCTGTTAAAGTTTTAACAATCTATAGCAGAGTTAGAGACTTGTAGTGTATTCACTTTTAGTTATTTTTTCACTTTCGATGCCAATTCGACTCGTCTTATTTTCATGCGATCAAGCCAAATATAGTTTCGAACGAAGAGTAAAAAAAGACTAGAGCCTTATCTTGTTTCGATTAAACGCTGCAGGGCATTGAGATCAAGGCAGACAACGTCAATGCGGCTGCAGCAGAGATACTTGGTGTTTTGGAGGATACGAGCAAAGCAAATGTGATGTACTTCCATGGCTGGGATGGATTGGGGGCATCCGCTGCTCTCAGGGTGGTAGCGCAACGCCTGGAATCTCGGTCAGCTGGTCCAGGATTGAAGTTTGACAAGGTTATCCATGTTGATTGCTCGGTCTGGAAAAGCAGGAGGGCCCTGCAGAAGGCGATCGCGGAGGAGCTACAGCTTCCACGTCGGGTGATGGCCATCTTCGACCAGCGCGACGAGGAGGATGAGGGCTCCAGGGGCGAGATACCGGATGTCGCACAGGAGATCTTCACGAATCTGTATGGCCACAGCTTTGTGGTGGTTTTCCACAATGGGAGCGGCAGCTATATTGATCTTAATGACTTTGGTGTCCCCGTGCATGGATACCTGCGTAACAGGATGCTATGGACGAACCATGGGAGGTTTACGCCCTGGGTCCCTCATGACACGAAGGAGAAATTTGAGAAGTTTTTGGGAAATACAGGTGTTCTTCTTTATGCCACAGCTAAAGAGGACAGTAGTATATTGTGGGGTTTAGTGCATGAAGAGGCCGAGGAGGTTGCCAAGTACTACACAGGTGCAGCTGCAGGGAACATCATCGACCACAGGCTGGTTGAGGAGTGCGTCCTGTATATGTGGGCACTGCGAGGCATGGACGACATCATCGACTGGGGAACCCATGCTTCAAACTACTGGGTATGCGACGGGATCATACAATGCGCCGGCACCCATACATCAGCATGGGAGATTGGAGATGCTCTGCAGAGATATATACGCTTGGATTGGAGTTGGGAGCACATGGATGATGCTGTTCCTTTCTCAGCTACTCATCTGCAGCATGATCATGAGCCGCCACGACAGGCACCGTTTTGCTGTCCCTCTTCTTCTTCCAAAATGTAACGTCCGTTTTCGGACGGTCCAATAGTAATTGATTTCGTTCCGTTCTTCGCCGTAATTCAACTAAATCCTATTTTCAAAAATCTCCGTTCTTCCTCGGTTTGAGTTTCAAATGCATTGCTCGTAGCATTTGAAACTCGATTCAGCGATTTGGAGCTCGTCTCCTCCGTTTCGAACCTTCGGGCCAACTCTCGGGCTTAGCCCACTTCCTCTCTCGGGCCAGCCCTGCCCAGCCCAGCCCAGCCCGGTCTTCCTCCTCTTCTCTCCCTCCCCATTCCCCCTGTGCAGCAGCAGCAGGTGGAGGACCTTCTCCTTCCCCCCCTGGTCAGCATCGCCTGCTCCTCTGCCCTCTGCTCAGCACCAACCCCCCCTGGCCGCCTCCATCCCGTTCCTCCCCCTTTCCCTCTGCCGCTCTCTGCCGCGCCCAGCTTCGTCAGAGCCACCAGCTCGCCCGCTCCCTGCGCCTGCTGCACTTCCATCCCTCCGTGCAGCGCCCTCGTCACCGACTCCCGTCAGCTCGCGTCCTCGCCCTCGACCCCGGAGCCGCCCGTGCGCAGTGGCGTCATCGTCATCCTCGCTCGTGGGCCAGCGCGCACTCGGTCGTCACCAACCCCGCGACCTTGGAGCCAGCGTCATACAAGCGTCGGCCAGGCGTCCACAAGATCGTCCTCGCCGTCCTCGCGCTGCACCCCAACCACCCGTCCTCGCCCGTGGACCAAGCCGCGTGCGCCCATGCCTCCGCCTCGGGACGCAGCCGCCTACTCTCGTCCTCCCCCTTGACCCCGCAGCTCCCTCCCGCTCCTCCTTCTCCCCTTTAAGCCCCTTTCGCCCCAGAGCTCCCCCCCACGTCGCCCCATTGCAAACGGTAAGAAAACATACCTCCAAAACCGTGAACTCCTCCTCTGGCCGCCGCGCCTCGCCAACGTGTGGTCGCCTCGGTGAGCCCCCGCCCGCGCGCGCCGCGTCACCATGAGCCCCGTAGCACGAGGAGTCCGTCCCCCACCTCCCGTCTCCGCCCCCGTCGCCGTAGACCTCCACCCACGCGCCCCTTCTTCTCCGCTCCCGGCCGCCGTCGCCGAGCCGCACCGGTCTCCCCCATTCCTCCCGGACCGCTCCTCCCACACCCCCTCGCCCTCGCTGGCTGGTGCGTCGCCGCCTCCTCCTGGCGCCGCCAAGATCGCCGGAGCCGCCGAGCTCGAGAAAAGCCGCCGCCTCTTTCTTCCTCTCCGCCACCCACCTCTCCCGGCCCCGCCCACCTCCCCAGGCCGCCTCCCTCTGGCGACCGCGCCGCCTCTCATGCCTCCCCGCCGCCCCTCACGCCGTCGCCGCCCCCGCGCCGGATCGGCCCGAGCCCTCCCCTACGCCTCCTCTGCTCTGAAAAATGGGAGAGGAAGTGATTTGGGGGTTTTTATTTTTATTTTTTGGCGTGGGCCCCACCTGTCATAGGGTCTTCTCCCCCCCTTGTTAGGCTGACCCGTGGGCCCCCCGAGCCCTGTAGCAAGCCAGCAGCTCCCCCTCCTCACTGCCAGTGGGCCCCGCGCGTACTGTTGCGTGAACCCGAGCCGCTTCTGTGCTGTGGACTGGGTCTACACTGTTTCGTGAACCAGCAGCCCTCTCTCTCTCTTTTCTTTTTCCTTTTAAGCTTCGTAAATTCGTATCTCCTCCGTTATAGCTCCAAAAATTGCAAACTAAATTTCCAAAAATTGGGAAATACTCCCCAGGGCAGTGATGTGTGCATCTTTTGGTGGCTTAGTACATTCTGGGCGTCCCAGCTCGCGACGGCGCGCTATGTCTGGAACTGGCCAAGTACAATGCCCCAACTCGATGGAAGATCCTTTGAAGATCTGCGATTCTTACACCTGGACTGCTGCCCCAGGCTGATACACGTGCTCCCCTTGCCCACGCGCGTGGCCACCTTGCGCAGCCTGGAGACCCTCGAGATCTTGTGCTGCGGCGATCTCAGGGAGGTCTTCCCTTTGGACCCTCAGCGCCAAGAGCGGGGAATAGAAATAGAATTCCCTAGGTTGAAGCGCATCCACCTGCACGAGCTCCCAATGCTGCAGCGCATCTTCGGGCACAGGATGTCCGCACCCAGCCTCGAGACCGTCAACATCAGGGGCTGCTGGAGCCTCAGCCGCCTGCCCGCCATTGGCAGCAACACCAAGCCTCCTCTGGTGGACTGCGAGAAGGAGTGGTGGAACAGACTGGAGTGGGACGGCCCGCAGCAGAAGCACCACCCTTCCCTCTACCGGCAGAGCCACTCACCCTACTACAAGAAGACCCAGCTGCCCAAGGGATCCATCCTCAGGTGAGGTGAGGTGAGCCCTCCTGTGAACATATATAAGCAAGCAATCCTCTAGCTAGCTTAGTTACTACTATCTTGCATATATAATTCAACCATCCATCCATCCATTCCGCACTAAGGTTTAACATTTAATTAGTCTACCCACTAATTATGCACGATTTGGCTATCATATGATGCGTCTATGTGTTACATGTACAGTTACGTCGATCGATCGATACATACATATGTGTCAGCTGCCTAGCTTAGTCATGCATGCAGAAAGATTCATTCATCCATTCCTAGCTCGATACGATAGGATTTATTATTGCCTGCTTCTTCACTGACATATACACATGCATGCTTCGGTTGGATTCATCCTGCAGGTAATTGCTTCCTTGAATTGCAGCTACCCATGCAGTTAGTTCCCTTCAAACTATATACGATGTTGTCTGTGCCAGGTCTTGGTGTACGTGTCGTGTTATATAGTAATCTGCAAGAAGCATATCAATTCAGTGATGAGTCAAGAGTGCTTCCTGAGAGGCAAGAGCTGCTCTGCTCTACTTCTCACCTGCTGCTGCTTCCCCTGCCTGCTGATGCTGAGAGAGATGCTTGATTGATTTGTGTGTCAAGTGCATCCCAATTCCCATCTGCGCTGCCATGGTGTGCCGGTGCCGGTGCGTGTGCCTGTCAGTTTACTCTGTTTTGGTTTGGCCGACCTTAATTGCTCGATCCCTTCATCAAAATAAACCATATATCGATCATCTAGCTTGTTGGATAGATGGTATCGACCGTGTGTGTCAATGTGTGTGTGAGAGAAAGAATTAAAAACGGCGCTCAGCTAGCTTCTGCATGAGCATGTTGCTGCTGTGCTCTTTTGTTTGTCTGTGTGTTTGTGTGCATGTGGCTTCTCAACTGCAGATGCAATGTAGTATTTTACTCCAGTACTTATGAACGATGGTGATGATTAATTGTGTGTATGGTTTGTGCAATATCCTTGTTATGCTGGAATGTACTACATAACCAAATCTTTGAGCTCACTCACGCAATCCTGAAACTTTACAAGAGCAACTGATGTATGCTCCAACAATCTAGTTTCAAGAGATTAACTGGTCATGCATACAAGCTTTAAAAAAAAATTTGTTCGATGACAATTGACAAGCTAGTAAAAAGCACCAACCGAACACGACCGGGGAATTGAACCTTTTATCATATCTCAACCCTCACCCGCAACATGATGATAACTGTCACCAGTAGAATTACATGTTTTGCTTTCTAGTGGCATGATAATTGGTCCTCTTTAGGACCGCTTGCTATTTGTAACCTGCTTTCTTCTTAATGGAATGACATGCAATACAATGTTCTCATGTCACCGTCGTATTGAAATGGCCTTCTAGGTGGTTTCTCCCATTCTTCTTAGGGCATCTCCATATTGTCATTTCTTAGCTATAACACGTCAACAAAATCCTATGTGAAGGAAAGAGTGAAAGGAGAGAGAACATATATCGTCTCTTCCTGAAGAGACCGTCGTGCACGCGAAACAAGATATGATACATTAATCTACTCTAATTGACATATAGACCCGTTTAAAAAAAATTATAAAATATAAATATTAGAGAGTGTACTAAAGACTATCTATTGAAGATGTTGTCTCTAAAGATGATATAGTATATGTTAAAGACAAGGTTATCTCTAACTATTAGAGACGCCCTCAATCCCCATAAGATGTAACCGAAACGAAGCCTTTCGTTACACTTTAATTCCCGCCTTGCTACATAAACATCTAACCTTAAGTCTAGATACTACACGCACAACGACAGCACCAAATTATTAACTCAAACTTGGGAAAGATCAGAATTCAGCAACCTGTATTGTTATTTCTCAAGATGATTATTGACTTCACCACAAGTAAATAGCGAATAACATTCAGATGGAGGTTCTACTCGAAGCAACTAATTTCAAATAACAAAATCCATAGGAGGGAAACAAAAGCACTAATTATCTACATTTTATTATTCTTTGCCATCTCTTCCACATCAAGCTCTACTGCCAAAACCGGTGAATCCTGGTTCATGGCCATACGACTGTTGCAGAAACAGCAGGAACAAACATTCAGTTCATGCCCAAGTATGGTATGAGATTTGAGGGGGCGCTGAACTGAACGAAGGAAGTAAGGATCCTACCTGTTCTCCACTGGACCGTGATCAACAGCTGTTCTTAAAGAGTATATCACTCTGCCAAGGATATCAGTCATAGGGACAGGTCCAAACAAGCGGCTATCCCTAGCTTCCTGCCACCAAAACAATCATGAAACACTCCGTGAAAAAGGCCTTCGCTGAAATGCAATATCTCACTCTTGCACAACTAAAATATGAAGATATCATGGTAGAACAACAAGCAACAAAATTATGCATATTATTGCTTGATGCATCAATAGCATACATACCTTCGGCTTTAGTGATTGGTTGTCTGCCAGGACCCAGCATTGATCCTTGTCAAGTACAAAAGGCTCGTCCTTCTCATCACTAGAGGCCATCTCATAGCTTTCCAAGGCAGCCAATCGTCGAGCAATTAAATCATCAGATTTCTCTGGGTCTTTTAACAAGACGACATCCCCAACAAAGACTTGTCTTTGAAGATAATTTGATGCATAAAAGATTACGATATATGGAGATATCAACGCTAAAGCTGACTAAACAGATACTCCTATTCTCTGACTATTTCTATTCGGAAAAGGGTTCATGCAAGAGATGACGCCAAACTTCATAAAAATGCATAATAATGTCTATGAGATCGATCAGTTAATTTAAAAAGATATATCATTATCAGGTATCAATCAGTCCAACACATATCGCATCATGATAGAACCTTGAGAGATAATTACTTCAGATAATCAACTCATTTTGCAAATTATCATCTTTTATAAACAAACATAAAACTAGGTCAATAAACAAAAGATCGAGTCTCTAAAATGGTCTGCTCAGCAATACAACATTTTAAAAAACAAAACTGATGATCATAAAGATGTAAGATCATAGTATACATAATGCTTAAAAAACAACTAGGGAAGTGAAAACAGCACATGTAATCTCAAAATAACAGCTGACGAGTAATTGCATGTATTACTTTAAGTGCAGATGCACACAATGTTGCTATCTTCTTTATTTGTTAGGAAATTTCAGATTTGCAACCTTAACTAGAATCATTATTCATTACTTATTAGTATGAAACAATATTATGTATGTACTAGTTCATCATATAGCAGATCAATTAGTAGGTGAACCAGGGGAGCAGGCTTTGTATATCAGTTTTCCATAGAATCTGGGTATATATTGAAGTTCTACTATTATGTCAATCATTCAAATAATTTACAAGTTAAGAATAATTAGGATTGCATGTAGAAACGGAGCCATGTGCCGTGCAGATATGGTCCAAAGCTAAGCTTACATAAAAAATCCTATTCCGTATCCATATTCTAGTTCTCTCCGATGAGCAAATATGTACACCATCATCCAGGTCAACCATTAAGCTGATTCCATGTACTGAATAACTTCACAACATGCGTTGCTGCCGACAACAAGAAGCCAAACATAAAATATGCATTACTTTTGATTGTTTAGGAGCCCTGCTTTATCTATGGAATTACTACACCAAGCCATTAGCTCCATAAATAAGGTTTTGTTATAAACCCTAGATAATGTTCAGCCTAAATTTCGTAATCGCATTTTTAGCTGTGTTCGCCTGCTTGAGTTTTGAGTGCACGTCTTTTTTTTTGGTTGGTTATCTTGGCTGTACCTTCTTCACGTTGCCCAGGTACAAAAATCCAATTAGAATTTAGAACCGCAGGTAAGGGCCACTTTGCCATGTTGTGCAGCTATGTTGTGCAATATAGTTAGTAAAATATATCTGTTTTAGGTTCTAAAATAGAGTTTTTTTAATTAGTTTAGTGTGTCCAAAAAACAGCAAAATAGAAGTGATTTTAAAAGGCACCAAGATGCCAATCGTCGAACAATTAAAACATCAGATTTCTCTGGGTATTTTAACAAGACAACATCCCCAACAAAGACTTGTCTGTGGAGATAATTTGATGCAAAAAGACTGATTTAAAGCTGACTAAATATATACTCTCTTTGACTATTTCTATTCAGAAAGGGGTTCAAGCAATAGATGATGCCAAACTTCATACAAATGCGTAACAATGTTTATTCTATGAGGCCCACCAGTTGATTTAAAAAGAGATATCAGGTATCAGTCAGTCCAAAACATATCGCATCATGATAGAGCCTTGAGATATAATTACACTTCATATAATCAACACAATTTAAAAATTATCAGCTTTTCTAAACAAACAGAACGAGATCAATAAACAAAATATCCAGTCCCTAAAATGACCTGCTCATCAATACGGCATCTTAACAAATAGCACCGATAATCATAAAGATGTAAAATCAGAGTATCATGATACAACAAAAATAACAAGGAGTGAAGACAGCACATCTAATCTCAAAAGAGAGAAACAGGTGATGTGGCTTGGGTTCCTGTGCTGCGTGAGAGGAGGAAGCAGCCGCTCGTGTGCTTTTGGATGTGATCGCAGGAGATAACGGTGTTCAGGCAACGACGGGCAGTCGCCCTCCAACTCACGATCAGACGGTTCGGCCGTCGTGAAGGAGGCTCTGAGCTGCTCAATTCTCTTAGAATAAACTTTATTGATTGATTAGTTCTGTAATACAATGTCTCTCCTGTATATAAAGACAGCTCTGTAACTACTACGTAATCTATTACAAAAGGAAACTATTCATCGTAACATATACGGACTACTAGTTTCGTTCAGACTCTGCATGTGTTGTATTTCCATCCAAGTCTGTATTGCCGTTCGTTGCTTCCGAATCTGAACTGGATATTGTCGCTGGACCTGGAGTCCGCGCTACTGCCGAACCGGAATTGGATATTGCTGCTGAACCTGGAGTCCGTTTTCGGCGGCTGTACGGTTGTCCCCAATATGAGTCCATAACATTTCCTCCCTCCTAGAGAATCAGCTCGTCCTCGAGCTGGAATTCAGGAAAACGATGACGAAAGTCCGGAAGCGGTTCCCAAGTAGCGTCCACAGCCAGGAGACCCTGCTAAGGAACCAATAACTCACAAACACCGCGACGGAGCCTAGACTTGACCACCGTCTCTGGAGTAGGAACAACTCGACCATGTACTATAGTCGGTAAAGACACTGGAAGCTCTGGAGGATCACCATGATGTGGTTTCAAAAGCGCCACATGAAACACATCATGGATACAAGCTCGAGCAGGCAATTCCAGACGATAAGCAACCGACCCAATTCATTCCAAAATACAAAAAGGACCATAATACCTAGGAGCAAGTTTTGACCGGGGTTGAGATGAAACCGATGAGATTGGTCGATGTTGTAATCTCAACCACACCCATTGTCCTACTGTAAAGGAAACGTTGCAATGTCCCAAATCATGCTGCTCCTTCATGCGTGTCTGAGCTTGTAAAAGACGGTCCCGAATCTCAGACAAAAATTAATCACGCTCATGAAGTTGAGCGTCCACAGCAGGCACACGAGCAACGCCTGATTCATAAGCAATCAAAGCTGGAGGATCCTGGCCGTATACGACATGAAAAGGAGTACTCTTCAGAGACATTTGAAATGAAGAATTATAACAAAATTCGGCCCATGGTAACCATTGGACCCAACTCCTGGGTCTATCACCGGATAAACAGTGAAGATACATCGTAATCACGCGATTCACACAACTTTTGTTTGACTATCTGATTGTGGATGAAATGCTGGGCTCAAATGCAACTTAATGCCTAATAAACGAAACAGCTCGCTCCAAAAATTGCTTGTGATGACGGGATCTCGATCACTTACTATGGAAGATGGTATACCATGTAAACGCATGATCTCATCAAAGAATGCTTGAGCTACAGAACTGGTTGTATACGGATGTCCCAAAGTAATGAAATGGGCATACTTGGAAAAACGATCCACCACTGAGAGAATAACAGACTTGCCGTGCACCTTCGGAAGACCTTCGACAAAATCCATAGAAATATCTGCCCAAATAGTAGTAGGTACGGCCAATGGTTGTAGGAGACCAGCGGGATGTAGATGTTCTGTTTTATTGCGTTGGCAAACAGTGCAACTAGCAACAAAATCTCGTACCAATTTGGACAAAGCAGGATTATGAAAAGAAGCTCGTAAATGATGCAATGTCTTTTGTATACCTTCATGGCCAGCATTATGAGCATCGGCAATCAATTGATGCCATAGTGAGGAAGAAGCCGATAAAAATATATGCCCTTTGTAGACCAAGATCCCATCAACAAAGCTCCAGCCATCCTCTCCTTGTCCCAAAAGAATTTTAGCCCGTATGGCAAACAATTCTGGTGTCTCTTTAACCTCGTTGCGAATCTGATCAAATAGATTGAATTGTGGAGAAGAAATTGCATGGGCAGATACGCATTGATCACGGCGGGAGAGCGCATCTGCAGCAGCGTTTTGCTTGCCCGGTCGAAAAACCACTGTAAAATCAAACCCAAACAACTTGCTTACCCAATGGTGCTGAGGTATCGTGGACAGGCGTTGATCGAGCAAGAATTTGAGGCTATAATGGTTGGTACTGATGATGAAATCACAACCCCAAAGGTATGGTCGCCAATGACGTACGTCTTTGACGAGACCAATAAGTTCCCGCTCATATGCTGCCAATTTTGCATGATGGGGAGGTACTGCCCGGCTGAAAAAAGCAATTGGGCGCTCGCCTTGATGTAGAACCGCGCCAACTCCAGTTCCTGAAGCATCACGATCAACCATAAACGGCTTTGAAAAATCGGGCAGCTGCAGCACAGGTGCGGAGGTAAGAGCTAATTTGGCGATGTGACCATGAAACACAAGGACCTAAAACTGACCATATGTCTTACTTTATTTACATCAACATTTTTTTGACGAAAATATTTACATCAACATTTGTTTGACATTTTAGTGAAAATCTAGAGAAAAAACTAGAACTGATCGTGAAGGATTGTGCACAAAATGGAAGTTTCTGCATTGGATATATCCTCTACTTTCCCTACACCTCATACGATTGCTTTGAATGCTTGTTTCTCATACCAGTGAATTGTCACAGAGTGGAGTGACTTGATGGAGGGAAACAAAAGCACTAATTATCTACATTTTATTATTCTTTGCCATCTCTTCCTCATCAAGCTCTACTGCCAAAACTGGTGAATCCAGGTTCATGGCCATATAACTGTTGCAGAAACAGCAGGAACAAACATTCAGTTCATGCCCAAGTATGGTATGAGATTTGAGGGGGCGTTGAACTGAACGAAGGAATGAAGGATCCTACCTGTTCTCCACTGGACTGTGATCAACAGCTGTTCTTAAAGAGTATATCACTCTGCCAAGGATATCAGTCATAGGGACAGGTCCAAACTGTTGGAAATATAGACAATAATTTAATTCCAGATTTTTATTATGATGCAAAGATCACATAAAACTAGAGATGCATAAAGCGATACTAACAGCAGATAATTCACTGCACTTCTAAATACAATAATAGAATTATAACAAAATATTTTGGTAGCACAACCAACTTACAGTAAGACTTGATAAAGAACAGGAAGCAGCGCAGACTCAAAGCAGTGCAGAATGTAGATGATGTAGCGTAGCGAGCGGTCGCGCAGATGCGCTGCCCAGAAACCTTATTGCCGCCCCGTGCAGGTGAACTCTGCGACAATGGTTCGGAGATACCCTTTCATCCTCCTTCCCGGTGCACGCCGAGGAGAAGGGACGGCTTGGTTCGACAACACAACCCTCCAGCACAGTAGAACAGAGAGGAAGAAGAAGGAAAAATGGAAGTCAGTCAATCGTCATAGGTCTAGATGTCTTCATATCTTTTAAAGGTCAAGATAATTACTCTTTAGTAACTGCATAATAAAGCACATATTAAATCACTGGTAACTGCTAATTCAAAACTAATTAATGGTAGTTAAGCAGTGTTTATCAGATCCTGATTACACATTGGTCTACAGCTTCGACCATTGGTTTACAGCTTCGACCAGTGTATTTCGACCACACTGGTCTATGGATCCAACCACTATTTTTCGACCACTGTGTTTCGACCACTTTATTTCAACCACACTAGTCTATGGCTTTGACCACATTGTTTCGACCACTGTGTTTCGACCACTGTGTTTTGACCACATTAGTCTATGGCTTCGGCCATTGTGTTTTGACCACAACGTTTCAACCACATTATTTCGACCACTGTGTTTTGACCACAGTGGTCTATGGCTTCGACCACATTATTTCGATCAGTTTATAAGGAGAGAGCGAAATGCATGGTTAGCAAAAGAAAAGTGGACTAGGTTCACGACACGTTCACGGTCGTGTGTAGCAAGTCATAAGTCACGCGAATATATGCACTGCGTGCATACGTGCGTGTGTATGACTTTAGCTATAGTCCTCCTCATGTCACCCCATGCCATGTGTCACATGTTTCAAGGAGTGACAAGGACTCCACCTTGTAAATTGCACTCCCATCCTTGGCCAAGAAATATGGGACTAAAACCATGCAAGCTTTGGAATTTCAAGAATGAATGGGCCTTTACACATATGGGCCCAATTCTAATAATCCTCCACCAATTCCAAGGCAAACAACAAAAAGGATGATAAAGACTATTGTGATGAATTGTTGTTAATATATCAGTCTTTCTGTGTAAGTCTCGTACGGGTTGAACTTGCACCTAGAATAACAAGATTCATTTTCGCACAACTGATGAATGGACTATGCCTTGAATTCACAGCTGTTCGTGATTAGATTTCACTTGAAATCTCAACTCATACTACGCTGTCAAAGAACCATGCCTAAACGGAGCATTATTTGGTCATACTCCCTTATCTGCTCATGAGCTTTCTAGAGAATGCCCTATTCTCGTGAACTGTGACCTCACAGTTAAGCTCAAGTAGGTGTATTCATTTTAGGTATCCTATAGGCTAATACATTTTTCCTCATTGGACACTAGAATACATGAAGGTTTTAAGCCACCCTTCCATACAGTTGAGAGTACATTGTCTATTAGGACACGGTTATATATATTATTAAAATGTACTCTCTTGTTCAAACATCAACTTGTTTTTCCCATTACCGAAGTCACGGGATCTTCGATCAAGAAGGTATGGGTTACTGTTGAGTTGTAACTCCAATGTGCCTCATTCCCATGTCCATAGGCATAGCAAATCGCATATACATGCTAGCCCTTTGTGAAAGGGTCTGCCAGATTTTTCTCAGTGCGTATATAATGCACAATAATCACTCCGGAGTTCCTCAATTTTCTGACAGATTTAAGCCTACGCTTCACGTATCTGGAGGACTTCATGTTATCCTTAGTACTTATAACCTTAATCAACATTGTTTGCTTATCATAGTACATTAGGATTGTCGATATTAGTTTCTCAACCAGTGGCAAGTCCAATAGAAGCTCTATAAGCCATTCAGCCTCAACAGTGGCTGTGTCTAGTGCTACAAGTTCTGCTTCCATAGTTGACCTCGTCAATATGGTCTGTTTACATGACCTCCATGAAACTACAGCACCTGCTAGGGTAAAAACATAACCACTTGTAGATTTGATCTCATTTGCATCAGAGATTCAATTTGAATCACTATGTCCTTCTAATACAGATGGATACCCAGTATAGTGAATTCCATATGAGGTTGTGCCTCTCAAGTAGCGCAACACTCTCTCAAGTGCCTCTCAGTGACCATCACCTAAGTTAGAAATAAACCGACTTAATTAGCTCACAGCAAATGATATGTCAGGTCTTGTGGCACCAAATAGATACATAAGGGACCCAATAATTTGTGAATATCTCAATTGATCTTTGCCTAATCCCTTATTTTTTTTTCGAAGCTTAACACTAGCATCATAAGGAGTTAGGGAAATATTGTCGTTCTCAAAACCGAACCGACTCAATATTTTCTCAGCATAATGGGATTAGTTCAATGTGATCCCATCCTCATATATATTTGATCAATTTAATATTGAGAATAACATCTGCCTCTCCTAGGTCTTTCATATCAAAGCATCTAGACAAGAAAGATTTGACCTCGTCAATAACAACAGTGTTTGTCCCGAAGATAAGTATGTCATCGACATACAAACACTGATGCGGCCATGACTACTAAACCTGTCCGTGAGGTGCATGCGTGCGTGCCGAGTCCCGCAGTGCATGGGCTGCCGTGCATGTGCATGGTAGCACTCGAACCAGGAGGAAATCAAGACCATGAACCAGAAATCAATTCGGTTGTTGGGATGTCTTCATGCGTCAATACGAGTGCTGTCCAAAAAGTAAAATGTCATTTGGATATGTTTTCTGCGTGGCTACATAAACCGGATGAAATAATGAAGCATGCTGTGTTTGAGCTGTGCATGGAGTCAGCATGCATGGAGTCACATGCACATGCACGTACACATGTATGCGTCTTTGATCCAGGAGGCCAAGTAGTGCAAGTCCATACATATGCATACATGAGCACTGCACGGGATCAAGGAGAGATCGAATTGATGAGTTCGGCTGTTTGCACACATGAAGTTTGGAAATCGGAAGCCAGAAAGGAGTCCTACTGTGATACGTTGGCTGGAGATTCTGTTGGAGATAATCGGCAAGAAATCCGAAGCAAACAACTGACTTGGAAATTTTGTCGTGTGAATTTTGCCAGTTCCAACGCGTCCCCGTTTCTTTCTGTGCGTTCTTTCCTTTCTTTACATGCATTAGGGGGGGCCCACCTTTGCATGTAAAGTGTGCTGCACGTTCTTGCCTTTCATTATGTGCTCTTGGATGGGGCCCACCTTGCATGTGACGTGAAGATTGAGCTCTAGCTAGTTGTACTTGTTTTCCCTGTGAACACATATGTTATTAGTGGTTCACATATCATGTAGTGCATGCATCTGTGAAGGAAGGCTCTTGGATGGGGCCCACCTTCATGCAAGACGTGTGCTACACCAACTCAGATGGAAGGGTCCGAATGAGTATTGTAAACGTGTGCTTATAAACACGTATATGTGATAGCTTGGTTTGAGAGAGATAGTATCCAAATAAGGATTATAGATAAGAGTTAGTTTCGGTTTATGAGATATAGTTCTGTGCGTGAATCGGGCTATAAAGCCAGTGGCCTTCGGCCATGTAGGGAGCCAAGTTTTGAGTTATGAATTCAAACACGTGTGCGTATTGGCCTTCGGCCGTTAGGGTTCATCCCAGTTTTATGTGTGTTCTTGTGAATTCCAATCTCGGATTTCATCTTGGCAGGAGGGTTTCTAGCTGTGGTGCTAGGAGTTACTCGTTGGATCTTTGATCCCTATTTCTCGTTCGTGTACTGAGGTGTACGCGGGTGTGAGATTTATCTATCCAAATGCGAGTTGCATCTTGCCATTCGTGCTCCACATATTATCAAGGAGATTTGTTCTAGGTACTGTTCACGTGCATGCTACTGTTCATCCGATGCTAGGAGAAGAAGACGATGCACTACTGATCTTCGAGTTCCACCGTGAAAGATCGGGCAACCCACGGATTTAATCTCGCCTCAAGGTTGATCTGCATCACTCCTTGACCCCCATCGTAAGATAATACACACACTTATCTGCCTTATTCACAGCAAAACCAGCAGATGTTAAAGTTTATAAAATTTCTCGTGCCGTTGTTTAGGTGATTGCTTTAGGCCATACAAGGATTTGATTAATTTGCACACCTTATTTTTCTGTCCAAAAATCACAAAACCATCTGGTTGCTCCATATAGATTTCTTCCTCCAACTCTCCATTAAGGAAAGCTGTCTTTACATCCATTTGATGGATGTGTAGACTATGGGAAGCAGCTAATGCAATGAGCACTCGAATGGTGGCTAATCTAGCAACATGAGAGTAAGTATCAAAATAATCCCCACCTTATTTCTGGGTATAACCCTTGGCCACAAGTCTTACCTTGTACTTATCAATAGTACCGTCAGGCCTCATTTTCTTTTTAAAGATCCACTTACATCCAACAGGTTTGCACCCGATAGGACGATCAATGATCTCCCAAGTCCCGTTAGCCATGATGAAATCTATCTCACTATGGACTGCCTCTTTCCAAAACTCAGCATCAGGTAATGCATAAGCCTCTGAAAGAGTGTTTGGCACATCATCCATGAGGTATACAATAAATTCTTCGCCAAAGATTTTCTCAACCCTTTGTCGCTTGCTCCTGTGAGGAGTCTCTTCGACTAAATTATTATCTTCCTTAGGAATATCACAAACTGGTGATATATCACTCATTGGTTCAAACATGGTGGTAGGTTCAAATTTGATAACTAAGTATCACAGACGGTTCTAAATAAGAACCGTCTGTGATACTACACAGACGGTTGTAACGTAAAACCGCTGCGTGATTAGAGATTATCACGCACGGTTTGTGAATAGAACCGCTCAGGATAATTCACGACGGTTCTATTTCTCAACCGCTCAGTGATAGTGACTATCACGAGCGGTTCTAAAAATACCGTCTGTGATAGTTGTTCGCGCTTGACCCCATGTTGGATCGACCCAACACGAGCGGTTCCAAAGGAACCGTTTGTGATGGGGCGTCTACTATAGCCTGTTTTGTAGTAGTGAAAATTACTATTATTCATAGTTTGATTATCATCAGTTCGAGAAGTACTGCCTACAATTCTCATAGGATAAATATCCTCAAAAAATAAAGCATCTCTGGACTCCATTATTGTGTTAGCAATAATCTCATGAGTTTATGATTTTACTACTAAAACTCTATAGGATGTGCTGTTATGAGCATATCCTAGTAAAACACAATCCACTATTTTAGGTCCAAGCTTTCTCTTTTTCTGCAATGGTATGTTGACCTTTGCCAAACACCCCCAAGTTCGCAGAATATTAACATTGGGTTTTCTCCCCTTCCATCCCTCATACGGAGTAATCTCACACCTCTTAGTGATTATTCTGTTTAGGATGAAAGTTGTTGTCAATATAGCTTCCCCTCACCACGTCTTAGGCATACCGGCACTCTCCAACATGGCATTCATGAAGTCTATTAGTGTCCGGTTTTTCCTCTCAGCCACCCCGTTTGATTGGGGTGAGTTTGGTGGTGTAACTTCATGGATTATTCCAAGTTTAGAACAGAATTGGGAGAATTCATGAGAGATATACTCTCCTCCACGATCAGACCCTAGTCTTTTAATTTTCTTTTCTAGTTGGTTATCAACCTTAGCCTTATAAATTTTAAAGTAATTTAAAGCTTCATCTTTTGTTTTAAGTAGATACACATAACAATACTACTACAGAAATGCTAATACTAGACGCCTAATCACAGACGGTTCATCGAAACCATCTGTATTAAACACAATCTCAGACGGTTTTTGTTTACCCACCGTCTGTGTTATTCTCCGCGCTAAAAACCGTCTATAAAGAGGTCATATCACAGACAGTTCATGGTTAAAACTGTCAGGAAGTATCCTGACGCAGTTCGACAAAAAACGATGCGTGATACATGCGTGATACTTCTGAGCGGTTTTAACCATGAACCGTCTGTGATATGACCTCTTCACAGATGGTTTTTGTTAAAAACCGTCTGTGATAATTAACACATCACAGACGGTGCAGTGTACATATATAGCTCCTCAATAGAGTCTTCTTGATCTCCATCTCTGGCGCTACGGTAACCGCGGGAGATCTCCAAGCCCGGTGAGTCCATCGCCACTCCGTGCCCGGTTTGAGTATCGCCTCACCTCACTGAGCCTGCTCGTGTGGTCCATTTCAGCTATTGTCGCTGAGGAGCTTGCCGCCATCGCCTGTGTTCACCGATCGATGACTAGCCACCTTGGACCTTCCCCGACTTCATTGATACCTTCCTCGTGATCGAGGTGAGCTACTGGAGCATACGCATCCTTTAATTTGAGTAGTTTTAGGCGTTTACGCCGAAATCGCTAGTGAAGCCCATGGCGCCACCACGGGACATCACCGTCGGTTCGCCTCAGGCGACCTTAGGGCCCTGAGCTACGATTATTAGCAATGCGATGTCACCCTAAGCCCAATTTGAGCTTCAAATCCTACTGTTTTTAATCATTTAGTTAATAAACTAACGAGTCTATGACATGTGGGACCGCCATAGGTTTTATAAATAAAATCATGAAATAAAAAATGAGTCACTGACAAGTAAGGCCCACATGTAAGTTAATAAAATCCGGAAAAATGTAAAAATGAAAAAAGTGTAATTAAGCCTTAGAAAATACGCTTTCGAAGTCACCCTTTTATTTATTTCCAAGGTTTTCAATACGAACCGTGTGATGGACCGAAGCTGGATGTACGCTGAGAACCGTGTGAGTGAAGAGTACATTAATGGCGTGTCTACTTTTACAAGAGTTGCCGAGGAGGATATGTTGAATAAGGGGGCGGAATATATGTACTGTCCATGCATTGACTGCGAGAATCTGAAGATGTTTAACAACTGAGCGCAGATCGAAGCACACTTGATTCGAAGGGGTTTCAAAAAGGGTTGTACATGTTGGACCAGTCACGGTGAAGAGCATATTATACCTCAGATAGGACATGTATTCATCAATTGAGGATGTGTCGAGCTGTGTTCCACAAGCTATGTGCTCGCCTTAGAGACAATGGACTACTAGCTGCCACATTTCATGTTTCAGTAGAGGAGCAAGTTGCAATGTTTCTTAAGATGGTTGGACAACATCATACAAACTCTTCTGTAGGATTTTCCTTGTGGCGATCCGGTGAGACAGTGAATAGGTACTTTAATGTCGTGCTGCATGCCATGGGTGAGTTAGCTCCTGAACTGATCTATGTGAGATCTATCGACACACATGTTAAGATCACTAGCAACCCGAACAGATTTTATCCATACTTTGAGGTAACAGTCATTAGTACATTACAATAGTGCAGATTCTAGTGGAGTTAACTATATGTAATATTTGACATGTGCTCTATTTTTGTACATAGGGATGTATAGGGGCACTAGATGGCACCCACATCAGGGCATGTGTGCCTGCTACAATGGTGGATAGGTTTAGAGGCCGCAAGTCATACCCTACACAAAATGTATTAGCAGTTGTTGACTTTGACCTTCGGTTCACTTACGTCCTAGCAGGTTGGGAGGGATCTGCTCATGATTCTCTTGTGTTGCACGATGCCCTCTCTCGTCAAAATGGCCTTAAAATACCTGAAGGTATTTAGACATATCCCTACAATTCGTAGCTAGTCTTACTACAATAAGTTTACATTAGGGCCTACCTTAACATGGTTGTAGGGAAATTTTATTTGGCTGATGCTGGGTATGCTACGAGGCCCGGTATACTGCCACCCTATCGTGGTGTTCGCTATCACCTACAAGAGTTCCTCGGCCCCCAAGACCCAAAATGTCCAAAGGAGCTATTCAACCATCGACATTCCTCACTTCGGACAACAGTTGAGCGAGCATTTGGTACTCTCAAGAATTGTTTCAAGATTCTTAGTAACAAGCCGTTCATACCCGTTAAATCACAACCGAAGGTGGTTGTTGCCTGTTGCGCCCTTCATAATTGGATATTAGAGAATGGACCTGATGAGTTGGTATTTGATGAGGCTACGTGGTATTCGCACCTACCAAGGAGTAGCAATCGTGTCACTGACCGAGAGCCTGATGTACGCGAGTGGGTTGCCAAGCGTGATTCACTAGCGCAGCAAATGTGGAATGATAGACCGAGTGTCCCTAACAATGAGACTATGGACAGCGAGAGCATTGCTAGTTCCATGGATTATTAATTGGACCTACCTCTTGTAATAAATGTGCTATTAGAACTGGAGTATTGTACTATGTGTAATGTGTGCCCTTTATCTATTGAAATGATCAGCACTAATTATTTCATACCATTACTTCTTGTACATGCTTATTACATCTCGTACTTGCTGATTACTTCTTGTATATGCTTATTAAATCTCGTACTTGCTGATTTACTTCTTGTACATGCTTATTACATCTTGTACATGCTGATTAGAGTAACATCATGGGTAAGCAAAAGGAGGTTGTCAAGAGCGAGGATGCGGGCTCTTGTGAGAGGTACATAACATGGACTGACGAGACCTCAAAGTTCATGCTTGAGTGGTATGTAGATGTCCATAAGGACTGTAGGATCGTAATGGCAATCAGAAGGGGGGGGGGGGTTGAATGATTGCAGTGGATTGACCCCCAAATTCCAACTTCTTCTTGTTATCAAGAAATCCAGCAGCTTCTCTGTTGACTTGAAAAACTTCACAACCGAGACCACCCTCAGCACACAGGAAGAACACCAAATCAAGAATCAAAGTAGAACGAATCTGGACTTTATATATCAAACTTGATTTGTGTCTACAAAGTGCTCAGCAAGCACCCCTCAAAGCCCCAAATCGAAGAACCTTACGACCGCAGCATGAACCATAAGAGAGCTACGGCCAAAATCTATCAAAAGCACGTAACACCCAAAAAAACCCCCATCTAAGCCGCACTCTACTGCCTTCTCTTATAGCCTAGGGTCCTATCCATGTCCAACACGACACCAATACGAACTCTATCTCAAAACAACCAGATTTGGAACTCCTTCCAAAACTGTCTTTCCAATTCTCTCACGTCGTAAGCCTCCAGGACACCACCTCCTGTAGCTCAAACGTGATCCCCTTTGATCTCCACATTCTCCAGCGTGATCCAAACCACCTCTTGACATCCACGACTTCCAAGACCTCAGATTACCCATCCTAGTCCGAGTCAATCCCGTCACCGAATGTAATTCGTCCTCACGCCTCAACCTGCACATGCAAAGATCAAAGGAACCCAAATCTTGGCACAAGTTCTCCAACTTGACCATCCATTAGCTCACTCACACCCATAAACACTATCATGCATCATGCATGTGAGCACCCGGATTTATTAAGCTCATAATACTTAGTCATCCAATTGACCC
Source organism: Phyllostachys edulis (assembly GCA_036346405.1). Lineage (NCBI taxonomy): Eukaryota > Viridiplantae > Streptophyta > Magnoliopsida > Poales > Poaceae > Phyllostachys > Phyllostachys edulis. The sequence goes on from CM070552.1 coordinate 2,570,808, forward strand.
TAGTATTATCAACCAAATAAACCCAGTCTCGAGAGATGTATACTCCCCAGAATGCAGTATACATACCTCACAACAAAAGAATGTATCAATTCCATACAACACATAGAACATAAGCAACAAACCAGAAGTTAATATTAATAAGGATAGGTTATTACAAAAGAGGGGCCCTTAGGCCAAATAACAACAAGACTACAAAGATAACAGCGGAAGCAAAAGTGCCATAAAGATGGCTATAACACAAAGCCAATCAGTGTGCCTTAACCCCTAGGCATCTCGACCGACCGCCAAGCTAGTCGTCAAGAAAGCGCAACACGTGGCGCAAAAGAGAGGCTCTTGGAGCTCTCCTTCTTCCTCTGCAACAAAAGCCACAAAATTGCCACAACCACGCGGATGAGTACATAAAGTACTCCATAAGACTTACGTGTGAGATAACAGAACTATAAATAGCTACATGCAAGCTTTATTTAAGTGGATGAGGCTTTGGACTCATTTTAGCATAAAGCAACATTTATTTGCAATAACATAATAGATTGAAGGCAATTTGGCAAAGCATTTTTAAATGTTGAAGTAACAACGAGATAATAACATAGTAACAACAACATGATCAACTTTGGAAGTGACTAACCCAATAGTCACCACAACAATAGCATGAACTCCCGTTCATACCAACCATGTCAAGTTTTAATTAAAGGTTGTAGTCTAATTCTTACGGAAATAACCAAGCGTGTCCATAACCTAGGGCGAGGCTATTCAATAGTTTTATCCTGCAGGGTGTACCAATGTACCCACACGTCGACCGCCTTTCCTTTAAGCACACTACCTTAGGTGTGCTTTGCACGGCTAAGTCCTCGAGACATTTCCAATGGACAATGCTAATTCGAGTCGCACAACCCACGGGGAGAAAGAGACATCACACAACCTTCCCGAAGCTAATGCTCCTCCCACATCACACACACATTTTATCTTTAAAAACACACCAACCGAAAGCGACCCCAATTAACACCGCCCAAAGTACTTAGTCAAGAGGGGTTCCATATGCCCTCGTGTGGTTAGCACGCAAAATTGCTTGGATCAATGGCGCAAGAATTCGGTCCTTGTTGACTCGGGCATACCACCACATCCAAAACCACACCATCCATCCAATATGCCCAAGTCTAAATCAATCTTTTATTTTCAGTTTTTGATTTTACAAATTAATCAAAGCACAAGTCTTGGACATATAGGAGTAATAATCAGTTTTGAGTGATCAAGACCATCGACTAAGTCGATGATCGCCCATTTCTACCGATAACTAAGCATGTCTAAGCAATTTAAAACGAAACTACTAAGTGATAAGAGCTCATCCAACGAGCTCAAACCACAGCAAATAACCTAGGCTCATGGTAGTAGAGGATAAACAATTCCTACAGATTATGCAACTATAGGATTGCTAGCGACATTTAACACAAAGTAGCATGCATACATAGAAGTAAAACAACATATTAACCTTTAAAGTAATGGGACGTTAGAGGGGATATGATCAAACTGCTTGCCTTGTTGCTGGCCAAGTTGTGGCAGAGGGTCACTCTCGGGATCGCCACAAATGTCGAAACCTAACGGAAAAGCAATAAAGAACCGATAAGAACGACGAAAAACAACAAAGACAGCACAGCAAACGAACTCCAAATTCTCTGAATTTTCTACAGCAGCAAGAGAGTGATTTTTAGGGGATTTTGCAACAAGAACCAATTGATTTGGATTCTCGATGCAAAAGTTATGAGCAAAACAATTCTGCTCAGCCCCTAAAATACCAAACTGCACTATTCACTAATTTAATTATGAGGCAACATTTTCTAAAACAGAAGTGAAGCTGAAATTTTTACTGTAAAACCAGCACCTCATGAGATGAATAACACAATTGAGTTCACCTCATTTGGAGCTATATTGCACTTTCTATAATTTTTCAAAAACAAGAACTTGAACAAAATTATAATACACAAGTCCTCATTTTCCTAACAGCAACATGCTCAAAACTAATTTTCACAGTGAGTTCATTAATAGAGGAAACCAACAAAGTTGGTCTCACCCAAAAATAATCTATAGAGCATTAGTTATGTATTTTACAAGTTAAGCATTAATTTGAGTGTATATTTAAAGTGAGTTTTAAAATCTAATGGCAAAACTGTGCTCTGGAGCTGAACTCAACTTACAATAATTTTTGGATTAAAGTCAAGTTTAAGACAGAGCTAACACAATTTGAATGACCTCATTTGGAATTAAAAAGAAAAAGATACGAAATTCTAAAGTTTATACCTTATTTCAGTTCATAATTAAGAATGTCTTGGAATTTCTAAAACCCATAAGGACATGGGAGGTCATGAGCCACAGATCACAGATCTAACGGCTCGAGACCTCCCAGTGAACAACGACACGCTCGGAGGTCCAGAGGTCCTGGACCTCCTAGCAACGCATATGCGCGAGGTGAGGGGAGGTCGGGGCCGTAGATGGGAAATCCAACGGACCACAACATGGAAAGGAGGTCCGGAACGGACCAGATCTAAAGGGGAGGTCCTCAGCGGTTGGGATGTCCTCGAGGAGGTCCCAATGAGGTCCTCAACATCCTGAACCTCCGGGAGGTCTGGACGGCTACGATTGCGCAAGGGAGGTCTTGGACGCTCCAGATCTCCTCGGGGGAGGTCTGGACGTCCCAGACCCAGCGCGCACGCGCTTGGACAAGGCATTAATGCGCGCGGGACCACGAGGAGGTCCGCGCGCGCGGGAGGTCTTAAATGCACGCATTAAAGGGTGGATTTAAGGCAGTTAAGACGCCCCATTGATTACAATGATGGGAGCAAATGATTAGCGCATTAAAATGGTGAATCTTTGTCCTAAAACGACAATGACACGCTCGGGACGTCCGACAAAGATCCCGAGCGTGAAGAAGTGGTCCTCGCCGGCGATGTAGAGCCCGCCGGTGAGGTCCAATGGTACCACTGAGTGCACAATAACGTTGCGCACCCAGTGGACCTCCTCTCAACGGCGACGGCGGCTTTGAACGCCGGCGAGCCGGAGAGGGCAAAATTGACCAGCACGGCCAAAACCGAAAAGCAAAAATGAAGCTCCGCGCGACATTCAAGCGTATGCTCAAACAAAAGCTCCGCGACATTCATTCATGCGGGTGCCAGCAACTAAAGGACTACCAGGAGTTACGGAGGTCCTAAAGATGCCGATGAGGTTGAGGACGGTCTTGGCGGAGTTGGGGAAGATGGAGAGCTCCACCGCTCAAGTCCAAGCTCCAACTCCAAGCTCCCAGCTCCACTAGGCTACCTCTGCAAATGCCCCAACCAAAGGAAGTTAGGGTTGAGGTCACAGAGATGCCAGAGATAGAAACAGAGAGGGAGGAGAAGCCACTGAAATCTGAGCCACCGAGAAGCTTCAAGGACCTTGACAATGGCAGCCACCAAAGAGGAGGAGAGTTTGGGGATGAGGAGCTCACCACGCACAAAGTGCAAGGTGAGATCAATTGTGTGCAAAGGAAGCCACGGAGAGTTCAAGGGGTAACTTATAGCCCGAGTGAAGGTTATGAGTGGGGCTAAGCTCCATGGTGAGCTTAGCCCACGGATTGGTCCATGGGGTGGCAAGGACATGAGGTTGACAAGGTGCAGTCTGAGTGACCAAAGACGCGAAAGCCGGCCTGCATTAAATGCGGGTCACAAGAAAGAGTGATGAAAAGGTACCAAGTGGACAGACGCGCATTAACTCCATTGCCGAGCTCGCAGCGCGCCGAGAGGAAGGAGAAGAACAGGGAGGTCTTTATGACCGTTGGATAAGACCATGGGAGAGGTCTGGCCCTCCGATGGCATTTTGAACCGTTATGTTTTAAGTGGTGGGAGGAGGTCCCAGCCACACGATCAAGGATGGGGAGGTCGCGCCCTCCGATTTCCTTAATGTGTACGCCAAGCGTGGGAAATGGGACAGAGGTCCAAAGCGTTGGATTTCAATCAGCAGTGCGGACCTCTGTGAGGTCTTAACTGCACGCGAACATAAAACATGAGGGGAGGTCATGGACTTTGGATTAAAATCCAAGGGCACACAACCAAAGGAGGTCTCGAGGCTTTGCGTGAAGCGCGAGGGAGGTCAAGACCTTTGGATTTTGATCCAACGGTGGTGATCAAAACAGGGAGGTCTGAGCCTCGCACGTGGCGCAAAGGGGTCTTGAGCTTGCACAACACACACGGAGATCATGGCCTTTGGATTTAGATCTAAGGGCAACGACCTCACGTCTTGTGAGGGAGATCTGATGCGCATGAGACCAGGAGGAGGTCGTGGCCGTGGATTTCAAATCAACGGTGCACAACATGAGATAGGGAGGTCTTGTGCGATGGATATTTTGAGGGAGGTCGGGGTCGTTGGATCTCGATCCAACGGCTCGACCCCAAGTGAGTGCAAAGGAGGTCGATAGTTAGCTTAAGAGGAGGAGGTCGCGACCATGGATTTTTGATCCAATGGCTGTGACCTCATGTAGGTGGGAAGTTTGCTTAGCTTAACAGTGAGGGGAGGTCAGGAGCGGTTGGATGTAAATCCAGCAGCTATGACCTCGCCAAGGTGGAAGGTGGTTTTTGAGGTTTGATAACAAGGGGAGGTCAGGAGCGGTTGGATCTTAATCCAAGGGCCAAGACCTCAACAAGGTGGGAGGTCTTTGCGGTGTTGACCGCGGAGGAGGTCGTGGCTATTGGATGTAAATCCAGCGGCTGCGACCTGATCAAGGTGGAGAGGGAGGTCTGCTGGGGTGCAGACACGGTTGGGCTGGACCAGCTTTGAATGCGGCTAGCCCAAGGAATAGTGTAGGCTTTTAAATTTAGTTTTTAACAACTGAAACTTAGCAGAATTATTTGAGATAGCAAATGAACTCCAAATTTGATGAAATTTTAACTGGAGTTTGCTGACAATGAGATCAACCTTGCATAAAATTTCCAGAGGTTATTATGCAATGCATTTTTCTCAGGAAATTCGTTAAGGTTGTTTAAAGGATTGTTTTACCTCCAAAATTTGTCAAACTAGTTTTACAACTTGTGATATTTTTCAGAGGGGTCCCACATCAGTTTTGGGACCAAGGAAAATATATTCCAATGTTTGACACCAGATTTAGACAATTGGAAAAATGAATTTGACTTTTGGGTCAACAAGAGCTTGGTGTTTTTAGATTACACAACTCTTGGACAAGAATCACACGAATGATTAGGGGTTTTCAAGATGTGAGAAAAAGTTTTAATTTCTACACATATAATTATACTTGAATAACCCCAATTATACATTTGGGATGTTACAATGCAACAAGATATAGCTTACAAATTCAACAAATCCGCAGTCAATTTCCCAGAACGACAACTTTCCAGAGTACAATCGGTACTACCGCCATTGTACGTCCGGTACTACCGCACACGCGATCGTTCCGCTCAAAACACACCGGTACTACCGATTCTCAAGAACTTCCAAAACTTCCAAAACATCGCTCGGAAAAACCATACCGCAACCTTGGGGTCATACTGCTTCTGCGGTACTACCGCCGTTCAAGTCTGCGAAATACCGCTCACCGATCGTTCGCTCCAAGACTCGAGACCATCCGATTTTCATTTAACTGCTCATGTCGAGATTCTCTCTTTCGAAAAACCAAGTGCGGTACTACCACAGTATGGCGCGGTCATACCGCCAAAGAAGAAATGCAATGTCCAAGAAAAACAAGTGTTCGGTTTTTCCATACCGCCAAACACACAACGGTATTACTGGATAAAGCGGACTATCAAGAAAATCAAATGGTACTACCGCACCACTTAAAAGAGCAAGCAAGTGTATGTCGAACCTCTTTCTCAAAGGAAAACAAAAGCGGTACTACAATTATTAAAACAACGGTACTACCGAAATTTAGGTACTACCGCCATTCAAGCCGTGCGGTACTACCGTTCGAGAAAATTCGCAAAGTCCTCGAACAACGTCCTTTGCCACGTGGACGCTCCAGATCCATGGGCCGATCGGACCATGGGTCTCACCGATTATTTAGAAGCATCAGAGAAGGTCCGAACGACCCACTTGATGTCATCCGTTAGATTTCAATCCAACGGCTCAAAGTCTTTGAGCAGTTCCGACGGTCCGAACGTTACAACTCAATATCAGCCGTTAGATCAAGATCTAACGAACCGAGCAAAACGCTTCAGAGAAAATGACTTGCGGTACTACCGATGCACCCACACGGTCATACCGCACCGCGGTAGTTCCGCACAAATAAATCCGGTACTACCAATAATCCTGACAAAAACTAATTTTCGACAGAATTCAACAGAGCTCAAAAGCAAGTCAGCATATAAGATCAAAAGCATGTTCCAGAGACAATGTATTGAACTTTAAGCATCAAGACTAAGTCTTTATTATTGGCAATGTATTCATCATCAAATATCATGACCAAAAACCTCTTGGTCTTACAATCTCCCCCTTGATGAATACACTGACAACACAAACAGTTTCAAAAGAGCATGAGAGTGATGAAGTGTCAAAATTCCAAAAACTGCTCAAAAGAACCACGCAATGATTTCTCCCCTTTGGCAATGTGATCATCAAGAGCTTCAAATTTGAAAAGAGAGGAGCCAAAAGTCCGAAGCTTTAAGTAAGTCGGTTTATGGATTAATCAAGCCAATTTGGTGAGTAGAGCTAACAGATCATATAAATGCATATACCACATAGCAATATCCGCACAAGTATTTCAAAGTGGTAAAACAATTTAGATTCATGACAAGCATTTACAATGACTAAAAAGATTATAATATCACAAATAGAAGTCATCAAAAGTGAAAGCCTAACAGTGAGACAAACTTTAAGAACTGAATGAGCTACGGTCTCATGAATCATCCTTTTGCTTCACTTTCAATTTTTATGTGCATGTGGCATGCTTGGAGCATACATCTTTTCCAGGTGGCATGCTTGAAGCATACTTCTTTTGATGAAGCACTTTTGTGCATTTTTCTGCTTTTTATTATATTTCAAAAATACATAGCTAGGTATGGCATGCTTGAAGCACACTTCTTGTCATTTGAGCACTGTTATGTACTTCTTTTTTTTTTGATACCCAGCTATGCATGGCATGCTTGAAGCATACTTCTTTTCATATTCTTTTTCTCAACCCTTTTATCTTTTAACACATGCCAAATTGAGTGAGCAACACAGGGCTGAAAAGAAGGATCTTTTTGCTTCAAATCCAAGACTTAAAAATAGGACTCACAAATCAGCTTATCCTTTTCAATAAACAACACAAAGTGATTCCAATAATCAGACTAGTCAAAGATTTCAGCCATGTCATGCTTTAGTTATTTATGTAGCAAGTTTATTAAACCAGTCCAGATTAAGACTACATAGCACATGAATAAATATGATAAAGATAGCTCTATTTATTTCAATGGCTTGGACTAAATGGAACATCAAAGCTTCAAATTTTGACCAACAGCTCCCCTCAAAATAAGCCCATAGGATGAACAACACCCAATTCACTCCTCGATTTAACAAATCGAGAAGTATCAAGCGGCTTAGTGAAAATATCGACAATTTGAAAATCAGTTTCAACAAAGTGGAGAATAATATCACATTTTTCAACATGATCTCTGAGAAAGTGAAATCTGATATCAATGTGTTTGGTTCTAGAATGTTGTACTGGATTTTTAGCAATGTGAATAGCACTAGTGTTGTCACAATAAGGAGGAACAGTGCCCAAATCTAAACCAAAATCTTTGAGAGTAGCAGAGATCCAAAGAACTTGAGAGCAACTAGCAGCAGCAGCAACATACTCAGCTTCAGCAATTGATTGAGCAACAGAAGATTGTTTTCGAGAGGACCAAGACACTAAAAAAGTGCCTAACAAGTGACAAGTGCCAGATGTGCTTTTTCTATCAATCCTACATCCCGCAAAATCACTATCGGAGTATGCACTTAAAGTAAGGCAGGATGAAGATGAATAGAAAAGACCAAATTCTAAGGTTGATTGTAGATACCTGAGAATTTTTTTCACAGCCTGTCGATGAGATGCACGAGGTGATGCTTGAAATCGAGCACATAAGCATACAGCAAAGTGTATATCCGGCCTTGAAGCAGTCAAATAGAGTAGAGATCCAATCATACTCCTGTAATCTTTTTGATCAACTGCTTCACCTTCTTCATCAGGGTCAAGAACAGATGTAGACCCCATTGGTGTAGAGATTGGTTTGCATGTTGCCATGTCAAAACGTCTAAGCAAGTCTTTTGTATATTTGGTTTGATGGATGAAATTGCCTTACTTGGTCTGTTTTATTTGCAACCCTAAGAAGTAAGTTAACTCCCCAATCATACTCATCTCAAACTCCCTGCTCATAGAATCTGAAAACTTGGAAACCAAAGCATGAGAGGAGCCCCCAAAGATGATATCATCCACATAAATCTGAACAAGTAATAAATCATTGCCATGTTTAAAAGTGAAAAGAGTTGTGTCTACCTTGCCCATTTGAAAATCATTTTTTTAGCAAAAACAGCTTAAGTCTCTCATACCAAGCCCGAGGAGCTTGCTTCAAACCATACAAGGCTTTTGAGAGTTTGTAGACATGATTAGGAAACTTAGGATTTTCAAAACCAGGTGGTTGCTTAACATAAACTTCTTCCTCAATGTAGCCATTTAGAAAAGCACTTTTAACATCCATTTGAAATAATTTGAATCCTTTAGATGCAGCAAAGGCTAAAAGAATTCTAATTGCTTCAAGTCCTGCTCTGAGGGCAAAAGTTTCACCAAAATCAAGACCCTCCACTGTGAAAATCCTTGAGCAACAAGTCTAGCCTTATTTCTAACAACAACACCATCCTCACTTTGTTTATTTTTAGAAACCCATTTAGTTCCAATTACATTATGTCCATGAGGAGGTTCAACTAAGGTCCGGACTTTGTTTCGCTCAAAGTTTTCTAATTCTTCATGCATGGCATTGATCCAAGACTCATCGATAAAGCGTGACTTACATCATTAGGCTCAAAAGAGGCAACAAAAGCAGAATGAGTATGTGAGTCAGGAGAAGTAAACTTAGAACGTGTTACCCTTTCATGAATATCACCAATCATCAGTTCTGGAGGATGAACTCGCTGAATTCTCAATGATGCGTAGGTTACGAACTAGCTTCAACATTTTGAACATCTTGATGGTGGCGCAACAACGATGAGTAGGAGCATGATCTTGATGAGTTAGTGGTATGGGAGAAAGATCATTACCTAAATCAAGATCATCTTTTTCATCAAGAAATATGCTTTCAGACTCCCCCTGAACTTGTGTACCTGAAATGTCAGTTCTAGAACAGGGACTGACCTCATCGAAAGTAACCTCACAAGTCTCAATAATTTTGTTTGATTCAAGATTAAGCACTCGATAGCCACGAGAGTGAAGAGGATATCCAAGAAAAATACCATCACTTGATCTAGATTCAAATTTGTCCAGATTACCATGTTTAAGAATAAAATATTTGCAACCAAAAACTCTGAAGTGAGAGACACTGGGCCTTTTGCCAAATCTCAGCTCATAAGAAGTCTTGTGCAGAGAGCCTCTCAAAAATACTCTGTTTGAGACATGACAAGCAGTTGAGATTGCCTCTGCCCAATACTTCCTAGGAGTGGCATGTTCATCAAGCATGGTCCTTGCCATCTCAATCAAGGTTCTATTTTTCCTCTCAACTACACCATTCTGTTGAGGAACACGTGGAGAGGAAAATTGATGTTCCAAACCTTGTTCAGAGCAAAAGGAAGCAAATAAAGAATTTTTAAACTCAGTACCATTATCACTCCTTATAACTTTCACAACACCATTCAATTCATTATTGAGTCTGAGAAACAAATCTTTGAAATGACCAAACGCTTCATCTTTAGACACCATGAAGTACACCCAAGAGTACCTAGAGTAATCATCAACAATCACAAGAATATACCACTTACCACCAACGGATTGAACTCTTGAGGGACCTACTGTGTCCGTATGCAACAATTGTCCAGGGCCATCTGTGATAATTACTGAAATAGGAACATGAGGAGCAGCAACCATCTTACCGTGCCGACAAGGAGAACAAACCAAATCTTTTTCACCTTTCAATTTCGGCAGCCCCCTAATGAGATCAGTTCCACTAATTCGAACAAGATGATCAAAACCAATATGTCCTAATCTACGGTGCCAAAAAAAAAGATCCCTAGATTCAGAAGCTACCAAACATCTAACATTAGGAGAAAAGGAATGATTGAAATCAGCTTTAAAAACTTTCCCTAAGCTAGAGATGTTAAAGACAAGATCACCAAAGGCATCTAAAACCCTACAAGCATGTTTCTTAAAGCTTACCTCAAGATTTTCTTCAATCAATTGTGAAACAGAGAGCAGATTGTACTTCAATTTACTTACCAGAGCAACATCTTTGAGTATAAATTCGTCATTTACACGCACAGTACCTTTTGCCATCACAATTCCAGTTGAAGCATCCCCAAAAGTAATCAATTCATCATTGGATGCCTTAGTGAGGGAGGAGAACCATTTTGAATCACCTGTCATGTGTCTTGAACATCCTGAATCAACTAGCCAAATGTTCCCCTTCCTCGACTGCCGTACCTACATTGAAGAAATTATCGATCTCACAGTACTGGGGTTAGTAAGGCATGATTTAGGAATCCAATACTGTGACATACGACGAGTAGGAGCAATAGAAGCATTTCTGTTTCCTGGAGTCTGGCGGTCATACCGCTGTTTATGTGCCGGTATTACCGCTCGAGTAAAAATTGCACTAGTTTGATTACTGGAGACAAAAGTAGTTTGAAAGACCTTTCTTAACCTATCTCTCTTTTCTTTCTTGGCTTTTCGAAAACATAACTGAACCAAATGACCTTCTTTACCACAGTAAGTGCACTGATACTTTTCTTGATAAGAAATCTCAGTTTTTCTCTTTACAGTGCTTACTTTGGTAATAGGATCCTTTGCAAAACCAGCAGATTTAAACACAACATGTTTAGGTTCCGATTCAATTTCGAATTTTCCAGGTTCTAGAAGCTTAAGAATTTTGGGAGGGTGATTCCTGGCATGAACAGCAGAATTAAAACCTAGACCTTGTCTTTTAGAACTCACTCTTGATCTGTCTAGAATCATGTTCAGATTTTTCTTGCCAAAAGAAAACCTCTCCAAAGTGTCTTTAAGATATTCATTCTCTTTAGCCAATTCAGGACAAATTGTGCACTTAATACAACTATTCAAGATTTTCTTAGAAGCAACAGACTAAGCCATCTTTTCTTTTTCAGCAAACTCACTTAATTGTCTAGTCAAAGCATTAATTTCAGTTGTGAGTTTAGGACAATTTGTGCAAGAAAGTGTCTCATAGTAAAGCATTTGTTGTATAGAATCCTGAGATGTCTTTAATCTAGCTTCTAGCAGTTCACAATTTGAACAAGACTTATTTTGCACATTCACAGTACTTGTCTCAAAACAAATTGAGTTAGACTTCAGTTTTTCAATTTCAAAGATGTGCAAGTATCGATTTATCATCACATGAATTATGTGCCGTTTTAACTCTTCAAATTCAGCATGTATTGATCTAGCAATTTTCAATTCAGAATGCAAAACTTGACATGATTCACAAGATTCATCATCAGGAATAGTAGCCTTAAGCCTATTAATTTCAGAATTCAAGCTATCAACAACAAGATCATGTTTCTTCACTTTCTTTTTGTATTTTTTAAGCTCATTTGTCAATTTAAGCACAACACGCGATAAATCAGCATAAGAAGGTTTTACCTCATCAGGATCACTGTAGAGATCATCATAATTAATAAGTTCTTCACTACTTGCCATAAAGCACATCCCTGTGAAGTCCACCTCTTTTGCCTTCTTGTTATCGTTCTCATTGTCATTTGTCGAGTCAACATCGCTTAATCCAATTTCCTCAAGTGCTGAGAGCACCTTGTTGACGGCCTTTCGATAATTTTGCTTCTTGCTTGAATCAAACTTGAATTTTGAACGCCTAGCTGGTGCTTTGTCATCTTTAGCTTCCTTTCCTCTCAGCTTGGGACAATTTACCTTAATGTGGTTTGGCTCACCACATTCAAAGCATCTGATTGGACCTCCTCTTCTCCTTGCTCTGACATTATTGATTGCTTTAGTCACCCTATTTGAGAAGAGTACAAGCTGTTCTTCTGAGATCTCCTCCAATTGTTCATCTGAAATAGCACTCAAGGAGAAACTAGAAGAACTTGATGAACTGTCAGTTTGGTTAGTCACTAAACCCAAAGAATTTGACTTATTTATTCTAGCCAAAATATCAATCACATGTGTTTTCATCTTGGAATAAAGATCATTTAATGTGAGTGTTTCCATATTAACAGAGTGATTAATTGTAGTGACTAGGACCTCCCAAACAGACATATCCAAAGCATTCAAAATTTGTCGAGCATTGTCAGAATCAGAATATATAACATCAACTGATTGCAAATCACTAACAATTTTATTGAAGCGATCAAAAGAGCATCTCTGATTCACCTCGGTTTCATCTCAAATTTAGAGTACTCCTTTTAAATTGATTTTGACAAACACCTTTAACAGATTTTGAACCTTCATGATAATCGGCAAGTGTTGTCCAAATTTTGTTAGTAGATTTAATATTAGCAATTCTAACAAACTCGTTTCTACTCAAGCCTTGCAACAAAATATTTCTAGCCTTAGCATTAGCTTCAACATCAGCGAGATTATTGTTGGTAATCACAGCAGCACCTCATAAGGATTTTCAACTTTTGCCGATGATATTACCTTGTGCTTGCGTAAAGACCTCCATGCATGTCTTCCAATAGATGTAGTCGATCCATCGAAATATGGTGGCTTACCCGAGAATCGATCTCGATCGATGCCATTGCAACCTTGCTCGATACCAATTGTAGGATCGTAATGGCAATCGAAGGGGGGTTGAATGATTGCGAGGATTGACCCTAAATTCCAACTTCTTCTTGTTATCAAGAAATCCAAGAACTTCTCTGTTGACTTGAAAACTTCACAACCGAGACCACCTCAAAGACATAGGAAGAACACCAAATCAAGAATCAAAGTAGAACGAATCTGGACTTTATATATCAAACTTGATTTGTGTCTACAAAGTGCTCAGCAAGCACCCCTTAAAGCCCCAAATCAAAGAACCTTCGACCGCAAAGATGAACCATAAGAGAGCTACGACCAAAATCTATCAAAAGCACGTAACACCCAAAAAACCCCCATCTAAGCCGCACTCTACTGCCTTCTCTTATAGCCTAGGGTCCTATCCATGTCCAACACGACACCAATACGGACTCTATCTCAAAACAACCAGATTTGGAACTCCTTCCAAAACTGTCTTTCCAATTCTCTCACGTCGTAAGCCTCCAGGACACCACCTCCTGTAACTCAAACGTGATCCCCTTTGATCTCCACGTTCTCCAGCGTGATCCAAACCACCTCTTGACATCCACGACTTCCAAGACCTCAGATTCCCCATACTAGTCTGAGTCAATCCCGTCACCGAATGTAATTCGTCTTCACGCCTCAACCTGCACATGCAAAGATCAAAGGACACAAATCTTGGCACAAGTTCTCCAACTTGACCATCCATTAGCTCACTCACACCCATAAACACTATCATGCATCATGCAACAAGATATAGCTTACAAATTCAACAAATTCGCAATCAATTTCCCAGAACGACAACTTTCTAGAGTATAATCGGTACTACCGCCATTGTACGTCCCAGATTACCGCACACACGTCGTTCGCCAAAACACACCGGTACTACCGATTCTCAAGAACTTCCAAAACTTCCAAAAACATCGCTTCGAAAACCATACCGCAACCTTGCGGTCATACCGTTGATCTGCGGTACTACCGCCGTTCAAGCTGCGGAAATACCGCTCTCCATCGTTCGCCCAAGACTCTGCACCATCCGATTTTCATTTAACTGCTCATGTCGAGATTCTCTCTTCTCGAAAAACCAAGTGCGGTACTACCGCCAGTATGGCGCGTCATACCGCCAAAGAAGAAATGCAATGTCCAAGAAAAACAAGTGTTCGGTTTTTCCATACCGCCAAACACACAACAGTATTATCGATAAGCGGTACTATCAAGAAAATCAAATGGTACTACCGCACCACTTAAAAGAGCAAACAGTGTATGTTAGAGCCTCTTTCTCAAAGGAAAACAAAAGCGGTACTACCGTTATTAAAACAACGGTACTACCGAAATTTAGGTACTACCGCCATTCAAGCTGCGGTACTACCGTTCCAGGAAAATTCGCAAAGTCCTCAGAACAGCGTCCTTTGACACGTGGACGCTCCAGATCCATGGGCCGATTGGACCATGGGTCTCAGCCGTTGGATTTAGAAGCACTGTAGAAGGTCCGAACGACCCACTTGATGTCATCCGTTAGATTTCAATCCAACGGCTCAAAGTCTTTGAGCAGTTCCGACGGTCCGAACGTTACAACTCAATATCAACCGTTAGATCAAGATCTAACGAACCGAGCAAAACGCTTCAGAGAAAATGACTTGCGGTACTACCGATGCAACCACACGGTCATACCGCACCGCGGTAGTTCCGCACAAATAAATCCGGTACTACCGATAATCCTAACAAAAACTAATTTTCGACAGAATTCAACAGAGCTCAAAAGCAAGTCAGCATATAAGATCAAAAGCATGTTCCAGAGACAATGTATTGAACTTTAAGCATCAAGACTAAGTCTTTATTATTGGCAATGTATTCATCATCAAATATCATGACCAAAAACCTCTTGGTCTTACAAGGACAAACCCACCACCTTCAAGTGGAAGAAACAACACCACCTTCAGTGCGCAGATGCTTTGAATGGTAGATTTGGAATTGGAGCCACTAGAAACCAAATCGATCGACACTTTAGGTCATGGAAGGAGAAATGGAATTGGATACGTACATCTATGGGGAAAAGTGGCTTTGGTTTTGATGCAGCATCATGCAAATTCAATATTGATCCTTCAGAGAAGGACGCAAATAAGCTTGGTGTAAGTTCTTCTACTACAACTACGCATTCATCCATAAGCACTATGAAACTACGCTGTATTGATTTCCTTACTTTCCTTGTTTCATATGACAGACAATGAAATACAACTACCTCACAAGGCCTATCAATTTCTTCCATCTGTTGGAAGAGTTATTTATGACTCGCCCAAGTCGATGGTTCACTTGTTTTGACCAGTAACCGTCAATGTTGCAACCGACGATCTTGGCAACAGGAGCGTGAAGGAGCTGGAGGGCTATTCATTGACAGGGCAAGATGGTGGTGCTGATTCTAACACCATTGCTTGCAATACTCCAACCACTGAAGGCACCGAGTCGAGTAAGAAGCGAAAGCGTATCAAATCGCCAGCAAAAAAGCACATGAAGGATCAAAGAACCCGCGGTAAAGCAACGAATGATGACATGGCAGCTAGTATTATGAGGCTTGCAGACTCTCTTGTGAGTTCTAACCCTGCTGCCTCCTTTATTCAGAATGCTCAATCAGACCCTAATACTAATCTCTAGAAGCGTATAGAGAATCTCACCATCACAGCGAAGGACAAGATTGACATTGCAGCCTTTCTCGCCAAGCCAGAACAGGAACACTTCCGCGGTTACCTCAACATTGCAAGTGATGCGACTTTCCAAGCTTGGGTCATAGACTACTTTGAACGCAAGTATGGGGGTAGGGGTGATTTTGGGGCTGTCTGAAAGTAATGTTCTTGGTGGTAAGTAGGTTAACATGGATATTTTGTGATGCATATAAAAAAGGATGCTCCAGTAGCTGTTCCATGTTATTTCTATCGTGCTTGCCGATAGTGTAGTATTATGATGTAGTCTTTGTGTTTTGTGTTGTGCTTTGATGCTACTAGTAAGTCGTGAATGGCCGATGGTGTACTACTTATGTGCAAATCTGGATGCTAATAGTAAGTGTTGAACTGATCCTTGAATGGAAACCGCATGTGAAATATGTGTTAAATATTGTGTATTGATGTATATTGTTTAAGCATTAATTCCTCCTCTCGACAAATGGTTCTACCAAATTATGGACTTAAAGGATCCATTGGATATGTTGCACCGTGATGCAAACACTTACTATTTTTGTTCCCTTCAAAGGTTCTTGTATGACATTAATGATCTCTCTTCTCACACAATACCTCTGAAGTACTTAAGTTTGAAATGTTAAATTAATCTGCAGAGTATGGCATGGGTGGAAATATCTCGATCAAGGCGACGCTCACAGACTTTGGCGTTCTTCATTGGAAATGCTTCTCGAAGCGACCTCATCGATGAAACATTCAAGAATGGCATGGTAGCACTTGTAAGTATTCGCTGCATCTCCTAGGTCCAAAGATCCCAGTAGAACCTCATGTAGTCATATTTACTAATTTGGTTTTCGGTTTTCGATCGTATGTCAAATTATCAAGTATGTTTTGAAAAACTTCTAGCTTCTTTTAAGCTCTGGTTTGTGTTTAAAATATCCTTGATTTGTGAAATTCAAATTCATTTTTGTGAGCACAACTATTTTATGATTGTTAAATCCAAAATGAAGGGGTGATTTCGGTTTTGTCAATTTATTTGCCCTTGTTATGTTTGTAGACAGGTCAATTTATTTCTGAATTGTGATTGAATATATTGATGATTGCCTTTAACATGATTTAATCATTAGCATTTGTAGTTTTGTAGTATCATGAGTTAAGGTGTGTAGTTCGGTGGCACCTATACTATTCGGTTCTTCATTGTGGATTCGATCATGTGCCAAAATGAAAGTGTATACATGAGAAGTGATGAATCTGCTTGTAGAACCCTTGATGGACAAAACATAGTGTTTAGATTTTGCAAATCAATTTCTGTTTAACCGTATACTGCTTAAAGTATCTGTTCATAGACTCATAATATTGATTGAATTGAGTTATTTGAAAGAGGCCCATTGTCATGTTCGAAATCCTGTTTTAGTTTCTGACTCTCTTCTTGTTTGACCATAGGCAATCTCCTACGCTCAGGCGATATCAAAGGTTATCAATCTATGGCACAAATGTATACTAGGCTAGCTGCCATGCCAAAGAAAGGTTGGTTGCAAGGGTGCAAAAGTGAACATGCGCCAGGCCAGTGGCATGGCTTATTCATGTATTACTCCTCGGTTGTCAAGTGTAACTGTTGCTGTCTCCTTATGAACTTGTCATACTTGTTTTCTTACCTTTCTTGCCTTGTGTGTGTACATTCTGGGGGTAAAAGGAAGAACAACATTTCGATTGCTTGATTTATGATGTAATAAAAATCCAACTTGGGATTTGGTACCATAAATCTAACGCAGTATCCTCAATTCAATTACTTGTCCTGTATGCTATCGGCTGCTCAAATCTCGATATGTGCTGTGAGCAGCGAAATCAATCAGCACTGTGACTTTATTAATGATTGTTCCAATCGAATTGCATCTGTAACTTTGGCTGAGAACAAAGAAGAGAAATTCCTGATCTTTCTTGTATGCATGATTATGTGAGAGGAGGTAACCTCACATCTTGATTGGTAGAGTTAGCAGATTCTATGTTGGCTCCAATCCAAACAATAGACAATAACTTTACCAAAGTTTGGCAGAACTATTTGGCTCCAAACCAAACAATAGGGAAGAACATTACCAAAGTTTGCCAATCTATGTTGGCTCCAATCCAAACACTCCAGTTTTACCAAATTTTTTGGTAATGCCTGAGTTTTGGTAATACCAATATTTGGTAAGGTTTCTATTGGCTATCATCCAAACAGGCCCCATGTTTTCAATTACAAGGATCATGTTTTCACTTATAAGCAAGCACCATGACTGACAATTAACATGGACCCAGTCATGTATTACATGATTGCAACATGGTATCATGGCTGATACCCTGAACCCAAGGATATGCAAAAATGAGAAGGATCAGCACTACTGCAAAATTGCATTGATGTTAACTACTAAAGGTGTTCGAATACATGCATGAATATAACATGTAGTGCAGTGCAACCAGTGGCAACCACAGCCTTGCAAAAGGTGAATAGATAAACAACATATCGACTAGAACAAATTGAATAACTATCAGCTGACATTGGTTCTCATAAATAAACAGCATATCGATTAGAACAAACTGAATAACTGTCAACCCACAAGGCACAAGTTGAAAAGATTACATAACACTAATGACTGAATAGTTGGCATGACATAACTGACTACTACAAATAGAATAACTGACAACCCACAAGGCACAAGTTTTGGGATTACATAACACCATGCTGATGGACATTACAAGCCACTAGTCTAGCAAATCCATTAGAACATCACTGATTAGTTGGCATACCCAAAAGCTTTGCAAGTTTTGAACTATAACTTTGCTTCTTCTTGGTTGGAGTTAGTTTCTTCCTTTTTTTTGATAGGCAGTTTCTTGGGCTGCAGCTTGACCAGAAGCAGGACTCGAAGTCACCTGGATGTTCACACTTGATTTTGCACCCGCGGACGCCACATTACATCCAAGTTCATAGTGCCAGAAACACCATGTTGTGTAGTGACTTTAGCAGTAGCAGAGGTTTTGATGATCCTCTGATTTGGCATACCAGGCTGTAGCAGAACCACCATGTTCAGTTAGAGGTTTGTAGTTTGTGAGTGCAAAGAAATATAAATGAAGATATGGAATTTTGGAATACACCTACATTCTGAATAGTTGCGCCTGTCCTCTCTGAGTACAATACTCCTACCCCAGTGCAACTCTTTTTTGGATGGAGGTGGTATGTTCACTAAATTAGACATGGCCTTTCTCTTGGTCATATTAGAACAGCTCTGTTGTGATGGAGGAATCACAACCTGCAATGTCAGATGTACTTAAACTATGTAATTGTGTACCAACCTAGGAAATGCATGAAATGAATGAATTTATTACTAGGGGAACAGGATCAGTTGGTGCAGAATTGCCAACACTTGCACAATGACCTTATTGATCCTGGTTGAGCCCTGATGTTTGTTGTGATTGGCCATGTCTCCTCTCACAGCTAGACCTGTTATGGCCAATTCCCTTGCAAAGCCTGCACCTAATGATTGTGCCAATCTTGGACATTCTTGTTCCTTTAGGCTTCTCATTTTGCTCTCTCTTCCTATCTTTCTTTGGCCTCCTAGGCATTTTCTCCAACATTGGTTGCCTTGGTCTTGGTCTCTCTGATGTGGGCCAACAAGTCATTCCCTCAATAGGTTGCAAGCAGTGCTCATAAGTCTTGTTGTACTCTGCAATGGAGTAACATGGTGCTATGTAATCATCAAGGGAACTGCTCCTCCAATTGATGCATGCAATGGCATGTGGGCAAGGCAAACCAGACAGTTGCCAATATCTGCATGAACAAGTTCTGCTATCCAAGTTCACTGAGAACCTATGATCTCTATGTGTGACCTCAAAGCCATTCTGACCATTGTACACAGCATGACAGAAAACTGACTCATTGATATAGACCTTCATTTTCTTCAGAATATTGGGACATGTCACACCTGTCCACTTCTCTGCCTTGCTTTTGTTGGTATGGATTCTAACCATCACTTTCCTCCTGATCCACTCAAACATGCTGATGATAGGGAGGTACCTTGACTCAACTATGGTATGATTGAATGATTCACACATGTTGTTGTCCATAGATTCACAGCATGATCCCAACTTGAACCATGCCCTGCTCCAATATTGTGGATCTGTCCTCATGATTGCATTAGCACCTTCAGGGGTATCCTTTGTAAGGCTTGCCCAATGGTAGTTGAAAAGATTGACACATGGAGATTTGGCACACAACCAGAAATTCTTCTGCCAAGCTTTGTCCTTGTAAGTCTTTCTGAAGTTGGCATAGATGTGTCTTGTACACATCCTATACTCAGCCTTGGGTACCCAATACTCAACAACATTTAGTAGGCCCTACAACAAACAAACAGAAGTTAAGTACTAGATATGATAAATTGGATGAATAAACTAAACATTAGCACACTAATGTGACTTACTTTCTGTTGATCTGAGATGATTACCCATCCTTCACCATCTCCAATTTCTATATCTTTGAAGAAAATCCCACAGAACCAGTCCCATGACTCATTAGTTTCCTTCTCTACCACAGCCCATGCTATGGGGTACATCTGATTGTTTGCATCTCTTTCTATTGCACAAATTAGCTCCCCATTGGTTGGACCTTTGAAGAAACAACCATCTAAACCTATCACTTTCTTACACCCAGCTAAGAAACCTGTGAGACCCTCAAATATTGGAATGTGCCAAATTATAAATTACACTGGTAGCATAATTCTTAATTAAGGAACAGTGTAATGTCCTTAATAAAAATCATACTAGAAGCATAATCATAATAAGTAACAATCCAACATTTAGGTTCCCGGATATATGCCATGCAATAGTTCCCAGGATTAGTGACTATTGCGCATATATCCTTAATCAACATTGCATCAATCACATACAAGTCATACATTCACATAATCATACATCATATTACATCTCCAATTTCGGTTGCTACAGTACCAGGTTGCTACAGTAACCGAAATATGAACAGATGACCTTGGGTCATTAACAAAAAGAGCAACAATGAAGCAAAAGAATAAAAACAAAACCACCAATGGCCCCATCATCCCAGCAGCTATTGCGTGGAGAGTAGAACTAGCATCACTCGTTAGCGCCACCCGGATCGGGCGCTAACGGGCATCTCATACTGATATCCATCCTCACCGCAACAAGGGGTCATAAAACCACGAGTACGAAAGGTACTCAAAGAAGTCTTACACAAACTAATAAAAGAAAGTGTTTGTTAGAACCTATACAAAGGAATAGAAAGTATATATGCATAAGGTTGGCAACAGAAGGTTTAAATGGTTCAATTTTGCATAAAGCTATACATCTTAACCTACAATTGCTATGTTTTGATAAAGCAAGTTTAATAAATTGATTTGGACTAAAGCAGTGAATAAGTGTAATTACAAGCATAAACAGTAACAAAAATCAATGACAGCTCACAATTAAATGTGTATGATAACCATCATGCCGAAATAATTCCCAAACCAAACTTAGAATAAAATCTATACAGGTGACATTAATTCAAGTTTTAAATCAGAATCGTGGACACGGCTATTCGAATAGTTTTAAATCCTTGCAAGGGTGTACATCTTTACCCACATGACTTAGTTAGCCCGTAAGCCTCCGGAATAATAACACACTGCCTTTGGTGTGTCGGCCGGGTAAACTAAGATTTGGTATTTTTCAACAAGTTAATACTATTGAGTTGGATGACCCATGTGAGACTAATCCCGCTTAAACCAGACTGATAGCATACATTTAACCGGGGCTCACATGTTGTACCGGGAATGCCGACCCAGTCAATTAAATGCAAACTCGTGTTAGCCACACATATTACACCGCAGTCGGGGCCATGAAGGAACGTACATGCGATGTAACACATCTACGCCCTTACCCTTCTAAGAACATCTGATATCAATATAAGCTCCACATGGCATACGACACGGCCCGAAGACTTAAGCATCTATGCCATATGAAATCAATACACATGTCCTTACTCTCATGTATCCAACTCAATAATACTAACCCTTTACTTAACCAAACAGCGCCCATACATGCGGTGGAAGTACGTTGGGACTTGAATTAAATAGTCAGAGTTCAGTCCTTAATCAATCCAGACAAGACATTCACATTTCCCAATTCTCGTGCACAAAGGCACCATCACTAGCATCCACTTGTCCAGATTTGAATTGACTTGGTAACAGGATTTAGAAGCATTTCCAAATTAAATAAAATGAACAAGGATCAAATCATTATAAATCCTTTGTTGTTCCCAAGTCTGACAAGCTAAGCTTGCCAAACTCTAACGTTCTAAGGACTGCATGGCTAAGCAAAAGTTAAAACTAAATATTATAACATCACAGACTACCTTAGGTTAAGTGTATGATTAAATTCAAGATAAGCCACAAGTTCAGGATATAACTAACTAGGAACAGGGCACAAATATATTTTTAGAAAAATTTGCATGCAACAGTCATCACTGTATTTTAGAATTCTAAAGTTCAAAAGATTAGGTTCAACATGGTGCAGAGAGGAAGCTTGCCTTGATAGTAGTAAATAACCTCTTGCTCAGGTTCTTGCAACTCAATAAAAGGCTCAACACACTCAGAAGAACCAGAATCTAAAAGCAAATAAAAGAATTCCAATGAACACAGGAAAAACAGAGAACAAAATACATAAAAGAATGCATGATCAAAATGGTAATGCATGGGTAATAGTATACTTAAGTTATAACTAATTTAATAAGGGTAATAACCCATATATATTATCTACTGATACTTGCTACCCGTGTTTTAGATTTAGAATATAGCTACAAGACGTGTTTTTAAAATCTGAACAGACAACAACCAATCCTTTAATTATCTGGCTTGACTCTATATAATTGAAATATTACAAGATAGCTAAGTGTATTAAAGCTTGTATTGTGAGCTAACTGGGCATTTACTACTTATTAATAACAATTTAATATTTTGAACTTTTGTGGTGCTGCACGTTGGTTGGACCAACAATAAAATAGCGAAAGTTTCTTTACCAAATGCAGCGGCTAGTGAAACTACACAACACATTTATACTAAAGGGAAGTAATCAATACTATGACCCATTATCACACCCTAATGAATCGGTTCACCAGAAGGAAAGGGCGTAGGGTTTTTGTCGGTTTTAGACCCAAAACAAAGAAAAAGTCCTTGCCCGATTTCGCTATTTGGTGGAATATACTAACCAAGACCTAAAATGGAAATCAAGGCCAACTGAAAAGTAATTAACATCATAACGTGTCAATGCTAACCCTAAACACATGGTTTACGATAGGAAAGGAAAATTGATCATTTGTCGGTTTTAACCGCAGGCAAAAGGTGACAGAGTGACAATTTGCCTTACAACTAAATGGGTGATCTTGATAATTAAAAGATGGTCTACTAATGATACTAGGTTCATTTAAGACCTGAATAAGCTATTATTTAGACAAGAGAAACCCTAATTCTTGAAAACGATATGAAAGACCGAAAAGTTATAAAAATAACTTTTCAGTTTAAAGGAACAGGGATCATCACAAGAGTAAGTGAGTGATGCATGTGAGTAAGGGATATCCTAAAAGAGCTTAAGCTAACAGAAGTAAAGGCTAACTTACCAGCTAGGGTTTATAGATGAAAAGATCAGTTCTTGGTCAACAGAAAAGGTCCAAGTCCTTTCTTTGATTCTGACCAAAACAAGAATGGTAGAACTAAGTCTCTAAAGATCATTAGTCACATTCTTGCTAAGAAAAGATGGAACTCAACTCACCCAAGTGAGGTTTTCCAAAATGAAGCTTCACAGCTCAAGTTGACAGGGAGCAGGAGTCCTAAGTTCAACCTACAAGAAGATACCCAAAACCACCTTAGTATAAGATGTAGGTATGCTTGTAGTTGAACAAAGGTGGAAGAACAAGGAGCTTCACTGCGAAGGAGATAAAGATAATGAGCTTCTCCTTGGTCAACAATGTCAAGTCCCAAGACTAAGGGTTATATAGTGCATAGAGGTTATGGAGCAACCGAGAATGGTCTAGAGATCATGAGGTGGCACCGATGGATAGATATGAAGGATAAATATCCTCAAAATATCGTGCATCACCACCATTTCGCTACCCCAAAGGCTTACGGTGGAAAAACCGAGAGAAATTAAAATTCATCACTTACATGTGGCCCCGTATATACACAAAGATGCAACAAGACGCAGGAACCAAAAACTTGCCATCGACGCTAGGGCCGGGCAAACCAAGCCATGCAACAAGACCGCTGCGCACTCAAAGAAAACGACGCCGACATGCGGGCCCCAGAGGATCTCCGTCATGCAACAAGACGCGAAGCGCCCACGATAGCCACCGCCCATTCCGAGATGAGCGGCGGTGATGCGGGTTTAAAACACGTTGAAACGGTATGGAAGAACGTGGGCCACACGATCTTCAAAGAAACGGCCACGATCGCGATTCTGTAGCGCGTCCGAAGGTTACAACTCACGCGAGCCGCCGATTTAGGTTTAACGGTCGCGATTCAATCGGAACTGCCGCGTCCGACCGCCCAATCTGAGAGCCGTCGATCGCGAACCAACGCCCAAGATGAGGCGCCATGGAGCTCTTGACCCAAGGATTCCATCGCCGTTAAAACGTGATTCAACGGCCAGGATCGAGGCGCTCCGGACGGTCCGAACGTCACCAAGGATCAGGGCCGCACGCTAAGGATCCAACGGCCAATAATGGAAGGGGGTGGAGGCGGTCCAAACGCCACCAACTAATCTCGCCCGCTCGCGAGAAGGAAAGGCCGAGATGGGCCGAACTTTGACGCTGCCTTGAGAGGGGCGGGCTTAGAGCCGGTTAAGACGGGTTGGGTCCGACCAAGACAAGCCGAGCCGCTCTGATGCTAGACCGGGTTAGGCCGGAGGTTTGACAGATTGAATTCAAAACTTCCAAACTTTGACCGAGTTTTAAAATAGCAATTAAATTTGTAAAATCATGAAATTTTGCGAAACACTATCGATGATATATTCCCAAATAAATTTTAAAATCACTGTTTCTTCTTTATAAATACATAAATAATTCATTTAAATCAACTAAGGTTTATTTAAAGACAATTATTTTTCTAAAAATCAAAATAATTTCGAAAATTCAACAAAAATTATTTTTGGCCATAATAATTTATCTGATTTTCAATTAAAATATTTCCCAGTCATAATACCAACATTGGATGGTATTTCTTTTTGAAATTTTTATCAAGTTGGAATTTATAATTAAAATTTTGGGAAAATAGTTTGTAACATGTTACCCAATTTGTTAATCAATAAAGAATGACATGAACAAAGGCTTCATTATCAGATATTAGGTTAGGGCTGTTACAAAAGCTCTTTTGCAAGCATCCAAACAAATGTACATTCTCTGAAAAATAGCTTATGTGGCATCTAGATGCAGCTTAACCACTATTGTGTTACCTGGATTGCTCCTAAGAAGCTCCATTTGGTAGTCAAAGACCCTACCATACTCTCCTTCTTGGAGTCTAACATCTTCAGACATTACAAGGACTTAGCTCTTTTGCACTTAGCTATGCTCACATATGCATGCATTTGTTCCTGTCATCGCTTGCTTCAAGTGCTCAAGCTTCCAAAGTTGGGTTTCCCATTATGGCACTCTCAAACTATTCAGCTATTCTCCTGGAAGTGACAAGTTTGTTGTCCCTTCTTGGGGGGCATATGTGCTCATCCTTGAAACTAGTCACTAGCTATCCTTCTGTCCTGCTGTTATTTGACAACAAGATAAACCAAGGATATTTGGCCCACTCACATTTAGCCCTAACCCTTTTGTTGTTATTCTTGCAAAATTTAATAACATGTCTCCTAACTACTCCATACTGCCTAACAGCTTGAATGAAGTCCCCCTTGCAGCTAAAACCCATGCCCAAGCTAAATGTAGGGAGACTTGCTTTGTGGTCATACCTAGGGTACTTGGGTTTCTTCCTCAAGAGCTCACCATCACTGCCTCCTTCCTCATAGCTGTCCTCTTCCTCACTCTCAGAAAAGTAAGAAGTGTCACTGTCATCGTCTCCTCCTTGTCCCCTTGACTCATTAATGGCCACCAAATACCCAGCCTTGTACCTCTTTTTGTTCTGAGCAGCTTCCTTATCATCCTCTGAGGTCTCAGCATCCACTACTACAAAACAAGCTATAGAAGACGCCTCATCACAGACGGTTCTTTTGGAACCGTCTGTGATATGTAACTATCACAGACGGTTTGGAAATAGAACCGTCTGTGATAATCTCAGTCATCACAGATGGTTCTTGTTAAGAACCGTCTGTGATGTATCACAGACGGTTCTATTTACAAACCGTCTGTGATATCTCCGTATATCATAGACGGTTTATATTAAAAACCGTCTGTAACATGGAATTTTACCATGGCTTCAAATTTTCCTTACTCTTCGATTTTACCATGGCTTAAAATTTCCTTACTCTCTGATTTTACCATGGCTTCAAATTTCCTTACTTTCTGATTTTACCATGGCTTCAAATTTCCTTACTCTTCGATTTTACCATGGCGGTTTTTGTGATACGAACCGTCTGTGATATGTCATCACAGACGGTTTTTGTCTGAAACCGTCTGTGATTCGCAGCGCGGGAGTTCAAAATTTTTTGAAATCTTGCGCGGGAGTTCAATATTTTGGCGTTGTCCTTATAAATTGTAGCCGAGTCGAGGCGGGACACGCCGGGCGAAGCTAGGGCGTCTTCTTTGTGGTCGCCACCAGCAGAGATGGAGGGTGTGGCTAGAGATGGAGAACCACACCAAGTGCTACGCGCTGTCGGCGAGGAAGCTGAGCCTGCCATGGGAGGACGGCGAGTTCAGCTAGATATGGACACCTCACCCAATCTCCAGGTTCTTTCCCTTCTTCCCTTGCTTTCCTCTGATTTCCTGCATAAATATCACGCCTTTCTCCATTTCTGACCCTACCACTGCCTCCTCTTTCACAGCCATCGGAGGAGTCTTACTGGTGCTTGTGGTGGTCGTGCTTGTGGTCGTGGTGGTGGTGGTCGCAAGCAGCGGCTTGATCCTTTAATTTCGCTTTAGCAATTGGTTTCTATTGGTTGTGTGAGGAGTTGTTCTTAGAAGCTATTCGCCGAGTCAGCCGCCGTTTCTTGACGTGGTGAGACCGCGTTGAGCCGGCGAGCGCGCTGTGAATTTTTTTTGCAATGCGAAAAAGCTATCACAGACGGTTCGGAACAAGAACCGTCTGTGAAAATTACTATCACAGACGGTTCTTGTTCAGAACCGTATGTGATAGCTATTTTCACGGACAGTTTTCAAACCGTCTGTGATAACCGCCTGTTATCACAGACGCATAGATACAGACGGTTCACAAAACCGTCTGTGATGACGGTTTAGAACCGTCTGTGATGATGTTTTGTGTAGTAGTGATCTCTAGGGAGGTAGTCACTACAAGTCTTGTAGTCAGCCTTTGCCTTCCCCTTCATATCAGGCAATGTATTGTAGAACTTCTGCTTGCAGACAATATCCTTCGCAATATCAGCTAGTGACATCTTAATCACCTCCACCTCATTTCAAGCATCTACTAACACAGCCTCATCATCATCTGTGTGCAGCCAAGCTTCACTCTCGTCTTCCCAATCACTGACTTCATCTCCTTTGTCACCCAGACCATCACCATCTGAGCCAACATCATCATCAACTCCCACTGTCTCAACAAATATATCCACAACACCCCCATCAGTGATACAGTCAGCCATGGTCCGGCAAATTCTTATCATTTGTTAGCACCTCAATCCATTCTTCAATGCTTTCCTGAGAAACACCAAAGGCATGAGTACCAACTCCACATCCTCACAATGGTCCTTCAAATGGCCTTGGACCTCTGGCAACGACAACTTATCCCGATCTATGTAAGACATGCCCTCTCCTCCTTCGCAATAATGCAATCTCTTCCCATCATCAAAGAAATCCCCACTGAAATGGAACCTAACAGCTAGCTTGTCCAAGTTATCCATTGCTAAATCAGAGTAATCGCAAGAAATCACCATTGTGATATACCTACATGCAAAATAACACCAACCATTACCCTAAGAACAGCACTAACCGAAGTAGCTCCACCAAACACCCTAAGAATAGCACTAATCGAAGTAGCTCCACCAAACACCCAGAGTAATTGCGCCAGATCTAGGATTGAAGAACTCACCTTTAGCCCTATTCTTGTTCACCGCCGCATCCTATCCGCTGGGATATGGGGATTTCTCGTTGTCGTGGACCAAGGGTCAGCACAGCCTCCAGCGAGGGGGAAATCTGCGCGCGGGTAGCTCGGTCGGGGAGGACAGCCGACGTGAGAGCGAGGTGGCCAGGGGCAGGGAACTTCGGTCGCCGCTAGCCACCAAACTACGAACCCTAAATCGCCTTCGGTCGCCGTCGAGAGAGAGAGAGAGAGAGAGAGAGAGAGAGAGAGAGCGAGAGCGAGCGCGAGAGTGAGCGAGAGGGAGAGAGAGCGACCGAGTGCGAGGGTAAGACCGAACCGAGTCGCTGTCTGGTCCGGTCGTAGGACCGAGTCAGCGCCAGCGTGGATGCCACATCAGCCCAAACCGCCGTCAAACGCACGGAGGGACTTGGTTTGTCCGGTATGTAAACTTTGAGGACACGTTATATCTGGTATTTAAGTAGAGGGACGAACATTAATCATCGGGTATAGTTGAGAGACTAAACCTGTACTTAATCCTTTTGTTTTAGAAATTTCATTTCTAGGATTTGGAAAACTAGGTTGTAACCTATTTGCTTTGCAACAAAAAGTTTTAAAAAGGTTCAAAATTTCACAAATACACAGTAGATGCTTAGCTAATCCAACTTAGAGATTTTGGGCTGTTACAATAACATAAAATACCACTATACGAGCTGTTGTCTATAACAAACACTATTTTCATTTCATAATTACAAAATTATGACCCCCGGTTAAAACTCTGAAATTATGACCCCT
This sequence comes from Phyllostachys edulis, assembly GCA_036346405.1. NCBI lineage: Eukaryota > Viridiplantae > Streptophyta > Magnoliopsida > Poales > Poaceae > Phyllostachys > Phyllostachys edulis. The sequence continues at coordinate 2,599,409 of CM070552.1, forward strand.
CAGTTGAAACTCCGATGCCGATGTTTTTGCCGCCGCCGATTCCTCCTATGTGCAGTTTCTGTCCCACGAAGGTCTATCGGGTAAGGGTAACAAAACTGTTAAGGTGAGCGGACCCGTTTCGTCGATTCGCAGTCACAGAGCACACGTTTCTTGATCGGACGCTCCAGGATTTGGATGATTTTTAGTAACAAAATATTCGGGTGGTAACTATCAAAACCCTTTCTTAATTTCCTTTCTTCTCCTCCCATTGATTTAAGGACTTAATTGATATATGCCATTGCAAAGATGATGTTTCACAAATATACCACTGAAAAGATTTTTTTTAGATAAATGACACTCCCTAGTGTTAAGTTTTACACTAGGGAGTGACGTTTTTGGAATTAAATTTTTTTTAGTGCACTACTACAAAACAGGCTATAGTAGACACCCCATCACGCAGCGGTTCCTTTGGAACCGCTCTGTTGGCCATTGCCGCACTGCGGGTGGCGCGGAAGAATATCACGCATTTATTTTTAGAACCGCTCGTGATAGTCATCTATCACGACGGTTTGTACATAGAACCGCTCAGGATATTACGATGACGGTTTTATTCACAAACCGCCTGTGATAATCACTTCAATCACGCATTTGCCTATTTAATAACCGTCAGTAATATCACGACGGTTCTATTTACAAACCGCTCGTGATTTGGTGATTATCACGCACGGTTTGTGAATAGAACTGCTCAGGATATTACACGACGGTTCTATTTACAACCGCTCGTGATAGTCATCTATCACGACGGTTTTATTAAGAACCGCTCGTGATATGCCCATCGCAGATAAATTGAGCGCGACACATCCCTCTGCCAAGATCGCCTGTGGTCCATCGCCGCATTGCCGCTGTGCCTCTCGCCACTCTCTCGCCAAGGCGGTTTGGATAAATATAATCAACCGCCGCCCTCTGCTGCTGGGCTCCACTTAGATCCGTAGCTAGCTTCTCCTCCCCAAAAAGCCGTGCCACTTCCTCCCTAGCTCCTCCAACTCGCGATTTCTCCCTAATTAAACAGATGAAGTAATGCCGATTATCCTTTTTCCACTCTATTGATTAGTGAATTTCCTGACTTTGCTACTCTGTACATAGACGCTAATGTTTTGTTTTTTTTGTTGTATTCCTTAATCGGAAGCATAGGGTTTAGGTTTCAATTAATACTACTTGATGGGAAAGGCAAAACGTCACGTACATCTAGCTCTCAATTTGATGGACCCTATTTGTAGAAAATGAAAAGCAAAACATGTAGCCTTTAATTAATCTGGTGTAATTCCTTTGTGAAACGATGAGACAAAACGAGTAAAATGCGCAAAGAAGTGAAAGTCTTAATCGTAACTAATTTCATGAGTAGTTTTCTAGAACAGATTAAAAAGAAGAATTTATGACACACCAAGATAAGTCACATGTGCAATGATGTATTTTATATTTCCTCCATTTATATGCGCCCCCCGTGTTCTACGCCATATGTACCCGCTCGAGAGGTACATGGGAATTCTCAAGTCCTCACGACGAATCGATCTCGACCGAGGGCAAGATCATCGAAGGTTATGCAACCGAAGAGGTCATTGAGTTCTGCGTCGACTACATGGCTCGTGGAACCGATAGGTGTGCCTCTATCTCGCCATGAGGGGAGATCGATGGTATCGGGACCATCGGAAGGAAATCAATAACTCCTAACTGGATACATATGCTCAAGCCTATTTCATGGTCTTGCAACACATGACCCAAGTGTCCCGTAGATATCGACGAGCACAAAGACATGGTGCGCCAATGTAATCCGCACCGGCCGGAGGTTTGGATCACGAGAGAACAACCGCTTGCTTCAACGAATGGTTAAAGGTGCGAATCATCGGGAGGTCATCAAGTGATGATACGCCGCTATGGTTGGCACGAGGGCCACAATTTACAATTGTCACATGGCAAGGATACGACATCAATGGGTACACATTTTATACGGCACCAGATAGGAAGAGCACACCCGAATTAGCGGTGTCCGTGATAGATGCATTCAAGACCGATGGGATGAGGAGCTCCTACTATGGGCAAATAGACGAGATATGGGAGCTCGACTCGTGCTTTTCAAGATCCCCCTATTTCGGTGCCGTTGGGTCCATCTCGCACAGGTGAAGGTCGACAAGTACGGTGTCACTACCGTGGACCTCGAACGTGTCGGATATAAAGACGAACCATTCGTACTGGCTAACTAAGTTGTTCAAGTCTTCTATGTAACCGACCCGGCAAATAAGAAGCGCCACGTAGTTCTTCATGGAAAAAGGAGGATTGTCGGAGTTGAGAATGTAGTGGACGAGGAAGAATACAATCAATTTGACGAGTTGCCTCCTTTCAGAAACGGCATTAGGCTCGAGGAAGAACCCAATGAGGAAGCTAGCTATATGCGCGTCGATCATCACGAAGGCCTATATCTTAATTAAGAATTTACTCCAATGTAATTAATTTATTCCATAACATCATGTGTTATGGACTTGTAATCTCTCATATATTTTGATGTCAACGTGAAATTTTCATGTGTTGATGTGTTATGGACTTGTCATATTTGATATTGATGTCAATGTGGACGACATTGTAATGTGGAGTATCAAAATTGTCATCATACTTGATTTCGAGTTGAGTTGAATTAGATATGAAATTTTGAAGTCAAATGTGTTATGAACTTGTTATGGACTTGTCATATTTGATATTAATGTCAATGTGTGGACGACATTGTAATGTGGAGTATCAAAATTGGTTTCACTTGATTTGGAGTTGAGTTGAATTAGATATGAAATTTTGAAGTCAAATGTGTTATAAACTTGTCATCATACTTGTCACCAAAGTTAGAATTCATATGGACTTGTCATAATTGTCATCATACTTGTCTCAAAGAAGTTCACTCTGTTTTCTCGTGACATTTATGTCTCACCGTGTTCAAGATGTTTTGTCGTGATATCATAAATTGGCCTCAGTTGTCACAGCACGGTTTTATTATACAACCGTCAGGAAATATATCACGAGCGGTTCCATAATAGAACCGCTCAGTGATATTCATATCACGCATTTGTTCTATTATGGAACCGTCAGTGATATATATCCTGAGCGGTTCTCATTTCAACCGTCTGCGGATATACTTTTATAAGGCGTGAAACGCTAGGGTTTTCCTCTCACTTCTCACTTCTCTCCTCGCCCTTACTCTCTCGCTCGTTCGCCTCCTCTAGGTTTAGGGCTCGCCTTCCGCCGACCACGACCTCGGCGCCGCCGCCCGACATTGGTGCCCCGACCTCTGCGCGCCGCCCCGACCTCGGCGCCTTGACCTCGGTGCCGCCCCCGACCTCGGCGCCTGCTCACCTCCCAGTCAGAAGCCCGACGTCGCCGCCTTGACCTCGGTGCCGCCGCCCCTCGACATTGGCGCCCGACCTCGACGCCCGTCCTCCTCCCGTGTCGGCCTCCTCCTCTGCACCGGCCTTCTCCCCAAGACCGCCCTCCTCCTCAGTGTCGACCTCCTCCCAGCTCCCTCCTCCCAAGATCGGCCTCCTCCCGTGACCGCCTCCCCCAGTTCTTGTCGCATCCTCTCTGTGAGTATTGCTCCTCAGGGCGATTCGGTTGGTCTTTATATATATATATATATATATATATATATATATATATATATATATATATATATATATATATATATATATATATATATGCATATATAGTAGTTGCAAATTAATCAAGGGCTTTGTTGACATGCTCGTGATGAACTCCGCCTTATAATGAGATTGAATGTGATAGTTAGTTCATACTTGAGCTCTATTGTATTACTTGCTATCACAATATGTTGTATTGTTAATTGGTTACTTTCGTTCAAATCATAGTTCTATTGCAAATTGATCAGTTGTATTGACTAGTTTGTGATTCTTCTAGTAGTATGTATGAGCTCATTCAACTTTTCATTTGCCATCTTGATCTCTCAGTAGTCAACCTCTGCTTGATCGAAGTTTAATCTGTTGCTAATTATGCTTGAGATCATTTGACAGCTTAAGCAAAGTATTGTTTAGAGCTCATAGTTTGAATTTATATTATCATATTCATTTCATGAAGAGTATAGACAATAGGATTGAGATGGCAAAGACTTATTCTTTAGCTACTCTCCTTCCGAGAGCACATAATATCATCAATTAATATGTTGGAATAGTGTCTCGTGCAATCGTGAGTTCTTTTCCCAATCCTCTCTGTGAGTATTGCTCCTCCGTGGCGATTCGGTTGATCTTTGCATATATATATATATATATATATATATATATATATATATATATATATATATATATATATATATATATATATATATGCAAAGCTAGTTGATACCTTGATCTCAGATTAGTTCGATTTTTGAGTCTAGTAATCAAGATATTGCAAATTGATCGCTGGGCTTTGTTGACATGCTCGTGATGAACTCTGCCTTATAATTGAGATTGAATGTGATAGTTAGTTCATACTTGAGCTCTATTGTATTACTTGCTACTTGTCAATATGTTGTAATCGTTAATTGGTTACTTTCGGTTCAAATTTCATAGTTCTATTGCAAATTGATCACTTGTATTGACTAGTTTGTGATTCTTCTAGTAGTATGTATGAGCTCATTCAACTTTTCATTTGCCATCTTGATCTCTGTAGTCAACCTCTGCTTGACCGAAGTTTAATCTATTTTCGCTAACAGCTTGAGATCATTTGACAGCTAACAAAGTATTGTTTAGAGCTCATAGTTTGAATTTATATT